>CM028379.1:125977557-126099720 GCA_013146195.2 Codonopsis lanceolata | reverse complement strand
ACCTCTCAACTTCTAAGGCTCCGTTTGTTTCACGGAAAATGATTTTCAAAAAATAGCTTCAGAAAAATGGAAAGATTTTATTTTCAGGTATTTGGTAAATGTTTTTAAAATATGTCAGAAAATAGCTTCCGGAAATTGACAACGTTTGTGATGTCCCTAAATAATATAATGGACACTATTTTAGGACGTAGGGAGTATTTATCAAAATTATAATTTATAAATAGTGTGCACAAATACAATAAAAAGACTCATTTATATTTCTAAAAAATTAATTTGGTGAGTTTAATAATATGTGTATGCAAATATGTGTAATTGTGGAAGAGAAGGGTGGTGAGGTACTCGAACATTTGGAAAATGACTTACGGAAAACGAATCCGCAAATCATTTTCTTGAAAAAGAAGACTTCATTTTTCATTAACTCAGAAAAGTTTTTACGTTGACTACATTTTCCAATTGTTACCAAACACCGAAAAATGAGGAAAATATTTTCCGAAAGTCATTTTCCGTGAAACAAACGGAACATAACATTGTAGATATCAGCTAATCTTATGTTTTCAATCCCCAATCAATTCCTGCTTTATTTATTGATTACTCACAAGCTGAGGTCCAAGAAAAGGAAATATAACAAACGATAGACTAAGCGGGTGTCACACAGTTCAGGTTACAAGTAACCTTCACTTGAACACAAAGGATAAAAAACAGAGTTAGTAGCAATAGATGGAAATGGAGATTAAAATACAAGGATGTAAAAGCAAGTACCTAAGTATAATACGGGTCCAGAACCTCATCGTTCCAATCTTCTCTCCATTTTCTCCATCCAAGGGTGTAGAGTGTGCCAACATATATAACAAGCTTCATCCAATGGTTCAACAACATTCAAAATAGGGGTGTAAGTGGCTTGATTTGGTTTGGTTCAGGCCAAAACCGCAAACCGAACCGCCCTCTATTGGTTCAAAAAATCTCAAACCGAGCCGAGTAAGGTTAGGAACCGAACTCCAACCAATCAAAATTTAGTTTGGTTTAGTTTATATTATATCGGTTTATGGAGTAAATTATTTTAATCAAGTCAAAGGTTCAAAATAATTAACATTAATGTAAAATAATATTTTAATTTATATATAATAAATAAATAAAAATACATATTAAAATTAGGAAATAACCTACTAACAACAAATTATCATAAAGAAAAACAATACAAATTCCAAAATAAACACAAACAATGGAAGAAATAATAGTTCTCTAACAATCAAAATTTAGTTTGGTTTAGTGTCTATATATATTATATATATATATATATATATATATATATATAACTGTGCGATTCCAAAGGTTCAAAATAATAACAAACCGTTTTCGTAATATAATATATATATATTATATAATAAATAAATAAAATAAAGGTTGTTTTAGCTTGAACAAAAACCGTGAACCGAACCAACTGTGTGATTTTCCAACTTTTGGTTCCGTGGTTCGGTGGTTCCGAACCGTTGACCAAAAACCGAACCAAACCAACTTTGGTTCCGTGGTTCGGTGGTTCCGATTTACACCCCTAATTCAAATGCATAAAAAACGTTTGCTCATAACCTTGTTGATGTTACACCAAATTAGAACTTGCTGATGCTTTGAATGCTGCTGAACCATTGGATGATCTCATTGGCATGTTATACACCCTTGGATGGATCAATGGAGAGGATACCGAAATTGAGAGGTTATGATCCTGTATAATACTGTCTGCTATCAAATTAAGATACTATAACCTTAGCCTTATGAAGGATATTTTTAAAATTGCCGTTCAATATGTGAATATCATGACGCCACAACTAAGACACAAGCGATGCACACAAAAAAAAGTTACTTAATTTGGGTGAAATGATTGCCCCTATTTTCCCTATTTTCCTTTTAGGTAAACCAAAATATATCCTTATGCTAAAGAAAGATGTTGGTCCTATTGATTTGAAACAAATATTACACAAAGTCAAAGTCTTTATTAAAACCAAGAAAATTAAAGAAGGGGCACTTGCTATGGGACGGAGGGAGTACTAATTTCTTATGCTAAAGTTAACATCTAAATTGTACAACAACCAGAACATGGTCAGAAAAATCCAATCACATATACGATCCAAATAACCATACATTTAAAATTACTTAAACGTGATATATGTAATTAAACGGGAAATTAAAATACAAATAGATAAAGAGATGGATGGATGGAGAGGGATTGACCTGACTTCAGGGTTAGTGGAGATATTACGTATCAACTGCATTCCACAGATTCCAACGGCTACCCCTACGGCAGCGAACAGAGGGTAAACCTGATACATAACAGAACGATTAGATCTTATAACTGAATCCCTATTCCCCCCGCCCAGAAATCTAGCAATAAACAGGTATAGATGAAGGGGAAAAAACATCGAACAAATAACAACAGTAGATAAAGAGATTGGTGAAAGATCGGAGATCTAGGGTTCACAGTTACGAACTTCGGGCCTCAACCACCGTTTGAGCGTCGAAGAAGCCATCGGAGCAGCCTGAAGACCCGGAGAGAAGGAGTGATAGAAAACTCGTCGCAGGCAGCGAAGGAAATTGCAATTGGCAGAGCGATGAACTAGAACAGACCCCATTCCAATTTGGTTTCTTATAAATTCCAGCTGGATATTCGTTCGAGGCGACTTGTGAATGTTTTTATACGATTGGCCCTCCAATGTATACGTTTGGCGCTAAACCCCTTATAATGTTTTAACATTTGCAATTTAATAGGTCCGTCAGTTTTCTAAAAATCACTAGGCTAGGCGGCTCTTACGCACTAGGCGAGAGAGCTTATGGCACCTACACAAGGTCTAGATTGGGTTTAGAATTAAAACATAATTACATTGTTTCGATATTTTTCATAATATATCCTAATTAACAAACATTAATCCTTCAAATATACCAATAGTAAATATCATCAAATAATTTTAAAATAATAATTACGTTATAAAGTTAAATTTTAAAAATAAAATCAACAATTCAATAACATTTCAAAGTTTAAAACAAAACAAAAATAGTCAGCAACTCAATATTTCATAGGCCCATTAACAAATACTCAATTCGTCCATAAATTATCGTTCTCGTTGACTCAGTGAACATATTAAGAAAAAATAATTAAGTTGATTATTTATATTGGTTTAATGTGTAGTTTCCTTTAAAATTCATGTGTATGTGGCCCATAATTAAAGTAGGGTGAAAAAGTAAGGGTAAAATGGTAAAAATGATGTTCTAAAAATATAAGTTTCAAACTTGACAATAATTTTGGAACGGATGAAAAAAAAGAAGGACGATAATTTAGGGACGGAGGGAGTAACAAATTAATCATAGATAATTTAATAATCTTAAATTGATACTTCCTTCGTTCTGGGCAAAGAGTCTAGTAGTCTACTATTTCGTTTTGAAATGCTTCACTTAAAGAATCTATTTTAAAAAATTAAAACATAAAAATATCATTTTATTATTAATGAGGTATTAAAAGTATCATTTTCTTAAAAAAATTACTTTAAAATAGGGGAACTCTTAATGATATTATTTTGGGCAAAAACATTTAAAAATATTAGCCAATTTACCATATTAATAGGCACTTGGGTGGCACCTAACGCCTAAGTCCAATTTTTAAAACAATGGGTATAGATAGTATAGTTAACCTGGCCATGTCAAAAATTATTCAAACCACATATACAAACATTGATTATGGTGTATATAAATAACACTGGTATCTCATTATTATTGTTATTTTTCTTGGATAGTTGTACACAAAATAATACTCAATCTCTTATGCTTTCTTTTTAAATATAATATTTTTACCATCTTACCTATATTTTTTCTTCATATTTTAGTAATGTGTTACATGCACATGAGTTTTAAAGAAAGTTAATATAGACACCCAAATTTCATACCACTGGTATGTAACATGACATGAAATATCAAGATCTGTTAAAAAGCTAACGAATATCAAGTTACAGGGTCGAAAATAAAAAAAACAAAAGCAGGATGCATGAACAGTGACGTGCAGGGGGCCTAAGTGCCAAAGAAAGCTAGAAAAGAGGCCCATGCACCGCCCATAGACACTCTGGGCGCCGCGCCAGCTGTCACCATAGGTGGCGTCCAATAATGCTTTGTGCAATGTAGCAGTTTGCCTAATATACAATTCTCTCAGTGCGCGGTACAAGCCGATAAAGCAGATAAAGAGAAATCTTAAGGACGAAGGAATCTCAATATCAGCCTATAAATAAAGAGGTCCGACTTGTGAATTCAATTTAGTGCCGTCAAAATGGGCCAAACCCGTTGGATTGGTCCGCCCCGTCACTCAAAAAAAGGGGGTTGGGTTTTAAAAATGTAACCCCGTTAAGAGGCAGGCTTAATGGGCCAGACCCGCACGGGCGCGGGTTGGTCCGCTTTTTTTATTATTATAGTGCAAATCAACAATTTTCAAGAATAATGTATCAAAAGTGAAACCTATCCCTACCTTTTCTTATTGCCTATCAGCCTATTCTCTCTCCTCATTCCTTATTTCCAATTTGTAGCTGTCACCCACACCCACCCCTCATGACCCACCCCACTCACCCTCTCTCTAGACTCTAAGTCTCTAAATTCTAATCCAACCGATTTTATTTATCCCTCTCTCTGCAAACTACCTCACCGGCCACCACCTATCTCTCTTTCTCACTCTCTCTCTCACACACACATAGTCAGTTAGTCACACACCCACAACTTCATCTTCCCTCATTTAATTTTCAAACTTCAACACTGACCAGTTTAACAATTTTAGAAGACACAGAGAGCACGGTGGCGACGGCGGTGGAGCTCGTGATACTTCATTTGTGACTTTGGAATTTGGATCTGCTCTATGCTCTCCCTTGCATTCTTTTTTCTCTTCTTACGGCCAAGATGAGTAGATGACAGAAGGAAGGATGGAAAGAACGCCATATACTCCATAGAAAGATCCTCGCATAAGCCATAAGGTGGAGCTCGTGATACTTCATTTGTGACAACTATATTGTTAATTTTTTTTACACTGATTTACTTGATCTTTCTTTCCCAGATATGAGATATCACGATGGAGAATTTCATTTTATATATATAAAAAAAAGTGACGGGTTGGTCCGTCCCGCCCCGCAACCCAAGGTGGGTTGGGTTGGGCCAACGTATTTCTAGTCCGCCATTTTAGTGGGTTGGTCCGCCCCGCCCTGCCGAGTGGTGGGGTCCGTCATTTTGCGGGTTGGTCCGTCCTGTTGGTCCGTTTTTACGGCTCTAGAATTCATGCACCGTTCAGTCATTCAACACGCAGTGAGAATACGCAGTTAAGAAACAGCGCAGTGAGTTCTGAGAGAGCGCCTTGAGAGAAATCCCTCCTCTAGCCCCAAAGCTACGTCCAATCTCCCCCAAACACAAAATCAACCGACCAAAGTGAAACCTAGCTGCCCTGCTAGGATTCTGCCCTATTCTACTGGTCAAAAAATCCCAAAAAGAACAGTTGTCCTGCCCGAATCCAGACGCCAAATTAGCAAAGAGCAAGCAGTTGCTCTACTCGATTTCCATCGTCAGCAAGCAAACAACAGCAAAAAAAAACAAGCAGTTGCTCCGCCCGGTTCCTGAGACCGAAAAACAACTTTCGGAAACAGTTACTCTGCCCGAATCCCCGCAACAGCAAAACAGCATAAAAAGACTCCCTCTCCCGGAAGGACAGAACGAGCGCACCTTAAAATCTACTAGAAGCTAGTTGGTATGAGGTAAAGCCCCCAAGCTTCAAAATGTATGCTATTTAAAGTTTTATTTATTAAAAAAATACTATTTAGACCGACCCAATGTAATAAAAATAAGCAGTTATGCTGCCTGAATTTTTATATGAAATAATACTAAAAACAACCATTATTACGGCCAAATATTTATAAATATATTTGTAACTCCCGAAAGGAGACTTGCAAGTTTGTAATACTATATATATATATATATATATATATATATATATAATAATAATAATAATAATAATAATAAAAATAAAATAAAAATGGAGGGCTAGACTCATTAAAAAAAATGAAAACAAGTTTTATTTTCTTTTTGGCTAAATATGCTTATTATATTTCTTTAACATTTTAAATATTGCATTATTATATATATGTATGTATATCTGTGCAAATAACCATAAACTTGCAACAGCTTCGTTTTGGGTACTATTGCGAATAAAAAATAAAAAATAGAAGTTCGAGCAGAATAACAAAAAAAATTGGGGCTTTATTTTATTTCGCTCTATCTTGTTATTATTCTGCTCGCTTTATTAATGTCGCAAAAAAATATATAAATATTATTTTATTCTGTCATTTTATTTTGGGGATTATGATCAATTTGTAATTAATAGAAATAGATCGATTCCCATTTTTTTTCTTTCTATTTCTTGATCTGAATGGCCGCTATACTTGCTCGTGCCGTTCTTTCAAAGACACAAGCTAATCAGCCGAGAAAATCCATAAAGAACAGAAAGACAGGCCATTAATTGCTTTATTTATTGCTTTATATCTGAAAAAAAAACTTTACTGCTTTTTAGATACCGCACACACGTGCACGCACATAGAAATATTCCGAACTGCTACCCTAGACCATGGCCAGCCTATCTCATGCATCAGCCAACGTTGATTGCATATAGTTTATCAGGACACTTCATGGACCGATCGGTTTTTATATCCCTGAATTATTGACCAATCTTTGTTGCAAAAAAAAAACAAAACAAAACAAAAAAAGCAAAAGCAAAAAAAAAAAAAACAAAAAAAAAAAATGAATAAAGAAATACACATGGGCTGACCAATAATTTTTGTGATATTCGACTTAGACCATTTTGAATGGTGGATCCCGGAAAGAGTATAGGCCATTCGCCTGAGATCAGTTCGATCTTGGGGAGTCGAAAGGCAGGTGAAATACGAGGTTCCTATACTCTGGAGAAAAAATCCACTATTCCAGGATAGTCCTGAGACTGTCAATACAAAGCGGGTGCTTGTCCGATCAATTGTAGAGAAAATGAATAATAATAATAAAGACACACTGTACTCAGAATCTGGAAAGCCTTCAACCAACCCTTTCTGATACCTTCAACCCCTTTTCCTCAGAAATATGGTCCGAGTTTGGAAAGGCAGATATGGTACCGGTCGATTGATACTGGATACAGGCACATGGGCCAAATCAGAAAATATCAGGGTCAGATCAGAAAGTGTCAGAATCAGTCAAGAGGGTACTTTTGAGTAGAATGACAGCTGAAAATGAGCAGTCTACAGTGGGTACAGATACAGGGGCTCCAGGGTACGATCCAACTCCGTCTATACAACAGTGATTAGACCAAAATTTGGGTATACAGGCTGATCGCATAATGAGCCAGATGACAAATCTCATACAAAGTTTAAAGTCCAGTGGTGAGGGAATCTCTTTCCCTGTAACCCCTCAAGAGGCATCTACTTCTCATGCTCCTCTAAACACAAACCCTCAGCCAAACACTAATCCACCAAACACTGACAGTACCCCAAGCCCAAATTTTCCACCAAACCCTTATTACCCAAATTTTAATCCTTTCTCGCCATACCCATCATATCCTTTCCCAAACACCAATCTACCCCAAAATCCAAATGACCTCCCATTTCCCATCACCAATCCACTCCAAAATAGCCCACATATGGATCCCAAAAGCTATACCCAATCAGTCCCAGTAACGACCTATTTACCCTTCAATGTTCCTAGTCGTCATGCAGAAACCAACAATAACCCACTCCTCAAAATCCTTCTAGAATATACCAAAACCCAGCACCCACAAATAACCTACTTCCCACCTATCCTTACCAAATACCTCCTCAAAATCCTTACCACATGCCACAGCAAGATATCAACCCACCTATCCCCAATCCTTCCAGCATATACCAAAACCAAACACCCCCTCCCACCAAACTAGAGGTAGACATGGAGAACTTAAAAGGAATGGTGCTAAAAATTCTAAACAAATGAGAATTTTCTACACGGGCATTAGCACTGCAACCTTCAGCCATACTACTCTCGAAATTCAAAATGCCCAACATAGAAAAATTCGATGGGACTGGATGCCCTATCTCTCACCTAAAATCATATTCTACTGGCATGCAGTTAATAGGGGTTAGTTTTGAAGCTATGGCCTCCAACTTTCATCTTACCTTGATAGGGGCTGCTAAGCAATGGTTAATGCTAGTAGATAATAGCACCATGGGCACTTGGGACCAAATAGCAGAGGAGTTCCTAAAGAGGTATAAAGACAATACTACCTCTAAAAATAAAAGAGATCTTGAGGCGTGCACCCAAAGGGAAAAAGAAACCTGCGCGGACTTTGCAGCCAGGTGGAAAAGAAAGATAGCTCAAACATTGGATAGGCCTGATCCAGCTGAATCATCCAGGATGTTCATCAAAAACCTCAAACCTATTTACCTGGAACATATGCGGTATCTCCCCTATAGTAATTTCAAAGAAATAATGGAGATAGGGATCCGTATCGACGAAGATATACAGACTGGGAATTTAAAAGTCAATACGCGCCCCAACTCTTTCCGCTATTCAAAAGGAAAGACAGTTGCATTAGGATCAGCGATTAATATGGTAGGAAATACACTTGTTATGCCTGGTGGTCCACAATAATGCTCAAATAGGCTAGAGGGGGGGTGAATAGCCTATGATACCACTTAAAAAAAAACTTTCTTTTTAGTATACATGAAATATAGGTTTTAGTGGCATAGACGGTTAAATGATAAAGCATGTCTGCTGGTTGATCTGAACATAACTTCAGACTTGCTCTCAGTAGAGTTATGAACTCTGCTGGTGAACCGTAAGTAAATCAAAAGCTTGTTTTGAAAGAGTTTGAGCAGCGTAAATATTTATGTTTAGATTTTTGAGAAGTCTTAAGTGGATGTACATGATTATATGATCAGAACAACATCACACTTAATCCTTCTTCCAAATGCTGAATTAAGGAATCATTAGAGAATATCTTTTCAAAGGATAAATCATTTTATAAAGAGTACATAGAGAGGTAAAGACTGAAAGATAGATTATATGAAAGAACATCTGAATTTATTCAAAGATAAATTACAGATTGCATCAGCCTAGACACTCTATGTATAGTTTCTGTCCTCGTCCTTCAAAGCCTTAATCTTTGCTTAATTATTCATAGATGAATCCTGAAGCAAAGAGGGCAATAGGAGACCAAAACAAGAAACTAATATGAGAAGAGAATTTTCAAGGTCGTTCAAATAAGAATTATCTGAACAATTGAGTGTAGAGCACTTATCCTTCCATGATGATTGATTATTACACAATCGACAGCATTTGTATAGGAATACAAATCTGAAGATATGAATGCAATATCTACAGACAACTCTTCATTTTCTTTGGGCACCATCTGAGTCTAATCTTTAAAACGATCCAAAGACTTGACATTTAGCTTTAGGAGAAAAGTCCTGAAGCTTTAGCTAAAGGCTGAGTTCTTCGAAGAAAGGTGAAGAACTCAAATCAAGAACTGGGTTCTTGACCAAGATGTGAATATTGACTGTTGATAATTTCTGATCTCTCTTCTCTTCTTCAAAGCTGTTCTTCCTAGCAATCCACATAAGGTGTTTTGCTAAGATCTGAGTAGAATCACTGCAATCTGATTATACAGATCTGAGATGCGTTGAAGACGATCTCGTTGTAGATCTGTTTTCTTCTTCTAAGTTCTTGATGCAGATTTAATCACTTTCTAGCTCTTGCTTGTTTCTTGTCTCTGTTATATATTGAGGAGTAGAAAAGATTTTCTTTTTATAGATCGATGTCAAGATGATCGTTGAAGTTTGAAGGTAGACATTCTATCCGTTAGAGATGATGTTGTTGAAATCCACTGGATAAATATGCTGGACCTTTGACTGATGGATAAAGGCTTTGTCCTGAAGATCCCGAACTGGTTGCCCGTCAGTCTGTTGTTGAGTAGTCTCTAAAAAGTGAGTCTGACGTCTGATGCACTGTTAAGATGGTTTGTCCAATAAAGTAGATTCTTTTCCAGACCACGTGAGCGAGAAGATCGTGCAATATCATTGGTGACAGGCTTCACAAGGATTTGGATATCTTTTGAAGCTTGAACACTTTTTGTCTTAGTCTTACTCTGTTGCAGTCTTGACTTCTCTGAAGCACGTGCAGAATGAAGTCTTCTGGTATGTTGTTCAAAGGTGAGTCTTTCTTAAAGAAATGAATGATGTTTGTTGATGTGAACAATCAAACTGTAGGAAGTCTCCTGATAGGTCTTTTAGGTATTTCCGAGATGCACTTGACGAGTTTGTCGGTGAAAGATTCTTAGAGATTTTGTCACTATAGCACGTCTGCTGGTGGCGAGTCTTCAAGGTGTACTTTAGTGCATATAACAAGTTTGCTGTTGACGAGTCTTCCGAAGAACCTTTTGAAGCTTCAGCTAGTTTGCTATTATCAACTATGTATCAGCAGACTTTCATTACTGCTGCATACATCTTTAGGTTATCAGTTGAATTAGCAGACTCCAATCACTGCTGATTATCCCTGAACAGCAGACCTTCTTCTCTGATGTTCATAACCGCAGATCAGCAAACTTCAATATGATCAACAACTGGTCAACTTTGCTGGTCACCCACTTGTGAAGATATTCTTGCCTTAAACTACCTTTGGAATTACTGATGAATTTTCAAATGTTTTTCAACAACGTAGTATTTCAATAATTAGTTTCAACTCTAAAATTTTTCAAAACGTTTTCTCTACACTGTTTTGAAAAATATTTTAATCAATTTCTGAAATACTTCTTAAAAATTGGTTTAAATTCTAAAAAATCATAAAGATTTGAGAGATTGCTGAGGATTGTGTAGATAATTCAGAATGCCTTGTAAATTATCTTATGAAAATTTTAGAATATCAAAACATATCTTACTGCTTCCAAGGTTTGTATTTTAAATTCATATTATTTTCAAAAAGTTACTAATATCAACACATGTCTTCTTCTCATTATCCAGTACCCTTCACCATCGTTGGTATCAAATATCTGGATATTGAGATCCTTTGATTTAAGTCTCAAAGCTGTCCAAATTCATGCTCCCTAGAGAGACTTAATAACGTAATCATAATCGCCACCTTTCCAAGACACACGTCCATTCCAAATCGAGCCTTGACATGATTACTTCGCTGTTTCATATATCAGTCATTATAGCTCTATAGTGGATATTCAAACGACAGTTCTTGATAAGTGTGTTCTTCCTGCTTATTCTCAGAAAGTACGGAATATATATGTTCATTGCAATAATTCTCTGATTTGATATTTCTCAATCGTTATCCTTTGTTTCCCCTCCAACAATTGGTACGATTATTATCAATGTTTTTCTTTTCTTCCTGAGAAAATCTTCATGGCAGCTTCTTCTTCCAACAGCGTCTCTAGCCCAATTGCTCCTCCTGAATCTCTCTTCGTAACCAGAATAGGCTCTCAGTCCTATATTCTTGGTCATACGATTCGAGGAGAACAATTTCTCCTCGACAATACTGTTGGAGCTAAGATTATAGATCTTCTTCATAATAGTGGACTCGTCTTCATCCTTTCTTTTCGCGAAGAATTCTACAGCCTTCAATTGGTTGTTGAGTTCTACTCAAGGATGCGACTGACAAGGGATGGTTCTAGCTTCAAAGGTCGCATTCGAGGCACTGAAGTTGTTCATTATGCCGAAAGCCTATCAAGAGTCATCCAACTTTCCTCTGCTGGACCAGAATCTCTTGCCGATTCGACTCTGAACGGCTCATGGCTTCACCGTACTAGGTACCACTCTCGTGATGACTATAGTACATGGGACATTAACAATTATCCCTTGGATATGTACTGTATTGGTGAAATTCTGAGTCAATGCCTTCTGTTTCACGAAGCAGGCTCAGCAAGCGACACCAGAAGACTTCAAAACTTCATCATTGTTGTTCTTGACTCTCATCCCATCAATTGGTCTGAAGTTGTCTTCTCTTTCATCTGCCGGTCCGTCGTGCGAAGACAAGTAAGTGGGTTTGGTATTCACAGTTATGCTAGGATTATCAGTTATTTCCTATGCTCCTACCATCCCATTCGTTCCACTGTTCACGAGGATGAACGCCTTCCGGTTATTGGAGACCTACTGATCACTCGAGAATTGTTCGGCAACAGAAGCTTTTCTGATCAGGATAGAAACTATTCCTTAGATTCTAGCACTTGTAGTTTTGGAGATTCAAATTAGATTGTATTATTCAATTTACTAGTACTTTCTCGAATTAATTGGCATTTTCTAATTTCTCATCTTCTTTGTCAATTGTCCATCTCTTCTTATATCTTTCCTTATCCTTTTTGCTTGCAACTGTTCTTCAAGAACATTTCTTTTGCTTCTAACCATTAAGGAGGAGAGTTATGACATATCGTTATGACTCATATCATTATGACATATCTAAGTTTTTTCATAAGAAGGAGAGTACATAAGAAGAAAGTTATGAGGATAGTCAACTTCTTAGAAAGAAAATTCGCTAACAAGGGCAAAACCCAAATCGCCCTTGAGCAACTGGAAGACACACATAATGTGACAATCTTTTCCCTAAACTGATTCTTTGTGAATCATGTTCTATTTGTGCCACTTCTGTTGAAACATCCTTTTACACTGAAACATCTCTGCTGAGTTCTACCTTCAACAGAGATTCTACATTTTTCAACAGAAAAATCAAATGTTTAAAATATTTTCAAAAAAATTGGTATCAGAAGTTGATTCTTTGTGAATCACGCTCTAGCCTTTGTGCCACTTCTGTTGAAACATCCTTTTACACTAAAACATCTCTGCTGAGTTCTACCTTCAACAGAGATTCTACATTTTTCAACAGAAAAATCAAATGTTTAAAATATTGGTATCAGAAGCTGATTCTTTGTGAATCATGCTCTAGCCTTTGTGGCACTTATGTTGAAACAGTCTTTGTGGCACTTCTATATTTTTCAACAGAAAAATCAAATGTTTAGAAAAAGTTTCAAAAATTGGTATCAGTAGCTGTAATACCCCAATCTCACATCGCGTAGATGTGGGACTTGATTTTGATTTATAAGGTAGCCATGCGCTACTACTGGGTACCAACATCATCCATGGACTTTTGGGTCGGCTTGTGGTGGGCCTAATGACCCAAGGTGCTGCGTGCTCAGTGTGCCAGTGTGTGGGCTATACGTAGCGGACCGAGCTCTCGGGCTCGGGTCGTTATAAATGGTATCAGAGCGGGTCCCGGCCGGAAATGTGGGAACAAAGTGCTATGCGAGGGACCCAAGTGCTACACTGCAGAAGGTGGGAGCCACCTCTTGATCCCCGTACGAGCCACCTCTTGAATCTTGCATCGTCCGGGGTATGATTCGGCCTTGACAAAGACGTCAATGATTTAAGTGGGGGAGATTGTAATACCCCAATCCCACATCGGGTAGATGTGGGACTTGACTTTGATTTATAAGGTAGCCATGCGCTACTACTGGGCACCAACATCATCCATGGACTTTTTGGTCGGCTTTTGGTGGGCCCGATGACTCAAGGTGCTGCGTGCTCAGTGTGTCAGTGTGTGAGCTACACGTAGCGGACCGGGCTCTCGGGCTCGAGTTGTTATAGTAGCAAACCTTAACAATCTTCAAAAAAAAAAAATTCAATTAAGGATTTGCTGTCCCTTCTTGCCAAAACAATTCCTCATATATTTAACGTCAACCAACCTTCAACCGGCAATAGACGGAAGGTGATTAAGTGGGGTAAATGACAACCTTGAATACTAAAGTAGGTCAAACCTTAGTTGGGATGACAAACTGAGATTTGGTGGAAACTTTGGGGGTTAACAAGTAATTTGGCCTATATTTTTTTCACTTCAACACTTCACGGGTCAGTTTAAATGACTCACTAGTTCATTCATATGAATCACTAGGTCATTAAAAGACTATTGAGATATAGATAGATAGATATAGATATAGAGAGAGAAAGAGTGTTTACTTCAAATTTAAAGAATGACTTGACAACAAAATCTGAATTGAATTTCAGAACAACACAAAATTCGATTTATGGTTTTGAGCTTGGTGGATGATTAAGGAAGAGAGAGTGAGAGTGAGAGAAAGAGAGAGAGAGAGAGAGAGAGAGTCAACGAAATTTTGAACTGTGAATCATTTTGAAATGAGTATTTTGAGAAATATATATCGATTGTAGGTCAAATGTCAAAAAGATAATAGGGTAAAAAAAAGATATACATGATGTATACCTCGTGCTTTAATGATACAACCCATATCGAGTAACATATTTTCTCCACATTCCATTGAGATTTAACCTAGAGAATATTAAAAGTCATGTAAAAATCTTATGAGCAGGTTTAAGGTGAGACCGTCTTATAGTTCTTAATTCATAAGGCGGAGTCCTACTATCTCACAGTTTAGTTCACCAACACAATGAATCAGGTTAAAGAGATATGTCTTACAAAAAATACCACAAGAAAACATTTCTTATGTTTTTTGTCAAATCTTATTCTTTAGTGTCATGTTTTTGTTAAAATTCAAAAACATTATCAATCGTAATATTATTCTCACAAAAAAAATTGAAAATGTAAAATATTAGAATGAAAAAAAAAAGAAAAAAATTCCTCCCGGTTCCATTAGTTTTTTTCTCTTCTGTTCGTCCCAAGAAGATAATCTTATTTCAATCATAACAATAACTAGTTATTTAGCCTGTGCTCCGCACGGGTACAATGCGGAATATATATATTTTTTGTAATAATAATATAACTTTTTGACATTATAATTAGATTGTTAAGCTCTTTCATGGTTATAAATTTTTTTTTCTATTGTTACTAATATTAAACGATTTTTTTACCTAAATACTTTTAAAATTAATATAAGTTTCTAGCTAACGTGAGATACATATTTTGTATTAATAATAATAGTAATTTTTTTATATCTAAAGACTTTTAAAATTAACATTTAACTTGATAATATTATTAGAAGTCATTTTGTTAAAAACTTTTAAAATCATAATTCATTTTTAAACAATGTGAGATACTTTTTTTTATTTTATATTTTTATTGGTAATGCAAGTTCTAGTCTTTTATCTAAAGACTTTAAAACCAATATCACATTCTAACTATGTGATATACATATTTTCTATTAGTAATAATAATAGTAGATAAAAGACTTTTTAACCAATATTCATTTCTAAACAATGTGGATACATATTTTCTATTGGTAATAACAAAAGATATCTGTATCTCATGACTTTTATAACCAATACTCATTTTTAAATAATGTGAGATACATTTCTTTGCAACCAATGTGAGATACATCATCTAAAAACTTTTTAAACCAATATCACTTTTATAACCAATGTGAAATACTTCTTCTATTGCTAATAATTGTAGACTTTTAAAATCAATATCACTCTCTAACCAATGTGTAATACATATCCTCATTTGGTAATAATAGTAGAAGTCTTTTATTTTAAAATTTTTATAACCAACATCTCTTCCTAAATAATGTGAGATTCATCTCTTCTATTATATTGATGATAAAATTAAAAGTATTTTATCTAAAGATTTTTAAAACCAATATCATTTTTTTTAACAAATGTAGGATATCTTTTCTATTAGTAATAATAGTAAAAGTCTTTTATCTAAAATTAAAATCAACATCGCTTTCTAACCAATGTGAGATATACATATTCTATTGATAATAAATGATAGAAGTCTTATATCTAAAAACTTTAAAAACAAGCATTACGCTCTACCAAATGTATGATATATCTATTCTATTGGTAATAATAGTATTTTTAAAACCAACATTAATTTATAACCAATGTGTTTTACATCTTTTCTATTGATAATAATATTAGAATACTTTGTAACCAATGTGAAATACATGCATCTATTCTATTTGTAACAAAAAATCTTTAATCTAAAGACTTTTTAAAGCAACATTTATTTTTAAACAATGTGAGATACATATCTTTTATTGGTAATAAGAGTAAAAGTATTTACTATAAGACTTTTAAAACTAACATTTTTTTTCTAAACAATGTAAGATACACATTTATCATATTTTAACAATGTGAGATACTTCTTTTCTATTTCTATTGGTAATAAAAGTTTAAAACTTTTATCTAAAGACTTTTAAAAATAAACATCTCTTTTTAACCATGTAGTATGTATATATATATATATTTTTTCCTATTGGTAATAATAGTATTTTTAGAACCAACATTAATTTCTAACAAATGTGAGATTCATTCTTCTATAGTAATAATAATAGTCTTTTATATAAAAACTTTTGAAATCAACATCTCCTTCTAAACAATGTGAGATACATCTCTTCTATTGGTTATAACATAAAAATAATAATAGTAGTAGTATTTTATTTAAATAGTTTTTAAACCAACATCTCTTTGTAAACAATGTGTGGTACATCTCTTGTATTGATAATAACATAAAAATATGTTTATCTATGAATTTTATAACCAATATATGTTTCTAAATAATGTGGATCTCTTTGTAACCAATGCGATGTACATTTTCTAAAAATATTTTAAACCAATATCACTTTCTTAACTAATGTGAAATATTTTTTTTTTCTATTGGTATTAATACTTTTATAAAACGACTTTTAATACTTACATCACCCTCTAACCAATGTGTAATACATCTCATCATTTGGTAATAGTAGTAAAAGTTTTTTTATCTAAAAAAAATATCTAAAACCAACATCTCTTTCCATATAATTGAATATATCTCTTCTCTTCTCTTTTATTAATGATAAAAGTAGAAGTCTTTTATTTAAAGAATTTTAAAATCAACATCACTTTTTAACCAATGTAAGATTTATCTCTTTTATTAGTAATAATAGTAATTTAAAATCAACATCAATTTATAACAAATGTGTGATATATATCTTCCATTGCTAATAATAGTAAGTCTTTTATATAATCTAAAATAATTAAAAATCAACATCATTTTTTAACCAATGTAAGATATACATCTTCTATTGGTAATAATGGTAGAAATCTTTTATCAAAAAAACTTTGAAAACCAACATCACTTTCTAACCAATGTATGATACATCTTTTCAATTAGTAATTAATAATAATATTTTTAATACAAACATCAATTTCTAATCAATGTGTGATACATCTCTTCTATTGGTAATAATAGTAGAATATTTTGTAACCACGTGAGATACATCTCTTGTAAAACTGAAAGTCTTTAGTCTAAAAACTTTAAAATCTAACATTTTCTTTTTAAACAATGTGTTATACATCTCTTTTATTGATAATAATATAAAATAATTTAAACTCAACTTCATTTTCTAATCAATGTGAGATATATATATATTCTATTAGTAATATGGTAAAAGTCTTTTTTATAAAAAATGACTTTGAAAATCAATATGACTTTCCAACCAATGTATGATGCATTTCTTCTATTGGTACTTAATAATAGTATTTTTAAAATCAACATCAATTTCTAACCAATGTGGGATACATCTCTTCTATTGTTGAAAAATTAGTGTTTCTAGTGAAAGAAATTGTGCAACTTGAGGCCCGAATTTTTTTACGTGTCATTTATTTGTTGGCGAAGGTAATTGGGCAAATGTGTTCTACTCAGTGAGAGTATCAAAATGATATATTTATTTGTCCAAATCGAGTTTTGGACTTAAAGTATAATAATTGTTAAAAAATAAGTGTTTTTAGTGAGAGAAATTGTGCAACTTGAGGTACGAATTTCTATACATATCATTTGTTTGTTGGCGAAGATAATTACGCAAATGTGTTCTACTCGGTGAAAGCATTGGAATGATATATTTATTTGTCCAAATCGAGTTTTGGATTAATAAGATATCAAGACTTAAAGTATAATACTTATTAAAAAATTAGTGTTTTAAGTGAAAGAAATTGTACAAGTTGATGCACAAATTTCTTTACATGTCATTTATTTGTCGACAAAAGTAATTGTGCAAATGTGATCTACTTGGCAAAAAACATCGAAATGATATATTTATTTGTCCAAATCATGATTTGGGTGAATAAGATATCAAAGCTTAAAGTATGGTGATAAAAGTGAGTCATTAGAACCAATATCACTTTCCTAACTAATGTGAAATACACATTTTTTCTATTGATATTAAGTCTTTTATAAAAAAACTTTTAATACCTACATCACTCTCTAACCGATGTGTAATACATCTTATCATTTGGTAATAGTAGTACAAGTTTTTTAGCTAAAAATATATCTAAAACCAACATTTTTTTCTTCTATATAATGAGATATATCTCTTCTCTTTTATTAATGATAAAAGTAGAAGTCTTTTTATTTAAAGACTTTTATAATAAACATCACTTTTTAACCAATGTAAGATTTATCTATTTTATTGGTAATAATAGTAATTTAAAACCAACATCAATTTATAATAAATGTGTGATATATATTTTCTATTGCTAATAATAGTAAGTTTTTTATATAATCTAAAATAATTAAAAATCAGCATCATTTTTTAACCAATGTGAGATATACATCTTCTATTGATAATAATGGTAGAAGTCTTTTATCAAAAAACTTTGAAAACCAACATCACTTTCTAACTAATGTATAATACATCTTTTCAATTAGTAAATAATAATAGTATTTTTAATACAAACACCAATTTCTAACCAATGTGTGATACATCTCTTCTATTAGTAATAATAATAGAATATTTTGTAACCATATGAGATACATCTCTTGTAAAACTGAAAGTATGTCTTTAGTCTAAAGACTTTAAAATCAAACATTTTTTTAAACAATGTGTTATACATCTTTTTTATTGGTAATAATATAAAATAATTTAAACTTAACATCATTTTCTAACCAATATGAGATATACATCTTCTATTGGTAATAATGGTAAAAGTCTTTTATCAAATGATCAAATGATTTTGAAAATCAACATGACTTTCCAACCAATGTATGATGTATTTCTTCTATTGGTACTTAATATTAGTATTTTTAAAACCAACATTAATTTCTTACCAATGTGGGATGCATCTCTTCTATTATTGAAAAATTAACGTTTCTAATGAAAGAAATTGTGCAACTTGAGGCACGAATTTCTTTACGTGTCATTTGTTCGTTGGCGAAGGTAATTGCGCAAATGCGTTCTACTCGATGAGAAGATCAAAATGATATATTTATTTGTCAAAATCAAATTTTGGATGAATAAAATATCATGACTTAAAGTATAATATTTATTAAAAAATTAGTGTTTTTAGTAAAAGAAATTGTGCAACTTGAGACACAAATTTCTTTATGTGTCATTTGTTTGTTGACAAAACTAATTGTGCAAATGTGTTCTATTCGGCAAGAACATCAAAATGATATATTTATTTGTCCAAATCAAGTTTTGGATGAATAAGATATCAAAATTTAGAGTATGATGTTAAAAGTGAATCATTAGAAGTAATAACTAACCTTGAAGAGTTTTATCTCACATTGGTTAGAAGTTATTAGCTAATGACTAGAAAATCAAAAAAATTTAAAACTTCCACATGGATGCTTTAGAATAAAGATTTATCCAAAGGTGATGAGGTGGCATAACCATATTGCTCCTCACCAATTATATATATACTAGTACTCTTGCCCGTGCCGATGGCACGACGCCATTTTGAAAATTTATCAATAAATGAAGCAGATACTGTGGAAATGAACTACTAAAAATATTATTTTCTTAAAAAATTGACTTTCAAAGCCTCTTTGCCCTGAGCAGAGGATTAATTAAAATTTTGTATACGAAATTGCGGCCGGACAAAACGGGCCGACAAAAATATACTGTGGAAATGAACTACTAAAAATATTATTTTCTTAAAAAAATTGACTTTCAAACGGGTCCTCTTTGTCCAGAACAGAGAAATTAATTAAAAGTTTATATACGAAATTGCGGCCGGACAAAATGGGTCGGACAAAAATTATATTGCTTAAGTTAATTACGATAACAGTTAAAAAATTCAAATTACAAAACTTACGTTTTTTTAAAAAATTTAATTTGTATATGAAATTACAGGTCGAAAAAAAATTTAATTGATTTAGTTAATTACGATAACAATTAAAAAGAAAAAAAATACAAATACAAACTTTTGCAATCATAAAACTGTAAAACTATAAAAATGTAAAATATTAACTGTAAAACCGTGAAATCTCAGTAAAAGAGTAAATGTAAAATAATAATGTAGTCATTCGCACATGTAAGAGCTGAGGGAAATAAGGGTCGTTGGATCACCGTAAAACAGTAAATCCTGACTCCTTTTTATCTCAAGTCAATTGTAATCGTGCAACACTGAGCTGTATTGTATTATAGATATCTACAAAACTGTCTTATCTAAATTTTTGTCATTTATTTTATTTATTTATTGTCAAATTTTCTCTTATCAAAATTTTATTCAAAAGAGAATGAAGAACTTAACTTATTCATCTATCTTGGACTCTCTTAAGTAAGATCTCAAGGCACTGCGCAAGTTTTTTAAAATTACTGTGCAAATAGGTAGATACAGAAAGGGAACAACTTGAGATTTATTATAATTTTAATATTTAAATAAATAAACCAAAGTGTACGGCTACAATTATTGAGAAATGTGTATAATAATAATAATTCAACCAAGAACTCGTCAAGTAGGATAGACCGCATCCGCTTTAAATCATTCATTCTACCCTCTATCACATTTGTTATTACATTAAATATATCTTGATTTTACATAATTTTTTGTTAAAAAAAAACCAAGTAAAATAATATAGTTGAGATTTAACAGGACAATGGATGTGATGAAGATTATGATAGAAGATTTGGAGCCGAGAACATCACTCGTAAATGTAATGACCCTATCCAATAAGTCGATTTAATAAGTCGTAAATTAAATAGAGACCTATTTAAAATCAGTTATATGAGATAAAAACAGTTTAGATGAGATTTATATATGACATAAAAACAGTTTAGATTAAATTAGGAATCTTCTCGACAATCCTGATTCAGAGGGACACATGTATCAGACGGAATAAATTACAGCCGTTTGATATAAGTATAAATATGCAATCTCAGCCGTTTGATATCAAGTAAAATAATCAATCTCAGCTGTTTGATATAAAATAAAATAATCAATCTCAGCCGCTCTTTATGAGACTGAGCTCTATTGTATAATAGATATATATATATATATATATTAGTGCAATTTAATGAAGTTACTAATAGACCAGACTTTTTATTTTTTAAAAATTAATTGTTAAATATGATTATGGAGGTTAGACAAAAATGGGCTTAGGACAAAACTGAACCAGCAAGTCTTGGTCTTAATCCCTTTTTGTTAACAATATGAAATGCACTTAATGACTGTCCAAAGTAGGGGTGGTAAAAGGGGTGTTAATGAATAATTTTGGATTAGATCATTATGTATGGTACTAATAAATAATAGCCTTATCAAAAAGCTATCTATTAACACCCAATTGTCACCCTTAGTTCAAAGTAGGCTGCTGTTAGACTTTCCTTACGTAGCCTTGAATAAGGGTATAGTTTTCTTTTTTCAAGGCTAAGTTGTAAATAAATTTGTAGCATAGGATAACATTTTTCATGATCAAACTTTCCATAAAGTTTGATTTATTGGCTTGATTGTTGAGTTTCACTAACCTAAAGGGTTGTTAATGAGGACTTCTTGTGGAAAATGATTGTGAAATAAATTTAAAAAATAATATAATATGAGAATAACTCGTGGTGGAAATTAAAATCGAAAGCTTTAAATTATTAAAATCAGTAAAGTACAAATAATGGACTAATGGAGCATTGGCGCATGAACAGAACAGTGGATTGTGGAACACCCCGGGAAAAAAAAAAAGTAAAAAAAAAGTCAGTCGCGCATTCACTGTTGGGCACGGTGGCTCACTGGCTCAAGAGTCGGGACCGGGCTAGTCGTCGCGTCTCTGTAAATTCAGTCAACAAACACGGGCATTTACGTCATTCAAACCAGAAACGAACAACAAGACAAAAAGAAATGGTGGGGGCTGCAGCCTGCAGGAGTGGGTAAGAGGATTCGAACTAAACGCTCGAGAGAGCTTTCTTTGCCGGAGGTACCCCCAAAGCCACACAATAGTAGCTTTGAAAGCCCCTCCGTCAACCTCTTATGGCGGCAGTGACGGCGTCGTCAAGGGCTTCCTTGGTCTTCCGCGTCACAGACCTCTCACTCAAACCCCTCCAACCTACCCCTTATTACCACCATCTCCTTATCCGACCGTTACTTCCGCCCGTTGCTTCCCTCTCCGTCACAAACAAGAGACGTTTGCCTGCTGTCGTCAGCTGCGTAATATCTGGTGTGGACGGCGGCGGAGTGTCCGACGATTTTGTTTCGACTAGAAAGTCTGGCTTCGACCGCGAATTTTCCGTGATTGCCAATATGTTAAAGCGAATCGAGCCTTTGGATACTTCGTCGATTTCCAAGGGCGTTTCGGATTCTGCCAAGGACTCTATGAAGCAGACTATCTCTACTATGCTAGGTTTGCTTCCCTCAGATCAATTCTCTGTTACTGTTAGGGTTTCGAAACGTCCGCTCGATCGTTTGTTAGCTTCTTCCATTATTACAGGGTAACTATCTCTAGTACTTCCGTACATGTGTATAACAATTCAGAATACGATTGTATTTGGTAGATATTTGATCAATTGTTGATTGATATTGATTGAATTGGTGCATTGTTTAGGTACACTCTGTGGAATGCCGAGTACAGGATTTCTCTCATGAGGAATTTCGATTTGCCTTCTGATAGTTTAAGAAGGTCAAATTTTTCTGGAGAGAACCAGGTTTTGGAAGATAAGCCGGAGGGGAGCGATAGTAGGGGTGGCGATGTCGGAGTTGATGGTTGTTGTGAAGATTTGGCGAAATTTAATCAGCAAAATAGTCTAAGGGATTTACCTCCTGAGGCTTTGGATTACATCCGACAGTTGGAATCAGAGTTATCTGCCGCCAAGGAGGTAAGCTCACTGCCCTCGCTCCCTTATCTCTGTACCCTTATCTCAACTCTGGATGCAATTAGATGATGCATGTGTTTGAATGTGTATTGCTTAGAAAATTGAGTGTGAATATTGTTTATATTAGTACTGAAAAGCTCACTTAGCATCTCAAATAGTTGTATTTCATTAATGGCTCTTTGATGTAGGGCACTTGCAATATCGAGGAACATTTTTTCTTTCCTGGCTAGGGCTTCAAAAATGAGGGCATTGCCTCAGTTGGTTCTGTTAGAAGCAGTCCTAGGTTCCCTAGTATATGAAGTTGTCCTTGAGTTCTTAGGCCCTTATCGCACCTTCTTTATCTCTGATAGGGCCACCTTAGAAATTAGAACTATCTGTTTTCTGCATGTGCTCCCAGGGATTTATCATTCACAAAGGAAGGAGTTAGAGAAAACTGAGCTAAGATTTATGGGAAGTAGGGGGCATGCTAGGCCCAGCTATGAAATTACCTCAAAGTTGACCCATTCAGGATTTGTTTGGTGATAAAGAGTTTGACTAATACTATGATTATCTCTGGCATCACATCATGACTGAATGAAATAAAAAATAGAGAAAAATTTAAGATAAAAGGTAATCATCTCATCCATGCACCGGAGCTGATTAGTAAGCCTACAATCAATCTTATATTACACTGACAGGAATTTAAAATTTAAGAACTTAAAAGAGGAAAAAACTGCCAGCATAGAATAGTTGGTGCATACAGCCTCAGCCTAGAATGTATTGGTAGGATACCTTGGATTGGCAGTCATCAAGAGTTAACTATGTTGTGTTAGTCTTATCTTCATATAATATTATTTCTTGCATTATTTAATTTTAGTTATGTCGAGGGAAAGAAGTCAAGAACAGTGAGTTATCTGTACTGACACTCTCAGAAGCATATTATCGACTGACGTCTAGGAGAACAAGAAACATCAAGCAAGTAAAGATTTTTCTGATATAAAAAGGGAGGGAAAGTGGGGAGGTTCTCCAGGAAGATGTCAATAACATGGACCTGGGATACAAAATATTGCATAGCCTGGGTGCAATTTTGATTAGTAACTTATTTAGTCAAGTGCATAGTGCGTAGCATACGAAATACCTACTTATCCTGGATCCATATTTGATTAATACCTTATCCATCTACTGCAAAGATAACTATAGTCTGATGTTGACGATTGATTGAACAGCAATCAGTCCATTTAGTGAGATTTGATTCTCTCTCTCTCTTTTTAAATGCTTCTCAACTTAGCAATCTTCTGGGTGGTCAACTTTCAAAATTGATTACCATCCAGGCTGCTGACTTATTATAGACTTTTGTCAGAGCATGCCAAACAATAAATTTTGGTGTGAGACTATAGTCTTAGTCTTGTAAGTTGTAAGCATGGACTGTAATGTTTAAGTTTCTAAATAACGTGGATCTTGGAGAGGGTTGATGATCTTTGTTAATTCTGAAAGGAGGGTTTTGTTAGCAGTGCAATCTTGGGGATTTTCTTTGATTGCCATTTGAGAGGATGTCCTATCAAGTGAATCAGAAAGCATAATGTAATTGAAGATGATTAATTTTATTTGTTTGAATTTTCTTGAAGAAGAAAGGAAAAAAGTAGGAGAAAGAAAGCCTTGGCAAGATTGCCCAAGTTCTCGGGTACGCATTTGAAAAATCAAAGATGTGCAATATATTAAAGAATAGAGCCAATTAGAGTTTAATCTAGGAGGGCTAAAAGGTTCGGTGCTAAGAGAATCGGGAAACCAATTAAACTTCGTCAAGTAATGATGGGAAGATAAGACTAGTAAGCTTAAATTTCAAGGACTATCATGAGTTCACCTGCAGTGGTCTCAATAGGGAAGCTGTCAAGAAAAATGATGTGAAGTCAAATTAAATGTCATTATCAAAGACTGTTACTGTTTTGCTCAAAGAGTCCATGTATGGAAGTCAAGTATACGATTAAGATAATATTCCCCACGTACCCTTACTTTCAAGGATCAAAACTGATTTTGTTAATCTTTAGGTATAATGTAATATGTATAAAATTGTAACTCATAACATTTTATAAGCTTTGTTTTTGAAAAGACTCTTTATGTGGATCTGTCCAAAATAGAAGTTTGGGCTCTTTGAGGGGAATGGAGAGAGTGAAATAAGTTTGAATTACCATTAATGCATGTGAAAAATTATTATAATGTCATAATTTCTTTCTGGATGATGTAAAAAGATGGCAGACGTAATTAGTCAACTAGTAACTTCCCTGGTTCATAGCTTGGTCTGTAGAAGTTCTGCTGAGTGGCTGTTTACAAATTGGGAATTCTGATTGAAGAATTAGATAAATTTAAGATTAAGAGGGTTCTACCAATTAAAAAGGTGTTCACGGATTCTTTTTGTACAAACCAAGGAGGCATTGACTGGCTGCTTGCAGTAAAATATGTACTGCCTATTTTTGTAACTATGCAAGGTTGTAATCAGCATGATTATCCTACAATGCACCTCTCATATGATTTGGAATTTTGCTGAATGTTCATGGCTTTGACTACTTGATATTTAGGAGGTTTCTCATTTTAGTTGTTTGATCCGAGTTTGAAGTTACCATTTCTTTGTTTTGTCTTGTTTTTGTTCACCCCAACCCCCTCCAGCGAGGGTATTAATGTTATTTTGATAATTGTATGTTTTTCAGGAACTTCACTTGCAGAGGCAGGAAAATGTGCAAATGGAACATATAAGAGAAAGTAATAATGATCTGTTGACGTACCTGAGGACTCTGGATTCTGATATGGTAATGACTTTAACTTGAAGTACTTGTTTAATACTTGATTTTTCATCCCCAAAGTTATTGATAGATTCCCAATTTATGACAACAGGTGACTGAACTCTCTAGGCCCTCGTCTTTAGGGGTCGAGGAGGTCATTCAGCAACTTGTACAACGTACGTCGCAAAGATTTTTCAAGAAGGAAACTACATCTGATTTGATGGGAGATTCATCTTTAGAAGACCAAGAAAACTACCAAAATGGCAACAATGAATTCTGTGATACCTTGGAAACTTCCCGGGATTACCTAGCAAAGCTGCTTTTCTGGTCAGTATCCTGTTTTCTTTGCTTGGTTTATTAATTTATGTTACTTTCTTCTCTTTTGCTGTAGGTTTTAAAATTGTTTGGAATATATAATTGAGCATCCACCATAGGCTGGTTTAGATTCGTGTTGGGTTTAAGACTTTGAATCAGCTTGAGGCATTAAGACCCAGCTTAGGTTGGGTCAAATAAGCTAATTAATCACATGATATTGAAAATATACTAGTAGTTTTTTTACTTGGGCTCAAGTAAAGTAAGGGCTCGGCTTGTTTATACCTTGTTGATGAAGTAACCTATTCAAGCTTGAACATATTTTCTTGAGATCGAGCTCGAGTAAAAGTGAAAGAGCCAAGCTCGAACACTCTCGGGTAGGGTTGGCTTGTTTGCAGCCCTAGACCACCCTAATAATTTTTCATTACCCTAAACCACCACATTTATTTTCCATTGATGTAATGTAACTATGAAAAATAAAAAAAAGTCCCAAATAGAGTATGGTACTCCAGACAGCCAATTCATGTCCATGAGTGCTGCTTTACTTGTTTCTTACACAGCTGGTGTTGCAAATTTATAGCTTATGTCTTGTTTCTGTTGACAGGTGTATGCTATTGGGACATCACTTAAGAGGCTTAGAGAACAGATTGCATCTAAGTTGCGCGGTGGGCTTGTTGTGATAAACAAAAGTAGAGAGAGAGAGAGAGAGAGAGAGAGAGAGAGAGTGTATATTCTTTGTTTTTTTTCCTTCCTCAGAAAAGTTATCTTTTAGTTTTGATTACTTGGGAACAAGTTCCTAATATATGTGATTAGAATGCTGTATTCTTGTTTTTATCTAATAAATGTTTGCATGCTTAACTCAACTTATCAGTGATTAGAGATGAAACGGAAGTAGTTGGATCCACTGGGACATTTCCGTTTGTATGGCCATCATAACCAATGTAGTGTGAAATAGACATTCAATTTGAATGTTGTTGGCTTACTTTGATAGTCCCCTACTACTTTCGTTCTCAGTTACTTATTCAGGTCAAAAATATGTATCCAACTCAAGACGAGGACTAGGCAGTTTCCAGTTGCAGACTCCATTTTCAACCAAAGCCAATTTGCTGTGCTTCTGCAGTTAAGTTACATCCCCTGTTGATCTTTTTCAAGATTTCAATTGCTTCAAAAAATGTTTTATGTATAAATATAGTAATATACAAAAAGAAATCTCCTCCAATGTTGGAGCAATAAATAACTCTATACAAAAAGAATCTAATCGAGTCGAAATGCCTCGGCTATCCTATCGCCCTAGTTGTTGACGTTGGGGAGGGGAAGACCTTTGTGTCTAAAAAGATCATAAGGTGCCCATAGATAATCGACTGGGCACGGGTTCCCTGCATCAATTCTCACCCATGGCTTCCCTCTCCCACTCCAATGCAACAGGCTAATCGGACCTGGGTGCAGGGACCTGCAACTATGCACCAAATTGTTTCCCCCAAGCCCATGTTGATTCCATCTATGATTGATAGGCTCAACGTCTCCACCGAAAACCAGCAAAAACGGCGGAAGTGAACCCAACTCATAAATCCTCCTTTGTTTCTGAATCTCCATCCATTTCTCAATCCTCTTTCTATAATCCCCTTCTCTCCACCTCACCAAATCCATCACCATCACACCCGTGTTGAAATAACAAGGCTGTTTCCCTTCAAAAACATTGGGAAATTCCTGGTCCAACCAGAATGCATCCGTGAAGTAGTTGGTGAAGTTGGCATGACAGTAAACCGGAGCTCCGATCACTCTCGATCCAGTCAAAGAATTCGACCATAATTTCTGCACATCGTCAACCACTATAACATCAGAATCTAGATAGATCACACGATCAACACAC
The DNA here is from genome assembly GCA_013146195.2 of Codonopsis lanceolata. Lineage (NCBI taxonomy): Eukaryota > Viridiplantae > Streptophyta > Magnoliopsida > Asterales > Campanulaceae > Codonopsis > Codonopsis lanceolata. The sequence goes on along the minus strand of CM028379.1, from coordinate 126,071,753 downwards.
GGCTCCAATATGTCAGCCAAATAGGTTCTTGCATAGTTCAACGGATCTTCGAGCGCTGGACGAATTGACGAAGAAATCAAATCTTTAACCATGCTCGTACTAAATGGGTAAACCTTAAAACCCAAAGACGGAAATGCTGACTTGATCAAACAAGTCAACTCATCCGGTTGGGGGGAGTTTGAATCGGATGCAACGAAATGAAGGTAAACATTTTCAGGGCAAGAAGTGTGCTTGAGAATGGAGTGAACAGCTGCAATGGATCCTCTCAAGTATTTTGAATCAAGGGTCATTGCTATATGTATCAAGGAAGGATTACAAACCCACAAAGAATCGTTTTTCCTTGTATCCAAAACAGGACATTCTTGCTCATTTCTGTACTCGGGTGCTTCAATGTAATGTACGTCTACTACTGATCGCGTGTTGCCGGAGTATTTTTCCGGTAATGAACGAATGGCATATGTTCGCAGTAGAAGTAATGAAGCCAATACCAATATGGCTTGAAGATGAACCATCTCACACCCACAAAATAAAAACAAGTTTGAGACTTTTTTGCTTGCTTGCTTGCTTTGGAAGATGATTATTTTAGGGGAAGTGTGTGTGTATGTGAGAGAGAGAGAGAGAGAGAGAGAGAGATGGTTAGACGAACAAAACACGTTTAAGTTTGGTGTATGTAAAGGGGAGAGGAAGAGTTCATGGAACCAAATACGCGTAGTGTTTTAGGTAAAAGAAAACATTTGTGTGTCTGCGTGACCGTGTGCGCTGTATTCCGAATTTTCTAGGACTTCGATAATACTATGATTTGAATATTTCAAACTTTGTAAGGTTCGAGGATGCTGTTAACATGTGACCACGTGCTTCGTTAAATATTAAATTGTGTTGCTTCCTGGACCCCCCTAGCTATCTACTAACTTTTTATGCCCCCCTCCAACTATTGACTCGAGTGAGACCGTCCACCAAACTCAATTCTGGTCACAAAGCTAACAGAAAAGGTGAAAGTACATTAATCCCCTCGATTCAACAAATACGAAAATGCATTTACAGTACAACTAGTACTTGACACTTAAAAAGTTTGCGACAAATCAATTTCGCTTATGAATTATTTTGCTCTACTATTACTCCAAGGAAAAACAATGAAAACTGTATAACCGCAATCTCACTTGCTCTCTACACCCCTTGTAAATGGAAACTCGATCCTCCGTCTCCAGTTCAAACATCAAAATATGCAAATATCCAGGGAAGAAGACTTGTTAATAAGGCCATAAAGAGTTAATGGTTGGGATGAACAGGGGCTAATTCGAGGTATGCATTTTTGACTCCAACACGGCACTAAAGATATAAGAGTAGGTTCTCACAGTTTAACCCACTAACACACGGTAGGTTGGATAAAGATAATCCACCTTAAAAAAAATATTCGTAAGACCATGTTACTCAAGTTTTTGCCAAGATATATAATTATTGTTGTTGATTATGATTGGAGGCGAAAGGTACTTTACGATCTTAAAAAATTATCTTCTTTGATCCGGCACACCGTTTAAGAAAAAATGATTACCTGTATTATAAATATTAGTGTATTGTGTGGTTTCCTTTAATACGCTTGTGCATGTGACCATAATTAAAGTATATAAAAAAATAAGAGTAAAGTGATATAAGTATTTTCTTAAAAAGAAAAGTTTTGAAAAATGATAATTATTTGAGGAATAGACGAAAAAAATGAAAGAGGACAATTATTTAAGTACGGAGGGAGTGAATGGGATTCATGGTGGGAGGAAGAAAGGGCCATAGTAAGTACTCCCTACGTTTCATGCAAAATGTTCATTATATTATTTTGAGATGTTTGATTTTAAGAGTTTATTTTAAAAAATAATGTGTATAATCTCCATTACATTTTAATTTTTCTATCCACATTTGATATTAACATATTGATGATGCTCAAATATATCGTAATTATAAACAAATCTAATGCTAGTTATATATCGCTTACTTATTAAACTTTTCAAACGTAAACTCTTTGAGTGAAGCAGGGGAGTAGCTACTTGGAGCCCGAAGGACACAAGTATAGGCTATGGTGTTGTCAGATTGGATCACATAACCATAACCAGGGATTAAAAGCAAAAATTTGTGTAGGACGGTCTTATATATATATTTTGAAAAATGAGTCATTTTTATCCGATCCAACGTGTATTGATGGATTGAGGTGTGATAGAGTGAGATTCTGTTTTACGAATTAAGATCCGTAAGACGATCTTACAAGAGATCTACTCGGGATTAAAAGTCCATTGTTTGGGGGGGTCCGATGGAGTCCGGAAAATACATGAGGTAAACTACATATTAGAGATGTTTGAGAGAGGGGGAAGGATTAAAAGTTGACTTGTTGATAGAAAGGTTATATTGGTCTTGATTTTCTTGAAGATGGCATTTGAACAAGAATGTGTAGTGCTCATGTCATTTATGTTAATTTGATAAACATTTAATTAACAGATGGATTGATTTGTCCCAATCGGACCAATACTGGGTCAAGGTGTTGATTTCAAATGGAGCCATAACAACTAAGGGTTTTATGTTATTCTGTTTTTCCCATTAATTTTAAGAAAACAATTTACAATTAAACGCAAATATGCTGGCTCACGACATTAATTAAATTATTTTTAAAAATTTAACGTTTGAGATTCACTTTTACATTCACATGTATGAGACTATTTATCCCATTTTAACTCCTTATTTTTTCCCTCCCAATTACAATAGTCACACCATATAATTAATATTATAAACATTAAACAGTTACCACCGTGTATTCTCCCTATGTTTTCTCTTCACATTAAAAGTCATACCCTACGATTAATCTTTTCAATAATCATCCTTTATAAAACATCAACTATTGGTATGTACCCCCTTAACTATAGTATTTTTTTTAAATCACGCATTCTATTAATGTTAGTTTGATGTATAGTTTACTTTAAAACTCATGCGTGTGTGACTCATAATTAAGAGTAAAATGGTAAAAATGTTGTCTCAAAAAGGAAAGTTTTAAACAAGATAATTATTTTGGGACGGACGAAAAAAGAAAACAAGACAATAATTTTTGGACTAGGGAGTAATAATTAACAATGTATTAATAATATAAATTGAAGTCTTAAGATTTTTATAAATTAAAATATTACTACTAAATATTTTGTCGAAACATCATGTGCATAATTTAGGGGTGTACAAAAGCATTCATGAAATCATAACTAGAATACTAGTAATGATTAAGGGTGCATGTGCAAATTGGAGGTGCTCACTTTGACTTGCCAAGGCCAAGCCAAACCAAATCACTCATTAGTTGTTAGACTTGGGAGTTCGGACAGGGACGGGACCCAAAGTCAGAAGACATTTAACTACCGAATCAACTAACCAACCTGCTCCTGCCTCCAGCCTCCATCCCACATATGACTGAATCAAATAAAATGGTAACCAAACCCCATCCACATCAATGTTTCTGTTTCAAGTTTCAACCCCCTACGAGGAAAAAGTAAAAATAGAAAGAATCAAACTTACTTGTAAACCTAACTCGATCTGGCATCACTATATAGGATGCGTTTTTATTTTCCCGAATAAATAAATATGGCTGCATGCACGAAAAATATTCTTAGGGAGATTCTAGAATCATTTTTAATTGCTACACTTTCTGAGAAACTATATCTTTGAATAATGAACATAGCGCTTTTAAATTGCAGCAAGATGAGGCAGATCATGCCGATACGGGATACCCTACCTTTAGTACCTTATCACTTATCAGTAATCTAAAAATGTGAAACTGAGTCCTTTGAAGGCTGAAAATAGAATCACACAATGCTCTGATCAACCAAACTGATCATTTAATCAAACACCGAACCTTATATTCACCTGAAAACTGATATAGTAATCGGCAGTTGTTGAACACTCTTTTGAATATAACAGAAAGCCATATTAACTCTAGTTATTATCTTATAAAAGCATAATGTACATATAATGCGAAATCATGTCCTGCTACAACGAAGACTTGACATAAAAGAGCAACTCACAATGTGTGTGTGTGTGTGTGCGCGCGTGAGTGAGAGAAAGAGAGGGAGAGAGCTTGATCTTAGAAAAGTTGGACAATTTTCAAATCTGTGAACAGAAATATATCAGAGTAAAATTACAGCTTCTGAAAGAGATTATTCTACTCCCGACATGTTTTAGAACACTACTCCACACTCAGAAGTTTGATTAGTGATTAAGGCTCATGGCTAAAGCCAATACGATATTATGGACAACATGTACATCACATATCTTTAAACATTTAAGGAAACTCTCATCCTAATAATTTGCACTCACACTGAAGCTTCTACCCATTCGAAGCAATCTGGTCCCTCCACTGAACCCAACATCCCTTCTTTTGACCTCATACAGCTTCCTGCAGCCTGGGCATCGCTCATCTGCCTCGAGAATCCTTTTGTGACAAAAAAGGCAAAGACGGAATCCACAGGGACATGGCAGAAAACTTGAGTCTGTAAGATCCAAATCCTCATAGCAAATAGGGCATGATTTTGGTCGAGGCATAATACTTTGCCAATCCCAATTGAAAACCCCACAAGTAGAACTCATTGTATGCTGCCTCAACAAGTTGGGTAAACACCGAGGGCGGGAAGCATCATCAGGCTTCCATGCTCGACAATTTGCCTCAGCTCCAGAATTATTACCAAGGGATACGAGATCAACTTGAATGACGGTTTTGGGCCCAACATGAGGTTCTATGGTTGCGTTCCGCTGCTTTTCCTTAGCCGATAAAGCATCTGCAATAGCTTCCCAATCATCGAGGCAATTATCGGCATCCTCTTCTGCTTCACTGACAGCTCCAGAACAATGCCTGCTCGTTTCGCTGCTGCCATTTGAATCTTCCTTGCATCCTGTGTCTTTGACTGCATTATGATCAAAAAGAAATTACTTGAATACTTGAAGTATACACATGCGAGCTAACCTCAAGCTCGAGGAACTAAATCAGTTTCGCCCCTATCAACGTTTCTATCAGCATGAAATCATCTTCCTTTTGAATTCAGGACTAAATAATTGATTATATCAATGAGTCCATAATGTACTACAATGAAATCAACACAAGAATAGTTGACCCTCAGGGCCGTTCCTGTATTTTTAGGAGCCAAGGGTGATAAAATGGGCCCCTTATAGATATTAAAAATAAAATTTTAAAATAAATAAAATTTTAATTTTTCATCATTCAAATTTCAAAGTATTCAATTGGTATAACATGGCAAAACTCTACATTTGGCCACCCAACTTTTCAAAAAATTGCAATACGGCCACCGAAAGTTTAAAACTTGCAATGAGGCCACTGAACTAAATTAATGTTGCAAGCGTGCCCATATTTTGGATGGACGTTAGTTTCGTCGTTAAATTTGAGTGAAATTCCTATTTTGCCCTCTTTAAATAACAATTATTCCCTTTATATGATATTAGAAACCCAAAGGGGTCTAATTGAAAAAAGATATACATGCCATTTAAGTAAACATCAAGGGGTCAAAATGTACCCAAATGTAACCAAATTGCTGGATCATAACCAAACATTCCTTCTTTCCCAGAAAACCTCAAGAATTTCGAAATTTAGTACAGAAGAGGTAAAAGTTGAGGAGGAAGAGGTAGTTGATGGCGATGTTGGCGAGGCGTAAGACCACGAAAGTGGAAGATGAAGAAGACAACATTATCTTAGAAGACTTGGAAACCCTTGCAATTTGGTGCTTCTCATGGCCAAGACCGATTACCAGCTCAATGGATTTCCGGCGAGGTAAAGACACCGCAAACCCGATCCGGCTCATAATTACTTGCCTTTCGCAAACCCAGATCAAAAGCCCCAACCTTTCAACCCGTTGTTTGTTTCAAACCCTCACGATTCAATCATTGAATCATTTTCTTCTACAAAATCGATCCCTCTCTCTCTACTCATACTCAAACTCCCCATATCCTCCATAGCCATCGGCCTCTATCTCTTTGTCGCCATCTCCGAGTCTATCTACGACCATAATTTTTTTTCTCCTTGCCCAGATCCCCCCCCGACCGAGCCTCCTTTATCTCAGTGCCGACTCCACCTCTGGACAAATCGATCCATCTCTCTCTTCTCTTACGCCAAACTCCCCATATCCACCATAGCCTCCGACCTCTCTCTCCTATCGACAGCTCTAAGTCTATCTACGGCCAGATAATTCTTTCTCCTCGCCCAGATCCCCCCTGACCGAGCCTCCTTCATCTCAGCGCCGACTCGAAGTCCGCCCTCCAGTCGGCTTCTTACTCATTCTCTCCAATTCCAGCCAACAATGGCCTTGGCTAAGTCAAATCTGTCTCCAGTAGTCGCCACCGTCTCATCTTGCCCGAGCTCTATCATCGACCCTGCACCAATTTTCCGGTTCGGCTATCCAAATTCTTATCAAGCAACTATGTTCAAACAAGAATTGTGGGTGGGTTAGAGATGATTGGTTGTCATTTTTTTAAATTGAATGGCAGAGAAATGACGTGTTCATCAATTTGTGCATTATAGAGTTGCTTATGTTTCAATTGAACCCCTTTGGGTTTCTAATATCACATAAAGGGAAGAATTGTTATTTAAAGGGGGCAAAATAGGGATTTCACTCATATTTAACGGTGGAGCTAACGTCCATCCAAAATATGGGCACGCTTGCATCATTCATTTAGTTCAGTGGCCTCATTGCAAGTTTTAAACTTTCGGTGGCCGTATTGCAATTTTTTGAAAAGTTGGGTGGCCAATTGTAGGGTTTTGCCGTATAACATCTACGAGCAAACTAATATATAAGTATATGAAATACTCCCTACGTCCCTAAATTATCGTCCTTCTTTCCTTTTTCGTCTGTCCCAAAATAATTGTCCACTTTGAAACTTACCATTTTAGAACATCACTTTTACCACTTTACCCTTACTCTTGCACTCTACTTTAATTATGAGCCACATACACATGAACATTAAAGGAAACTACACATTAAACCAATATAAATAATCAAGTCAATTGTTTTTTCTTAAACTGAGCGCCGAGTCAACTAGGACGATTATTTAGAGACGGAGGGAGTAATTATTTAAAATTACATTGTTTGCATATTCCGGTACACTAGTTATTTTCTATCTTGATTTGGTAATTTTCTTATATATTAAAATATACAAAATGTCTATAAAGCATATCTATAAGAAATTTCAGATTTATTCACTCTTCTAAGATCTTTCTCAACTATATAATCAAATTATATCACCTTCTCTCATTTTTTGACTCATTCGTTACATGTTCATTTAGTTTTTTTGTTGATTATTTGATTATTGTAATCCATTAATCCATATTCTAAGATAATTAAGTTTTTTGTTGATTAGGCGTGCCATTTTATTATTAATGAGCTACTAAAAATGTCATTTTTTTAAAAGTTTGAACTTTCAAACGAAAACTCTTTACCCAGAACGGAGCGAGGGAGTATATATATAATACTTGATAATTCACAACTCAAAAATAAAATAAATTTTACATAACTTTCAAAAAGTTGAACCCATGATCTCTTAACCAAATCAAAACACCTCATCCAATGGGCCACTAAATCACATACTCCATCCGTCCCTAAATTATCGTCTTCCTTTCCTTCTTCGTCCGTCCCAAAATAATTGTCCATTTTGAAACTTACCTTTTTAGAACATCACTTTTACCACTTTACCCTTACTTTTCCATCCTACTTTAATTATGAGTCACATACACATGGGCTTTAAAGGAAACTACACATTAAACCAATATAAATAATCAAGTCAATTATTTTTTCTTAAACTGTGCGCCGGATCAACTAGGACGATTAATTAGGGACGGAGGGAGTATAAAATACGAGTGATAGTATAATATTTATATCTATATATGACTGTATTATAAGTTTGTGCCCCTCAAAATTGGGGGCCCAAGGCGGTCGCCCTTCTAGACCACCCTCAGGGCCGGCCCTGTTGACCCGTAGTTATTCATTTTGCCATGTTTTTTATATCAAAAACTCTCTCCAACTTTACCATTTAAATTTGGCTTTAGAAGATTTTAAGAGTAAGCTCACGTCCTAAACTTTTGGAGCCCAGGGTGAAAAGAAAAAAAAAGGGCCATTAAAAATAATATAAAAATAAGATTTTTAGATAAACAATTTTTTGACTTTTCATTATTCAAATAATAAAAAATTTACAACACCCACAAACATATAAGAACAAAAAAAAAGTATTAAATAATTATTGAAAACTACTATTCTACATCGATCGAAACAATTTGCAACAAAAACAATATATCCCATCAATTCGTCTTCTTTTATTTCTTTTTTGACCTCCGAATGGATATTGTTTTGGTAACATGTTTGAGTACAAATTCAAGTTATAAAAAAAACACACCATCAACTAATAGAGCTAAGAATTAAACAGCCATAAGCAATAAAAATAATAGTCAAATAGTAATAAAACTTAATTTTTACTTGAAATCAATTTTAAGCAAATTTTATTTTTTATGACCTAGATAAAAAAAATTCGCGTGAAGTAACATATTGATGTATCCAAATTAATCAGGGCTTTACTATTTGGATATCTAGCTTTCAATTCTATCGGTATCATCGAAGGCCCAAATCTGTCAAGAAAGCAACAAAAACCATGAACTGGGCAGGGGCTTATCCTGCAAATGCACTCCGGTGTGATAGTTAGCAAACACTCAATTGAGTAAGCAATTTGATAGAGTTTCAGCATGCGTATATGTGAACGTACCTTCCCTCTCAATTTTGAGGGGTTTATATAGCCAACCAAAAGAACTGAAAATTGCTCATTGAATGCCGGAACGTGAAAGTCGGACACATTCATGGCCACGTTCTGAACGTGGGGGCGTGTTTCCCGATAGTAATTGCCCACATTCAGAACAACCGTTACTTTGTTCCCGAGCAGGGCGAGCATGCTCGCCTTGACCCTTCTTCCTGCTCGTTGTGTCCTTGGCCCCCAGGCTTCAAGTAGAAGGCTGCTCGCTCATAGCGTTGAGGCGACCAGGGATTTATCTCTGCTCTCTTATAACTTTGAGTTTGGATCTTGATGAGTGCACGCGATTTAATCATGACCACCAGGCAAGCGTGCTAGCATGTGACCGGTGCTTGGGCCCTTTGGACCTGGCAGTTGAGTGGCCCCCTGCTTCTTGTCTAGCGGGCATACATGCTCGGTGCGAGGAACATAATAACTTGATATTTTCTGAAAGCTTGGTCGTTGCAAGACTTGCTCATTTTGACCACAGGAAGGATTGGTGGTAGTGACCGATGGGACGTGAAAGTGCAACCATCGTTTGGGCGTGAGTTGCACGCATGCATCTTTCCCGAGGCGGCATTAAATGCGACGCCTCGGTCCCCGCACCGCGTGTTGAGGAAGTCATGTCTGCAGGTATTTTCTTTTCTTTTTTTGCCATCCGCTCATGCTATAAAAAGAAACGTTCCCCCTCCTCTTTTCTCTTTTCATAGCTTCAAACTTACAAACCCTCAAACTTTCTCATTCGTCATTCCTAACTTTGCCAGCTCGTATTTGAAGAATCAAGGCTGCCTTTAAGACCAAAGCTCGTTCAAACTCAAAAATCTTTCAAATCGACAGGTATGTTTCTACTTTTGACTGCTTTCCTTTTCGTTTCTATTTGCATTCCTTTTCTGCCGAAAACCCTAGTCTTGGGATTCGATGGCATTCACGGGCATTCCGTTGTCGAGCGTCTAAAAATTCACAATTTCTGTCCTTGCCTTCTGTTTTCGCACCGTTCTTCGTAAATCCCTCGTTTAGGATTCTTGGATTCGTCTTGGTAACCCTTTTTGGTTTTTGCACCGACCCAAGCACACACATAGATAGGAGTCGAGGAAATGGCCCATTGGTGCCCTGTTCACTTGTTTGAAACGTAAACCCTAACCAAGGTTTTACTTGCTTGTTTTTGTTTGTTTTCACGAGCAGGATTTAATGTTTTCCTTGATTCCTGTAGGATATCTTCTTGTGAGGAAAGCAGCTCCGAAATCGAAGGACGCAGTTATGACCATGGTGCCTCAAGGGAGCGGGAGGAAAGCTTCGAGGTTGAATCTGGAAGCTCTGAGGAAACTGAGCTGGATGAGACCTTGATAGCTCCTGGAGCAACTAGAAAAAGCGATCAAGAATCTCTGATGGGTGGTGGTGAAGAGGATAACGTGGACGCTGAAGCTGAGCAACAAGGCCAACTATTAACATTGAGCGCGAGCAGGAAATGGGTCATAATGCTGATGCTGAAGACGAGCAGGCTTCCGCCGAGGAAGATAAACGTTCAAGCTCTAAATCTCGAGCACAAGCGCTCCTCGGGAAAAAGAAAAATAGCTGCTCATCGTAAGGGTAAACAACTCGTGGCCGATGTGCCAAGCTTGATGAAGTGGGATGACCTGACCGGGGAGGAAGATGTGTCGGCCTGATTCTATTCCCTGGGCATCGACCCCAAAAACTACTGAGTGCAGGCTTTTGATCTGGACATCGATAGGGACGGGCACAACTTCCAGGGGGACCGCATGGTCTTTTACTTCGATTTTTTCTTTATCGGGCTAAGACTCCCACTGGATCCTTTCATCACCGAATTCCTCCATCAGACCAATGTCCTCCCTTGCGACCTGACCCTTACTACAGTAAGGTTTCTGGTCGCATATACTGTACCCTGCAGGTTGCTCGGGTTCGAACCCGAGATGACCTTGTTCCGAAAGTTTTTTCTGTTTTCGCTGGACAAGAAAAACGGACGTATCACTGGCTGCTCCAACCCCAACTACTTCAAGTTTCTCATGATGGCCCCAACAAAGTCGAAGCTTGGGATGGGAAAGCCTTGCTCGTGGAATCACGAGTATGATGGCCCTTTGCCCCATACTTGGAAATCCTAAAGTACGACAAGAATGCCTTCTGAGCTGGAGAGCCCCGAATAGCCCTTGTTTTCAAAACTTTGCTCGAGGTGAAAGAAGGTAAAGCTGGGCAGGACTGGGTGCTTAATTGGTCAACCCTTACTTCGGACCCCTCCCTTCACCGTCTGGTTGGCGTTCTAAGTTGGCCTGTAGAAGGAATAGAACCTAGGATCACCATTGATGCTGAAAAACCCCACCCTTACTGGGGAAATTGTCATGGGGGAAGGTTCCCTAGTGAGTGCCCTGATTGTGCAGGAACACATTGTACATTCACCTTCTTGCTCAACGGTCTGGTTGTCTTGTATTTTTCCTTGCTATCTATTATTTCTTTGAACATTGCTTCTGTTTAAATCATTTTTGACTTTTGCTGTTAATACTTGCAGATATGAGGCAACTTAATGATGCTAGCAAGTTTCTTCAAGCTGCGAAGAAGGGGTCAGTGGGAAGGAACACCCAGCTCGCCGCTCAGAATCCTGCTCCCCTTCCCACAATTCCTGCTGCTGCTTCTGGGCGTGGAGCCAGCCGAGGCCGCACCGAAACGAGCAAGGCTTCTCCTGCAGTCTCCATTGTTCCTCCTACTCCTACCGCCGCTGACCAAGCTATTCCAGCTACCATATGGACCCAGTGGTACACACCATTCTCCCACAGGTCAAGCAAGAGGCCTGCTATTGATCCTCCTCTAGAAAGGGTGACCAGGTCACAGATAGAAAAAGCCGAGCAAGGGGCGTCTGGCTCCCGGGTTGCCCACGTGGCACAAAGAAGATTTTCATATGCCCGAATCCCAGGAGAAAGCTATCCCACTCATTGCCGAGATAGCTGACGTGCCTGACCTCGAAAAACTCAACATTTATAAGCGCGACGACTATCTTGCAACGATGGGACTTGGAGTGACGAGGAGGCTCCACCACAGTGGGGTCCGGAAGAGGAGAGTTGAGCACTCGAGTTCCGTCCTGCTCGGAGAAATCGACATGTGTATGGCCGAGGTAAAGACTTCTCCAATACCCATCATGCTAATAAGCCTTAAATGTTGTTTCTAACTTTGTTGTCTTTACATTCTCAAATGGCCACAAAAACCAAGCTCGTCTATGAGCGGCTGATGGAAAGCGTCAACTCCGGCGCCGTACTGACCAGCGAGAAGAATAAGCTGGAAGAAAATGTCAATTCCCTTCGATTCGAGCTTAAGCAGAGCGAGGAAGTTGTCACTGAAAAAGTGACAGAACTCTCAAAACTTGAAAAGGAGAAGAGGACCTTGGAAACCCATCTTGACTTCTCCAAGAAGTCCGAGGAGGCTGCCATCAACAACATTGGGCAGGCAGGTGAGGAAGGAGCTTAGAGTAGCGGTGAGCGAGTTGGAGAAAGCCAAGGTGTGGGATGCCCGGCGTGCGCTCGCGCGCCCTTGGATAGGGGTGCGCGTACGTGCGGATGCGGGACACCACTGCTCTCATTTTATCCTCCCTTGTTTAGGGGAAAACGAAATTAAAAGTGCGAGAGGAGTGCTGTCTAAAATAGCGCTTAGGAATGCGCCTCGGTTGACTTTAGTGGATTTTTGATCCAATATGGGAACTTTGGGTTTCCCGCATCAAGTTTTCCTTTGTTTAGGGGATACCAAGATATGAGAATGCATCACCCTTTCATTCCCATTCTCCCTTTTTTAGGGGAAAACGGAAAAGTGCAAGAAAGGATGTTGCGACGCCCCCACTATGGATTTTATAAAAATAGCCTTATGGCCTATTTCGGATCACTATGGGAGCTTTGGGTTTCCCTCATCAAGTTATCCCTTGTTTAAGGGATACCGGGATATGAGAATACATCACCCTTTCATTCTCATTCTCCCTTTTTTAGGGAAAACGGAAAAGTGCAAGAAAGGGTGTTGCGAGGCCCCACTGGATCCAAAACGTTTTATAGAGTCGCCATCTTTATTTTAAGGCAAAAATAAAGCAAAACCAAAAAGAAAGAAAAACCAGAGATTATAAAACGGGTTCGGAGGCTAAGTTACGAGTTGGGAAGGTGCTAGGCACCCAACTCGCCATTTCGGTCTCAAAAGTGGTTTTTGGCTAAAGTATGCTTTTTTGTTATATTTATCTAGCAAATAAATAAAACATTTAAAGACAGGAAAATAAAAGCAAATACATCAGTGCCTACATTATTTACGGACTTGCAGCCGTCTCTTTACAATAATTACATATATATTTAAAAATATTTGGCCATTATAACGACTCTTTTACATAATATTTACAAACTAAATTCGGGTAGCACAACGGCTTATATTTGCTACATTGGGCCGGATTTTAAAGAATAACTTTATAAAAAAAATAACGCCCTTAAAGGCTATTACCTTTTAGAGCGGAGTGTGCTCGCTCTGTCCTTCAGGGAGAGAGAGTCTTTATTGTTGTTGTTGTGTTGTTGTGATTTGGGCAGAGTAACGACTTACAAGAGTTGCCTTTGAGACCCATGACACGGGCAGAGCAACTGCTTGCCTTTTGACACTTGTTTGTTTGTTGCTGGTGGAATTTGGGTAGAACAAGTGCTTATTTCTAGCTAATTTGGCTTTTTCACTCGGGTAGAGCAACGGCTCTTTCCGAGAGTTTTGGACCGGGGAAATATGGTGGATACCTAACTAGAAGGCTAGGGATCACTTTAACTGCTTGGATTTGTGTTTGGAGGAGGTTTGGCAGAGTTTCGAGGCTTTATAGGAGAGGGGGATCACTCTCGCTCACTGATCACTCACTGCGTTAAAAATACGCAGAGTTTATCTGGGCTTCAAGCCTTCGTCGAATTGTGTCCTAAAGCGTAGCCGGACACCTGCATTTATAGTTGGATTCGTGCTTCATCGGCTTGTACCGCGCGCTTGATAATTTGCACAATGCGTTAACTCATCGGCACTGTTTGGGGAGCTTGGCGCGGCCAAAAGGGTATTTTGGCGCGGCGTCAAAGGCTGACATTTCTCCATTTTTCGACACTTTCCCCCCCTGCAGTTCACTATTCATGCATCCTACTTTTCCTTTTGCACTTTCGACCCTGTAACTTGACATTTTGTTAAGTTTAAGCAGTTTTTGATATCACATGCCAGAGTCACACATCAGGGGTACGAAATTGGGGTGTCTACAGAGCCCCTCAACGATGGAGTCTACGGGTAACCCAAGGCTTACTGAGTAGACGAACATCGTTGATAAACAATAGACTCTCCAATTTCGTGCAATTATAAAACGGGGAAGAGATGCAACATGTAGTAGTTATAATGCAATTGTTTATAACGCAAACCAAACCTCACATATCCTAGACATATTTAGTCGGTTATAGCAGGTTATCGTAGTTTTTAAGCAGATATGGAAATTAAATGCTCTAATGGACGAACCTACTAGTGTAGGCTGCCTACGTATCCCTTAATAAAGGAAATCAGACCAGACGTAGTTCGGGCCTAGCCAGAACAAACATGCTGCAATGGTAACAAACAAGTGTTGTGATGGTCGTGCCTACCGAAATAGGCTGCCTACGTATCCTTATCCAAAGAATCATACCAAACGTAGTTCACCTCTGCTAGGGATCAAGTGCTGCAATGCAGACAAGTGTTATGCGGAAAGATAGTTGTAATATCCATTACAACCTAGTGAAAAATAGCGCACGTCAAAATGCAATACCCATTGCATCGCAACACTAAACGCAATATCCATTGCGTTGCCACAAAACAAAATGCAATATCCATTGCATTAACACGAAAAACGGATGTAATATCCATTGCATCGCAACACTAAACGCAATATCCATTGCGTCGACACAAAACTTAATGCAATATCCATTGCATTAACACAGAAAACGGTTGCAATATCCATTGCATCACAACACAAAACGCAATATCCATTGCGTCGACACAAAACTAAATGCAATATCCATTGCATTAACACGGAAAACGGATGCAATATCCATTGCATCGCAACACAACGCAATATCCATTGCGTCGACACAAACTTAATGCAATATCCATTGCATTAACACGGAAGGTAGATGCAATATCCATTGCATTGCAACACAAAACGCAATATCCATTGCGTCGACACAAAACATAATGCAATATCCATTGCATTGACATGGAAAACGGATGCAATATCCATTGCATCGCAACACTAAATGCGATATCCATCGCATTAACACGGAAAGACAGATGCAATATCCATTGCATCGCAGCGCTGAATGCGATATCCATCGCATTACCCGAAAGACGGATGCAATATCAATTGCATCGCAACGCTAGATGCGATATCCATCGCATCAACATGGAAAGACGGATGCAATATCCATTGCATCGCAACGCTGAATGCGATATCCATCGCATTAACCGAAAGACGGATGCAATATCAATTGCATCGCACCGCTAGATGCGATATCCATTGCATTAACATGGAAAGACGGATGTAATATCCATTGCATCGCAACACTGAATGCGATATCCATTGCATTAACCGAAAGACGGATGCAATATCCATTGCATCGCACCGCTAGATGCGATATCCATCGCATTAACATGGAAAGACGGATGCAATATCCATTGCATCGCAACGCTGAATGCGATATCCATCGCATTAATCGAAAGACGGATGCAATATCCATTACATCGCACCGCTAGATGCGATATCCATCGCATTAACATGGAAAAACGGATGCAATATCCACTGTATCGCAACGCTGAATGCGATATCCATCGCATTACCCGAGAGACGGATGCAATATCCATTGCATCGCAACGCTGAATGCGATATCCATCGCATTACCCGAAAGACAGATGCAATATCCATTGCATCACAACGCTAGATGCGATATCCATCGTATCACTAAAAAGGGCGAATGCTGCAATGCAAGTGCTGCGGGGCAAGTGCTGCAAAGGTAATTATCAAGTGTTGCGATACATGTGCTGTGGTATGAAATGTTTCCTCAGGAACGCTGCCTTCGTCGGAGAACAAAATCTTTCCCTCTGTTCCGGGGTTGCGTGCCCTTTAAAGGAAAGTTTTCCAACACAGCTATTGATGCACAGAAAAGGGGTAAAATACTTGCCTTTTCTTACCTTGGCTTTGCCTTTGCGACCTCTGTTGCTGCTTTTGCTGCACCCGCTGGGGGATTTTTCTTTTGTCGCAGTTCCAGCCTATGCTGGAAATCTTTTTCCCCTTTTGCTGCTGCAATTTCCGGCCTTAGCTGAAAAATCTTCTTTGCCGCTTTGCTGCTGATTTTTCTGGTTTTTCTGTCCATTTGCTGGCTGATCTGCTAGGGATATGGACTTTACTCTATGTAACTTTTGATGATGCTGCTGAGGATCTTTAGAGGTGGTCCTTGGCGAGATGTTGGGAGAACATTTATACCCCCTTTTTCTCTCTCGTTTTTTTCAAAGTCTGATGCGGCGAAAGACCTGATAATATGCAGTAAAATGATGCAAACAAAAGATGCAAGCATGCGAATGAAACTTCCTTTTTCTATTTTTTAAAAAAAAGACTTTTGAATGTGCATGTGTATCATTTGTTTCTTAAACATGTTAAGACAAGATGGGTCAAGGGATGCAGATGTGATAAGAGAGAATAGGATGTGGCTTTTGGTTGTGAAGGGTTATGAGTATATGAGTTGATGGTGATACTTGAAATGAAGGTGAATGGAGTTTAGGGTCACTTTCTCAGTCTTTTGACTAGTGCATCAATCAAGAAAGGAATTCAATCACAAGATCAGTGAATCCTACTAATCGATGCTTCGGAGGGACCACCTTTTTTTTTTTTTATATTCCCCCTTTTTTTTTTTTTTTGTGCTCTAACTTTTGCCAAGGCCGCTCTTTCGGGTTTTCAACCTAGCGAGCTTTTACCTTATAGGGAGCCAGTCTCTCAATGTATGCGAAGATAAGCCGCTTATTCTTGAGGGATCACGACTTTGTAGCCTTTTCGCTCCTTCAGGCAGAGGTCGAAATAACAGCTGCCTCTGGAGATAATGAGCCTTTGTGTATTCAATGAGTTTGGTCAGAGAAGCCCCATGATGAATTTAATCAACCAAATTTTGTAAGATGGGATGGGCAAGTTTCTGAAGAGATTAACTGGAGACAGCCCCAGAAAGACTCGATTAAGAGAGACTTTTGTGGGAGACAGAAATGAGTATGGTCACAGAAAGTGGATGACTCTAATGGACAAAAACAAGAGTCATGATCCAGAGTTTATCACCGAGTATCACAGGTTTTATGGACCCTCCTTAACATGTATCTTTTGATAATTTTATGTGTCTTTAGCAAGGAGTTCTGTCCTGGACCCAGATCACGTTGCAACTGATTGAAACAGAGCTATAGGTGGCAACTAGGTTAGGGTATAGTGCTTAAGCATTTGGGATAGATTTGTTTTAGGGTTGAGGATTTGATTGGCCTCTTGTTCAAAGGGATTTTGGGCTATGGATTTGGTTATTTTAGGAAAGGCGATTGCAAAGCGATCATTGGTTGGATTTTTAGGCTATGGGTTTGGATGAGAATTTGGTTTCTGGACCTGGTTGTAGGTATGGTTGGGAGGTCGGCTTTTTGGCTTTGACGATGGGTTATAAAGTTGTCCAAGAGTGATTGATATTTTTCTTTTGTTGCGAGAGAAGGATTTTGAGGACATTGCTCAAGAGAGGCTCTTTTTTTTTTTTGCCCTTTTTCCTCCTTTTTTTTTTTTTTTTGCGAGAGGGAAATTTCTTTTTTTTTGTTTGACCTCTCGGAGCAATTTGGGAGAGTGCTTGAAGAGATACTCATCTTCTCTCTTTTGTGATAAAAGAAGATTGTCACTCTTGGTGGATATATGTAAGGGTGGAGCAGCCCCAGTTTTGAGAAGCTGGATCTTAGAGATGGTTAGGCTTTGGTATGTGGTGGATTTGTTCAAGTATTCGGAAGAGGTTGGGTGTATGGTTGGTGTGTATGGTTGGAAGCTCGAGTTTAATAGTACCGAATGGGTCTTAATATGCAATGGGTCGAAGATGACCTTTTACCAAGACATAAGGTTGCTTCCTCGAACAAAGATTTTTAATGGTTTGTGGGTCCATATTCTTGAAATGACTCATTACCAACTCGTGTAGTTTTATCATGTTTTTACGTGAGTTGACTCGTCATCATCATTTTTTTTACTTTGGCGATATGTGCTCAGAGGTCAAGAAGAAGACTCGACAAGCTAATATAGGAAAAACAAGAGTTTTATCAGGCTTGAATATAGATAAATACTTTTGGAAGGCTCAGTTTGAAGACTCGGCTGGGCTTTCAAAATAACGAAGACCAAATGAGAATACTCTGCAAGGATAAGCTATAGGTATTAATATGGGTTAAGAAGATACCTCTGGGGTTTGAAAGCCCCTAGTCCTGAATTGTTGCGTGTGATCCTTGAGTTGCTTGGCTTTTCTGGATTTCCCAGCTTTCCAGACTTTTCTGTTTTCTTGGCTGTCCCAACTTTTCTAACTTTCTTTTCTTTTCTGGCTCCCTATCGGTCCCCCCCCCCCTTTTAAATCATTTTCTCTCTTTTTTGTTTTTTTTGTTTTTTGTTTTTTTTTGAAGTGGTAAACCTTGACATCTCAAAGTAGGACTTGCTAGATTTATATATATATATATATATATATATATATATATATATATATATATATATATATATATATATATATATATATATATATATATATATATATATTTTGAAATCAAGAATGAATAATGCACTTATCCACTGGTGATGGAAATTGAAAATAATGGTGAGGGGGGGAATTTCTTGTCTCTACATGTTTTGGGAAACAAAAGACAATATATAGAAAAACCTCCTTTTTTTTGAAATGAGATGTAATGATTACGTACCTCTGGATAATCCTCTCAAGAGAGTAAATGATAATAGTCAATTTTTTATTTTTTAGCCCCTGCAAAATTGTTAGTGGTACCAGAAAACAACAAGGATCCCAAAATTTATGAAAATTGACGCTGAGTTGAAAAGAGTCGTTTCCTAGAGATTTTATTTGACAAAAGGACATTCAAAGGTACAAAGAGTCTTTCGAGGTGTAGATACAAGGGTATTCTAGGGTATTTTCCACTTTTTACTAGAGACAATCATGGGTGCGGCTTTTCAATGATTTGGCCATCAATAAGATCTTGGATGGCACTTCTGAGCTTATAACACTTATCAGTGGGATGGCCACCGCTACGATGATACTCGCAATACTGAGAGTGGTCCCACGTGTCTGATAGCTTTGGTGGAGGTCAATAATTTTCCATTGGTTTTCAAAACCCCTTGTGCCATTAAGCCTTGGAAAATCAGGAACATTGGGACATTCAGTTCATCGTAATGTCTTCTTTTTGCTCGTTAAGGTCCTATGAGGTGGAATTCTTTCAACCACGTTGACTTCTTCCGAAGATTCTTCATCCGATTCAGAGTTACATAGTGAAATTGGGGGTGTATGTGTATCAATATCTAGGGATCCCGTACGTATTTCTTCATCAATACGAACTCCTATCTCCACTATTTCTTTAAAATTGTTAGAAGGGAGATACCACATGCGTTCTAGGTAAATGGGCTGGAGGTTTTTTATAAACAACCGGGTTGATTCAGAAGGATCAGGTCTGTCCAGAGTTTGGGCGGCTTTATTCTTCCATCTGGCTGCAAATTCTTCGAATGTTTCATTTTCTTTTTGGGTGCATGCTTCAAGTTCCTGTTTATTTTCATTGGTGGTATTATCTTTGTACCTTTCTAGGAACCCTTCAGCTATTTGGTCCCAAGTGCCCATGGTGCTATCATCTGCTAGCATTAACCATTGCTTAGCAGCCCCTATTAAGGTAAGGTGAAAATTGGAGGCCATGGCTTCGAAACTAGCCCCTCTTGATTGCATGCCAATAGTGTAAGATTTTAGGTGGGAGATAGGGCATCCAGTCCGCCGAATTTTTCTATGTCGGGCATTTTGAAATTTGGGGGTAGTATGGCTGAAGGTTTTAGCATTAATGCCTTCATAGAAAATTTTTCTTTGTCCAGAGCTTCAAGCATCATACTTTTCAAGTTCTCCATGTCTGTCTCTATTTTGGTAGGAGGGGGAGTTGAATTTTGGTATATGCTGGTAGTATTAGGAAAGGCTGGATTAATTTCTGGCTGTGGTATTTGGTAAGGATTTTGAGGAGACGTTTGGTAAGGGTTCTGGTAAGGATTTTGATTTTGGTAGGATTTGGGTTTTGGACAGGATAAGGATTTTGGGTTGGATATGGGTTTTGGGTTGGATATGGATTTTGGGTTGGATATGGACTTTTGGCATGGATAGGGATTTTGGGTTGGATATGGATTTGGGGTTGGATATGGATTTGGGGTAGTGGTAATATTTGGCGGGTTAGTGTTCGACTGGGAAATTGGATTTGGAGGAACATGGGAGGTTGATGCTTCTTGAGGGACTGCAGGGGAGGAGATTATCTTACCACTGGACTTTAAATTTTGCACCAGCCTAGCCATTTGGCTCATCATATGATCAGTCGCTGCATCCAAACTTTGGTCTAACCATTCTTTGCATTGGAGTGAGTCTCCATGGCATCTGTTCACTTTCACCGCCATTTCGCTAAAATATGTACCTTCGAACTATCGCCCTTTTTCGATCGCCCACGATATTTTCGATCGATCTACGTACTGTTCCCAGTATCAATCGGCCAGTACTATCTCTGCCTTTTCAAAATTGGGTCAGGTTTCTGAAGAAAATGGGTTTCGGGAGGTATCGAAAGGTTGGCTGAAGGCTTTTTGGGCTAAGAGTACCGTGTTGCCTTTATTAGTATTTTTTATTTATTATTTATTTTCCCTACAATTGACCGGATAAGCATCTGCTTTATTTTGATGGTCTCGAGACTTTTTCCTGAAACAGTGGATTCTTTCTCCAGAGTATAGGACCAACGTATTCCACACCGCCTTCGACTCCCGAGTTGGGCGATCCCAGGCGAAGGGCCTATACTCTTTCCAGGATCCACCATTCGAAATGGTCTAGGTCGAGCATCAGAGAATAATAAATCAGCCCCTGCGTATTTATTTTTTTCTTACGCAATTTTTTTTTTCATCATCATTTTTATTTATTTATTTATTTTTTTTGACTTGCGCATTATTTTTTTTCACATTTTTTTTGGTAGGGGCTGATCCATGATTCAAAGATGCAAAAACCGGTCGGTCATTGAAGTGTCCTGAGAATCTATATGCATTCTAACGTTGGCTTATGCAGGGGGTAGGCTAGCCATGGTGTAGGGTAGCAGTTCAGAATATATTTACATGCGTGCGCGTGTGTGCGGTATCTAAAAAGCTGTAAAACCTCTGTATTTTTTTCTTCAGATATATAAACAGAAAGAAATAGAAAGAAAAGCGGGGAATCTATCTATTCCTATTAATTACAAATTTGTCCTATATCCCCAAAATAAAATGACGGAATGAATGTAAATATACACGTATTTTGCAGAATAGAAGAAAAATAATAAGCATAAATAAATAATAATATAGGGTCGAAAATGAAGCAATATTAAAAATAAAGCCCCGATCCTTTTGTTGTGCTGCCTGGAAATTTATTGCACATATGTATATATATATATTTTTTTGAAAACTTTTTTTTTTCGGACTTTTTTTTTGCTTTTTTTTTTATAAAAAAAGAATATTTTTAAATATACATGTAACAGCTATCGGAACGAAACTGCTGCAAGATGGAGGATCATATCCACAAACATAGACACGGATGTATAGGAACGCAATATTCAAATGCATAAATTAATATAACAAGCATACTTTAGGCAGAAACAAAGAAAAACAATTTTTTTATGAGTCTAGCCCTCTATTTTATTTAAAATAAAACGATATCACCAGCAGAGTCGCCATCTTTGTGGGTGGCTCAGCATGCGCCCCGCGCCCTTGGATAGGGTGCGCGTGGCGTGCATGCGGGACACCACTGCTCTCATTCCATCCTCCCTTGTTTAGGGGAAAACGAAATTAAAAGTGTGAGAGGAGTGATGTCTAAAATAGCGCGTGGGAATGCGCCTCAGTTGACTTTAGTGGATTTTTGATCAAATATGAGAACTTTGGGTTTCCCGCATCAAGTTTTCCCTTGTTTAGGGGATACCAAGATATGGGAATGCATCACCCTTTCATTCTCATTCTATTTTTTTAGGGGGAAAACGGAAAAGTGCAAGAAAGGATGTTGCGACACCCCCACTATGGATTTTATAAAAATAGCCTTATGGCCTGTTTCGGATCACTATGGGAGCTTTGGGTTTCCCGCATCAAGTTATCCCTTATTTAGGGGATACCAGGATATGAGAATACATCACCCTTTCATTCTCATTCTACCTTTTTTAGGGGAAAACGGAAAAATGCAAGAAAGGGGTGTTGCGAGGCCCCACTGGATCCAAAACGTTTTATAGAGTCGCCATCTTTATTTTAAGGCAAAAATAAAGCAAAACCAAAAAGAAAGAAAAACCAGAGATTATTAAACGGGTTCGAAGGCTAAGTTATGAGTTGGGAAAGTGCTAGGCACCCAACTCGCCATTTCGGTCTCAAAAGTGGTTTTTGGCTAAAGTATGCTTTTTTGTTATATTTATCTAGCAAATAAATAAAGCATTTAAAGACAGGAAAATAAAAGCAAATACATATGCGACTACATTATTTACGGACTTGCAGCCGTCTCTTTACAATAATTACAGATATATTTAAAAATATTTGGCCATTATAACAACTCTTTTACATAATATTTACTAACTAAATCCGGGCAGCACAACGACTTATATTTGCTACATTGGGCCGGATTTTAAAGAATAACTTTATTAAAAAAAATAACGCCCTTAAAGGCTATTACCTTTTAGAGCGGAGTGTGCTCGCTCTGTCCTTCAGGGAGAGGGAGTCTTTGTTGTTGTTGTGTTTTGGGCAGAGTAACGGCTTGCAAGAGTTGCCTTTGAGACCCGTGACACGGGCAAAACAACTGATTGCCTTTTGACACTTGCTTGTTTGTTGCTGGTGGAATTTGGGCAGAACAAGTGCTTATTTCTAGCTAATTTGGCTTTTCACTCGGGCAGAGCAACGGCTCTTTCCGAGAGTTTTGGACCGGGGAAAATAGGGTGGATACCTAACTAGAAGGCTAGGGATCACTTTAGCCGGTTGGATTTGTGTTTGGAGGAGGTTTGGCAGAGTTTCGAGGCTTTATAGGAGAGGGGGATCACTCTCGCTCACTGATCGCTCACTGCGTTAAAAATACGCAGAGTTTATCTGGGCTTCAAGCCTTCATCGAATTGTGTCCCAAAGCGTAGCCGGGCACCTGTATTTATAGTTGGATTCGTGCTTCATCGACTTGTACCGCGCGTTTGATAATTTGCACAATGCGTTAACTCATCGACACTGTTTGGGGAGCTTGGCGCGGCCAAAAGAGTATTTTGGCGCGGCGCCAAAGGCTGAAAAATTCTCCAATTTTCGACACTTTCCCCCCTGCAGTTCACTATTCATGCATCCTACTTTTCCTTTTGCACTTTCAACCCTGTAACTTGACATTTTGTTAAGTTTAAGAAGTTTTTGATATCACATGCCAGAGTCACACATCAGGGGTACGAAATTGGGGTGTCTACACAAGGTTGAAGCTGCCGAGGAAGAAAATCAAGGAGCTTTCTCAACCGAGCAAGGAGCATAGGCAAACGATTATCAATGCTTACAAAGACTCTCCTGATTTTTCCACTTGAGTTGAGGACGAGGCATACCCGTTTTACCTTCAAGGTATAAACCACGTCCTTAGGAAAATAGCGTGGAGTGGAATGGACATCAAACTGGAACTGCTGACCGAATGGGGTACCACCACACCCTTTTGCCCTTCTGCTCTCTCGGGTCATACACTGGTGCCTTTTACCGAGGATGGCCTCTCTTGCCATGTCGATGCCCAAAAAGGGCTACCTGCCTGGACTCTTCCTGAAACTGCTGAAGTCACAGTGACCGATCTGATGACGTAGATCTGGATAGCCCAGACCCAGGAGGCTGCCCACTTTTGCTGCTCACGCCACTAGAGATGACGAGGAGGTGGTCGTGATTGAGGACGGGCAAAAGGCAAACGAGGAGGAGAAGGACGCCACCTGGACTGCACCTCTAGAGATTCCCTCAGACCCCTAGACCTTTCTCGGCCTACGTGCCATAACACTTGTACTCTTGATATTTCCCTTGCAAACAATTTCAATTTTTCCGACGTGTAATATTGATGTCTTTTTTTTTTTTCAATATCACCATGCATGTTTCTGTTGAATGATTTCTCAACTATTGATCATTAGCTCGGTTTATCGAGCTTGCACATTACTGAATTCTTAGATTTTAGGCACAAGTTAAAATCCCAACTCGCTAACCGCTCAGACTTAGGCACTGGTTAAGACCTAAGGTTGCGTTTCACTTTGTATACAAATTTCGAACACCAATCTTTTCAATCGAGAAGAGACATACCGAGCTCAATGAAAAGGCATAATCGAGATAGAAACTGATCATAACAGACGAGATAGCAAAATGAACTCATTTATTCATCCCAACTTACAAACGAGTAGAATGAAAACATACAACATGCATGATTCCCAAGCAACGGTAATACTTCTTTAGATGATCAGCGTGCCATGGATGCTTCAGCTCATTGCCCTCCTCTGTTTGCAACATATAGGCCCCTTCACTGACCACTTTGGCAACTTGAAATGGACCTTCCCAATTAGGAGAAAGTTTTTCCCACTTTGCTCGATGGCCCGTTGCTTCAATTTTCGGGAGGACCCAGTTGCCCACAGCAAATGACCGACCACGAACTCTCTTATCATGGTGGGCTTTTGCTCGCTGCTTGTAATTAACCATCCTCATTCTGGATTCTACTTGTTTTTCCTCAAGCAAATCGAGATCAGCTGCCCGGGCTACACTGTTGTTCTCTGATCGATGTTTTAATTAATCTTTTTCCTTGCAAGTGAACAAGACTATTATAGAATAGTATT
The DNA here is from genome assembly GCA_013146195.2 of Codonopsis lanceolata. Lineage (NCBI taxonomy): Eukaryota > Viridiplantae > Streptophyta > Magnoliopsida > Asterales > Campanulaceae > Codonopsis > Codonopsis lanceolata. The sequence goes on along the minus strand of CM028379.1, from coordinate 126,046,883 downwards.
GGAAGCAAGGGTCGAACCCACAGAGACAAGTGATCACGAACATTGCAATTTATCAATAGCAATTTATTAATCTAAAGGGGGTTTTTATATTTAATTCTACTCTAAACTACTAGTTATAGATGTTTAACTAATTAGACAGTAATAACAGATATGAAGATCTTATGGTGGGTGGCAATCTAGGATTAAGGTTTCACTTATATCTCCTTTATGTTCAATTCATAATAATGTCATTCAATGTCTTGGGTTCGTTCACTAAAAATAGATATAGTCTGTTGAACAATTGGTTCGACCTCCATCCCATAAAATTCATCCATTCTATATCCTAAGCACAGAGAACTGTCAATCTAGTTGTCACCTAGATTTATGATCTATCTGTCACCTAGATCATGTAATGAACCTGGTCCTAACTTATCACTCTCGTGCATCGATAGGTCCAATTTATTGTGTTGGTGAGCCATTATGCGACATATGCACTTGGTCATGCAGTTATCCGCACCTCTAAGCCTTTATTATTTGCGATTACATTCATTTGTTCAAAGCAAAATAATATAGGGGTTGATAAACAACACAATCAACAAGCATTGAATGAACATAAATAAGAATCAAAACATAAATTTGATACAAGTTACCTCCCACCTCCTAGATTATGGATGATTTAGTTCATCATAGACAATGAACATCACATGGAGATGATCGGATACATGATTTGATCTTCAATACTTGAAATTACAAAACCTAACTATGTTATACAATCTAAAAACTACCTAAAATCTATTAAAGAGAGCTTCCAGCCGTCCTCCTTATGCTTTGGCTCGGCATCTGGCTTCTATATATACTCGGGAGTTGTAATTCGATCGAATGACTGTGTGAAAATCCGAATAAGTCGCATTCTGACCACCTTGCGGTCGCAAGGTCTCCAGTGTGGGTGGCCGTTTGATTTCTTGGTTTCTGGCTTAAGGACCCGTACTGCCTACCTTGCGGTCGCAAGGTCTGGGGCACCTTGCGTCCGCAAGGTGTCCAGTGTTGACAACTTTTATCTTTTCTTCATTTTTCCTTTTTGGCCCTTCTTGAAATTTGTACTTAAAACCCTGGAGTTTCGCGTATTTTCACTAATAACCCTGAAACTTACAAAACTCACCGAAAACATATATTAGTACCCAAAAGCCTCGTGAAATAGCATAATTTAAGTCATAGAAGTATATAAAATCGACGTATAAAATACATCGATCATTCTCCATATCATAGCGAGACACTATGTGGTTTGGCAAATACATCTCTACTGGTGCCATGGCCTCTTAACCGTAAGCGAGGGAAAAAGGTGTTTCGCCCGTAGGCCCTCTGACCGATGTTCTAACCGCCCACAAGACTGACGGTAACTCATCCATCCATTTCTCATCCTTAGCATCCAGGCTTCTTTTGAGAGCATGCAAAACCTGCTTGTTCGCTGCCTCTGCTTGACCATTTCCCTGAGGGTATACCACAGATGATTGCCAGTGCTTTACACGTATCTGCTCGAATGCCTTTGTAAAATTTTCTGAAAATGAGTTCCATGATTGGAAACTATAGCCCGAGAAACACCAAAACGATACCAAATATGTTCATGGACAAAATCGATCACATTCATCTCACTAATAGTTGCTAGCGGTTTAGCTTCTACCAATTTTGTAAAATAATCGACTGCTACCATTGCATACTTAAACTTCGAGCGAGCTAACGGGAAAGGACTAATCAAGTCTATTCCCCACATATCAAACGGCCATGACGCCACCACTGGGGTCTACTCGGTAGAAGGTAAGCGAGGAATATCAGCGTTAGACACTTGTCACACCACTTAACATACATTTCTGCATCACGCCTCAAAGTGATCCAATAGAAACCTGCAACCAAAACCTTTTCCGCCAATAACCGCTGACCTGGGTGTCCCCCACACTTTCCTTCATGAATTTCCCCAAGGATACCCTCGGTCATCTTCTGGTCAAACACATCTGAGTAAAGGCCTTGTGTACGATCGTCTGTAAAGAATCCTATCCAAGATGGCATATATGTATGCTCGTTTTTGAATGATCCTTGCTTTTGACTTATCCTCGGGCAAGATTCCCTACTCAATGTAATCTTTCAAGTCATCAATCCAACACTTTGTTGCAGGCTCAATGTCCATGATTACCTCTTTCTCTATTGCATGTACTTCCAGCTACTCGATCATGACACCTGGGTGCAAAAATTGAATTTCTTCCTCTGCCATCTTGGAAAGATAGTTAGCGTGCATGTTATCCTCCCAATCGATTCTGACTAGCTTCCAATAATCAAAATCTTTCAATATTTCCTTCACCAGCCCGTGGTATCGAACCAGAACTGGGTGGTGCATTGCATAGTCTACCTTGACCTGATTCGCTACCAGTTGGGAATCACTGTATATCACGACCTCTCGAACACCAATGTCTTGCGCAAGCTCCAATCCCACGATCAAAGCTTCATACTCGGCCTGATTGTTGGATGCTGGAAACTTGAAGCATAAAGCTTTTTCAAACTCCATATCCTGCTCGGGCGGTACCAATAAGAGACCTATACCACTCCCTAGCCTGCTAGTCGCTCCATCAACATGGAGCTCCCAACAATAATCTGGACGAGGCCGCTGAAGAGGGGCAGGCGCTGGCTCGGCCTGAGAATGAATTTCCTTCTCATTTAGACTGTTGAAACTTGTCTCTGCTACAAAGTCTGCCAGAGCCTGTGCCTTTATAGCTCGTCGAGGTTGATAATCTATTTGGAACTCGTTGAGCTCGATCGACCAGGTAAGCAAACGACCAGAAGAGTCTAGTTTATGCAAAATTTTCTTGAGAGGAGTATTCGTGTACACACCGATTGCATGTGCAGAAACGTAAGCTCGAAGTTTTCGAGCAGTAACAAGCGAATAAGCCAACTTTTCTACATTAAAATAACGTCCCTCAATTACAGTGAGGGCATTGGAGACATAGTAAACAGGCTTTTGGACATTACATTTCTCCCTAACTAAGACAGCAACCACAACCTCATCTGTAGCTGAGAGATAAACATACAGACTCTCACCCATGACCAGCTACTCAATAACGGAGGTTATCCCAAATACACCTTCAGCTGCTTGAAAGCTTCTTCACATTCCGCTGTCCACTCGAATCCCTTGTTTCCCCAGAGGACTTGGAAGAAGGGCAGACATCTCTCTGCCGACCTAGAGATGAAACGGCCAAGAGCGATGACCCTGCCATTGAACCTGTTGGATATCTTTTATGCATCGGGGAGGCTTCATTGTGACCAATGCTGCTATTTTCTCGGGATTTGCCTCAATCCCCCTTTCATTCACCATGAATCCTAGGAATTTGCCTGCCTTTACACCGAACACACACTTGCTCGGGTTGAGCTTCATATTATGCTTCCTGAGGTTGCCAAAGGTCTCCTTCAAATTGACGGTATGGTCGTGTCGTTTTGACTTCATGACCATATCGTCAATGTAAGCTTCAACATTTCTGCCAATCTACGAGTTGAAGACGCTATTCATCATTCGCTGATAAGTAGCCCCTACATTCTTCAGGCCGAATGGCATCATCTTGTAACAATAAAGATCGTCTGCTACTCGAAACGCGGTCAATGCCTTAACTCGAAGCCCGGTATAGCATCCACCAGCTTGTTGATGCGAGGAAGAGGATAACAATCCTTCGGGCAAGCTTTATTGAGGTCGGTGAAATCCATGCACTTTCTCCACTTGCCATTTGATTTCTTGACCATAACCACATCAGGCAACCAGGTCAGATAGTGAATTTCTTCAATAATATCCGCACTAAGCAGCTTTTCCACCTCTTCCTTGATCGCCTTATCCTTCTCCGTGGAGAACTGTCTAGGCCGCTGCTAGACTAGCCTAAAAGTTGGATCCACACTAAGGCAGTGCACTGCCACCTCCTCGCTGACACCCTACATGTCCTCTGGTCGCCACACGAATACATCTAAACTATTCTGGTGTTGTTTGATCAAACTGGCCCGAGCTTCTGTTGACAGAGCCCTACCTATCTTTATTTTTTGCTCGGGATAAGCAGAGTTGATTACAATCTCCTCGAGCTCGTCTTCGGCATTAAACTCAGGCTCATCACGTATTTGCAGTATGTCACACTCCACCTTTTCATCTTTCTCAGCTTGATTCTCTACTTTGTCGAGCTGATCCACATCCATGCTTTCAGCCTGCTCGACTTGTCCCCCCGACCCCATCGTCGGCAAAGGACAAGTGTCATCCACTTGCAATCGCTGCTCGCCCTGAGCTGAACTCTCACCAATTCGATTGGCAGCGGTCCCACAATCACATGAGACTTCTCCAAGATATCACATGTTGTGAGTTTAAGTCACTCGGGTAAGGCTGGTTGTCCCCCTCTGTTTGGGTAAGGCTGGTTGTCCCCCTCTGTTTGTATTTGCTTTTGCTATTTATATATCTCCGCAGGTGCCGCCCTGCTTCCCTAAAAAAAAAAGTGGTGAATCACTATTGATCATCTTTAATTATGAGTAAAAAAATAATGCTCACTTAGCATGCGAGAGGCATCAGGAATCGAGGATGGATACCCTGCATCTCAAATTTTGTTTGGAATTGGGAAAACGGAAAGGTGTAGTCTTCTCAATTATTTTTACCTTTTGAATAATCATTTCTTACCAGAATAGCAATGAAAAATACGTAAAAGAAAAATATTTCCATTGCAAATTCAAGCAATACTTTTTGTAAGTTATGAAAATTGAGTATGCACAATCCCACATTGCATTATGCTCTGATATGAAAACATACATAATATAAAGCAACTCCAAGTTAGACCTAGAATTTCAAATTCCAACACACAGACATGTATGTATGTGTGTGTGTGTGTGTGTGTATATATATATATATATATATTGGTAATTGACTAGGAGTATTCAGAGGTTGAGATTAAATTATTTTAAAAAATTTAACGGTTGAGATTCACCCTTACATTCACATGTGTAAATAGTTATCTATTTTTAACTCCTTATTTTTTCTTTCCCTATTACAAGTCACTCCCAACAATTGATATTATAAGCAGTCACCCTTTTTGTTCGAGAAGGTCTCCAGTAAGACCGTCTTACGGATCTTAATTCGTAAAACGAAGCCTCATTATCTCACAACTTAACCCATCAACTAGGTAATTGACTAGGGATATTCAGAGGTTGAGATTAAATTATCTTAAAAATTTAACGGTTGAGATTCACCCTCATATTCACATGTGTAAGAAGTTATCCATTTTTAACTCCCTGTTTTTTTTCTCCCTATTACAAGTCACCCCCAACAATTAATATTATGAGCAGTCACCCTTTTTTCTTCGAGTAGGTCTCCTGTAAGACCGTCTTACAGATCTTAATTCGTAAGACAAAGCCTCACTATCTCACAGTTTAACCCACCAATATACGGTGGGTCGGGTAAAGAGGACCCGTCTTACAAAAAATATCTGTAAGACCGTCTTACCCTAGTTTTTACCTTTTTTTTCTCCCTATATTTTATCTTTATATTATAAATCTTTTGAAGAGTCGCCCCTTATAAAACATCAATCCCTCAACTATCACTTGAAACAATGTACCCCTCAACTGTAACATTTTTTTAAAAAAATCGCACATTCTATTTAAACATTGTCATTTCAATTGATGAAATCAGATATACTGGCACCGTGACATAGGCACGGGCATGAAGATCTACTGTGTGTGTGTGTGTGTATATATATATATATATATATATATATATATATACCTAAACGTAACACCTAAAATACTAAACGTAACATCATTTAAGGTGTTAAATTACCTAACTACCCTCGGAGACATTTTAACTCATTACATCCCCTAACATTTACACTAACCTCCCCTCAACCCCATTTACTCTCATTAACTCCCTCAGCCCCATTTACTCCATTATCTCCCTCAAACCCATCTCTTTTGTTCCAATCAGCCGGTCCCTGAATTGCCCTCTCCTTCATTCAAACCTGATCGATGTTTTATTTAATCTTTTTCCTTGCAAGTGGACAAGACTATTATAGAATAGTATTGGAAGCAAGGGTCGAACCCACATAGACAAGTGATCACGAACAGTGCAATTTATTGATAGCAAATTATTAATCTAAATGGGGTTTTTATATTTATATTTATTTCTATTCTAAACTACTATTTAAATTTAGATGTTTTAACTAATCAGCAGTAATTACATATATGAAGATCTTATGGTGAGTGACAATCTAGGATTCTGGGTTTTACTTGTATCTCATTTATGTTCAATTCATAATAATTATCATTCAATTTCTTGGGTTCGTTTACTAAAGATAGATATAGACTGTTGAACTATTGGTTCAGCCTCCATCCCCGCAACATTCATCCATTCTATATCCTAAGCACAGGAACTTTTAATCTAGATGTCACCTAGATTATGATCCATCTGTCACCTAGATCATGTATGAACCTGGCCCTAACTTATCACTCTCGTGCATCGATAGGTCCAATTTATTGTGATGGTGAGCCGACATACGACATTGGTCATGCAGTTATCCGCACCTCTAGGCCTTTATTATTTGCGATTACATTCATTTGTTCAAAGCAAAATAATAGAGGGATTGATAAACACCACAATCAACAAGAATTGAATGAACATATATACAAACCAAAACATAAATTTGATACAAGTTACCTCCCACCTCCTAGATTATGGATGATTTAGTTCATCATAGACAATGAACAGCACATGGAGATGAATGGAAACATGATTTGATCTTCAATACTTGTAATTACACAATCTAACTATGTTATACAATCTAAAAACTATCTAAAATCTACCTAAAACTGCTTCCAGCCGTTTTTCTCTCCGTCGGGCTCTTGGCATCCGACTTCAATATATACCCGGGAGTTGTAATCCAATCGAATCTCTGTGTGAAAATACGAAAAGTGGCATTCGACCACGCAGGTTTGCGTCCGCAAGGTCTCAAGATTTCTCGACCTTTGATTTCTGCTCTTTAAACGTACTGCCCACCTTGCGGTCGCAAGGTCTGAGGTACTTTGCGTCCGCAATGTCTCCAGATTTGGCTTCCTTCGTTTCTTCTTCATTTTTCATCTTTGGACCTTCTTGGAATTTGCACATAAAACCCTGGAGTTTTGCATATTTTCACTAAAAACCCTGAAACTTACAAAACTCACCGAAAACATATATCAGTAGCCAAAAGCCTCGTGAAATAGCCTAATTTAAGTCATAGAAGCATATGAAATCGACCTATAAAATACATCGATCAAATACCCCCAAACTTAAACTTTGCTCGTCCACGAGTAAATAATACTTATAAATACAAAAGCCTTTAAATAACAGAATGAAAATCTTTTTGGAGGGTGACACTATTTACACTCCTCTATAAACCCACAAACTCAAGGAGACTCTTTCGAGTGACTCAACTAAGCAGATAAATACAAAAACTGATAAATACAAATGCAGATAAAAAATAAACTAAAATCTTTTTGGCTTCAACCGCAAGTTATAAAAGTATGGCATGCAAAGCAGTCTCAGTTCGATGCTCACCACATATATGTAGGCTTAGTCACATAAAATCAACTGATCTTTTCTTAAAACTGCTACTACTTCTAATTTCTCCGTGTGTGTGTGATCACCAGTCTTATATAACATCTTAACTAAAACAGTTTTATTAAGCTAAGCACCACATTCATATGAAAATCAAAGTTTAATGGAAAATCATGCATTAAGAATTATGAGATCTACCATCCAAACCGGTCGATTCTGGGAAGGTCCCTAAGGATTTCAAAGACTTATACATCCATCCCATGCACTTCTATGTATGACATACAATGCTCTCCTATCCCAATTAATTGTGATAGCTAAGATTATGCTAACACAGTGAGCTTTAGGGCGAATAATAATGAACATGAAGTGTTTGATCAATTTCATATGACTCACTTGATAGTTAAAACAGCATAAGCATTGGCAAGAAGATCATTAGGTCTTTATTTAGCTTGTAATGTAAGGCCAAGGTGTTGGGGGATTTGATGGAAAGGGATTGGAATTCAAAGTGAGAGAGTAAGACTACCATTTATCCCTCATACTTCCAAGCAAAAGGAAGTGTTCCCTATTTAGGCTAGACCTGACAAAGACTACAAGTGGAGGGGTGCTTTTACGTTACTTTTCGGTTTTCTTTTTCCCCCAAACTTGTTTTGGGCAATATATACTTCTAAAAATATCACATCATTCTTATCAGCAGAATTTTTCTAACATATTTTCTCTTGAAAGCTATGCTTCCATTTGAACCTTTGTTACACTCTTCTTCTTCCGTTTCATTTTTTATCGACACATAATTTTCCTTTCTTTTCTTTTTCTATATATATATTTATTTATTTATTATTTTTTTCGACGACGGAAATAAGAAGTCTTCCGAAAAATAGCCTAACTGAAAAGAAATGGTCCTCCAAAATCAATTTCCCCACCCACATCTACTCTCTCAAAGGGTAGGCTAAAAGTGTATTGGCTTTTAGAGTTGAGTTAATGTGGGTAATAGAAACGATGGCGAATGAGGGTTTAAATAGTGTGCTTAGCACACTCCATTCTTTTTCATTAGGCTCAACGGGGACACTAGGGATATTTTTAGTATAGGTCAGGGAATATTTAGGCTCTAACGATCCAAAGATGGCCTAAGTCATTTCTTAATGCCAAATGCTCATGTAGTTTTTTTAAAGCAAGTAAAACACACAAAATATCATATCAACTATGGGAATTGTGGAGTTGAATGTTTAGCATCACTGGATTTCACATAAGCATTCGCTAAGAGAGATGGAAGGGACAATTGAGACTAACATGCAGACACGGTTCGAAAGTGTGCTTGAGATATATAAATAAGAAAAATCCAAGGGATCTAACTATCATGCAATTGACTCTAAGTTACAATTTAATGCAACAATTATGTTCGAATGGCTATGCATCATATTATTGTGCATATCTTGTTGTAATGAAGTAGGTGCTATAAACTTTATAAAACTATTCTAATCAATCCATAATCAAGACTGGTGTGGGTGCATGAAGAATTTGGAGAAAAGTAAAAGTTTCGTAAAATCAAGTAAATTCCAGAGGGATCTACGGACTAGCTATGCGGTTCATTGCACTAACTCCTCATCGACTACGGCTAGCATTACCACACCTAACTTGAGGATGAAAATTTTGAAATATTTTATTTTTTTGATTTTGATTTTGAAATTTTTATATATATATATATATATATATATATATATATATATATATATATATATATATATATATATATATTATTTTTAAGAAAAAAATTTGGAGATGATGACGATGACTCAATTGATGATGGGTCCCCACAAGAGGAATCCACGAGCATCCAATGTGAGTATATTCTGGTCAAGGCAACACCTCCGAAAATAAGAAAAAAAAATTAAAAACAGGAAAAATGGGTGAAGAGTTAAATGGTCATCAAGAAAAGAAATTTTTCTTCACCCTAGAAACATAGCCCAACTCCATTCCTCCTTAGGCTAGGACCTGCTAGGACTCTAAGCTTAGAATCCCCCCCCCCAAACTTAATTTCTATTTTGTCCTCAAAATTGAGGAACATATGAGTGGATTGATGGGGTAGGACAAATATCAAAAGGAAATAGCAGGTCCACCTAACGAAAGAGGATGGAACTTGGGCCTCGACTCACGGACTCACGGTGAGTCGGGGAAATAACGAATGAGGACGAAACTCGGGGATCGTGCCAGGTGGCAGCCCATAATAATTTGAGACATTTTGTCCTCACGATGTTAACCAAATTAAAAATTTGATCTGGTCAAACGCATTTGTGCCAATCGCCGACTCACCATATCGGGCGGTTTGGAGGAGCGACTTCCTCCAACCTGTTGAGATCTCCACGAGTGGGTCCTCCTCTTCTTCTTCGGGTTCCTCCCGTGAGAACCCTCACTCTCGGCTGGCGGTGGTGCTCAAACAAAATGGCCTTAGTAATGGCGGACCGCCTTAAGCCTATCCGCGTGTCTCAGGCCATCTCACGCCTGCCCTCCTACACAACTCGGTGATCAAATGCGGGAACGCGAACCCCGCATTCGTGGCACCTCTAATAAGGGTCTTTATTTGGCCGTTGATCAGACGGCCAACATCAACAGACCCACCTGACATAATGGTGTAGGTTAAGACAACCCTATCCCAAGTCACCGTATGTTGGTGATTGGAGGGCATGAGACGACCACAAATAAATTTAAACACGGGCTTGGCCGTGTTCTGAAGGAAGGACTCCTCCATGGTGCATGGACCGAAGGGTGGATTACAGTTGTAGGTCCACTCAACACCAGGGAGGGCGATGGTCGCATTGACTACCTCGATAGGGATAGGGGGATGGAGGTGTATGCTAAAATGATCGGCACCAATCGCAAAGTTGGAGGTGAAATATTAGTTAATGCTTTGGGACGAAAAGTCTACTACAACGTCCCTAACATTAACGGTGTCTAAAACACCCCCATCTATGCCAATGCTACCATTGGCATAGAACTCTCGGACAATAGGCACTACTGCCTTTTCCTAGGAGAGTCAACGCCCCACCGGCCGTAAAATTGGGACGGAGGCCAAATTCTTCAGCCTTGAATCCCCTCTCAGGAACCAAGGACTTGGAGAGTTTGGCCGCATATTTTTCAGAGGCCTCGTAAGACACGAATCGGGTGTGGTCATAATTAGGTTCCTCCTCCTGAACAGGGCGGGAGGATGAAGCACCGGTATTTCTACGCTTACGGAACATTTTGTTTGAAAATTAAAAACTAAGTATTTAAAAATAAATTTTCAAAATTTTAAAATTAAAAATTATTCCTAAAGCATGAAAAATTATATCTACGTGAAAAAAAAATCTAACACCCTAGCATGCAAAGATTTGACGTAAAAATTAAAGAAAGGGGTTAGGATTACTTGTTAGTTGCAGCTTTAGAGTTGAGTACAGCCGGAGTTTGAGCGGCGTCGGCAATAATGGTGTTGTCTTCCTCTTTCTTCAAAGCTTCTTCAAGCTTCCATGGAGTGCAATGGGGTTGGTGGAGAGGTAGAAGATGAAGATTTGATGAAGGAGGGAGAAGATCTTTGGGAGTTGGAGCCGAAATCCTTAAGAATTTGAAGAGTTTTCGCCGGATCTTTGGAAGAAAGGGCTGCCCATTCTTTGGTTTGAAAGAGGAGAAGAATTCAGTGTTTTTCGCAAATGGCCCAATGCCTTATATAAAGGGACCTTGCGGTCGCAGGTACGCACACCTATGCGACCGCAAGGTGGGCAGTCAAACCGTTTGTTATTCCGTTGATTCCCCATGTTCTGACGGTACGATGCACGAGATTCGCATTTACTGAGGGCCTTGCGGTCGCAAGGTCCTCCACACCTTGCGTCCGCAAGGTGTCCAGAACTGATCCCACTTGATTTCTTTTCCTTCTTTTCAACAATTTTGCACTTTAGCCCTTTTCCGTTAACTTCCGTTATGTTTCTTAACTTTCCTGTATTGCAATAACTTAAAAAAAACTTTAAACAAAAATTATTAGTAATATATAAATACAACACTAAAATGTTTTTCTCCCCCAAACTTGAATTTTTGGCATATTTAATTAAAAATTAAATGTCCAAAAATTAAATTTAACGGAGAATAGCATATTTAAGTTAACTACAAAAGAAATAGCATTCAAAATAGTGGGTTGCCTCCCACTTAGCGCCTTTGTTTAACGTCTTTGGCTCTACCAAGCGCAGAAGCCCCTAATCCGGGGTGGTTCATTGTCGTAACCAAGCGAATTAACTCAATTGTTCGTTCAAGCGACTCTAGTATGGCTTGAGTCGGTGTCCATTAACTTTGAAAATTTCATTATTTTTAGGATTTTGAATATCAACAGCTCCATGAGGATAGATTTGAACGATTATAAAGGGACCAGACCATTTAGATTTTAACTTTCCTGGGAATAGCCTAAGTCTAGAATTAAAAAGTAATACTTTCATCCCTGGATGAAACATCTTGTTGGCTAATCTCATGTCATGATATTTCTTGGTCTTTTCTTTATATGTTTTAGCATTCTCATACGAATTCAACCTATGTTCTTCTAATTCATTTGATTGAAACAATCTTTCCTTTCCAGCCAAAGTTAAATATAAGTTTAATTCTTTAACAGCCCAATAGGCTTTATGTTCAATTTCAACTGGTAAATGGCAAGCTTTGCCATATACCATGCTCTATGGACTCATTCCTATGGGGGTTTTAAAAGCAGTTCGGTATGCCCATAAAGCATCCTTAAGTTTAGATTCTCAATCTTTGCGATTAGGCCTGACAGTCTTTTCTAATACTGCTTTAATTTGTCTATTACTTACTTCTACTTGGCCGGATGTTTGAGGATGATAAGGTGTAGCTAACTTGTGAGTTACACCATGTTTCTTGAGGACATTATTTAATAACTTATTGGTAAAGTGAGTTCCTTGGTCACTTATTATGGCCTTAGGTACTCCATATCTAGCAAACAAATCTTGTAACGCCCCATAATCTTGCATGTGCATTCTATGCTTGTTTTTATACTTTCTTGGTTGATTGTGAACTTGTTTACTTATATATATAAACGTCTTAGAATCATTCATAGATCATTCTAGAAGTCCATAACATGCTTAGAATCATATAAACTTGTTTGTTGAATCGCCGGTTTAATCGCGTTGTAGTTGGCCTTAGCGATTCCTCTCGTTGCTCGTATTTGCTTCTATTTCGACGTACGAAGTGTTCGTTGTGTTCTTGGCTTTATATTCAGGTCTTAATCATGTTGAAACAAACCTTTTTCATGCCCAAGACATCCTAGTTTGAATGGTGTTTGATTGTAGTTCGATTCGTTGTTGTTCATTAAATCGCGTGGTTCACGCCTTGTTCTATCTTGTTCGGGAGTTGTTGGTGTGTTTCCGACTCGTTTTTGAGTAGGGTTAGACCTTAGAATGGTTGCCCAAAGTTTGGGACCATTTAGATCAAGTTTGGATCAAGTTTTAGACTTGACAGGCCATGGGACCGCGCACGGGCGCCCTCAATGCCAGAGCAAATTCAAAATGGGTGAACTTGGGAATGGCCTCGAGAATGAGGCGGCCGCATGGAGCTAGGTGAGGCGCCCGCCTCACTGCGAGATGGCTCTCACGGGATTTTTCTTCCCCTGTTTTGAGTTAGGTCGTGAAATGCCTATCCTACCCCCTTTAAACCCCCTCTAAACCCTTCCTAAATACCCACACTTAGTCCTAATCAAGTCCTAACATCAATTAGAGGTTAATTTAGTTTGGTTAAGTGTTTGTTAACTTCCTAATTCTCACTAATTGCACTTGAGAAATACCTCTTGTACCCTTCTCTTAATTGGAGGTATAAATACCCAAGTCTTGACCAATTTTCTGTAAGTCTTTCATTTGTTCATCCTACTTCTACAAGTTAGAGAGAGAGAGAGTTGGGGGCTTGAGTTTTGAGCCCTAGCTTCATCTCCTTCCTCCGATCCCCAAGGATTCCACCGTTCGATCGCCGCCAAACTTCGGATTCTCGGCGGGTGAGGCGAAAGAGCGACTTCACCGTTTAGATTTGGATTCTCTTGAGTTTTCACTCAAGCTAGGTAAGTTACTCTTCTTCATTTTAGTTCTCATTGACCCTAAGGAAACAAAGTTTATGATGTGTGAGGTCAATGAGGACACATATTTGCTTCCTATGCTTTTCATTTGGAATTTTAAATGTATGATTTTGCTAGGAGCATGTCTAGGTGATTTTCTTGCCTTTGGGAGTTTAATTTACTCTTGTATCATGTTAATTGAGGTCTTGAACATGTTAGAAAAATGTAGTATGTTTGTCGATGAAAGTGATATTATTTGGGAATGCCCTAAATTATGCCTATGTGGTATGTGTGAAATTTGTTATGTGTTGTATCCTCAATATTGGACTACATGAAGAGCATGAATTGCGCTAAAATGTTTTAGGTGAATTTATACCTTGTTGAACCTAGAATTGACCTAGGTTGGGATGAAGCACATAGCTTCAATTTCTCCAAATTTGGGAATTTAGAGCAAAGACTCAGCGAGTCGACTCAGGGAATATTTGAGCGTGTTGAACTCTAATTTCAATCCTACTAAGTTTGACGCCGTTTGACTTGGTTGGTTACTCAAGTATGAACTTGGTTGATTGTTTATAACAAGTTGTTGTGAAAGATTGGTTTTGTGCAATTTAATTGCCTTGATATGATTTTATAGTAGAGATTAACCCCTACTTGGTTGGTCGAGTTCGCTCTTGTCGAATTCGGTCCTTAATTGGTTTAAGTCAAGTAAATATCTACTTGCATTGCATCATTGAGTCGGTGGCATAATTTGGTTTGTTTATCAAGTCGAGGTGGGGACGATGCATCGCCTTCACGAATTATGGGATTCGTGTTTGCTATGGATCGCCGCACTGGGACTTCCACACACCCCTCCACCGTGGCGCGGTGAAGTAAGCCTTGCCGTGACGCCGTATCAGTTAAGTGCCGCATTGGCTTGCTATTGAGATCGAGTATGACTCGACGATAGTCGATGAATTCACATAACATCGATGGCACGAACCCGATGAGAATGTGCCTTTGCAGAGCTACGGCGGCCGTGACTATCATATCCTACTTGTATGATTTACTTTACGCACTTATGTGAACAATGTGCTAAGTGCCATATGATGATAATGTGCTAAGTGTTAAATGATGATACATGCCATAATTGTGATAAATGTCACGCTATAACATGAACATGCATATTTTGGTAACTTACTAAGTCTTTCGACTTACCCTATTTGTTTGCTTTGTTTTCCTTAGATCAAAGCCGAGGAGACGTCCCACGCTAGATTCACGTGCTCGCTTGGACGTTGTGAGCGAGGTTGCTCTTTTGGACTTTAACTGATTAATCTTTTATTTTGGAAAGGACGTTGGGAAGCAAGTCATGTAGACTTGGCTTGGGAATTTGTTGTTGTAGTAACTTAAATATTTGGTACTTGTAATTCTTTTGGTATGCCGACTTATATGTCGAGCTTGTTCATATGTGTATGGTTCATCACAGTTTCTTCCGCTAAAGCTTGTTTAAAGTGTTATTATTGTTGTTGTCTCCGGCATGTTGTGGCCGTTGAGGTTTTATAAGCATGTGTTAATTGTAGGAGTAGTTGTTGGGTTCCGGCTGTAACGTCGCCGATGACTTGTTTAAATTAGGTTGCTTTTCTGGCCAAGTGTAGCCGAGTTGTTATTCGTATGCAATGTTGCGCCACATGAAATTTTATAATCCTACTTGTGCATGCTTGTATGTATAACTTGATTATTTGGACGGCACGATTCGGGATCTCGCATTGGGGTCCGGGTCGGGCTGTCACAAATCTTCTACAAATTTAACCACTGTTTTACCATCATTAGTCTTGGTTGCTACTGCTTCAATCCACTTAGATACATAATCAACCGCTACCAAAATATATTCACAATTATTTGATACTGGAAAAGGACCCATGAAATCAATACTCCAAACATCAAAGATTTCAACAACCAAATTAATATGCAAGGGCATTTCGTTTCTCTTTCCTATTCCACCTGTTCTTTGACACTTATCACATGTTCTATAAAACAGCTTCACAATCTTTAAAAACAAGAGGCCAATATAAACCGATTGCAAAATTTTTCTAGCAGCTTTGTTTCCACTAAATGACATCCACAAGAGTATCCATGGCGAATTCCATAATACCTTGTTGGTCTTTTTCTGGAATACATCTCCTTATTAAAGAATCTGAACATATTTTGTATAAATGAGGTGCTTCCCAAAAATAATTTTTAGTTTCAGCCAAAAATTTCTTCTTTTCATAATGATCAAAATCGATTAATGATATCGTACACATAGTAATTGACAAAATCAAGATACCAGGGTCTAAATATTTAATTGCTAAAAGTTGCTCATCAGAAAATCATCATTTATGGGAACAGATCATCAAGAAATTGACGCTCAAGCAAGGGTGAAAATTTAATCTAGACAAATGGTCGGCTACAACATTTTCGTTCCTTTTATCTTTGATTGTAATGTCAAATTCTTGTAACAATAACATCCATCTAATTAATCTTGGTTTAGCATCTTTCTTACTTAACAGATATTTTAATGCGTAATGATCGAAAATATTATCACCTTTGATCCTACCGATATGATCTAAATTTTTCTAAAGCATATACTATCGCTAAAAACTCTTTTTCTCAGAAGTTGTGTAATTTAATTGTGCATCATTTAGAGTTCTACTAGCATAGTGGATCACATGAGGCTTTCTATCTACCCATTTGTCCTAACACGGCTCCAATCGCAAAATCTGATGCATCACACATGATTTCAAAAGGAAGTGACCAATCGGGGCTGGATAAAATAGGGGCGAGTTAATTTTTCTTTCAATAAATTAAAAGCTTCTAAACATTCTTTATCAAAAATAAATTATGTATCTTTTGCTAACAAGTTACATAAGGCTTACGATTTTGGAAAAATCTTTTATGAATCTTCGATAAAAACCAATGATGCCCTAGAAAACTTCTAACACCTTTAACTGAAGTGGGAGGGGGTAGTTGTGAAATAACTTCAATTTTTGCTTTATCAACTTCAATGCCTTTATTTGAAACAACATGCCCTAAGACAATTCCATGTTTGACCATGAAGTGACTTTTCTCCCAACTTAAAGTTAAATTTGTTTCACAGCATCTTTTCAGAACTGATGTAAGATTTTCTAAACAGTGATCAAAAGAATTTCCAAAACCGAAAAATCATCCATGAAAACTTCAACACATCTTTCAACTAAATCGAAAATATAGAAATCATGCATCTTTGAAAAGTAGCGGTGCATTACATAATCCAAATGGCATTCTCCTAAAAGCAAAAGTACCAAAGGGCATGTAAAAGTTGTTTTCTCTTGGTCTTCGGTGCAACAGGATCCGATTGTAACAAGAAAAATCATCAAGAAAGCAATAATATTCATGACCGGCTAGTCTTTCAAGGATTTGATCAATAAATGGCAAAGGAAAGTGGTCTTTCCTGGTTGCCGCATTAAGTTTTCGCAAATCAATGCACATTCTATAACCAGTTATTGTTCTTGTAGGGACTAATTCATCTTTCTCATTTTTAACAACCGTAATTCCTGACTTTTTAGGAACTACTTGAACAGGACTAACCCATTTACTATCTGATATAGGGTAAATTATACCCGCATCTAAGAGCTTAAGAACTTCTTTTCTTACGGCTTCTTCCATGTGTGGGTTAAGTCTTCTTTGCCTTTCTCTTGAAGGTTTACTACCTTCTTCTAGATGTATTTTATGCATGCACATAGATGGACTAATACCTTTTAAATCAGCTAAGGACCATCCTAAAGCTTCTCTATGTGTCCATAAAACTTTTAATAAACTAGCTTCTTGTTCTTCCGTTAAGTCGGCTGCTATAATAACAGGCAAAGTGTTACCTTCCCTTAAAAATGCATATTTTAAATGGGGTGGTAATGGCTTTAATTCTTCAACTTTAGGAGAATTAATAGATGGCATAAATTCAGAATTTTCTAGTTTAATTGTTTCTTTTATTTTAGCCTCCTCATTCTTTACTTTATCATCTTCTTTAATTTCTACTTCGACATTCTCTATCTCAATTTCTTCAAAGAGAGATTTCAAAATCTCTACTTCATCTTCCTTGATTTCATTGCTTTCTTCTTTTACTTTTTCAGATTTATCAGAACTATTTTCTGATTCTTTCTCTATATCTTCTTTATCTTTCTTTTTAAGAGCTTCTAACTTCTCTCTTTCTTGTCTTTCTTCCTCTTCTATTTCTCTTTCAATCTCATCAATGTCAATTTTTATGGGAGGGATAGGACTATCATCATAAACTATAAATCTATCTCTCTCATAGTCTTCATCTTTATTATCTTCTTCAAAAGTTTCAGTTGATAATTTTTCGATTTCATCTATGGAAAAACATGCATTTATGTCACTAGGTCTATTCATAGCATCAAAGACAGAGATTTCAACAGTTTCACCTAGGACTGACATTGTGAGTTTACCATTTTTCACATTAATCATTGTATTGGCAGTGGCCATAAAAGGTCTGCCTAACAATATTGGGACTTCATTATTTGTGCAAATCTTTCTTTCCATCTCTAGAACCACAAAGTCAACTGGAATGATTAGTTTATCAACCTGAACTAGGATGTCTTCCACTATACCCAAGGGATATTTAACTGAACGATCAGCTAATTGTAATTGCATAGTAGTGGGTTTTAGTTCTCCTAACCCTAACTGTTTATAGACCGCAAAAGGCATCAAATTAATACTAGCTCCTAAATCTAGCATTGCTTTCATCTTTTCAGAAACAATAATTTTTTCATTGTTTTCAAACTTGTGTTTCTTAGAGTGAAGATCTTTGAAAAACTTTGTATAAGCTGGAATATTTTTAATAACATTAAGCAAAGGAAGATTAACATTCACTTTGGATAACATATTATAAATTTCCGTAAATTGTTTGTCCATTCGGTTTTTCATAAGTCTTCTTGGAAACGGAATTGGAGGAACATAAGGTGGTGGAGCCACATAAGGTTCCTCTTCTTCTTGATCTATCTCTTTTTCAACTTCTATTGGATTTTCTTTATTTTGAACCTCTTTTTCTTGTTCCTTATTTGGAACTTCTACTTCTACTTCTTGATTAATCGATTCATTATTCTCTTTATTATTATCACTATTCTTTTCAATTTCCTTTTCAGAATTTTCTACTGTATCGGGCATATTAGAAGAATGAACAGGATCACTTACCTCTTCACCTATTACCTTACCACTTCGCAAGACGGTGATTGACTTGGCTTGCTCGGTTTGACTAGGGAACTTCCCTTCTTCTCTTTTATCAGCTTCAGAAGTCGCAATGTGCTTCTTTAGATTTTCAATCTCTTCAAGCATATATTTCATCAAAGCTGCTTGACCTTTACTTGCTCCATCTTGTTTTGGAACTTCTTCAATTCTTAACTGATTTTGATTTGGAAATTGTGGAGGTTGAGGTGGTTGAGGCTGGAATTGTTGAGGTTGTAAAGGCTTATTTCCTCCCCAAGAAAAGTTAGGATGATTCCTCCAACCAGGATTATAAGTGTTGGAATAGGGATCATTCCTTGGCCTTTGAGGGTACATATTCATAGCATTAGCCTGTTCAGAATACATAGCACTTGATGGACAAAAATTAGTAGCATGAGAATATAATCCACATAAAGCACATGCTTCTTGAATTTGCCAATTTTCAAATTGAGCTTGAGTATCTGATTTATCTTGTATTTGATATAGGCTTCTATTTATACCTCTAGCACTTTTCTGTTGAGAATTAATACTTAACATCTCAAACAATTCTTCTAGTGCTTCTGGTGTCATTCTATTAATAGAACCACCAGCTGCACTATCAACCATAGTTTGTAAGCCTGGCGAAAGACCATGATAAAATTGAAGCACTAACACATGTTGAGCCAAATTATGATGAGGACACATAATGAGCAGATTTTTAAATCTATCCCATGACTCATGGAATGTTTCACCTGGTTCGTTTTGGAATGACATGATTTGTTTTTTATATTCAGTAAGAGATGCATGCTTGTAAAATTTACTCATAAACAAATCATATAATTGAGCCCAAGTGTAAACACTATTAGGTGTTAAGTTCATAAACCATCGCTTTGCCAGTTCTTTTAATGCATTGGGAAAATATTTCATTTTAATTTGATCTTCAGTCAACCCTCCTAAAGGAAAAGTACTCATCATGTATTCATATTCTCTTAAGAAACTGACAGGATCTTCATGAGGCATTCCATGAAAAGATGGTATTGCATTAAAATAATGACCTTTTAGTTCAAAATTCCTTACAACATCTGGCAAGACTAAACATGATGTCACAACATTTAATGAAGGTCTACTAAAGTCATTAATAGTTCTTTGATTTACCACTACTTCCATATTTCTTCTTGCAGGTTCTTCTTCTCTTTGATTCCTGTTAACTGGATTAACTGGATTTTCATGATTTCGATTATTATTATTTTCTTCCATTGTGGGATCAACCAGAGGATCCACTTGATTCAATTGTTCTTGATTATCAAACGCGGGAGCTAGATTTTCAAGATCTTCTTGATTTCTTCTAATATTATTAATATCTTGATTTAGTTCTACCAATTTAAGATTCAAAGATCGACGACCGTGCATAAAAATAACTTAAGGCAATATATAAAAAAAACAACTAACTAAAAATAAAATAAAATCTTTTTGTATTTTGATTTTTATAAAAACTGAAAATTAAACTAAAAACTAAATTAAATTAAAAACTACGCTACCAACAAACTAACTACGTGAACTAGCTTGTCCCCGGCAACGGCGCCAAAAACTTGATCGATGTTTTATTTAATCTTTTTCCTTGCAAGTGGACAAGACTATTATAGAATAGTATTGGAAGCAAGGGTCGAACCCATAGAGACAAGTGATCACGAACAGTGCAATTTATTGATAGCAAATTATTAATCTAAAGGGGGTTTTTATATTTATTTCTATTCTAAACTACTATTTAAATTTAGATGTTTTAACTAATCAGCAGTAATTACAGATATGAAGATCTTATGGTGAGTGGCAATCTAGGATTCTGGGTTTCACTTGTATCTCCTTTATGTTCAATTCATAATAATTATCATTCAATTTCTTGGGTTCGTTCACTAAAGATAGATATAGTCTGTTGAACTATTGGTTCAGCCTCCATCCCCGCAACATTCATCCATTCTATATCCTAAGCACATGAACTTTTAATCTAGCTGTCACCTAGATTATGATCTATCTGTCACCTAGATCATGTATGAACCTGGTCCTAACTTATCACTCTCGTGCATCGATAGGTCCAATTTATTGTGATGGTGAGCCAATGTACGACATATGCACATTGGTCATGCAGTTATCCGCACCTCTAGGCCTTTATTATTTGCGATTACATTCATTTGTTCAAAGCAAAATAATAGAGGGATTGATAAACACCACAATCAACAAGAATTGAATGAACATATATACAAATCAAAACATAAATTTGATACAAGTTACCTCCCACCTCCTAGATTATGGATGATTTAGTTCATCATAGACAATGAACAGCACATGGAGATGAATGGAAACATGATTTGATCTTCAATACTTGTAATTACACAATCTAACTATGTTATACAATCTAAAAACTATCTAAAATCTACCTAAAACTGCTTCCAGCCGTTTTTCTCTCCGTCGGGCTCTTGGCATCCGACTTCAATATATACCCGGGAGTTGTAATCCAATCGAATCTCTGTGTGAAAATACGAAAAAGTCGCATTCTGACCACCTTGCGGTCGCAAGGTGTTGAGTACTTGCGTGCAAGGTACCTCGACCTTTGGTTTTAAACGTACTGCCCACCTTGCGGTCGCAAGGTCTGAGGTACCTTGCGTCCGCAAGGTCTCCAGATTTGGCTTCCTTCGTTTCTTCTTCATTTTTCATCTTTGGCCCTTCTTGGAATTTGCACATAAAACCCTGGAGTTTTGCATATTTTCACTAAAACCCTGAAACTTACAAAACTCACCGAAAACATATATCCGTAGCCAAAAGCCTCGTGAAATAGCCTAATTTAAGCCATAGAAGCATATGAAATCGACGTATAAAATACATCGATCAAAACCAAAATCACCTCTAGTTTGCATCTCTCCATCTCTCTCCCTACACCGACCCCTGAGTTCCCCTCTCTCCTTCATTCAAACTGAAATCACCCTTTGTCGCTCCATCATTGCCTCTCTAAGTCGTCTTTCTCTGCTTCTCTCATTGTATCTCCGGTCTGCATCTCTCTTTCTATCTCTCCCAACCGAAATCACCCTCGCGTCTCAAGTTACAACTAAAATCACCTTCGCGTCTCTAGTTACAACCGAAATCACCCGCCAAACATCCGCTAAGGAGTAGCAGATGTTCACCAAAACAACCGCTAAAAAGATACGGATCTTTTGTATTACTTTCGCAAACAAGAAACGACTTTTCGTATTTATATCCGTTAAAATGTGGCGGATGTTTACATCCACGGGTTTGAAACGACGTTTTGGCCAAACATCCATTGGATTGCGACAACTGTTTAGCCAAATATCCGCTGGGAGGGAGAGAAGTTTGGAGTTTGGAGGAGAAAAGAGGATCGATGAAATGAATGAAGTTAGGATTTGGAAATGGGTTTCTTCTTGAATGCTTTGTGTTCTACTTTGTATTAGGATATACTTTGTTGTAATTGATTTAGAAATGGGTTTCTTTCCAAATGGGTTTGTATTGATTTGGAAATGAATTTGTATTCTGCACTGTTTAGCCAATTCTGCTTTGTATTGATTTGGAAATGGTTTCTTTGGAAATGGGTTATGGATAATTTTGGGGTTGAGATTAATTTTAGTTTTTTTTTTCATAAATGGTATTATGTTCGCTAAAAAATGATGGGGGTTGGGGTTGTTGTTATTGAAGTTAAGTTTTTTTTTAATTGGTGTAAGGGCAATATTGTTATTTCGGCTATTAAATGGTGTTACGTTTAGGGTGACTATATATATATATATATTCTCTGCATTTTTTACAGATTGGAATTCTCAGTCATTTAGATATTCCCATCTTTCCCAATTAATCAACGAAAAACTAAATGCATATACGAATCAGAAAAAATATATGATCATCGGCACATATATAAAATAAATTCAAAGGAAAACCTTGAGAAAGTCATTGTTCACAGCGGACGTCAAGCTTGCTCTACTTCAATTTCACCAACCAGTTCGTCTATGGGAAAAAGAGAAAAAGAAAAAGAAAAAGCAGTAAAGGATAAGGATCCATGCTAAGAGTGCATGTCTCCTATTTTTATTCTATATTAGTCTCCTAATTGCTTATTGTATTAGTTATATAGTTCTTGTCTATATCCACTTCCTGTTCTAATGTACTATATATACTGAACTCTTATGAATAATAAACAACCACTTCTTCGATAACTCTTATATGGTATCAGAGCACCTGATCCATCTCTTTTTTCTTCTGCCTTCTTGAGCCGATCTCAATATCTTTTGTACCTCCCACTATGGCTACCATAACAATCCCTAATGATGATGAGCCTAAGAACCCTATTATTGGTGTTTCTCTTCCCAACATCATTAAACTCAATTCCTCAAATTATCTCTCATGGAAGTTACAGATTGAGGCCACGCTCGTTGGTTACGGTCTTTTTAAATTTCTGGATGGTACTCTCCCTTCTCCATCTCCGACCATAATCAAAGATACATTCGTGAGCCTAACCCCGCACATCAAACTTGGGTTTGTCAAGATCGCCTTCTCTTCGACACTCTTGTTGGCACAATTGAATCAACCATTGTACCCCTTATTTCCCGCTCCAAAACATCTTAGGATCTTTGGGATACATTGTCCAACACTTTTGCTAAACCATCCAGAGGCCATGTAAAATAGCTCAAAGCCAAACTCAAAACCATAGTCAAGGGGCCTCAATCCATTACCGAATACATGCATGCAATCAAGGCATGTGCTGATCAATTGGCTCTCCTTGACACGCCTATTGATCTCGAAGATGTCACGGACAAGATTTTGGATGGTCTTGATCCCTCCTACCAGAATGTTATTGATGCAGTTTATGCACGTGATACACCCATTACCTTTAAGGAGCTGCATGAAAAGTTAATCAACACGAAACTTGTTCTCAAAACCCAACCTATCCTAGGTCCCATGCCTGCTACTGCCGACATTACAACCTTTACCCGTCCACCACACAACAACTCTTCTCCACCCTCTGCCCCTACTCGTTCTCAAACCCACTACAAACCCCATTCAAACCGTACCACTCACAACACAACCAATCCCAACCCTCGCCCATATCTTGGCAAATGCCAATGGTGTCACACCCGAGGTCACTCTCTTCACCGGTGTTCTATCTTTTAGGAAAAACATCCCACTATCCGTCCCCCACCACGCCCTACATTTAATCAACCCTCTCCACAGGCTCATGTTGCTACTGCTTCCACCCCAACCTCTTCCACTCCGTGGCTTTTTTACACCGGCGCCACCCACCATGTCACTCATGATCTCTCCAATCTTTCCCTTCATCAGCCTTATGATGGTACAGAGGAAATCGTCATTGGCAATGGCTCTGGCCTCCCCATAACTCACACTGGTTCCACTCTTCTTCTAACTCCATCTAAATCTCTTTCTTTGTCTAATGTACTATGTGTTCCCACTATGCAACACAACATTATCTCTATATCTTAATTATGTTATGATAATAACCTTCTTATTGAATTCTCATCCAATTCTTTTACTGTGAAGGATCATCTTACGGGAGCTCATATTCTCACGGGTGGTCCAACTAGGCATGGAATCTATGAATGGCCTTCCTCCTCTCCCATTTTTTCCTACTCCAGTGTCAAAGCTTCGACCATTGACTGATATCATCATCTTGGCCATCCATCCCTCTCCATCTTCAAACAAATTGTGTCTACTTTTCAACTCATTCTTTCTAGTGATTTTATTTTTAATTGCAATGCATGTCAATGTAATAAGAGCCATAAGCTCCCATTTAATCAAAATACTTTGACTTCTAACTCCTCTTGAATTAATATACACTAATCTATGGACATCTCCAGTTCTCTCCTTTGATAATTTTAAATACTATGTCATTTTTGTGGATCATTTCACCAAATACATCTGGTTTTACCCACTCAAACACAAGTATGACACTAAAGAGGTGTTCCGTCGATTTAAATCCCTGTTTGAAAACTACTTTGCACAACCCATTAAAACAATTTACTCTGATAATGGTGGCGATTATCATGCTCTTTCTACCTATCTCACCATTGATGGCATCTCACATCTTACCACCCCTCCTCACACACCTGAACATAATGGCTATGCTGAACGTCGTCATCATCACATCATAAAAACAGGTATCTCTCTTCTCTCTCATGCTACTCTCCCACTAAATTATTGGTCTCTTGCTTTCACCACTGCCTCATATCTCATCAACCGTCTTCCTACTCCCACTCTATCTTTCAGTGTTTGTTTGGTCACCCTCCAAATTACTCTAAACTCTGTAGTTTTGGTTGTCTATGTTACCCATGGCTCCGTCCTTACGCACGACATAAGCTTGACTCTCGATCCACTCCTTCCATCTTTGTTAGATATTCATCTATCGAAAGTGCCTACTATTGTCTTGATCCGACCACAAATAGAATCTACACCTCTCGTCATGTTAGATTTCCTGAAACAAATTTTCCATATTCCCTACTTACAGCTTCCACCCCTATATCTTCGTATCCTGCCTCCCAAGAATGGTGCCCCATTACCATTACACTGGTTCCTTCCCCACCACCCTCACCTCCTCCTCCTAATCCACCTCCCCCGCCATCCTCACCTCCTGTGTCTAGTCCACATCCTGCCTCAACAACTCCCTCTCATCACGAGTCTTCTTCCTCTTCTGATCCACCTCCTGCCGTGGTCACTAGGTCCCAAAATAGTATCTTTAAACCCAACCCCAAATATGCTCACCCCACCACCACCCAGTCCAAATCCACTGAACCTACATCAGCCACCTTAACTTTAAAAGATCCATTATGGAAACATGCCATGCTAGATGAAATTCAAGCATTAACCAACTTGAAAACATGGGATTTGATTCCACCTGTCTCATGCCAAAATAATGTGCCATGCAAATGGGCGTTTCGAATAAAATACAATTCAGATGGTAGTATTGATCGTTACCGAGCTCGACTAGTTGCCAAGGGATTCAAACAACGTCCCGGGGTGGACTACACTGAGACTTTTATCCTTGTTATAAAACCAGCCACCATCCGTATATTTCTTACTATTGATGTGACAAATCAATGGACTCTTCGGCAATTAGACATTAACAATGCCTTCCTTAATGACACGCTTCATGTTGATGTCTTCATGTCGCAACCACCCAGATTTCGAAATGTTGTTTTTTCGGATTATGTGTGTCATCTTAAAAAGGCAATTTATGGGCTCAAACAAGCACCCCGAGCGTGGTACACTGAACTTTCTGCCTTTCTTGGTAGCTATGGCTTTGAGCGATCAGTAGCCGATGCCTTTTTATTTCTTCATCACCATGATACTACTCCTATTTTTCTCATTGTTTATGTTGATGATATAATTCTTACAAGCCCCGACTCGAGTGCTCTTGAAAGGTTTATAAGTTTATTGTCACTCTTGCCCAACGTTTTGCTCTCAAAGATCTTGGCCACCTCTCATACTTTCTGGGTGTTGAAGTTATTCCACATGCAGTAGGTCTCTTTCTTTGCCAAAAGAAATACATACTTGATCTACTTGAGTGCACGCAAATGCAAAATGCCAAACCAGTTCCAATGCCAATGATTGTTGATGCAAATCACTCCACTAGATTTGGTGAACTCATAGATAACCCCACAGAACACAGGAAATACCTACATTGAAGCCACATCACATAATATTAATTACAAAAAACATTATATCATTGAAAACATTGTATCATTACTTAAAACCTATTCTACCCGACCAACCATCTTCACCACCTCCGGCAGCGGCACACCAACCGCAACCGCCGGCCGGAAAGTCTGAATCCGGCTAGTCTCCATATAATTTAGGGCCTCCTCCTCATATTCCTGCGAGCCCCGGTACTTCTCCAAAACCTCGTCCCTGTCAGGCTTCGCGGCCAGCTCAGCTCGCAAACGATCATTGTCACTAGTAAGGCCCTCTAACTTGGCCTCGAGATCAGGCGATCAGCCACCATCCCCTTCAGGTTATCCCTCTCATCGACTCTGCCCTTCAGCACTTTTTCCCTCGCCAGCCAGGCCGTCTTCTCCATGCCCAGTTTGGAAAGCTCGTCTTTCTTGAGCGACAGCTCGCCTTCTAGGGAAGCTATCTTCTCGACCGAAGACGAAATCTTCCCCTTCGTGCTCGTCAACGCCCGCTCTAGGCCCAACACGGACTTGGCAGCCTGGCCTAACTTGGCATTATATGTTGCGAGACAAATACCGAGCTGCAAGAACAAGAAATAGGCAATAAGCAAAACAAACCAAATCAGAAGGATAAAGCAACAAACAATCCACCTACCTCGCTGATCGCCAGGGCGCTAAGATCATTCAATTGGAATTCCTTGACAGGGAGCAGCGTCTCCACGGACTCGGTAGGGACACTCTGGGCTATTAACCTTTGCTTATAACCAACAAAAGAGGAAGGGAAAGAATTGACCGACTTGCAAATATGACCAATGATGTAGTCATTATCGTTCTCTTCCTCGGCCGCCGGAGTAGGGTCGGGGATCGAGGCCAGTGGAAGCTTGGCCAAAATCGAGGTAGGCGGGAGCTGACCTTGAGATAGGCCCAACCTTTGTCTCTTGGACTTGGGGCCGTCAAAAACGGGTTGTTTGCCCTTCGCCTTTGGGGCCGAAGTAGTGGGAGCAGGGGTCACCTTGGAGGGATCCTCCAACACGCCCACCATGGGCAACGACCCAGGATTTTCGCGAGTCGTCTCTTGCAAATGAGAAGCCTTCAGCTCGGGCCCCCTCCGCTCCGCCTCGGCCTTCTTCCGAGCCATAATGGCATCGTGAGTCAAACCCATATCTGCAAATCAGAAAACTCACATCAGAAACCAAGAGACAAATACAACGAGATGACTAAAAAGTAAACAAGGCAGAAATAACAGTATTAACCTGGCGTCGAGCACCCAGACCCGTTTATACCCTTACACTCCTGACACTCCGAGCCAAACACCCATCCTCGATGCAGGGCCCAGCGATCTTGGCTCACATATTCAAAATCCGAGTAGGCCCTCTCTACCCCCTCAACACTGGCAGCAGAGACCCGAACTTGGACAGCAGGCCTTCGTTTCCAACTATGGCCTTCCAGTTGTAGGAGCGAACTTGCTCCCCTTCCGCGTTGAACAAGGGGGCCTCAATAGCACTTTTCACAGCCTCGTCGACAGCGCTTAAACTCTTAATCTTCAAAAGACCATGGGGTTTTCCCTCGGGAGCCTCAAAATTCCACCCCCGGCTCGAATCCACCAGAAGGACTTTCTCCGACCACCGATGATCCTTATTGCCAAAACTAGCCAACAAGGCAAACCCTTGCGCATGCCTCAGAACAGTCAGTCGATTCATCGAAATGCTGACCTTGTAGTAATAACAGAAGAGAGAGAGTGTTGGCTCGAACCCCTTCGATCGGGTACATACTATGAAGCTGACCAGCGCTCGGGTAAGGTTGGGAGTCAGATCCAAGGGGACGGAGCTCGTCTAGGTCAGAAATTCACAAATAAAGGGGTCGAGGGGTAGACGCAGCCCCGATGACTAAAGAAGACTTGAGTAAAAGCCCGCATAGCTGCGAAGACCACGCAGCTCGGAAATACCTAAGCCAGAATTGGGGACCAAACCCCAGAAAAAGTCAAAACCATACACCCGGGACCATTCCACTACATCATACGAGCTTAACTTATTCTCAAAAGGCCTCAGGAAGCGAGGTGTCCTCTCGCCATCATTGCCAGCTCGCCCGGACACTGAAGCCTCAAGACCGCTCGTCATTCTCCCAAGTTGCCGACGGTGCAGATTCCTTTCAATTTGACGAAAATGCAGAACTCTCTCCCTGGTGAAAAATTGAGTAATCAGACTTAACGCAATACGGTCTCTGCTCACGAACACCCTCATAGGGGGTACTAGAAGGATAATCCGAAGCAAAAAAAACTTCATCACCAAACTTCCAGTGCACGCTAACCTTCACTCCAAAGCTCGCAAGGAGAAACCTCGCTTGCCGAGGAGTAACCGCTACCCACCTACCCTGACACTGCCTATACATAGGACCTCCACGCAGAGATTTACCAAAAACTGACTCAAGAAACGGGCCCTCGTCATCAGAATCTACGGAGGAGATCGAGCACGACAAAGAAGTACCCGAGCTCAAAGGGCCCACAGTCTTTTCTACATAAACAGTGGTGTCTACCACTCTCTCCTCGGCTAAACAAACACTCACCTTGATGCCTCTCCAGGCTGGGCCACGAGGGATAGACTCGGCTAAATTAGGATCCTCGGCATCAGGATTAGCCGAGACCTGGGAAGGAACCTCGGCACGAGGGCTGTCCAAGCTACGAAGGGATACCACGGCATGAGAAAGATCCTCGGCACGAGGAGACACACCAGAAACACCCTCGGCCAAGGCCGAAGCCTCGACTACGTTACTAGGGAGGGAAGAAGAGGACTCCTAATTGACACGGGTATACGAATGACCCTATTCCAGTAGTCTATCAACTCCATGGAGGAACTACTGGAAGAAGAAGAAGAAAAAACATGAAAAGGAAACCTACGAGACATACTCCAATAAAGAAAGGAAGAAATACCTTACCAAGGGACGAAGCTTGAAAGGACGCCGGAGAAATCAACAAATAAGCAGGGACACGCCTGAAAAAACCAGAAAGAAGCCGGAAAATTAACAAACATGAGAAAAAGACCCCCGGACTGAGAAAACAAAATACTAGAAAAAAAAAGAAACGGGTAATAAGGAAAGCCACCAGAAAATAGAACAAAAGGAGAACAAACCTACGGGTGAAGACGACATGAGTCACGGGAAGGATGGCCGGAAATATCACCGGAAATCGCCAAAGGAGACAAAGGAACAGTGAGAAAGTGAAAAAGGTAAGAAGGTGAAAAGTAAAAAGGTGGAAAAAAGGTTTTATATCCCCCCTGAAACGACGTCGCATCCAGTCAGGGCACCCTTACCCGTCGGGTCAACCCGCGTGTCTTTTTTTAAAAACATCCGAAACGACAACGTACTCCCTAGATATTTTTGGATTTGGGAAAGAGAGCGGCAATAAAGACATTTCGAAATTTGAAAAGCCGCCCAAACAAAATTCGAAAAGCCGCCAAAAACTCACATTTAATGTCGCGTCAACCTGAAAAGACAATCGTCGTGATTGGATGGATACCCAAAACGCCCTATTACCTTCTTCGACCCTCGGCCTAAACCCCGAAACCAACCTCGACATCGATTTTTTCACCACCAAGAGTTCAAGGGAAATACTTCTTGGCCTTATGACAAACAAACGGCCAAAAAGTAGGGGGCCACTTAAAGGATGAAACCGTGGAAATCATCTTCGGCATAATTACGGGTCCCACAATGGAAACCGTTAACATATTCAACTAGGCGCAGTCGAGCCAGTACGAGCTCGCCGAAGACACCTCATAAAACAATTAAAGTAAGGAGCAAACCAGACCCGTGGTTTTCAATCCCCTCGACCTCGGCAACGAGAGTTCACTACGCTCGAACACTCGGCCTCGGCAAACGGTCAATAATCACTAGGCCTGACAAGAAGCTTCCCAAGGCCGGTGAAACCGCTGCACGCAACCACCAACTCTCTGACAGCGCTCAGTCCACTTATTTCTGATAAAGCCTTCAGCGCATTTAATGCCCACCGCAACCTGTTACCCAACGAAAAGCCGCCACCTTATTAAGAAAATCAGGTATAAATAGGGGACATTCCTTATTGTAAAGGACAAGTGATTTTTTAGATATCCAAACTCTCTTATCAAACCCTCTTATCGGACCAATTATTACTACGACACATTTACTACCCATTTCCACCGGATACCTTACTCTCACGCCGGAGGGTTCTAGTCGAGCTATCCCGACTCCTTAACGGCGTTTTATTATTTGTCTTGTGCAGGTAACTAGACAAAGACGAGACAAGGACGAAGGAGCAAGGACCGTGCCACTTCTGTTTCATACGTGGACAACAAGACAAGGTCACCACAAAATTTGCGTGATCAAGAGTGTTGCTTTTATCTTACTAATTATGATTCGTAAGACGGTCTCACATGGGACACACTCTTATACATGTGTGTGTGCGCACACACTATTAAAATGGTCTTAAATTCAGCTATCTTAGTTATTACTAACTCCATCTTTTCTTTTTCTTTTTTTTTTTGTGCTCTTAGAACTCGAGACCTAGTTTGTGAAGCCCCATGTCTACCAAAAACAAAAAAAAAAACTCCATCTCAAAATAAATGATGTTTTAGAAGAAAAAAACTAACCCAAAATAAATAATGTTATAGGATTTCAAGAAAAAATTGTAGACATTTTATCAAAATTATTAATTATTCTCTAATTAAAGATGTGTAGTTCAAATATCTCTCTCTCTCTCTCTCTCTCTCTCTCTCTATATATATATATATATATATATATATATATATATATATATATATATATATATATATATATATATATATATAAAGTTGGTGAGGAGCACTATGTTTGTGTCACCTCACCACCTTTTGATAAATCTTCATTGTAAAACATCCATGTGGAGGTTTTAAAAACTCTTGTCTTTCTAGTCATTAACTAATAATAATAATCAATATGATAATGAGTATTAGTATTAATATATAGAACTTCTTCTATTGTCAATAGTTTAAGGCTTATATTTAAAAACTCTTACAATTAACATTATTTCTAACCAATATAAGATAAAACTCTTCAAGGTGGAACATTACTTCTAATGACTCACTTTTAACACCATACTTTAAGCCTTGATATCTTATTCATCCTAAACTTGATTTGGACAAATAAATATATCATTTTGATGCTCTGTCAAGTAGAACACATTTGCACAATTACTTTTGCAAACAAACAAATAACACATAAAGAAAATTCGTGCATCAAGTTGAACAAATTTTTTAACTAAAAACACTATTTTTTAACAAGTATTATACTTTAAGTCTTGATATTTTATTCATCAAAAAATTGATTTGGACAAATAAATATATCATTTCGATTCTCTCACCGAGTAGAACACATTTGCGAATTTACCTTGACCAATAAACAAATGACACGTAAAGAAATTTGTGCCTCAAGTTGCATAATTTCTTTTACTAAAAACACTAATTTTTTTAACAAGTATTACACTTTAAATCTTGATATCTTATTCATCCAAAACTCGATTTGGACAAATAAATATATCATTTTGATTCTCTCACCGAGTAGAACACATTTGCGCAATTACCTTCGCCAATAAACAAATGACACGTAAAGAAATTTGTGTCTCAAGTTGCACTATTTCTTTTACTAAAAACACTAATTTTTTAATAAGTATTACACTTTAAGTCTTTATATCTTATTCATCTAAAACTCTACTTCGACAAATAAATATATTATTTCGATACTCTCACCGAGTAGAACACATTTGTCCAATTACCTTCGCCAACAAACAAATGACACGTAAAGAAATTCGTGCCTCAAGTTGCACAATTTATTTCACTAAAAATACTAATTTTTCAACAATAGAAGAGATGTATTCCACATTGATTAGAAATTGATGTTGCTTTTAAAAATATTATTATTAAGTACCAATAAAAGAGATGTATCACACATTGATTGGAAAGTGATGTTGGTTTTCAAAGTCATTTGATAAAAGACTTCAACCATTATTATCAATAGAAGATGTATATCTCACATTAGTTAGAAAATGATGTTGATTTTAAATTATTTTATATTTTACCAATAAAAGAGATATATATCATATTGTTTTAAAAGAAAATGTTAGATTTTAAAGTGTTTAGACTAAAGTCTTTCACTTTTACAAGAGATGTATCTCACATTAGTTACAAAATATTTACTATTATTACCAATAGAAGAGATGTATCTCACATTGGTTAAAATTCATGTTGTTTGAAAAATACTGTTATTAATTATCAATAGAAGAGATGTATCATACATTGGTTAGAAAGTGATGTTGGTTTTCAAAGTCTTTTGGTAAAAGACTTCTACCATTATTACCAATAGAAGATATATATCTCACATTGGTCAAAAAATGATGTTGATTTTAAATTAATTTAGATTATATAAAAAACTTTTTACTATTATTGGCGATTAGCAATACTATTATTATTATTATTATTATTATTATTATTATTATTATTATTATTATTATTATTATTATTATTATTATTATTATTATTATTATTATTATTATATGTTATAAATTGATTTTGGTTTAAATTACTATTATTACCAATAAAAGAGATAAATCTTACATTGGTTAAAAAATTATGTTTATTTTAAAAGTCTTTAAATAAAAAGGCTTCTACTTTTATCATCAATAAAAGAGAAGAGATTAGATGTATCCCATTATATAGAAAAAGATGTTGGTTTTTTAAAAAATTCAATAAAAAACTACTACTACTACTACTACTACCAAATGATGAGATGTATTCTACATTAATTAGAGAGTGATATATGTATTAAAAGTCTTTTTATAAAAAGCTTAATACTAATAGAAAAAATATGTATTTCACACTAGTTAGAAATGTGATATTGGTTTAAAATGTTTTTATATAATGTATCTTACATTGGTTACAAAAAGATCCACATTATTTAGAAACATATATTGGTTATAAAAGTCTTTAGATAAAAGAATTTTTATGTTATTATCAATACAAGAGATGTATCATACATTGTTTACAAAAAAGATGTTGATTTCAAAACTTTTTAGATAAAATACTACTACTATTATTATTTTTATGTTATAACCAATAGAAGAAATGTATCTCATATTTTGTAGAAAGAGATGTTGATTTCAAAAGTTTTTATATAAAAGACTATTGTTATTATTATAGAATAATGTATCTCATATTTGTTAGAAATTCGTGTTGGTTTTTTAAAAAAATACTATTATTACCAATAGAAAAAGATGTATACGGTATACCACATGGTTAGAAAAAGATGTTTTTTTCCTCCTATGGGGGGTATGGGAAGGGATCGAACCTGAGACGTCACACTTTGTGAAGCCTCATGTCTACCACTGGGCCACTCCCTTAGGGGCGGTTAGAAAGAGATGTTTGTTTTAAGGTTTTAGATAAAAGTCTTAAACTTTTATTACCAATAGAAATAGAAAAGAAGTATCACACATTATTAGAATATAAATAATTATTTTAAAAGTCTCAAAATAAATATTTTACTACCATAAAGTCCAAAATTTAAGGTTTCTACTAACGCAGATATGTTAAAAGATTTCATTTGAACGAAAATTAAATTTTCTTTTCATTTATAACAATGATTATGAAAATTTTACAATATTATTTTTATTATTACTATTACTATTATTAGTATTATTATTATTATTAGTATTATTATTATTATTATTATTATTATTATTATTATTATTATTATTATTATTATAACAATAATACTATTATTATTCTCAAACATTCATGTGTGACTCATTGTTTCTCAACCATTACCTATTAATAATATGTATTGATAATTAATACAATAATGAGATAGTAATCTCTACTATATATTAATATCTTCTATTATATATATATATATATATATAATTACACTTAAATAAGAGTAAATTTTTAAAATATCATTTATTTTTTGGACTAAGGTAGTATAAAAAATAAGCATTGATTTTAGATCCAAAAGTACCTTATAATCACGGTTTAAATCTCAATTTGGTCATCCTACTTCCGGCCAAAATTTATTAAGCTCACTCTACTTTTTTTTACCTTAATTTAATCACTTTACTTTCACATAATTAGCACGTTCATCACTCAATCCATATATTTGGATGAAAAGTTTAATTCTTTTAGGAAAATAAAAAAATACCCTTACAAAATATGGGGGTTTTGAGGGTCTCCTACTCCTCTCAAATATAATTTCTTATTGTGTGACTTGAATTTGTCAACACACCTTTTAAAGGTAGGGGGCATTATTTTATTTTCAAAGTTTTCCATCCAACTTAACTAACAGAAATGACTCTACTGACCTTATTGACTTTCAGAGTCAAGTCGAGTGATTAAATTGAGAGAAAAAAAAGAGTAGAGTGAGCTTAATGAATTTTAGCTGAAAGTTGGGTGACCAAATTGAGATTTAAACCTCATAATCACTTGTATCGGAAATATATATATTGGCAACATTGATCTTCTTTTATATTCCCTCGATTTCATATATATTGGCCAAGTTTTCATGGTTGGATATATTTCATAGTTTTCGACAATTTACAAAGGGAAAGACTATTTCCACTACAAATTTTGCTTATCCATCCATTTGGTTCGCCTAGAAAGACAAAATTCAAGACTTGAAAGCAAGGATTTTCACATCAAATAAATGCATGTTTGGACAAATTACCCACTTGCCCATTTTAAGTTTACTAATCAAGTTACTTTCCTAATTACATTTTAACATTATTTTTTCTTTCAATCATTTATGAACAACATAGTTATTCTATTATTATTTTTACTTTTGTAATGACTTTATTAATTAATCTTATGATTAAAGTTATATCGTATAATAAAAAAATATCATAAGAATATTTTTTGTCTACCAAACTTTGAATAAATATATGCTCATTGATTATGGAAAAAAATTAAAATTAAAATTTAAAGGATTTAATAGTAAAATATGATCGAATAGTAAAATCATATTATATATGAAATAGTATCGTTATATTTAAATATATTTCCTACCTTTATAATTGATTCAAAATTTTAATTATTGAGTTGATTGAAATCAATATTCAGTTTAATACCTACCATAATAATTGAATTGTTATTTTAAAATAATATTTTCTAAACTAAATTAGAATATTAATTTTGATAATAAAATATCCAGTATAATCTAAAATTTGGTAGAAAATATATTAATCATATTATTTTCATGATAATGTAATATGAAACATGAATAATTAGAAAAATTGATTAAACATATTTATTACGAAAAAAATAAGTACCTTGTGAGTTGAGAATTAAAATGTTAAGAATATATAAATATAATATTTATGTATGTTTGATCAAAAAAATAATGTTAGAAGTAATTAAGTAAATAACTTAATTAGTCAACTTAAAAAGGAGTAATTTTGTCCAAACATATATTTATTTAATACAATAATTAAGGTTGTAGTTGATAAGTAAATCATATAGTGGAAATATCGTCTCCCTTTACAAATTATTGCTCATTAATGAACTACTTTTTTATACTCTAGCCAACAACAATAAAATTCTTTTACGTAACCAAATGAAATTTTAAATATGAGGAATAAGAGAAATATATATAAAGTTGGTGAGGAGCACTTCAGTTGTGTCACCTCACCACCTTTTGATAAATCTTCATTAGAAAACATCCATATGGAGACTTTAAAAACTCTTAGTTTTCTAGTTATTAACTAATAATAATACATAATAATAATCAATATGATAAGGGTATTAGTATATATAACTTCTTTTATTGTCAATAGTAGAAAGCTTATATTTAAAAACTTTTACAACTAACATTACTTCTAATTAATATGGATAAAACTCTTCAAGATGAGACATTACTTCTAATGACTCACTTCTAACAACATATTTTAAGTCTTGATATCTTATTCATCCAAAACTTAATTTGGATAAATAAATATATCATTTCGATGATCTTGTCGAGTAGAACACATTTGCACAATTACTTTTGCCAACAAACAAATGACACGTAAAGAAATTTGTGTCTCAAGTTACACAATTTCTTTCACTAAAAATACTAATTTTTAACAAACTCTTGATATCTTATTCATAAAAAAACTCGATTTGGATAAATAAATATATCATTTCGATACTCTCATCTAGTAGAACACATTTGTACAATTACATTCGCCAACAAACAAATGACACGTAAAGAAAGTTGTGCCTTAAGTTACATAATTTTTTTTTCACTAAAAACACTAATTTTTCAACAATAGAAGATATGTATCCCACATTGGTTAGAAATTGATGTTGGTTTTAAAAATATCATTATTAAGTA
This sequence comes from Codonopsis lanceolata, assembly GCA_013146195.2. Lineage (NCBI taxonomy): Eukaryota > Viridiplantae > Streptophyta > Magnoliopsida > Asterales > Campanulaceae > Codonopsis > Codonopsis lanceolata. Next base: position 126,010,021 of record CM028379.1, on the reverse strand, counting down.
CCAATAAAAGAGATGTATTACACATTGGTTGGAAAATGATGTTGGTTTTCAAAGTCATTTGATAAAAGACTTCAACCATTATTACCAATAAAATATGTATATCTCATATTGGTTAGAAAATGATGTTGATTTTAAATTATTTTATATTATTACCAATAAAAGAGATGTATAGCACATTGTTTAAAAAGAAAATGTTAGATTTTAAAGTCATTAGACTAAAGACTTTAACTTTTACAAGAGATGTATCTCACATTGGTTACAAAATATTTTAGTATTATTATCAATAGAAAAGATGTATCCCACATTTGTTAGAAATTGATGTTGTTTGAAAAATACTATTATTAATTACCAATAGAAGAGATGTATCATACATTAGTTAGAAAGTAATGTTGGTTTTCAAAATCTTTTGATAAAAGACTTCTACCATTATTACCAATAGAAGATGTATATCTTACATTGATTAAAAATGATGTCAATTTTAAATTATTTTAGATTATATAAAAGACTTTTATTATTATTATATATATATATATATATATATATATATATATATATATTACACATTTGTTATAAATTGATATTGGTTTTAAATTACTATTATTACCAATAAAAGAGATAAATCTTACATTGGTTAAAAAATGATGTTAATTTTAAAAATCTTTAAATAAAAAGACTTCTACTTTTATCATCAATAAAAGAGAAAATAGGAGATGTATCTCATTATATAGAAAGATATTTTGGTTTTAGATTATTTTTTTCAAATAGAAAACTTCTACTACTATTACCAAATGATGAGATGTATCATGGGAGACAATCGTCTCATGTAAGAACTACACACACTTACAGGGAGTGAGACGAATAAAGTTTCAAGGAAATTGTGTGATTCACAGACCTCGATCACAGTTTTCTTTCTACCAGTAAACTTTCATACCTTCACTAGCAGACTTGGAACAAAGCCACCAGCAAACTTCGTAGCAAGTCACCAGCAGACTTCATTTCAAGTCACCAGCAAACTACGTACAGAACGAACAACAGACTTCACAAGTCTTCTTCAACCAGCAGCTCTAACGGTTTTGTTTACTTTAAATTTTAATTTTGTAAGATTTTATAGGAATTTACCCAACATGATGTAGGTATTAAAAGTCTTTTTATAAAAGACTTAATACTAATAGAAAAATATGTATTTGACACTGGTTAGGAAAGTGATATTGGTTTAAAATGTTTTTAAATAATGTAACTGACATTGGTTATAAAGAGATCCACATTATTTAAAAACATATATTAGTTATAAAAGTATTTAGATAAAAGAATTTTTATGTTATTATCGATATAAGAGATGTATCACATATTGTTTAGAAAGATATGTTGGTTTCAAAACTCCTTAGATAAAATACTACTACTATTATTATTTTTATGTTATAACCAATAAAAGAGATGTATCTCACATTATTTAGAAAGAGATGTTGATTTCAAAAGTTTTTATATAAAAGACTATAATTATTACTATAGAACATTAATGCATCCCATATTTGTTAGAAATTAGTGTTGGTTTTAAAAATATTATTATTACCAATAGAAAATATGTATACCACATGGTTAGAAATAGATGTTTGTTTTAAAAGTCTTTAAATAAAAGTCTTGAACTTTTATTATCAATAGAAATAGAAAAGAAGTATCTCACATTGTTAAAATATAAATAATGATTATAAAAGTTTCAAAATAAATATTTTAATACCATAAAGTTCAAAATTTAAGGTGTCTACTAACGCAGATATGTTAAAAGCTTTCATTTGGACAAAATTTTATTTTTCTTTTTATTTATGGCAATGATGATAAAAATTGTACAATATTATTTTTATTATTACTATTACTATGGCTATTATTATTATTATTATTATTATTGTTATTATAACAATAATACTATTATTATTCTCAAACATTCATGTGTGATTCATTGTTTCTCAACCATTATCTATTAATAATATGTATCAATAATTAATATAATAATGAGATATTAATCTCTACTATTAATCTCTTCTATTGTTAATAGTAGATGCTATATATATATACTCTTCTATTAGTAATAAAATATTAGATTCTTAATCTAATGACTTTTAAAACCAAAATCAATTTATAACCAATATAAAATACATCTTTACTAATATTACCAACAAAAAAGATGTATGTTACATTGGTTATAAATTGATGTTAGTTTTGAAAGTGTTTTGATAAAAGATTTCTACTTTTATCACCATAGAATATATGTATCTTACATTGTTTAGAAAGAGATGTTAGTTTTTAAAGTCTTATATTAAAGACTTATACTCTTATTACCAATAAAATATATGTATTTCACATTGTTTAAAAATAAATGTTGGTTTAAAATTTTTTTAAATTAAAGACTTTTTTGTTACAAATAGAATAGATGCATGTATCTCACATTGGTTACAAAGTATTTTATTATTATTATCAATAGAAGAAATGTATCAAAATTGGTTAGAAATTAATGTTGGTTTTAAAAATATTATTATTACCAGCAAAATAGATGTATCATACATTTGGTAGAGGTAATGTTGGTTTCCAAAGTCTATTATTACCGATAGAAGATGTATATCTCACATTTGTTAGAAAGTGATGTTGATTTTAATTTCAGATAAAAGACTTTTAATATTATTCCTAATGGAAGAGATATCGTACATTGGTTAAAAAATAATGTTGGTTTTAAAAGTCTTTAGATAAAAGACTTTTAGTTTTATCATCAATATAATAGAAGAAATTTATCACACATTATTTAGAAATAGATGTTGGTTATAATTTTTTTAAGATAAAAGACTTATATTATTATTACCAAATGATGATATGTATCCTACATTGATTAGAGAGTGATCCTAATTTTAAAAGTTTACCATTATTAACAATAGAAGAGAAGTATTTCACATTGGTTAGAAAAGTGATATTATTTTAAAAACTTTTTAGATGATGACTCTCACATTGGTCACAAAAAATGTATCTCACATTATTTAAAAATAATTATTGGTTATAAAAGTTATTAGATAAAAACATTTTTATGTTATTACCAATAGAAAATATGTATCTCACATTATTTAGAAATAAATGTTAGTTAAAAAGTCTTTTATCTGCTACTATTATTACTAATAGAAAATATGTATACTATATGATTAGAATGTGGTGTTGGTTTTAAAGGTTTTTAAATAAAAGACTTAAATTTTCATTACCAATATAAATAAAAACAAAGTATCTCACATTGTTTAAAAATAAATTATGATTTTAATTTTTTTAACAAAAAGACTTCTAATATTATTATCAAGTTAGATGTTAATTTTAAAAGTCTTTAGATCAAATATTTTTACTATTATTACTAATACAAAATATGTATCTCACGTCAATTAGAAACTTATGTTAATTTTAAAAATATTTAGGTAAAAAAATAGTTTAATATTAGCTACAATAGAAAAAAAATTATTATAATCATAGAAAAGAATAGCTACCTAATTATAATATCTAAAAGTTATATTATTATTATTATTATTATTATTATTATTATTATTATTATTATTATTATTATTATTATTATTATTATTATTATTATTATTATTATTATTATTATTATTCTTATTTGATGACATTATATCCGTACGAAGCACAGACTAAACTAGTTAGAATGTATACCCATTAGCTATTAAATGTTGGATGTCTTTACGAGCCTAAATATATAAGCTATGAGACTTCAGAAACTTGAGTTACTGAATTGACTCAAATTGACGAAGAAAACAAATTGGTTCCGTACACTTATTTTCTTTTGTAATAGCCAGAAATTACTTATACTCTCTTCGTTCTAGGTAAAAAGTTTATTATTTTATTTTGAAATGTTTTATTTAAAAAGTCCACTTTAAAAAATTAAATTATAAAAATGTCATTTTATTACTAATTGATTACTAAAAGTGTCATTTAAAAAAATTGATTTTCAAACGAGAAATCTTTATCCGAAAGGGAGGAAGTAGAAGGCGGAAAGGTTAGTGGTTTGATGTTTTTTTTGTTTTTATTATTATTTATTTGCCAATTAAATAATGGTTAGATTGGAGTAATTGTGAAGCTTTGGCACAATAAGGCTCTGTTTGTTTCACGGAAAATGATTTTCAGAAAATGATTTCTGGAAAATGAAAAGATTTCATTTTCAGGTGTTTGGTAAATCTTTTGAAAATTTGCCGGAAAATATTTTTGGATGTTTGGCAAATACACGGAAAATGTTACGGAAAACAATATACGAATAAATACAAAAAGTATATTCTAATATTAATACACTTATTGAATATAAAATAGTGTTGAAGTTTAAATAATTTTCTTTTAATAACCATCAATTTATCATTAATGGTGTCAAATCAATAAGTTTCATCTTTTTTCAAGTTCACAAATAATTTTTTATTAATAATTGATATGAAAAATTACTTTAAAAATTAAAATAAATAATGTTTGAGACTTCCTTAAATAATAATATAATATAGCAGACACTAATTTTAGGACGTAGTGAATATTTCCTAAAATTTTAATTTATAAATAATGTGCACAAACTCCATTTATATTTCTAAACAATTTATTTGTTGGGTGAAATATTATGCGTGTATATAAATATGTATACTTTTGGAAGGGCGCGGAGGGTTGCTCGAATGTTCGGAAAATGACTTACGGAAAATAAATCCGTAAGTCATTTTCCGGAAAAGAAAGCTTCATTTTCGTTGACTCGGAAAAGCTTTTACGTTGACTACATTTTCCTAAGGTTACCAAATACCGGAAAACGAAGAAAACGTTTTCCGAAAGTCATTTTCCGTGAAACAAACGGAGCCTAAGTTGGACCAGTGGCAGGGATCGATCAAGATTCTAGAAGGCCCTTTCTCAAGTTTCTGCTTGAATCAACAATTACGTAGTAGACACGCGACCAACTCCATATTTAAATCTTGAGAATTTGAGTTATGATTTTTGTCGGCTAATCTATAATACAATACAGTTTATTTTATACTTGTATAATTAATTTGGAATAAAAAATGGTTGTTTTAATTTAATCTTACGGTTATAATTCTCTCATACCCTCACATGTGCGAAAAAGAAGGACGGTTAATAACTGTTTTTTTACCTAACTCAATTTACCAACATAACTAAGGATCTGTTTAATTTAGCTTATTGATATGTGCTGATGACTTATTACTTATGAAATCAAATATAAAGACTAAAATTGTATCATCACAAAATGTGATTTACATTATTATTATTATTATTATTATTATTATTATTATTATTATTATTATTATTATTATTATTATTATTATTATTATTATTATTATTATTACAAATTTTATCACTATTATTAATTATTATCATTATTATTGCCATTATTATTATTATTATTTTATTAAAATTAATATTACTTTTATTATTATTATTACTTGTTAATTTTAGTATTTATTTTATTATATTAATAATATTATTAATGTTATTTATATTATTGTTTATATTATTTATATTATTGATTTTGTTATTTTTAATATTATATTTTATTATTATTATATTGATATTAATATTACTTTTATTATTGTTATTACTTATTATTATTAAAATTATTTTTACTATATTATTATTAATATTACTTTTTAGTATTATTATTATTAGTATTAATAATAATAATAATAATATTAATTATTATTATTATTATTATTATTATTATTATCATTATTCATATTATTATTTATTAATATTATTATAATTCCTTCTATTATTATTATTATTTATTATTTATTATAATAATAATATTTATTATTATTATTATTACTTTTTGTTGTTATTATTATTATTATTATTATTATTAAGAAGGGTAATCTTGAAATATATAAAATTTTAATAAAGAAGAGGACTCACATGTTTTTGAAAAGTAGAATTAAACACTAGGCTTAGTGCTTACAACTTATGGTCTTATTTATGCTTTAAGTGGCTTGTACATGACTTATGACTTATCTTACCATAAGTGAAATCAAACGCTTCAAAAATAACTTATGGTAAGTTATAAGTCATATGCACTTTCAGATAAGTTAAATCAAACATGTCCAAAATTTAACTCTCTCTCACTCAATTATTTTTAACCTCTGTCTAACTCAATCTTTTAGTGTAATTTACGGTCTTATTGTAATTACTTGAATCAATTTAATTTTTATAAAGCATGAATTTTATTTTTTATATATTCTTAATTAATGGTAGCGCATGTTTAAATTAGGAAGTATAAGTTAAAGTTATTGACGAATGTCAAATTTTAAACGAAAAAATTATATGCGGGCATTCATTTCAATGTAATATTGATATATATGAAATGTAAAGAATGTCTCTCTATAACGTTTAATCTTACAATCTCAACCGTTTTTATCATGTTTTTTTTCATCCCTATTTTATTACTACGAAAATTATTGAGATATTACGGTTTACAAGACGGTTTACAGTTATTATTTTACATTTGCGAAAATTAGTTACTCTTTTGCTAAGATATTACGGTTTTACAGTTAATATTTTACGGTTTTACAGTTTTACAGTTTTATGGTTGCAAAAATTTGTATTTGTATTTTTTTTATTTTTTATTTTTATCGTAATTAACTTATTCAATTTAATTTTTTTTCCGACCCGTAATTTCGTATACAAATTAAAAAAATTTTAAAAAAAATCAAAATTTTTGTAATTTAATTTTTTTTTTAACTGTTATCGTAATTAACTTAATCAATTTAATTTTTTTCCTGCCCGTTTTTTCTGGCCCGTAATTTTGTATACAAATTATTGATTAATCCCTCAATTCCGAGCAAAAAGACCTCGTTTGAAAGTTAATTTTTTTAATAAAATAATATTTTTAATAGTTCATTTTTAATAGTTCATTTCTACAGTATCTCGTCTTCGGCCACATCTTCCTCCTCTCATCGATTACGGGGAAATCAATTATGGAGGTGGAGTAGTCTATTTTTTGTTTGTGGAAAAGTTTTAAGAATCAATTATGGAGGTGGAGCAGATCTCTCTCTCTCTCTCTCTCTCTCTCTGGCTATCAGATCTGGTTTTCACTCATCAAGATCTGTGTCAATGGAAGCAAAACTTGAAAGAGACGGACGGTCTTGTTGACGGAGGCGGTGGCGAGGAAGCGACTGTCGGAGGAGAAGGCGAGGTTGGAGATGCTGAGGCTGTGGCCCTGAAATTCCTAAAGTGGGGAGCCGTCGAAGCCTCGGAGGTGGACTATATTCGTACAAAGAAGATGAATTGAAGAAAAAAACTAAATTACCCTTGCATATGAGATGCATATGTTAACTTTTTGTTAGTTTTCTAATGCCCGTTAAGGATATGGTGCAAAATGAGACATTTTGTAATGTCATATATGAATTTAGCATAAATTTTAAGTTGGGTACCACTTTGGGATTGGATAGAAACATTGGGGAGTAATTCGTATTTTGACCTACAGTAGAGTCAATTAATTTTCTTAATCCGCGTGTTCAGTCAAACATGCAAGGGCATGTTTCCAAGAGTATGATCAATCATAAAAAATAATGTCATTGCGGGGGAGAAAAATAGGTTCATTGGGAAAAAGTGGTTCATGCATAGAAACGTAGAAACTAAGAAATAATTATAGGGCGCACCATAAATTTCAACATTTAATTTAAAAACAAAAAAGTGTACACCTGTAGATAAATATTTGTAAATAGGCGAGTTTTTGCTTTTGACGTGAGAGCAAACGTAACACAGAAAAAACTATGAAAAACCTTCAAAATTTCAATCCACTTGAGATTACCTCAGGACCTATGGAGTACTTACAAAGTAATGTTAGCCACAAAATAATTACTTGCCCCTTTTCAAAATAAATGTCCTTTTAACTTTACACAAGTTTGAAACAATGAGTTAATTTCTTTAGTATCATTTTTTAAATTTTCCTCAAGAAGATTTCTTATTAGTGTTAAATCATCAAATCCTCGTCTATTTTCATCTTTAAGAATAAAGATATCATAAACAATATGTTTGGAGAATTTCTCACTCACTCTCTCTCTCTCTCTCTCTCTATATATATATATATATATACATAAAGACAATTACGAGAAGTTAGTTTGAAATATCCCAAAAACTAGACACAAATATTTTGGAACACTCCTTAAAAAATAATTATTTTGGAACAACCACTATTCTTTTCATAACAATAGTTTGAATTTATTTTCATTTTTCTTTCTATTCCTTGGGAGTTGGGAGATGAGTACTTGGCGTACTAATTAGGGTAACTAGAAAAGCAAATAAAAAGGAGCTTCACGTGCAATGCAATGGTCATATCGAAAGCGATTGATGAGTTTGGGTTGTTGAATTAAAGATCCAAATGACAAATTGAGAGGGGAACAAGAATTCATGGACGATACAATTGAATGTCAGATACAAAGTTTGTGTTCACCATCTCCTCAACACTTGAGATTTGAGCTCTGTACTCTGTACAAGGCCAGGACAATCCTGGGAGACTTCTGTCCTTCTTCTATACTCTTCCCTATGTCGGAAAACTCCACCTTAAATACTCTGCCATTTAAACATCACTAATGCCAAACTACATTCCTCTATTCGAAACCAACAAGAAAATGTTACAAGGGGGATGAAAAACAAAAGGGTCCCTATGTCACACAACAGCTGGAGGACAAGTAATTGAACACACCTCTACAATTTAGCATCAACACATAAAAAAACATATTTACACGCTACATTTCCCGACCCATTTCATCTTCTTGTCACCAAGTAACTAACTTGACTCCAAGTGTGCCAGCAAGTTCTACAAAGATGCAACACAAATGAATAAGTAGGTATCTCCTTCTCTGAGAGAGAGAAAGAGAGTGGTGAACATATAGAAAATCAAGCATATCTACCTTGCAGGCAGGAAGAACAAGTACAGTACATCATCACAAGGCAGTTAAGAATCTGTGAAAACGATCTACTCTTGTCTGATAATGGCATGATGAACTGCCTTCTAACACATTTCTTTTTTTCCTTCTCTCACGGAAAAAAAAATCTTCTGTGTCGAGAACATAGGAGATCTGTGTACGCCATGAAAATTATTATGGTAGATAAACTTGACCATGATAATCAAGAAATGCAAAAACTTAGGAAATGCGGTCTTACGCGTATTTTATGTAAGACGGATCCCCTTTACCCGACCCACCTTGTATTGGTGGGTTGAGTTGTGAGAGAGTGGGGCTCCGTCTTGCGAATTAACATCGATAAGACGGTGAAACCTACTCATCAAGAAAAATGACCCTATGCCAAACTAATAAGAGGAAGAAAGGGTCCACGTCCACCAGAAAGAGAAAGATACAAGGACAAAACATCGGGAATCAAAAAAATAGAAAACAAAGACATACCTTCGATGAGTTGCAAGCCATCTTACATTCCAAACCATTTATCACACTAACACCTTCCATAGCAACAGATATAGCAGAGGACTCATCCAGGTCTGAATATTTTCGTTTATTTCTGCACACAAGTTAAAGTTGTTATGTCATTCTTGGAAACAAGTTCTCAAAAATAATAATAATCGTAACAAAAGAAATAATAATGTAAAACAGGTGATCATTAGTACAGTAAAGATCTCTCCACACCCTTCTCATACGATATAAGAACTTTAAGACAACGTATAGGGTGTACATAATATTTCCAAAGATATGCACCGAAGACCTTGTGAACCCAGCTTAAAAGATATTGGACCCCCCTGGCACTCTTCAAGGCCATCATTTTGCAAATGGATTCTGAACTGTAAGAGAACACAATTACATAATCACACAAACCCCCCCACCCACGGCCAAAAAAAAAATACTGAGAAATCACACACCAACACCAAGAGAAATAAATTTGGCATTTAATTGTTGTTAGGCTCTCTGGTATTCTTGCTTAAAGACGAGAGACAATATTTGGGGATCATTGGTTGTTTAGGGATACCTTACACCAGTTTAATAGGTTATCCTTGGTAATAAAATATCTCAAATGGCATTAGTAAAATAAGTGTTTTCTACTGTCTTTTAAACATATTTATGCAATCACCCATCAGTAAATAAAGTTGATTAATCAAGTGAAGTTGAAAGATGTACACCTCTGCATCATGATCCCAGATTCCTTTTTTCCCGGCACAACTGAAAGAAAGTCATTGTGAAGATATGCTGCAAAGTTAGGATCCACAGAAACTGCAACCACTTCGGGCTTTTCATTTCCATCATCCATCAGCTGGATGGACAAACGTGTCGGGATCGATGACTAAGACAAGTGAGAAGTAAACTCAATATCTAACTTATCAACCAACAAGAAACATGACCACACCCTTGGCAAATAAAAGAAAGAAGAATGAGCCAAATACACCTACACATTGGAATCGGTAAATGTTCTCGTCATGCAGGAGGACATGAGCATTCTCGTAATAGACAGAATCAACGAATTTCACAGTTTTCCGAGACTTTTCATAATCATATAACTGAAGAAGCTTGTTGTCCATCTCATCGCTTGAAACATTTTGAAGCTGCCACAGATGGGGAGTAAAACTTTAGAACCCTCGCTCAGCAGAGTCAAGACAAGTAATGATAAAACAACACCAGAATTACTGTTAGAATACCTGTTTGACGAGCTTATATATCAATTTGTCCAACGTAAATAGCACGTAGGATTGATTTCCAATAATGGCTCGGCAATCATCCTCAAACTTTGCATTATCAGCAGATCCATCAAGTAAATTATAAAGTGCACTCATAAATCTGCAATAGAACATGTATGATATCCAAAGCTAAAAAGAGATGGAAAATACCACATAAATAAAAAATAAAGATCTATGACTAGATAACCTGGAATAGAGATCAGGAGGACATGTGTCCTTGTTAGTTTTCCATTTCAGTTCAGCAGATGTTGAATTCAATTTAGCTGATAACAGCCTGTCATATAATACCTGCAAAACAGAAACGAGAAGCATTTTACAGGACATTGAGAAAAACTAGGTGTAAATAAATTATAAACAATTTTTTAAAAAAAAAAGACAAAGGAAAGAAGAGAACAGTATCCTTACTTGATGAAGCCTAAATAGCACATAAAATGTATCGTTTCCGTAAAAAACTTGAGTATTATTCTTCTCATTGAAATGTAATGCTGAAGCTACATACTTTGCCAATGGCTTCACAGTCAGAAGAAATTGCTCTGATGGGGCACAGTCTCCCCCTACAAAATTTGCATCATCCGTACCCTCAACCTCCCCTTCACTTTCCACTTTACCATCAAGCTCATCACGATCCCCATCTTCTTCATCACGCTCTTCCGGTGAGCACTCATCAGCAGCGGACTCGCTGCCTGATACATCATCACCACCCTCAGACACATTGTCACTGTCCTCGTCATCAGCATCTGCATCATTTTCCCCTCCACCATCCTGACAATGCCCGCTCTCCACACTATGCTTTGTGTTAGCAAGTGATCCACCATCTCCATATACAGCAAAATTAACCTCATCAAAATCGCCATTAGGTGACAACTCGCCCTCTTCTTTCTCAATTTTGGAGGGGCCAGCAGAGTCTCCATTATGTCTTCTCACCTTCGTGGCTTCAGTAAAACCTCCATTTGTCAACGGGATAGATGTAGAAACATCACCATGCTGAGGAACAAAACAGATATCAAACATCCAGACACTGAAAATGTATTATACCAGCATGGAAGTGGATACAGACACCACGCCGGGGTGGGTGGTGGTTTGCAATTGCATCAAGGCTATGGAAGTTATACCTCTGATGAAGGTACATCATTAGTATTTAACTTGGCTCCATGACCATCCTCAGTGACATTATTAGGTCTTGAAGAAGTTGCATCACGCCCTTGACAGTTGAAGTTCAATATAATTCAGCAATGAAGAATAATAAGAAAAGGGTAGCACTAAAAAATCAAGATTAGGAATAACCAGAGTATCAGACACCAAATATTCGGTAAAAGTGAGAAACACATGTTTGCATGAATCAGAACATAATTAGTATACACACCAGACAGTTCCATGCTAATTCTACAGAGAATGTTATCTGCTCCAAGACCATGTGAAGGGCCAGCTTCTGTTACTCGTTCAATTAAAGACGATGTTCCGTTGGTTCTTGACACCTTATCACTGGCGGCTGTGTTCTTCAGCTCTTTCTCTGACCTAAATCCATCTTCCTTGGCCAAACTATTCTCATTTACTAACCCAGTCCTGCTCGAATCTATTCTATCCATTCTATCTGTCGGAATACTTTCATCTCCATTGCAGACAGGCTTCAATTGCTTGGAATTAATCACAACACCATCAACTCCAGGGCTTACATCACTTTCTCCGATAACTATGCCAGCATTCTTAGTAGTTCGACGCCTAGATACCACAGCATCTTCAGCACCCTCGGAACTCTGAGGTCGAGAAGGGACACCTAGTATTGGCTCCAAAAAGGTAGTCCAAAGCCTCAAGACTTTGTGCAACTGTTCCTTGGTCGTGCATACCTCTTCACATGAATACTTGATAAGTTTATACAAGTCATCATGAACATCCATATCAGCAAATTCAAACTCAAGATTTGGGATAATAGAATGTCTACTTCCAGCAGCAATAGTAAGTAGCACATCATCCTCTTTCTGCCTTTTCTCCTTCATTTCTTTGATTTCCGCAACTAATGCTGTTAGTAAAAACATATCAATAATCAATATCTTTAAATTACGAACATAAGTGTATCTAATGAACCCTCATATGGATGATAGACTTCCTAATAATATCCTTGTAAAGGATAAACGTATCTAAACCACCTACAGGAAAAAAAAAACATTGGTGACTCTATTTTGTATTGCTAAACAGGAATTTATGCAAAGCGCATGATTAAAAATCCTCAATATACTAAGATGCGGTGTTGATAGTGTAGAAAGGTTGGAACATATATAAATTCTGGGGAGGCAGAGGCAGGCGGTGAAACTAGCTCTAGCAAGAGGACCAGATATACTGAAGGATGTCTTGTTATTATTTTAATATGCCCCAAAATGCTAGTCCACTTTTTAGAACTATCTTAGTTTCCTACTATACCCCTCATTAAATAACTAATTTTGTAGCTTAGTTACACATTAATGGGGTAACAACAAAATTCTGCTATAGCTAATAAGGGCAGTTCAGGAAAAAAAAATACAAATCTATATCTATATACAATATAGATAGATACACACACTCACACAACACAGAGAGAAAGAGAGTATTTGAACTGAAGGCTCACGTACATTTCGTGCCCAAGTTCTTAGAATCTTGTTGCTTGAAATAGAAGCTGCGGTGATCGAGTGACTTGTAATGGTTCTTAGCATAAATGTCAGCCCAAACCTTGTTAAAATCTGAACGACATTTTGTCCACTCCTCCTGCTTTTGTTTTAGGCGAGTCAATATGACAGGCAATGCAAGAGTTGGGTTTCTACGTAATATGTCCATCACATCAAGACCATGATCACCGTATAGACGTTCAATGCACCTTAAATTTAGAGCTACACAAGAAAAGGCATCAGTAACCCATATAGATCTTTCATAATAATAAACATAACTTGGCACTAATTGTTTATGTCCTGAGCATCTACTGACCTGTGAAGTGTTCTTCAATACCAAAGGGACTATCTGGAATGAGTGAATTATCATTAATGCGATTCAATAGTTCCTCAACACATTCGGCAGTAGAACTTACAGACTCCAATAACATGTCTAGCTCAAACCTAAAAGCACCAACAGAACTCACATCACTTACAGAGAAGCATCAAAAAGTAAGAGCTGAGTAAACAACGTATGACACTCTTTTTCAGCTATGCATACTACAACCAAAGGGGGGTAAAAATGACATCAGAATCTTAGGGAACTTTTCAATAATTAACTAACTTTAATGATTGAAGAAAACCCAGCTCTTCCTCTCTAGCATAGGGAAATAACCCATAAAAGAAATGATCCTATCAACTAAAGTTGATCAAGGCACGGGGAAAATGCAGTACATAACTACATAGAATAAAGAGTCCTATTAACTTAAGTAAATCAAGAGAAAGAAAGAGGCAGCGATAACTTCAGCTCTGCAGATGTTTTACCTATCATCCTCACATCTAAATAGGCTCTCCTCGTATTGATTTCTGCGCATATGTTTGAAAGAATAATCCTCACTACCTGAAGTCACAGATACCCAGAGATCATTCAGTACTTGATCCCCAAGCTCTGACCTTTGGCTTACTGTTGGTATTGGATACTGCACAAAGAAAAGTACCAAGTATATAATATCAATCATGATCATCAATAGCAAGCACAGACAAAAGCAAAAGATAGTATATCCTTACATCATCGGGAAGCAGCCTATAACTGGGAGTGCAACGTTGACAGTTAGAGAGATCAAGCTCTTGTATAGATTTTCCCCAATACTTCTCCTTGTATCTATCCTTTTCTTTGGCCATATCAGTTTCACACCTCTGATCCCTTTCTTTATCCTCCAACTTTAAGGACTTGGATGCATGACCTTCATTCCACAAGGATTCTGCTATAAACAACAAGGCTTTATCAGGTTACACAGCACAAATAAAAAAAAGTATCCATAGACTTGATGTTAACAGTCCCAAGGAAAAACTAAATAGAAAGTTTTCACTACAGCATACACAATAAAAACGAAATTAAGCTAAATGAGAAACATCAAAAAATAACTGGAAGACAAGTTTCCTTTCATAAACGAAGGAGGGAGCAGCACCACATACTTTTGTCCATAACACCAGCAAGGAATCCATCTGCAAAAAGATTTATCAGAAACTATCCAAATAATTTTGAAGCAGACAACATAACCAACAGTACTTTTTAACCAACTACCTATACTTTCACAACGCTCCAAAAATACATTGAACCCCTCCATAAGATCTGGGTGCTTTCCAAGTAAATCAGCAACCTGAAACAAGAGGAGTTTAAAATCAAAGTCATTTGACAAGGAAAAGAAACTCTCAAACTCAATATCGGAAATGGGTAAAAGGCAACAGCAAATTGTTTTTAGATTTCATACTGCTTTGCCTTGACCTAAATCAGATTCTCAAATTGCTATCCTAAACATTGGTTGAGATGGGAATACATTGCAAAGATTCAAGTTCTATTTTTTAATTGCAAGCCAGATTTGTAACACGTTTAGGTTCAATTATTAGCTAACAGGTGAGAATAGAGCCGTGTGACAATATGCATTTCAAGAAGCATATGCTTTCTGATGAAGAAACAAAGAGTAACCAAAAACGTCATTAACTTGAAACATCTATGTTTTTAGAAGCAAAATGGAGATTACTAGAGCCATATCAACTGAAACAATGCTTCTAGGGACCTAAATTGATACAACCTAAAGGCTTTACAAGAACAACAAGAAATCAGGTCCAGGAAGTACAGAATGGACCATTAACATACCAAACTTTGTAGTTCCTTCCTCGTGATGATTTCTGTGCTATAGATATGAAGACACTTCAAGAATGCCTGGTAATCATCTGGATTGCGTAGCCTCTCCTTCACTTTCTCACAAAAAGTAAACTCTTGGCTGTACAAATCTGAAATGAACACGTTACAAAAAGATTACTACCACATACAACTAAGCACACAAAGCAAATCCTGAACAAGTAATAAATCCATTCCAAGGAAATAAAATATATGACATGTAATTTGGCAGGTCAGAAGATAAATTCAGAATGAAGCAGAAGGAAGTGGGCACGACAGAAAAAATTAGTAAGGTCGACAATGAAAAGTCAGAGACCACCGACATACTTCCATATGGACCAGGTTTTCATCAAGAATGTAATTTCGCAAATCTTCCACAAAATAAACGGCCCATACAAAGAAAATGAAAAATTAATCCATGAATATAATTTCACAAATCTTCCACAAAATAAACAGCCCATACAAAGAAAATGAAAAATTAATCCATGACTACCCAGCATAATTTTTATCGAGAATAAAATTTTGCAAATCAGGCATAAAATAAATGGACAATACGAAGAATTCTGATAAACTAGTCCATATCATCGACCAGTATCACAAGATCCAACCCAACCAAAACGATGGAAAAAATGATGGCGCTAGATGGTAGTAAGAGGCTAAGAGAAATAATCATAACCTGATAATCCAAATACATAAAACATTTTGACTGAACATCCCTAAAGATGAAATTCACTATATTAATAATTGATATGGAGTAGTACTCACTTCTAAGGGTATCTTTATCATCATAAGAAGCCAAAACCGGATGCACTCCAAAGTCATCAACCTTTCGGGCAGATTTCCTTTTCTCAGAAAGCCGAGGCACGCTCATGTCCCTATTAGTATCATGCTCAGGTTCTTTGTAATCCTGATCACGAATTCTTCTGTCCTTGCTCTCTTTTTCAGCACGCTTCCGCTGCTCTTTGTGCAATTTCATCATCGTTTTATCATCGTCCATATCAGGACGTTCAACACTTAAATCACGTTCAGCATGGGGACCAATAATTCTGTCTCTTCGACCTCGTTGCTGAAAGCATATAATTTTCTTTCCCTTCTTAGTAGAACAGAAAGAAAAAAACAAGTGGGTACATATAGCATTCAAGGAAAACCATTACCTTATCCATTTGTGCTTGTCGTAATGCAGGCATTGCAGAGCTCCGTTCATCATAACGGTGATAAGAATGCCGGTTTAATGAAGCATGATGGGCTGATGCAGCAGCTGAAGCGTCTGGCAAGAATCTCGTGAACTCGTCTAGTAGATCCGGATGGTCATCAAAAAGTGCAGCAACCTGCAGTACACCAG
This sequence comes from Codonopsis lanceolata, assembly GCA_013146195.2. Classification (NCBI taxonomy): domain Eukaryota; kingdom Viridiplantae; phylum Streptophyta; class Magnoliopsida; order Asterales; family Campanulaceae; genus Codonopsis; species Codonopsis lanceolata. The sequence continues at coordinate 125,993,189 of CM028379.1, read as the reverse complement.
ATACAAACTATAAGTTATGATATTATTTCCAAGAATCAAAACCTGTAACAATATTATATCATAAAATTACGAAAAAAATTATGAAATCACCTCACGATAAACTTCAGTGATGCCCTTGTGTTCCTTGCGGTACATGTTCAGGATGTCTAAAAATGATTTATACACATGATCATCATTTTGGAATCGTTTCTGCACCAAGATGGAGAGGTATCTTCAAATTTTGTATAACTAACAAGGCATATTTCTTAACCCAAAATTTATCAATGTAGATATAAGTTTCACCTTTATTTTGTTTACAAAACTTATAGCCTCCTCAAACTCAACTGTTCTTTTCGGTGGAGCCTCTTCCTCGTCAATTAGGGTGATTTCATAACCCTTGGGCAAGAATGTGTTAAACCCAAAAATTAGATTATTGTGCCCTTTAAACAATTCTTTCACCCTCGCTATGACACCAGTAGTGTCAATTCTGCAAGAATGTCACGTGATGAATAAATGAGATCTATGCAAAACGAATACCTGACATGTGCTACACTTAGAAAGAGCAAATGATATACCTCTGAGCCTTGAAATCTTTCATCACGTCAAGAAACATGTCATATTTCTCTCTCTGATCTTGGAACATGTCCTTAACTTCCTTCAAATACGTTAATGCATCGTTGGTTGTGAGTTTCTGTGCACTAGTGCCGCCGCCGCCTCCCCCTCCTCCTCCTTCTCCCCCTCCCCCTCCTCCAGGGACTTGGGGTTGTCCATAGCTACATCCACAGAGAGAATGAAGTTCAGGATGCAAAAAGGACACGTGCCCTAAAACAAATCAAACCAATAGTACAAATAAATTTGCACATGAAAGATTTTTCATTACCCTAACCTTCCATCCTAAAGCAGTAAAAAATAATTTGAACTTCATTTTCTAGAAGCTCAATCTATCTCCTATAAATAACAAGTTTTTGCTATATGGAACAATCAGGCCCCAAGAGAAACCCTAGACTGTCAAGTAAAATTGCTTAGACAGGCTTATGTAGAAAAGTTGAGAAATTTCCTATTCGTTCATTTCAAACATTTCGATGAGCAAGTCAAGCAAGATAAAAGAACATCGTCAAATCAAAGTTTCTAAAACACAATATACAGAACACCAAAGATTCATTATCACACAAGTATCTACCTAAACACCACACACCATCAAACAAATCGAGCGGATTCAATAATAAGCCCCATAAAAGCAGAATCGAAATCAGACACTAACACTCAATTGGGAAACTTTGCGCAGCACGATTGCATGGCAAACACAACTAACCTAAGAATCATCAGCCGAACTATAAAATCATCACAACACACCAGGGAAAACGGAACAATTCAACTCAAAATAAAACAACAATCAATCATGCTTAGCGCATAACCCCAAAAATCAAACATTAGTAGTGATAGAGAGAGAAAGAGAGAAAAAAAAAGCTCACGATTCTCCACGAGAAGAACCAAATGGCCGCTTAAATTGCGAGTTCGCAAATACATCATCTCGTAATCGCTTCATCCCTATCAAACAAAAGAAAACAAGTTGGTTAATAGAAAATGAAAACTGAGGGGAAAACAATTAACAAATCACTTTCGCTCATTTTGAAATCAAATAAGAAAAATTGAAAAAGCTGACCTGTGAAGTGAGCGGCAGGGCAGATCTAGCATCCGCGAAATTGAAAATCGTACAATCGTTTGGATCAAAGTTGGTGATTAAGGCTCTCGCTTCCCTCCTCGTTTGTGTTTCGTCCCCTCCCTTCAAACGTTGGGAAGCATCAACGAGTTCTTTTTCAGAGAACCAAAAGCGGTATAACGAGAAAAAAACAGGTGAGAAAAATATATTGTGTTTGTGCCAGTGGTAATCTTCTTGGTACGTAACACTATTTATAGTCCGGGTTATTAATATGTTTCAAACTGGCTTCGGGCCTTCTTGGGCTTTCTGGGCTTTGAATTTTGATGAGTCCAATACAAAATTTAACTCCAATTCGCTTAGTTAGTGTTCGAGTGTAGTTTTGACAATATGGTAGTTCTTGAGTTAATTATGAGCTTGAATATGAATTATTTAGTTTTTCAATATAAATAATTTGTTTGTGTATATATCGAATGGAATTTAAGTTTGTGTATATATGAATTATTTACAAGTTTTGGTTCACGTGCCCCCGAACGAGGTTTTGTCAAATCCAACAAAATCTTAATAACTTGTGTAACGATATTCGAGCCCGAAAGTCCACTCTATTATGCATGGACACCACACTGACCATTAAACACTATCATTGAGTAATCTCGTCTTACCATAAATCAATCAAAAAAGTCTATGGATGATGTTAGTGTCTATCGGCTATGGGTGGTCACATCTAAATCATACCCTATGCTCGAAATTTGCAGGAGAGAACTGCAAACCTTCGTCGTAGCTTGAAGGTAAAGATCGAAGCTATTTTGAGGCACTAAACGTGGGCTGGGATGCCAAGAAATGGACACCGGTGCAATAACCTGTCGGATTCGAGGAAGATGACCGAACATGGGCTAAAGTGATGGTGTGGATTGAAAGAGGGGGTTGAGTTGTAGAGAGAAAGATGTTTTATACATAAACAATGCATCAATAAATAGAAAATTGAGAAATTAGATAGTTGGGGGAATTGATTAACATCCTTATTTGCATAAAACTTGAATTTGGATCCAAATTTGGACGGTCATTGGTGGCACAACTATGGAGTTGAACAGTTGAAGTAAGTCTTGAGTTTTCTGATTGATGGAAAATGGGCGTAAATCCCTAGCAGAGAAGATTTGATCTCAATGGTTAGAGGCTAGCTTAACGAAAGTGTTTCGTGTGTTTAGGCATGGTTTTGATTTGTTTATATTGAGAATGGGATGACTCAATTACTCAGGCAACATGTCAGTTCTCTCGCCCCTCTGAGGGAACTGGTTAGGGCAAGTGGTAGGATTTGATTGGACCTCAAAGGGGGGTGCGTGGATCGTAGCCCCCCGCGGTACGGATTATCAGCTTTTGGACAAGGCATCGTCAAGTTTTGGGACAAGGCGGTCGCTTAGTGTTAAGGACTAATCGACAGTGCTACTGGATTTTATGCAGTTGCTTAGTGTCGTGGACTAAGTGACCGCTTAATCCCGTTTTTTTTTTTAATTTGGGCTTTGTCCATTTTTTTCTTGTTTTAAAAGTTTTATGGTTTTTATTGTATCCATATAAATAGTTGTATCCCTATAACGTTTTCAAGGTTGGCTCTAATAAAATTTTGACAGTCTGTTGGCCTCAATCTCAATCTCTTCTTTGTGATTGATCATATTATATTATGTTAATTTGTTGCAAAGTCTTCTGTTGGGCACAACTGTTTATTTGGGTGAAATTGCAGTACATCCCCATGAACAGTTTTTCAAGTTTACTGGATTAGACTCTTTCACTATTTGTATTGCAATTATTGAATGAGATGTAAACCTGATATTTAATGTTTGCTAATCTGTTTGAGTTTTGTTTAATTTCAGTAGGATGTAAATGAATTTGGTTAGCCCTTACTAAATGAATATGGGAGATACATGAGTAACATAACGGAATTTCTCTAACAACATCCATAAAAGGACTGAGATTGTAAAATTTTGAAACTAATAGGACCTAAATTTGATTTTTTTTTGTTAAGGGACTAATGTTAAGAATGACCCAAAGTTAAGGGACCAATAGTTCGATTAACCCTAGTTTTAAATAGGCTTGACAGTTAAGTTGGGTTGGGTTGGAGTGAGTAATGGGTTGAAGCGGGTTGTGACCCAGCTCAACCCAATTAGTAAATGAGTTAAATGGGTTGGGTTAAAGCAGGTCAACTCATTTATTTGATTGGTTTTTTTGAGACATATAATATAAAATATATTTCACCACTTTAATTCAAAAAAATATAAAAACTATTTAAAAAATAAACCAAACCCTCCCCCTACATGTCGTACCTCCCCCTTCCCCTTTTTAGTTTTCAGCAATCAGTTTTATGCCTCTCTATCTCACTCTCTCTTATTTATCTCTCTCACACAACACAAACTCAAAACACAAACAAAGAGATTACAAGTTAACACTTCGAAGACAACATACATTTTTAAATCAGAATCGGTCTACAAAGCTGGAGTTCCATAAATCGAAAGCAACATGAAGATGGATAATACATAGAAGACACTGTTACCCGTAGATTTGAGATTCTAAAGGGAGACCGCAATGATGAGAACATAAAAGAATTCTCCATCAATCCTCCCCCATTTCTAACAAATAAAATTCACCTTACTAGACAAGTGATACCACAGTTGTGTCAGAGTCGAAAGTCGCCATAGACCTACATGCTCGCAAGCCAAGAACTTCTACCAAGACCGATAAAGGCGATTACGAACCTTCGGTTGGTAATCGAGAGGGATCAACAACGAAACAGAAAGAAAATCTTAAGCAAAAGCAAAGGGAATCGCTTGGGTCGTTGATGGAGAGAGAGAGAGAGAGAGAGAGAGCAGACCGAGTGAATGAAGAAAAAACAGATCAAGTGAATGAAGAGAGAGTGCCGAGCTAGGTTCGAATGTTTCATAGGTTTAACCCAACTTAACCCACAAGATTAATTGGGTTAAGTTGGGTAACCCATATAAATTGATTTTATTATTGGATTTGGTTGGATTGGTTAATGGGTAATAGGTTCAAATTGACAGACCTAGTTTTAAAGATAAAGTTTACGATTAGCATTTAACATGTTCCAATAGATTGCCATTAGATAATGTAAATCAATTTTTTTAATTGGGCAATTTATTTTTCAAAGTAAAATTAATACTCTTCTTGTCCCAATATCAGGTCGCGTTTGATAGCTAGTGAATACTTTTATGAGTGACATTTTTTTCCTTGACAAAAATTAAGGGCTTGTTTGGTAACCATTTCGTTTCTAATATTTTTGTTTCTATTTCTAATTTTTTTGTGAAAAATAGAAATAGAAATACGTTTGACAATCGTTTCTATTTCTGATAAACTAGAAACGTTTCTCATTATTCCTCAAAATTTAGAAATGAAAAAAAATCGTTTCTTTTTTAAGAGAAATGATTCTTTTTCAAAACTTAGAAGAGTCAAGGTCGATCAACTTAAATGAGGTCTAGCCTTCAAACTTTGATATATATATATATATATGTGTGTGTGTGTGTGTGTGTGTGTTAAGTCTGACAATTACAATCCTGAACTCGTTAACTCACCCGACCAAACCGAACCCGTTAATATTTTTGGATTGCACGTGTAACCTGTTTTTAACAAAAAAATATTAACGGGTTGGGTTAAAGCGGGTCGAATCAATTACCCATTTTGACCCGATAGCTTTTACTCTATAAAATTATAAAATTTTGGGAGAAAATCTGAATTAAGACGCGCCATCCCGTTTTAATACGTAACCCGTTTAAATCAGTTTGATATTCGGGTTCTAATAAGTTTCGACCCATCACCCGTTCCAACCCAACCCAACGGATGAGAAGTTGCTTATCCACATTTTTTTAATAGTAGATGAAATCATGTGAATTATTATTCTACCCGTTCGAATTTGATATAATATATTATTATCAAAGTTGTAATGTGTTAATTTTTTTTGAAAAAGAATATAACTTTGTGAAAGGAAATAAAAATGTTTGTCAAAAATGATTAGCTTTTGTTTCTTTTTCATAATAGAAATAGAAACAGCTATCAAACTTATTTTTGTTTTTTGTTCAAAATAAAAAAGAAATAGAAACAAAGTGAAACAGAAACATGTGAAACAAAAAAAAAAAAATAGAAATGTTACCAAACACTACCTAAGGAATCAACTTTTAATAGCACACACACACGTATATACTTAAATATCTATTATGTTCATATTATATTATTGTAAGTGCATACTAGAACATGATAATTGAAAACGATAAATTTACTAACTTTATTAGAAAATTAGTCACTAATACTAGATAATGATATTTAAAAATGGACAGTCATATTGAAATGGATGGCAGGATGGAGCAGTTATAGATACTCTTAATTCTAAGGATTAATAAAGATTTTTAGTGTAACTAAGAGAAATTGAAAATTGTAAAATTAATTTATTAAATTAAGTTGTTAAACATATATATATATATATATATATATATATATATATATATATATATATATATATATATATCCACTTTTTAAAAAATAATATTAAAAAATATTGACCAACCCAATAAGAACCAATACATTGGTTCCGTAACCAATTGAAGACGTAGAACCAGACCGACCAATACGATGCGTATCTTTGATCAAGAGGATAACTAGATTTTCTAAAAAAACAATGATCAATAATCAAATCATGTTTTTCCTTCATACAACACTTTGTTGGGTTCGTTGTTCTTGTGAAAATAAACTAAAGGTAAAAATCATTACTTCCAAATTAATAAAGAGAAATGAAAAAGAAAGTTGTAAGGAAATTTATTGCAGGTCATCTTCCTCTCCGATCCTCTTATGGTTAATTTAATTAATTTACAGGTAACAATCCTTCAAACTAATAATGTTTGGAATCACAAAAAGAGGTAGAAAATTAATTAATAGGGAAGAACAATATTTTCCCTCCTATTTTCTCTTTAATCAAATAAGGAAACTTGGTTGAATATTGAATCAAATTATTATATATTTTCTTTAGGTCGTAAGTTGTATCCCTTTTATTATATATTTTCTTTATGTTGTAAGTTGTATCCTTTTTATTATCTTCTTATCAATATATATATATATATATTAAACTATATTAGTATATTATATATTATAAAACAATAATAAATACACATTGGTCCTGCTCGGTCCCGCATTTTTTTCAATTATCCGTCAGATCCGGACCAATCCAAAGTATTGGTCCGGTCCATTTTTGATCATTGTCCGGTCCTGCCAAAACTTCGCCACCCCTATTAATATATATATATATAAAGTTGGTGAGGAGGATTATGGTTGTGCCACCTCACCACCTTTTGATAAATTTTTATTGTAAAGTATCCATGTGGAGATATTAAAAACTATTTGTTTCTAATCATTAACTACTAATAATACCTAATAATAATCAATATGATACATGGTATTAATATTAGTATATAAACATTTTCTATTGTCAATAGTAGAAGTTTTATATTTAAAAACTTTTACCCACCATGAGGGGTGTATTTTGTTCATAATGACAGATTTAGCAATATCCATCATTAAGTAAATATTCAAGTATACTTGTAAATATACAGACTCAAATCTTAATCATGATAGAGACATTTTAAAAATATTTTAGGGTCAGAAAATATTGTTCATAAATATTATAGTCGGAATTACGAGATTTTTATCTCCTCCCGAACTGTCGGGATCCCGATTCGTCGGGTCCCAACACTTATCAAGAACGTGATCGGGAAGGAAATAAAAATCATGAATTCTATCGGGACATGATCGGGATGAGAGGTATCGGGATGGGTCTCCTCTCGATTCCAAGGACACTCTACAAAGAACTTCTTCTACAAATCAGATCCCTCTGTCGTTTGAGATACACCCTAATCCTGTGTTCGACCTCTTCAGTTGATCTTAAATTCCTATGAGCATTTGTCATCGAGGGAAGATAAGAAAATTAATCCCATGTTTTTCTTTATCTATTCCTTTGGATTATATGAAGGATATATCTATACCTATATCACACAAGTTCGATATCAAACAGTAATCATGAGTTATTGATCGATGTATTTTATACGTCGATTTCATATACTTTTACGACTTAAATTTAGCGATTCCACGAGGCTTTTGGCTACTGATATGTGTTTTTCAGTGATTTCATGAGTTTCAGGGTTTTAGGTGAAACTATACAAATTATAAGGCTTTTTGGTGAAAATTCCAAGAAGGGGCCAAAGTATAAATTGAAGAAGAAATGGCAGAAGACAAGGCTGGACACCTTGCGGCCTCAAGGTGCATCATACCTTACCTCCGCAAGGCAGGCAGTGTGTCAGAGTTTCAAGCCCCGGAGTATGAAGGACCTTGGGGACGCAAGGTGCCTCTTACCTTGCGGCCGCAAGGTGGTCAGAATGGAAGATTTTGAGTTTTCACACCAGGCTGAAGACCTAATCCCCCTACAACTCCATGATATAAATAGAGGCCGGTAGCCAAGGCTTTAGGACGGCCAAAAAGTAGTTTTCTATAGCCTTAGAATAGGATTTAGTGTGTATAACACAATTAGTTGTTGTAATTACAAGGATTGAAGATCGATTCATGTATTCTATCATCTCCATGTGCTGTTCATCTTCAAGGATGAACTAATCACCCATTAATCTAGGAGTTGGGAGGTAACTTCTATCGAATCTATGCTTTAATTATATTTTTATTCATTCAATTTATGTTGATTGTGGTGTTTATCAATCCCTCTATTATTTCACTTGGAACAAATGAAAGTAATCGTGAATAATAAAGGCCTAGAGGTGAGGATAACTGCATGATCAATGTGCATATGTCGTACACTGGCTCACCATCACAATAAATTGAACATATCGATGCACGAGAGTGATAAGTTAGGGTCAGATTCCATATATGACCTAAGTGACAGTTAGATCATATGTTCTTGTGCCTAAGATATAGAATAGATGAATTATTTGAAGATGGAGACTGAACGGTAATTCAACAGGCTATATCTATATTTTGTGAACGAACCCAAGAGATTGAATGATACTTTATTAAAATAAGCTATAGAGGAGATACAAGTGAAACCCTAATCCTAGATTTCCTTCCACCATAAGATCTTCATAAATTGCGATTGCTGCTAATTAGTTAACACTAGAGTAATAATTAGTTTAGATTAAAATCAATATAAAAACCCCCTTAGTTTAATAATTTGATACCGATAATTGTACTATCTGTGATCTTTTTGTCTCTGTGGTTCGACTCTTTCTTCCCAAAACTATTCTACAATAGTCTTGTCCACTTGCAAGGAAATAATTAAAATAAGACATCGATCAAGTTTTTGGCGTCGTTGCCGGGGACAAGCTAGTTTGCATAGTTAGTTTGTTGGTAACGTAATTTTAATTTCAGTTTTTAGTTTTTATAAAAATAAAAATACAAAAATATTTTATTTATTTTAATAGTTAATTGTTTTTAATTGCTTTATTTATTTTATGCACGGTCGTAGATCTTTGAATCCTAAACTGGTAGAACTAAATCAAGATATAAATAATATTAGAAAGAATCAACAAGATCTTGAAAATCTAGCAACCCAGCCTGATAATCAAGAACAATTGAATCAAGAGGATCCTCTGGTTGATCCTCCAATGGACAATATTAATCAAAATCCTGAAAATCCGGTTCGTCCGGTTAATGTGAATCAAAGAGTAGAAGAACCTGCTAGAAGAAATATGGAAGTAGTCGTAAATCAAAGAACTATTAATGATTTCAGTAGACCCACACTGAATGTAGTAACATCATGTCTAGTCTTACCGGAAGCAGTAAGGAATTTCGAATTAAAAGGTCATTATTTTAATGCAATACCTTCTTTTCATGGAATGCCAACCGAAGATCCAGTAAGTTTCCTTAGAGATTATGAGTATATGATGAGTACTTTTCCGTTAGGAGGGTTGACTGAAGACCAAGTAAAAATGTAATACTTTCCAAGTGCATTAAAAGATTTGGCAAAGAGATGGTTTATGAATCTAACACCTAGTAGTGTTTATACTTGGACTCAACTTTATGATTTGTTTATGAGTAAATATTATAAGCATGTATCTCTTACATAATATAGAAAACAAATCATGTCCTTTCAAAATGAACCAGGTGAAACATTCCATGAGGCTTGGGATAGATTTAAAAATATGCTTATTATGTGCCCTCATTATAATCTGTCTCAAGATGTGCTAGTACTTCAATTTTATCATGCTCTTTCGCCTGCTTTACAAACTATGGTTGATAGTGCGGCCAGTGGTTCTATTAATAGAATGACACAAGTTGCACTAGAGGAATTATTTGAGATGTTAAATATAAATTCTCAACAGAAAAGTGCAAGAGGTAAAAGTAGAAGTTTATACCAAGTTCAAGAAAAACTAGATACACAAGCTCAATATGAAAATTGGTCGATTCAAGAAGCATGTGCTATGTGTGGATTATATTCTCATGCTACTAAATTTTGTCCATCAAGTGATATGTATTCTAAACAGGCTAATGCCATGAACTTGTATCCGCAAAGACCAAGGAATGATCCCTACTCAAATATGTACAATCCTGGTTGGAGGAATCATCCTAATTTCTCATGGGGAGGAAATAAACCGTTACAACCTCAACAATTCCAACCCCAACCACCACAACCTCAACAATTCCCAAATCAAGGACAATTGCGAATTGAGGAAGTTCCAAAATCAGATGGAGCAAGCAAAGGTCAAGTTGTCCTGATAAAATATTTGTTAGAAGAAGTAGAAAATTTAAAGAATAAATTTGCAAAAGTTGATATCGAGAAAAGAGAAGAAGGGAAGTTTCCTAGTCAAACCGAGCAAGCAAAATCTATCACTACTCTGCGAAGCGGTAGAGTAATTGGAGAAGAGGTAAGTGATTATGTTCAATCTTCTAATGTGCCTGATAAAGTAGATAATTCTGAAAAAGAAGTTGAAAAGGATAATAATGAAAATAATCAAACATGTAATCAAGAAGTAGAAGTGCAAGACAAAGAAAGTCAAAAAGAAGTAGAACAAGAAAATAAAGAACAAGAAGAAGAGGAACCTTATGTGGCACCACCACCATATGTTCCTTTAATTCTGTTCCCTAGAAGACTTATGAAAAATAGAATGGATAAACAATTTACGGAAATTTATAATATGTTATTCAAAGTGAATGTTAACCTTCCTTAGCTTAACGTTATTAAAAATATTCCAGCCTATGCTAAGTTTTTCAAAGATCTTCACTCTAAGAAACACAAATTCGAAAACAATGAAAAAATTATTGTTCCTGAAAACGTAAGTGCTGTTTTACAGCCCGAACTTCCCCCTAAGTTAAAAGATCCTGGTAGCTTTAATATCAAAGTCTCATTGGGCAGCTCTAAAAAAATGAAATCCATGCTAGATCTAGGAGCAAGTATTAACTTGATGCTTTTTGCGGTCTATAAACAATTGGGGTTAGGAGAACTAAAACCCACTAATATGTCTTTACAATTAGCTGATCGTTCAGTTAAACATCCATTGGGCATAGTAGAGGACATCCTAGTTCAGGTTGATAAACTAATCATTCCGGTCGATTTTGTGGTCCTAGAGATGGAAAGGAAAATTTGCACGAATAATGAAGTTCCTATCTTGTTAGGCAGACCTTTTATGGCCATTGCCAATACAATGATAAATGTTAAGAACGGTAAACTTAGAATGTCAGTCCTAGCTGAAACTGTTGAAATCTCAGCTTTTGATGCTATGAATAGACCTAGTGACATGAATGCATGTTTCTCAATCGATGAAATAGAAAAATTAACAACTCAAACCTTTGAGGAAAATTGTGAGGATGACGATTATGAGAAAGATGTATTTGTAGTTTATGATGATAGACCTATCCCTCCCATAAAAATAGACATTGATGAGTTAGAAAGAGAAATTCAAGAAGAAGATGAAAGAAAAGAGAGAAAGAGAAATTAGAAGCTCTCAAGAATAAAGATGAAGATAAAAAGGAAGAATTAGAATCAGAAATTAATTCTGATAAAATAGAAAAAGTAGAGGAAAACAATAATGAAGAAGAAGAAGTTGTAATTTTAAAATCACTCTTTGAAGAAATAGAAGTATAGGATGAAAAAGTAGAAAACATTGAAGAGGTTAAAGAAGAAACAATTAAACCGGAAAATTCTGAATTTATTCCGTCTGTTAAATCTCATCCCGTAGAAGAATTAAAGCCATTACCACCCCACCTAAAATATGCATTTTTAGGAGAAGGTAAAACTTTGCCTGTTATAATTGCTGCAGATTTAACAGATGAACAAGAGGCAAGCCTGTTAAAAGTTTTATGGTCATATAGAGAAGCCATAGGATGGTCCTTAGCAGATTTAAAAGGTATTAGTCCGTCTATGTGTATGCATAAAATACATTTAGAGGAAGGTAGTAAACCTTCTAGAGAAAGACAAAGAAGACTTAACCCTCACATGGAAGAAGCGGTGAGAAAAGAAGTCCTTAAGCTTCTCGATGCGGGTATAATTTACCCGATATCTGATAGTAAATGGGTTAGTCCAGTTCAGGTAGTTCTTAAGAAATCTGGAATTACAGTAGTTAAAAATGATAAGGATGAATTAGTCCCTACACGAACAATCACCGGTTATAGAATGTGCATTGATTTAAGGAAACTAAATGCGACAACTAGGAAGGACCACTTTCCCTTGCCATTTATTGATCAAATCCTTGAAAGACTAGCTAGTCATGAATATTATTGTTTTCTTGATGGTTTCTCTGGTTACAACCAAATCCTTGTAGCACCCGAAGACCAAGAGAAAACCACCTTTACATGTCCTTTTGGTACCTTTGCATTTAGGAGAATGCCCTTTGGACTTTGTAATGCCCCAGCTACTTTTCAAAGATGCATGATTTCTATATTTTCAGACTTAGTGGAAAGATGTGTTGAAGTATTCATGGATGATTTTTCAGTTCTTGGAAACTCTTTTGATCATTGCCTAGAAAATCTCACATATGTCCTAAAAAGATGTTGTGAAACAAATTTAACCCTAAGTTGGGAGAAAAGTCATTTCATGGTCAAACATGGAATTGTCTTAGGCCATGTTGTGTCTAATAAAGGAATTGAAGTCGATAAGGCGAAAATTGAAGTTATATCACAACTACCTCCCCCAACTTCTGTCAAAAGTGTTAGAAGTTTTCTAGGGCATGCAGACTTTTATAGAAGATTTATAAAAGATTTTTCAAAAATCTGTAAACCTCTATGCAACTTGTTGCCAAAAGACACCGAGTTCGTCTTTGATCAAGAATGCTTAAATGCATTTAATTTATTAAAAGAAAGATTAACCACTGCCCCAATTTTAATCGGCCCCGATTGGTCTCTCCCTTTCGAGATCATGTGTGATGCTTCAGATTTTGCAATCAGAGCCATTTTAGGACAAAGGGTAGATAGAAAACCGCATGTAACCCATTATGCTAGTTGAACATTAAATGATGCACAACTTAATTATACAACAACAGAAAAAGAATTTTTAGCAGCTGTGTATGCATTGGAGAAATTTAGACCATATTTGTTGGGATCAAAAGTAATAATATTTTCTGATCATGCGGCTCTAAAATATTTATTGAGTAAGAAAGATGCTAAGCCTAGACTCATAAGGTGGATGTTATTATTACAAGAATTTGACATTACCATTAAGGATAAAAAGGGAACAGAAAATGTCGTAGTCAACCATTTGTCTAGATTAGAATTTTCACCCTTACTTGAACGTCAATTTCTTGATAATACAATTCCTGTAAATGAAGATTTTCCCGACGAACAATTGTTAGCAATCAAAATTTCAGACCCATGGTATGTTGATTTTGTTAATTATTATGTGTCTGATATCATAAATCATGATTTTGATTTTTATCAAAGAAAGAAATTTTTGACTGAAGCAAAGAATTATTTTTGGGAAGAACCTCATTTATATAAAATGTGTTCAGACTCTTTAATCAGACGATGTGTTCCAGAACAAGATCAACAAAATATTATGACATTTTGTCATGAATACTCTTGTAGATGTCATTTTAGCGGAAATAAAACTGCTAGAAAAATTTTACAATCTGGTTTATATTGGCCTTCTGTTTTTAGAGACCGTGACATATTTTATAAAAGTTGTGATAAGTGTCAGAGAGCGGGTGGAATAGGAAAAAGGAATGAAATGCCCTTGCATACAAATATGGTTGTTGAAATTTTTGATGTTTAGGGCATTGATTTTATGAGACCTTTTCCAGTCTCTAATAATTGTGAATATATTTTAGTAGCTGTTGACTATGTGTCTAAATGGATAGAAGCTATTGGTACTAAAACCAATAATGGGAAAACCATTGTCAAATTTGTGGAAGATCTTTTTGCCCGATATGGAGTACCTAAAGCCATAATAAGTGATCAAGGAACACACTTCACCAATAAATTACTAAATAATGTCCTTAGAAAACATGATGTAACTCATAAGTTAGCTACACCCTATCATCCTCAGACATCTGACCAAGTAGAGGTAAGTAATAGACAAATAAAAGCAGTGTTAGAAAAAACCGTTAGACCCAATTGTAAAGACTGGCAATCTAAACTTAATGATGCTTTATGGGCATATCGAACTGCTTATAAGACTCCGATAGGAATGAGTCCGTACCGAATGGTGTATGGCAAAACATGTCATTTACCAGTTGAAATTGAACATAGAGCCTATTGGGCTGTCAAAGAATTAAACTTAGATTTAACCTTGGCCGAGCCCTAAGTGAGGAGGATCTGTTACAATTAAATGAATTAGAGGAACATAGGCTAAATTGCATTGCGAGAATGCTAAAACATATAAAGAAAAGACCAAGAAATACCATGATATGGGGGCTAGCTAATAAAATGTTTCGTCAGATTAAAAGTGTTACTTTTTAATTCTAGACTTAGTGCTATTTCCTGAAAATTAAAATCAAAATGGTGCGGTCCTTTCACAATAGTTGAATTTACGCGTGGAGCAATTGATATCGAAATCCAAGGACAAATGAAGTATTTAAAGTTAATGGTCACAAACTCAAACCATACCTTGAACCTATGTCGGTCGAGCGAACAATTGAACTAATTCGTCTCCTGAAAATGCACAGCCGGATGATTAGGTTTGTAGTTAGGTCGAGCCAAAGACGTTAAACAAGTGCTTATTTAGGTGGGAGGCGACCCAGATGAATTTTATTTGCTTTTGTAGTGTAATTTAAATATGTTATTCTGTCTTATTTAATTTTGAAAATTTGATTTAAAATTAAATATGCCAAAATTCAAGTTTAGGGAGAAAAGAATCGTAATGTTGTATTTATATGTTGCTAATATGTTAGTTTAGAGTTTTTGTAGAATTTTTAAGTGCAGGAAAGAAGGGAACTGAGCGGACCAAATTGAAAAACTGCTAAAAAGGATGAAAGTAAAATAAAAGAGGCATGGGACACCTGCGACGCAGCCACTCATACGCAAGTGTCCTTTAAATGGGGAATCGACCGCCACGCAAAGTACCAACAAAAAATTGCCGCCGCTGATGCCTTAATTGGCGACGAAGGTATAAAGGCGCGATTTCTGCGGCAAGGTCCTTATATAAAATCCTAAACTGCATTGCGCCAGAACATCCTGATTTTACTCCTCATTCAATTCAAAGCAGCCAGCCAGCCTCTCTCCTTCTCTCCAAAATCCCACAGGCCTCTCCATCTCCCGCCTAGATCTAAGTGAAGACTTTTCCTCCTTCAACTTTCCTTCCTCCATTCATCCTCCATTGCCTTCCATTGAAGTTTCAGAAGGAGAACTCCATAATCCTAGGGAAGAGCTCCAAAATTCCCGCCAACCTCTCAATCTTCATAGTTTGCAAAATCCAAGTAACTCCCACCTCTCTTTTAATTTTCGACGTATAAAAAATTATTTGCATGCTAAAAGCAAGGGTATTTTACGTAGAATTGCCATTTTTGCATGCTTGATAGTT
>CM028379.1:125941290-125977457 GCA_013146195.2 Codonopsis lanceolata | reverse complement strand
TTGCACTAGAGGAATTATTTTGAGATGTTAAATATAAATTCTCAACAAAAAGTGCAAGAGGTAAAAGTAGAAGTTTATACCAAGTTCAAGAAAAACTAGATACACAAGCTCAATATGAAAAATTGGTCGATTCAAGAAGCATGTGCTGTGTGGATTATATTCTCATGCTACTAATTTTTGTCCATCATGATATGTATTCTAAACAAGCTAATGCCATGAACTTGTATCCGCAAAGACCAAGGAATGATCCCTACTCAAATATGTATAATCCTAGTCGAGGAATCATCCTAATTTCTCATGGGGAGGAAATAAACCGCTACAACCTCAACAATTCCAACCCCAACCACCATTAACCTCAACAATTCCCAAATCAAGGACAATTGCGATTGAAGTTCCAAAATCGATGAAGCAAAGCGTCAAGTTGTCCCGATAAAATATTTGTTAGAAGAAGTAGAAAATTTAAAGAATAAATTTGCAAACGTTGATATCGAGAAAAGAGGAAGAAGGAAGTTTCCTAGTCAAACCGATCAAGCAAAATCTATCACCACTGCGGTAGAGTAATCGGAGAAGAGGTTTTGATTATGCTTCAATCTTCTAATGTGCCCGATAAAGTAGATAATTTCAAAAAAGAAGTTGAAAAGGATAATAATGAAAAATAATCAAACATGTAATCGAATAGAAGTGCAAGACAAAGAAAGTCAAAAAGAAACAAAGGAAAATAAAGAACAAGAAGAAGAGGAACCCTGGCACCACCACCATATGTTCCTTTAATCTCTGCTCCTCAAGACTTATGAAAATAGAATGGATAAACAATTTACTTTAAATTTATAATATGTTATTCAAAGTGAATGTTAACCTTCCTTTGCTTAACGTTATTAAAAATATTCCAACTTATGCTAAGTTTTTCAAAGATCTTCACTCTAAGAAACACAAATTAAAAACAATGAAAAAATTATTGTTCCCGAAACGTAAGTGCCGTTTTTACGTACCGAACTTCCCCTAAAAAAGATCCCGTAGCTTTAATATCAAAGTCTCATCAAGGTAAAAAATGAAAGTCATGCTAGATCTAGAGCAAGTATTAACTTGATGCTTTTATGCTTCTATAAACAATTGGGGTTAAGAACTAAAACCCACTAATATGTCTTTACAATTAGGCGATCGCTCGGTTAAACATCCATGGGCATAGTAGAGGACATCCTAGTTCGAGGTTGATAAACTAATCATTCGGCCGATTTTGTGGTCTAGATGGAAGGAAAGGAAAATTTGCACTAATAAAAGTTCCTATCTTGTTAGGCGGACCTTTTATGGCCATTGCCAATACAATGATAAATGTTAAGAAGCGGTAAACTTAGAATGTCAGTCCTAGATCGCATTGAAATATCGCCTTTGATGCTATGAATAGACCTAGTGACATGAATGCATGTTTCTCAATCGATGAAATAGAAAAATTAACAACTCAAACCTTTGAGAAAATTGTGAGGATGACGATTATGAGAAAGATGTATTTGTAGTTTATGATGATAGACCTATCCCTCCCATAAAAATAGACATTGATGAGTTAGAAAGAAATTCAAGAAGAAGATGAAAGAAAAGAGAGAAGATTAGAAGCTCTCAGAATAAAGATGAAGATAAAAGGAAGAATTAGAATCGAGAAATTAATTACGATAAAATAGAAAAAGTAGAGGAAAACAATAATAATGAAGAAGAAGAAGTTGTAATTTTAAAATCACTCTTTGAAGAAATAAGTATAGGATGAAAAAGTAGAAAACATTGAAGAGGTTAAAGAAGAAACAATTAAACCGGAAAATTCTGAATTTATTCCGTCTGTTAAATCTCATCCCGTAGAAGAATTAAAGCCATTACCACCCCACCTAAAATATGCATTTTTAGGAGAAGGTAAAACTTTGTCTGTTATAATTGCTGCAGATTTAACAGATGAACAAGAGGCAAGCCTGTTAAAAGTTTTATGGTCATATAGAGAAGCCATAGGATGGTCCTTAGCAGATTTAAAAGGTATTAGTCCGTCTATGTGTATGCATAAAATACATTTAGAGGAAGGTAGTAAACCTTCTAGAGAAAGACAAAGAAGACTTAACCCTCACATGGAAGAAGCGGTGAGAAAAGAAGTCCTTAAGCTTCTCGATGCGTATAATTTACCCATATCCGATAGTAAATGGGTTAGTCCAGTTCAGGTAGTTCTTAAGAAATCTGGAATTACAGTAGTTAAAAATGATAAGGATGAATTAGTCCCTACACGAACAATCACCGGTTATAGAATGTGCATTGATTTAAGGAAACTAAATGCGGCAACTAGGAAGGACCACTTTCCCTTGTCATTTATTGATCAAATCCTTGAAAGACTAGCTAGTCATGAATATTATTGTTTTCTTGATGGTTTCTCTGGTTACAACCAAATCCCTGTAGCACCCGAAGACCAAGAGAAAACCACCTTTACATGTCCTTTTGGTACCTTTGCATTTAGGAGAATGCCCTTTGGACTTTGTAATGCCCCAGCTACTTTTCAAAGATGCATGATTTCTATATTTTCAGACTTAGTGAAAAGATGTGTTGAAGTATTCATGGATGATTTTTCAGTTCTTGGAAACTCTTTTGATCATTGCCTAGAAAATCTCACATATGTCCTAAAAAGATGTTGTGAAACAAATTTAACCCTAAGTTGGGAGAAAAGTCATTTCATGGTCAAACATGGAATTGTCTTAGGCCATGTTGTGTCTAATAAAGGAATTGAAGTCGATAAGACGAAAATTGAAGTTATATCACAACTACCTCCCCCAACTTCTGTCAAAGGTGTTAGAAGTTTTCTAGGGCATGCAGACTTTTATAGAAGATTTATAAAAGATTTTTCAAAAATCTGTAAACCTCTATGCAACTTGTTGCCAAAAGACACCGAGTTCGTCTTTGATCAAGAATGCTTAAATGCATTTAATTTATTAAAAGAAAGATTAACCACTGCCCCAATTTTAATCGGCCCCGATTGGTCTCTCCCTTTCGAGATCATGTGTGATGCTTCAGATTTTGCAATCAGAGCCATTTTAGGACAAAGGGTAGATAGAAAACCGCATGTAACCCATTATGCTAGTTGAACATTAAATGATGCACAACTTAATTATACAACAACAGAAAAAGAATTTTTAGCAGCTGTGTATGCATTGGAGAAATTTAGACCATATTTGTTGGGATCAAAAGTAATAATATTTTCTGATCATGCGGCTCTAAAATATTTATTGAGTAAGAAAGATGCTAAGCCTAGACTCATAAGGTGGATGTTATTATTACAAGAATTTGACATTACCATTAAGGATAAAAAGGGAACAGAAAATGTCGTAGTCAACCATTTGTCTAGATTAGAATTTTCACCCTTACTTGAACGTCAATTTCTTGATAATACAATTCCTGTAAATGAAGATTTTCCCGACGAACAATTGTTAGCAATCAAAATTTCAGACCCATGGTATGTTGATTTTGTTAATTATTATGTGTCTGATATCATAAATCATGATTTTGATTTTTATCAAAGAAAGAAATTTTTGACTGAAGCAAAGAATTATTTTTGGGAAGAACCTCATTTATATAAAATGTGTTCAGACTCTTTAATCAGGCGATGTGTTCCAGAACAAGATCAACAAAATATTATGACATTTTGTCATGAATACTCTTGTGGATGTCATTTTAGTGAAATAAACTGCTAGAAAAATTTTACAACCGGTTTATATTGGCCTTCTGTCTTTAGAGACCGTGACATATTTTATAAAACTTGTGATAAGTGTCAGAGAGCGGGTGGAATAGGAAAAAGGAATGAAATGCCCTTGCATACAAATATGGTTGTTGAAATTTTTGATGTTTGGGGCATTGATTTTATGAGACCTTTTCCAGTCTCTAATAATTGTGAATATATTTTAGTAGCTGTTGATTATGTGTCTAAATGGATAGAAGCTATTGGTACTAAAACCAATAATGGGAAAACCATGGTCAAATTTGTGGAAGATCTTTTTGCCCGATATGGAGTACCTAAAGCCATAATAAGTGATCAAGGAACACACTTCACCAATAAATTACTAAATAATGTCCTTAGAAAACATGATGTAACTCATAAGTTAGCTACACCCTATCATCCTCAGACATCTGACCAAGTAGAGGTAAGTAATAGACAAATAAAAGCAGTGTTAGAAAAAACCGTTAGACCCAATTGTAAAGACTGGCAATCTAAACTTAATGATGCTTTATGGGCATATCGAACTGCTTATAAGACTCCGATAGGAATGAGTCCGTACCGAATGGTGTATGGCAAAGCATGTCATTTACCAGTTGAAATTGAACATAGAGCCTATTGGGCTGTCAAAGAATTAAACTTAGATTTAACCTTGGCCGGTGAGGAGAGACTGTTACAATTAAATGAATTAGAGGAACATAGGCTAAATTCGTACGAGAATGCTAAAACATATAAAGAAAAGACCAAGAAATACCAGGATATGGGGCTAGCCAATAAAATGTTTCGTCCAGGATTAAAAGTGTTACTTTTTAATTCTAGACTTAGGCTATTTCCCGGAAAATTAAAATCAAAATGGTCTGGTCCTTTCACAATAGTTCGAATTTACCCGCATGGAGCAATTGATATCAGAAATCCAAGGACAAATGAAGTATTTAAAGTTAATGGTCACAAACTCAAACCATACCTTGAACCTATGTCAGTCGAGCGAACAATTGAACTAATTCGTCTCCCTGACAATGCACCACCGGATGATTAGGTTTGTAGTTGGGTCGAGCCAAAGACGTTAAACAAGTGCGCTAGGTGGGAGGCAACCCACTATGATGAATTTTATTTGCTTTTGTAGTGTAATTTAAATATGTTATTCTCTGTCTTATTTAATTTTGAAAATTTGATTTAAAAATTAAATATGCCAAAATTCAAGTTTGGGGGAGAAAAGAATCGTAATGTTGTATTTATATGTTGCTAATATGTTAGTTTAGAGTTTTTGTAGAATTTTTAAGTGCAGGAAAGAAACGGAACGTAACGGACGGACCAAATTGAAAAACTGTCAAAAAGGATGAAAGTAAAATAAAAGAGGCATGTTCTGGACACCTTGCGGACGCAAGGCATAAGCCACCTTGCGGCCGCAAGGTCCCTTTAAATGCGGGAATCGTGACCGTCATGCAAAGTACCAACAAAATCTGTGCCGCCTTGACTGCCTACCTTGTGGACGCAAGGTATAAAGGACCTTTCGGCCGCAAGGTCCCTTATATAAGCAAACTTCGGGCAGATTGCAGCAGAACATCCGGAATTTTACTCCTCATTCAAAGCAGCAGCAGCAGCTCTCTCCCCTCTCTCCAAAAATCCGGCAAAGGCTCTCCATCTCCGGCCTAGATCTAAGTGAAGACTTTCCCTCCTTCAACTTTCCTTCCTCCATTCATCCTCCATTGCCTTCCATTGAAGTTTGAAGAAGGAGAACTCCATAATTCCGGCGAAGAGCTCCAAAATTCCGGCCAACCTCTCAATCTTCATAGTTTGCAAAATCCAAGTAACTCCCACCCTCTCTTTTAATTTTTGACGTATAAAAATTATTTGCATGCTAGGGTGCTAGAGTATTTTACGTAGAATTGCCATTTTTGCATGCTTTAGTTGATAGGTTGAATTTTTAATTTTTAGAGAAGGGTAGAATTTTTGCTTCTTAATTTTTGTGCACAAACTTAGATGGCCCCAAAACGTAGGAATACCGGCCCTTCCACTTCCCGCCCCGTCGTAGAACCCGCGGAGCAAGATTATGACCACACCCGCTTCATCAGTTTTGAGGCATCGGAGAGCTACACCGCGAAGCTCTCCAAGTCCTTGATCCCTGAAAGGGGATTTAAGGCTGCTGAATTTGGCCTCCATAATAACTTTAAAGCTCGTAGGTGGGGTCCTTTGATTGAATCTCCGGACAAGGCCATCGTGGCCATTGTCCATGAGTTCTATGCTAATGGCCGAATTAGCATAGATGGTAGCATTATAGAGGTTGTTAATGTTAGGGGTATAGCCGTTAGCTTCGCATCCCAAAACATTAACCTTTGCTATGGCACCTCTAACTTTGCGGAGGGTGCCGATGACTATAACCACCACCTTTCTGCCCCTGTCCCTGTCGAGGTGGTCAACGCGACCATCTCACATCCTGGTGTGGTTTGGACCCAGAACCGTAACCCACCATTTGGTCCCCGCACTATGGAGGAGTCCTTCCTGCTGAACACGGCCAGGGCTGTGTTCAAATTTATTAGCTCCCGCCTTATGCCTTCCAGTCACCAACACACGGTGACTTGGGCTAAGGCCGTCCTGATCTACACCATCTTGTCTGGTGGGACTGTTGATGTTGGCCGCCTGATCAACGACCAAATTCAGACCCTGATTAGAGGTACGACAAATGCGGGATTCGCGTTCCCGCATTTGATTACCAGACTGTGTAAGGACGCTGGAGTCAGGTGAACTCCAGATTCGGAGAGGCTTAAGAAGGTGCCCGCTATTACTAGGGCAATTTTGTTTGAGCACGCTCGCCAGCCACGAGAGAGGGTTCCTCACGAGGAGGAGCCCGAGGAAGAGGAGGACCCGTTGGTGGCAATCTCCAACAGGATAGAGGAGGTTGCCCTTGAAGCTAATATGGAAAATCAGCAGTTAGCACTCATGCGTGCCGACCAGGCTGATTTACTTGGTTGGGTCAACCTAGTGGGGCAAAATGTCTCCACCTATTTTGGGATGCCACCTGGCACTATCCCCGAGTTTCATCCTCGTTCGTTATTTCCTCCCGACTCACCGTGAGTCGAGGCCCAAGTTTCTTCCTCTTTCGTTAGGTGGGCCTGCTATGTCCTTTTTATATTTGTCCTTCCCCATCAAGCCTCTCATATGTTCCTCAATTTTGGGGACAAAATAGAAATTAAGTTGGGGGGGGATTCTAAGCCCAGAGTCTTAACATGTCCTAGTCTAAGGAGGAATGGAGTTGGGCTACGTTTTTAGGGTGGGGAAAAATTTCTTTTCCTCTATCGTGTCTTCTCCTCACCCGCCTTTCTTACTTTTGAATTTTTCTTGTTTTCGGAGATGTTGTCTTGACCAGAATACTATAATATTGGATGCTCGTGGATTTCCTTTATGGGGATCCATCATCAATTGTGTCATCATCATCTCCAATTTTCTTAAATAAAGTTCAAAAAAAAAAAATTATATATATATATATATATATATATATATATATATATATAAAATTTTCATCCTCAAGTTTTGGTGTGGTAATACTAGTCGATGAGGAGTTAATGTAATGAACCGCATAACTTGTCCATAGATCCTTCTGGAATTTGCTTAATTTTGCGAAATTCTTACTTTTCTCCAAATTCTTCATGCACCTACACCAGTCATAAAAATGGATTGATTAGAATAGTTTTATAAAGTTTATAGCACCTACTTCATTACAGCAAGATATGCACAAGAATATAAAGAATAGTTGTCCGAACATGATTGTTGCATTGAATTGTAACTTAGGGTCAATTGCATGATAAGTTAGATCCCTTGGATTTTTTCTCACTTATATATCTCAAGCATATTTTCGAACCGTGTCTGCATGTTAGTCTCGATTGTCCCTACCATCTGTCTTAGTCAATGCTTATGTGAAATCCAGTGATGCTAAACATTCAACCCCACAATTCTCATAGTTGATATGATATTTTGTGGGTCTTACTTGCTTTAAAAACTGCATGAGCATTTGACATTAAGAAATGATTTAGGCCATCTTTGGATCGTTTGAGCCTAAATATTCTCTGACCTTTACTAAAAATATCCCTAGGGTCCCCTTTTGAGCCTGATTAAAAAGAATGGAGTGTGCTAAGCACACATTAAACCCCCATTCGACCTCGTTTCTATTACCCACATTAACTAACCCTAAAATCCTATACACTTTTAGCCTACCCTTTGAGAGAGTAGGATGTGAGTGGGAAATTAATTTTATGGGACCATTTTTCAGCCAAGCAAGTTTTCTGAAGATTTCTTCTTCCCGTCGAAAAAAAAAATTAGATCGACGAAAAATGAAACGAGAAAAGAAGAGTGCAAGTAGATTCAAATGAAAGCATAGCTTTCAAAATAAAATATGTTAGAAAAATGCTGCTGAGAATAATGATGAGATATTTTTAGCTTAATATATTGTACAAAACAAGTTTGGGGGGGGGGAAAGAAGAAAACTGAAAAGTAAAAGAAAAGAAAATACCCCCCCCACTTGTAGTCTTTGCAGGTCCTAGCCTAAATAAGGAAAACTTCCTTTCGCTTGGAAGTATGAGGGATAAAGGATAGTCTTACTCTCTCACTTTGAATTCCAATCCCTTTCCATCAAATCCCCCAACACCTTGGCCTTACATTACAAGCTATTAAAGACCTAATGATCTTCTTGCCAATGCTTGTGTTTGTTTTCTTTGATAAGTAAGTCATATAGAATTGATTTAACACTTCATATTCACCTTATTCGCCAAAGCTCACTGTGTTAGCATAATCTTAGCTATTACAAGTAATTGGGATAGGAGAGCATTGTATGTCATACATAGAAGTGCATGGGATGGATGTATAAGTTTTTGAAATCCTTCGTGACCTCTCTTTCTGTGATAGACCGGGTTTGGATGGTAGATCTCATACTTTACGAATGCATTGGTTTTGATTAAACTCTGATTTTCATATGAATGTGGTGCTTAGCTTAATAAAACTGTTTTAGTTGAGATATTCTTTAAGACTGATGATCACACACACACGGAAAAAATTAAGACTAGTAGCAGTTTTGAGTAAAAGCCAGTTGGTTTTATGTGATAAGTCTGCAAATATGTGGTGAGCATCGGACTGAGACTGCTTTGATATGCCATGCTATTATAACTTGAGGTTGAAGCCAAAAAGATTTTTGTTTTATTTTTAGTTTAATTTTTATATGCTTTTGTATTTATTAGTTTTTGTATTTATCTGCATAGTCGAGTCACTCGCTACAGTCTCCTTGAGTTTGTGGGTTTCTAGAGGAGTGTAAATAGTGTCACCCTCCAAAAAGATTTTTGTTATTTTGTTTAAATGCTTTTGTATTTATAAGTATTGTTTACTCGTGGACGAGCAAAGTTTAAGTTTGGGGGTATTTGATCGATGTATTTTATACGTCGATTTCATATACTTTTACGACTTAAATTGAGCGATTCCACAAGGCTTTTGGCTACTGATATGTGTTTTTCAGTGATTTCATGAGTTTCAGGGTTTTAGGTGAAACTATACAAATTATAAGGCTTTTTGGTGAAAATTCCAAGAAGGGGCCAAAGTGTAAATTGAAGAAGAAACGGCAGAAGACAAGGCTGGACACCTTGCGGCCGCAAGGTGCATCATACCTTGCCTCCGCAAGGTAGGCAGTGTGTCAGAGTTTCAAGCCCCGGAGTATGAAGGACCTTGCGGACGCAAGGTGCCTCTTACCTTGCGGCCGCAAGGTAGTCAGAACGCAAGATTTTGAGTTTTCACACCAGGCTGAAGACCTAATCCCCCTACAACTCCATGATATAAATAGAGGCCGGTAGCCAAGGCTTTAGGATGGTCAAAAAGTAGTTTTCTATAGCCTTAGAATATGATTTAGTGTGTATAACACAATTAGTTGTTGTAATTACAAGGATTGAAGATCGATTCATGTATTCTATCATCTCCATGTGTTGTTCATCTTCAAGGATGAACTAATCACCCATTAATCTAGGAGTTGGGAGGTAACTTGTATCGAATCTATGCTTTAATTATATTTTTATTCATTCAATTTATGTTGATTGTGGTGTTTATCAATCCCTCTATTATTTCACTTGGAACAAATGAAAGTAATCATGAATAATAAAGGCCTAGATGTGCGGATAACTGCATGATCAATGTGCATATGTCGTACACTGGCTCACCATCACAATAAATTGAACCTATCGATGCACGAGAGTGATAAGTTAGGGTCAGGTTCCATATATGACCTAAGTGACACTTAGATCATATGTTCTTGTGCCTAGGATATAGAATGGATGAATTATTTGATGATGAAGACCGAACGGTAATTCAACAGGCTATATCTATATTTTGTGAACGAACCCAAGAGATTGAATGATATTTTATTAAAATAAGCTATAGAGGAGATACAAGTGAAACCCTAATCCTAGATTTCCTTCCACCATAAGATCTTCATAAATTGTGATTGCTGCTAATTAGTTAACACTAGAGTAATAATTAGTTTAGATTAAAATCAATATAAAAACCCCCTTAGTTTAATAATTTGCTACCGATAATCGTACTATCTGTGATCTTTTTGTCTCTGTGGTTCGACTCTTGTTTCCCAAAACTATTCTACAATAGTCTTGTCCACTTGCAAGGAAATAATTAAAATAAGACATCGATCAGTTACCTTGTGTGAACTTGAACTTTGAGCAAAGCGGAAGACTTTCTGCCAGAGCTACGATCTTCGTATGTCATGATCAAGAATCCTGCAAGTCTCTCTCGTCGGATTGATATCACGCAGCATGAATATCAATATTGGTTCACACCGCAAATCCAAGTCTCTTGATGGTTAGGCTAGAGGGAGTATTTTGGTGAGATAGAATTTAGGATAGAGGAGGGGGCGGCCAAAGAGAAAAGACGTTTTCTTCTATTTAGGTGTGTAACTATATAGGGTTTTATCCCTTTAGTTGCCATATTTAGATTATTACCAAGAAACCCTATTTCTTGTAGGTTAAGTTAAACCAATCTCAAACTCATTCGGATTAGGAAACTAATTAACCAATAATAATATAAATATATATTCCATGTGGGCGGAAGTAAATAATCGGGCCACAAGCCCAATTACTAACATCTCCCACTCGCACACATGGACTCACCTCTCTAATCACATCGTATCATCAAAACCCGTTAAACACTGCCTCTTTATATTGGAAGTGAAGCGTGCGACATGACGAGAAAGATAAAGAGTGGAACGCTATACCAAATCACCATCTGACCAGCATAGAACGTCCTCGTTAGAAAACAAAACTCGTCTATACCCTAGACCGTATGTATATATCAATTTAAGCATCCTCAATCCCTCAAGAGCGGTGCTTAAAACTCAATATGTTTTTATATCAAGATCAATCTCTTGAACCGTATGTTCAATATGATCGCCATGGCATTGAAACACAAAAATAGAGATGCATATCATACTATCTTCTTTAGACACTCATATCAATCACTTTTGATTAACTGCTTTCCCAGCAATGCTCCGTAGGACTGTATGTGCATAGCCTGTTGGTCGGCATGCCAAAGTAGCATCATCAACGTCCAAGTTCATGATATAGTTCTAAGTCACATAGGGTATAATCATGACCTGGATTTGATCACTAGAACTCACACAGTGATGAAGCAGGGATCATTCAATCACTTTCTTAAGTCGCATTATAGTCACATACAGTATGATGTCTATGCTATGGCGGAACTCCCACACGAAGTAGACATGTCATGCTCAAACGTCATACGAACCTTAGTCTAGCCGTCCTTCTGGCGTCTAACCTGAGTACTTAAAAGTAGCCACTCTTCTAGTGTTCCTTTTAAGATCTCACATTCGGACTTTTCCTTGGGATATAAAATCGACCTTTATAAAAAGTCTTATCTCGGCCGTATGCCAAGGTGATATATGTAATGTCATTTGCGTACCCCCCTTTGTAGGTGCCAAAGACTTTTACTATCTCAACTTGCTCGCCCACCTAGCGACAAGGTGAATTACCCGTGTGAGAGGGCCAATTCAATATCCACGACATCTTTTTAATCAAAATATATATGCCACACAATTTCATATTAAAATATCCAATTAACATATAAAAGGAATAAAATGAAACTGCAATTTATTCAAACGATAATGAAAAAATAATAATAATCAAATGTCAACAAAAGTGTTCTCAGAATAAATGTCAAATCCTACGAAGCCCTAGACTCAACATATGATCTTGAAAGATTGCTCTAGCTAGAGGTTTAGTCATAGGGTCAACCAACATGCCTTCTAGTAGGAATATATTCTAGAACAACTTTATTTTCTGCAACCATGTCTCCAGTGAAATGATACTTGATATTAATGTGTTTCGTCTTCCCATGATACTTGGGATCTTTAGTGTAACCTAAAGCAGCCATGTTATCACAAGCAATGACTACAGGACGATCCACATGCGTCGTAACATCAAGATGTTGAAGAAAACTCCTCAACCACACAACTTCTTGAATCGCAGCTGAGTAAGCCATGTACTCTGACTCCATCGTAAATAAGGCGGTGCTACTCCAAGAGATAGCTCCACCACTAAGGAGGAAAGCTGTCGCTTGCTACTCCAAGAGATAGCTCCACCACTAAGGAGGAAAGCGTTAGATTTATAACCATCTACATCTCGGAATGAAACCTTTCAAGCTCAAATCCCCACCTTGGTAACATAGGGTTAAATTTGTGGTTCCCACCAAGTATAGATTTCTAATCGCATTTGGAGTCATAGGTCTACTTCTCAAGGGCATTGGTTTGTACAATGGATATGGAGTCATCCTTTTCCAAGTGATCTTTTTTAGTTAGTCTGCAAACAAATCGCTCGATAACTTTCTTAATGTAAGCTTTGAGACAAACCGAGAAATTCGACCCAAGACTCCGCACATCTTGCTTCACCCAAGTATATCGAAAAGCTGCATACCACTCTTTAGTGGCATTTATCATCTCCATATCATTCCCAGCTAGTAGGATGTCATCAACATATAATGACGTAATCAAGATCTTTTCTTGGATCGCTTAACATACACACAATGGTCTTCCTCAATCATCACAAATCCAATTGAGGTTATCGCTGATGAAAACAAATGTACCACCGCCTAGATGATTGTTTGAGACCATAGATGGAACGCTTGAGCTCAAGACACTTTGCGCTCTTGTCCCTTGACTTCAAAACCCTCTTTGAGTCATATAGATCTCTTCATCTAGTTCTCCATTGAGAAAAGTAGTTTTAACATCCATCTGATAAAGTTCTAGATCCATGTGCGCTACTATCGCTAGTATTAGGCGAACAGAGGAAAATCTTACCACAGGGGAGAATGTCTCCTCATAGTCTAAACCCTCTCTTTGGGTAAAACCTTTCACCACAAGACGTGCCTTATATTTGTCAATTGATCCATCTTCCTTTCGCTTGACTTTGAAAACCCATTTGTTTCCAATAGTCTTGCGACCTTGCGGAAGATCAACTAACTCCCAAACCTGATTCTTTTTCATAGAGGAAATTTCATCTTCCATTGCAGTCATCCATTCATTATTTGTAGGTAAGGAAAGAGCTTCTTTGAACGATGTGGGTTCACTAGAATTGTAAGAAGTAGTTAGGAAAGATTCCTCTTCGATCGCGAATCGACGACGAGGTATATTTCAACGTTTACTTCTTCGTTCTAGTATCGGACTCCCACTAGAATCCGTACTCCCACTCGGATGAAGATCACCTTGACTCTCATTGGCGACTTCTGTAGGCTCAACCTCATGTTGTACCGTAGGATTAGGTTGAGGCAATTCCCCACCTTCGCCAAAAGATGTCATATGTTCTTCTTCCATCTCAAAAAGTTCAAAGTCTTTCCTAACTTCACCTATCCGAGGGAAATCATTCTCAATGAAATCAACATTGTGCGACTCTGATTTAGTCATTCCTACGTCAAGTTTTCCACCGTACATAACATAACCCTTTGAGGTATCTGAATACCTTATAAAAACACTTGTTTCCTCTAGGGCCTAGTTTTCCAAACTTATTGGAGGTACTATGGACATAACCTGCACAACCCCAAGGATGAAGATGCCCCAATTTAGGCTTCTCACCTTTCCAAAGTTCATAAGGGGTTGTGGAAACTGACTTAGAAGGCACTCGGTTAAGTATGTAGGCGGCAGTCATTAGCGCATCCCCCCAAAACGAAATTGGGAGGTTGGTCTGTGCCATCATTGACCTAACCATTTCCAACAATGTTTGATTCCTTCGTTCTGCAACACCATTTTGCTGCGGAGTTCTAGGAATTGTCAGCTGTCGGCGTATTCCCTTTTTCTCACACAATTCTTTAAATTAATCAGATAAATATTCACGGCCCCAGTCAGTTCTAAAAGTTTTTAAGCTTTTATCCTTTTGATTCTCAACCTATGCGAGAAATCGCTCAAAACACTTGAGAGCTTTATCGCAGTGAGAAATAAGATAAACATTACCATAGCGTGTGTAGTCATCGATAAAAGTGAGAAAATAGGAAGTGCCATGACGTGTCTTAACATTCATTGGTCCACAAATGTCTGAATGGACTACCTCTAATGGATGTGTGGCTCTTTTTGCCTTACCAAAAGGCTTTCGGCAAGCTTTTCCTGCCAAACAAGATTCACACAAGGGTAGGTTGACTTTGGTGAGAGACTCCAATAGGCCTTCTCTAGCCAATCTAGTCATCCTATCTTTTCCTATATGTCCAAGTCTAGCATGCCATAACTCATAATTAGAATCATCATAAACCATACAAGAAGAAGAATTAACATAAAAATTATGGGAATCCAACAAATCTAATTTAAAGAAATTATCTGATAAAAAACCATGTCCCAAAATCTCATCACCAAAACAAATATCCAAGTGAGCATCACTAAAATTAAAAGAATATCCATGTCCTAGCAATTGTACTACTAATAATAGATTATGTCGAATTCCAGGTGCATAAAGAACTTCATGAAGAGTCAATGTGTGTCCACTCCGCAATTGAAGTTGGTATGAGCCAACTCCTTTGACTTCAACAAACGAACTGTTTCCCATGAAAATTCTTATTGTACCCACATGAACTTTTTAATAATCTACAAATCCTTCTCGATCCCTCGTCACATGTTTGGTTGAGCTTGAGTTTACAATTCACATAGGGAGAGAGTCAGCTAATAAAACATGAGAGCAAACACAACTTTGCAAGGAGATAGGATTAATGGATACCTTCTTGGGCTCAGGACAAGTTCGAGCAAAATGACCCAATGCACCACAGTTGTAGCACCTCTGCTTAACAATATTCTTTTTGCCTCTACGACGTTTAGCAATCTTGTCACTTTTGGGGCCCAAATTCTGAGTCTTCTTGCCTTTAGTTTGTTTCTTGCGTTGCCCATATGGCTTGCGCGGACCCTCAAGGGAAACAAGAGCAAGATCACGAGTCGCAGCACTTATCGTGTGATTCGCTTCATGATACTCAGCCTCAAGCTCAACATGGTGAGATACATCTGCAAAAGTCTGAATGAAGTCTGCATGAGTCAAGATACGCCTCAAACTACTCCAAGAGTTAGGCAGTGAACGAATCACCGCTTGAACTTGCTGTTCATCAGATAAGATAGAACCAGCAACCTTAAGATCACGAATTATTCCGGACATCTCGCGTAGTTGTTCAAGAATGTTACGCTTCTGGTCAATCTTATAGCTTTCAAACTTGTAAGTCAAAGTCCTCAACTTTGTAGCAGAAGTATTCCCATAAATGTGCTTAATGTCGTCCCACATTTGTTTTGCAATTAGACAATCCTCAAATTCGCCAATCAGATCATTATGCATGCTACTCAGCATAGTAAAGCGTGCACATCGATCTTTCTTTTTCCATTTAAGGGATTCCTGCATTTTCTGGCGATGCTGGGTAATGGTCAAATTATCCATCTCTGGTTCTACCATCACAATATCTAGGTTGTCTAGAACCTCTTACTCGTTTAGCAAATATGTGCTTTTCCTTTGCCAAACACTATAGTTGGTGCCATCTAATTTCTCACCCTTGTTAAGGTCAGCGATTACATTCTTAGAAGCCATTTCACTACGATTTATTGCAAAAAATAAGACATAAGCATAACGTAAGGAGGGAAAATCCGTGAGGCTCGTAATCACAACCAAAGTATGCATAACGTAAAAATATTCATAAATTGATAATTTAAACAAAAGAAATAAGATAGAACAAATCCATCAAGCACATATAATGTACATAAATATTTTCACTACTGAAAATAAAATTATTGGGTCTCGTATAGTCCCAATCGCAATTTTAGAGCGCAAAATGATAATTAAATATGCGAAAAATGACTTAAAAATAGTTTAAAATTCACAAAGAATTTTAAAAATTTTCAGAACAATTCAATAACCCTAAACAGTCACAAAATGACAAATCAACCCCTGGATATTATTTATGAATTTTTAAAAAATAAAAAACATGTTTTTATACACTGAAAAAACAAAAACAAATATATCCAGGCTGAATTGATCAAAACAGAGGCGACCATTGGACTCAGAAGGCCAAAACACGTCGGCCGTTTCCAAAACAGAGCTCTGGAGACGCCGCACGCGCCACCTGCGTGTGTGGGCTTCCTAGAGAAGCTGACTAGACGCTGACTCAGTGCTAGGGCTGACATGACAGGGCTGACGTCACTAATGATGTGGCAGCTGACGTGTCAGGGCTGACGTCACCAAATAGGGTGTCATTGGAGTGGGTCTCACTTACTAACGTGGCAGGTGATGTGTTGGACACGTTATTAGTCAACTGTTTGACCATTGACCGGTCAACAGTTGACTGG
The DNA here is from genome assembly GCA_013146195.2 of Codonopsis lanceolata. Taxonomy (NCBI): domain Eukaryota; kingdom Viridiplantae; phylum Streptophyta; class Magnoliopsida; order Asterales; family Campanulaceae; genus Codonopsis; species Codonopsis lanceolata. The sequence continues at coordinate 125,960,880 of CM028379.1, read as the reverse complement.
TCTTCCACGCAGCGGTTAACGCGCCCAGCCGGAGCGTGTCGTCCACGGGCCGCCTTCCCGTGCTCCGATAAGGTTGTGGACGGTGGCGTTGGATTCGTATCGTCGAGTACTTTCCAGTCATGTACTTTTTATATCAAAAGGAGTGCCACAAAAGGCACGTACATCGAGGCTGAGAGGGGGTCGTAGGACGCCTATTTTTCAACCCTAAAAATCGATTCACAAACATGATCCACGAGCAAACTTTGAGAGGCCGTAAAACGTTCATTTTAAGTCCAAATTAAGCATATAATATGTCGTTGGAAAGCCCTCGTGGAGTACTACAAGTACAGACCATAAAACCACGGTTTTACAGAACATAAATAGGTCAAAACAGCATGAAAAGTTTCGAAAAAATCAATTTTCAACAAAACTTGGGTTTGCGATATTTTGAAAAATACCCAACGGATTTCAACGAGAATTTAGTATGTTGTTCGCCTCATCATAGGGAACTAAGACATATAAATTTTTCTCGAAAATAAAATTGTTTTACACATAAAATAATAAAGCCCATTTGGTTCGTTATCGGGTAAAACTTTTAAAGAAACCCAAAAATAAAAGCATGCAATTCATGGCATAACGATACGAGCAATTAAGCATATATGCTCTGATACCAATGAAGGATATATCTATACATATATCACACAAGTTCGATATCAAACAGTAATCATGAGTTACCTTGTGCGAAGTTGAACTTTGAGCGAAGCGGAAGACTTTCTGCCAGAACTACAATCTTCGTATGTCACGATCAAGAATCTTGCAAGTCTCTCTCGTCGGATTGATATCACGTAGCACGAATATCAATACTGGTTCACACCGTAAATCCAAGCCTCTTGATAGTTAGGCTAGAGGGAGTATTTTGGTGAGATAGAATTTAGGAGAGAGGAGGGGGCGGCCAAAGAGAGAAGACGCTTTCTTCTCTTTAGGCGTGTAACTATATAGGGTTTTATCCCTTTAGTTTCCCTATTTATATTATTACCAAGAAACCCTATTTCTTGTAGGTTAAGTTAAGCCAATTCCAAACACATTCGGATTAGGAAACTAATTAACCAATAATAATATAAATATATATTCCATGTGGCCAGAAGTAAATAATCGGGCCACAAGCCCAATTACTAACATTTATTCTTATGTATCTAGATTTTTCTGGAGCTTTCTTAAGCTCATAAATGTTGCTAATTAATTATCTAGTTCTCTTACATGGATACAGATTCTTTTAGATCTCTGTAGACACCTAAATTTTGTACCACTATTTGTTACATTTCATAAATGTTAAATCCAGTCAAAAGGACTAATGAATGTTAAACTTTCAGGGGCTTCAAAACGCCAAAGGAAGAAACAAGAAAGGAAAAAAGGACAAAATCGAACAGCAGGGGGTGGGGAAAGTGAAAATCCCAAAGACACAAAACAATTTTGGGCGCTGCCCCCAAAATTGCATAGGGGGGGGGGCGCCCAAAACTGCTTAATACACTATAGCTTGCCTTCTTTGATACAACCCTTTCAGTGCAGGGTACAGCCAATTCAAGCATGGATGTAAAATATTTGTTGTTCATTTGTAAGACTGCTCTTTCACTGCCTATAATACAGGCCTTGCCCAATGCATTTACAACAGAGAAATCAACAGAAGAATACGCTGAAGAAATTTATGGAGAGGGCTTTACAGTGAGAAATTCTCAGAAAGCTGTTAAGCTGCCAAAATCAACCCTGCCTATATACTTATAACCATCCATCCAGAGATAAACATAATTGCCCGATTAGGTTCTCGCCTTAAACCCGGTTCCAAAAAGCCACAAACACAGTAGTCACTCTACCCGATTTCAGGCATGACATCAACACCAAAACAACAAATACAAGCAGTTGCTCTGCCCGAATAAAGAGGTGAAAAGCAACAAACACAACAGTCACGCCGCCCAAATCTCGACATGAAAAGAAACAAAAACAAGTAGTTACATTGCCCAAATTTCAACAACAACAACAACAAACAAACAAACAAACGAAAAGACTTCCTTTCTTAGAAGGATAGAGGAAATACATCTAAAAGCTCGCCTTAGCAAAGTGGTCATAGGTATAAACCCTCATGCTTCGAGAGGTAGGTAGCAAAGTTATTTTTTCCAGTTTAAATAATATAAAATAAGTCGTTACGCTGGTAAAATATTTAGTATAAAATAGTTACAAAATAAGTTGTTATTATAGTCTAAATTTCATAAGCTATTATTGTAACTCTAAAATGTAGCTGCTACAAGTCTTCCTTTATTTTCTTTATCGCACATATATCTGTATATACAAATTTTGTGTTTAGATTAAATATATAAAAAAACATATTTAGCTTAAAACTCATTCTGAGACCGAAAGAGCGAATTCGGTGCCTAACACCTTCCGAACTCGTAACTTAGCCTCTGAACCCTTATATTCTGGTATATTTGGTTTTTCTCTATTTATTTCATAAAATAAAAGGTGACAACTCTGTTTAATATTTTGAGTATACAAATGAGGCTGAGCGTATTCCATGTGCTCGAAGTTTTGAAACTCGCCCGCTTCTCAGTAGCGCGGACAGGTTCGAAGGGACACTCAAAGTGGCGACTCTGATGGGGATGTTATATATATATATATATATATATATATATATATATATATATATATATATATATTTATATATGATTTTTTAAAAATGGATTGCTAGGCTTATTTGTTTTTTTATGTTCATACATAAAAGAAAAAAAGGTTATTGTGGGTTTTTTTTGTTAAATATGTTCTTATTTATATATTTACAATCTAAATATTGCATTTATATATATGCGTATATATGTGCGCGTATGATCTGGAAATCTTGCAGCAGATTCATTTTGATGCTGGTGCAATCCGCCAAAGAAAAGAAAAAAAAGTGGGAACAATTTTGTAAATATTCTTTTATTCTGTCATTTTTACTTTGGATATTATGACCAAATATAATTAATAGGAATATATAGATTCCACCACTTTTCTTTTTATTTATTGTTCTGAATGGTCATTACGCTTGCTCGCACCATCTTTTCAAGGATTTAAACTAATCAGTCGAGATAATCAACAAATGAAAAAAAGGCAGGCCAAATTTACCACTTTATATCTAAAAAAAGAAAAAAACATTTTAACTGATTTTTAGCTAACGCACACACGAGCACGCATGTAGAGATATTTCGGTTGTTACCCTTCAACCCGATAAACATGTCCGGGTATCCATGATCTCGGAAGAGAGACTACGGAAAACTTAGGCCGAAATTATCACATCATGCGCCCCTTACAGAGGGGTCAACTGGGTGAAGCCATTAGAGCTGTCAAAACAGGCTTACGAGGCAGGTTTGCCCGTGGGAACAAAAAGCTCGATGTGAAACGGGTCGGGGCGAGAAAGCCCACGAACATAACGGTCCTAGAAACTCCTAACCTAACCTGCACCGCGTAGGGTCGCAGACAAAACGGGCAAGCCCACGATTTATTTATTTATTTATTATCAATTATTTGGATTTTCGATAAATAAACCATTAAATTCAAAATATTTCAAATAACAAAATTACATATCCATTAATAAATTCAATTTTAAAATACTAAATAACAAAATAACAAAATTACATATCCATAATCCATCAAATTCAAAATACTAAATACTAAAATTACAAAGCATGCTCAAAGGTTTGATCTCCAATAACCAAAATGGGTGAGATATATCAAGTTAAACCTACCGAGTCATAATGGTTCAGGATTTTACTGCACATTGAGTGTCATAGAAGTTTATGGAGTGGATGCTGTTGAGAGGATGCTCGAGGACTTGGTCTCTGTCGAAGATAAGAGGTTCAAGTCTGAAGAACCAAGAGGCAGCCAAAAAACTATTCCCTCTCGCTGCGTCTCCGGAGGGGATCAAAATCATAGTATTGTTGTTGATGAAGTGGAATCTGAACAATCTTTAGAAAACTCTGATGTGAAACGTGGAGTTACAACAATTGATGTGCCTAACCCAGTTGAAGAAATTCGTCATCAGCACAAGGTGCCAGGAGTTGGGGTTCTTAAGATCCTAATGTAGAAAGTTAGAATGCTAGATATAAGTTTATCAATTTTGGAGCACTACCTTGATGAATTAAATTCTAAATATGGAAACATTTCCAAAGAACTGGATACTGAAATTGGAGAGAAAGATGCCTTTGTGGAGAAAATCAGATCAGACATAAGGAATTTCTTTGATAGCAAGGAGGTCATGGTAAATATACATATATATTATAATGATTTAAAAAAATTCTTGGTCTTCCAGCATTCAGTGGTTGCACGTTCTTACATTTTACTGCTCTTGCAGACTAAAGAGATTAATGATCTTGTATCTTGGAAATCAGTTGTTGCCTTGCAGCTGGATAATATTCTCGTGGATAATGCTATTCTCAGGTTAATTCTTTTCTCACTAAGATGCTTAAATTAAATTATCAAATACTATCTTATGTTTTAGTATTTTTGGTGAAGTTGTTCAACATACTTGATCAAATCAAACAAATTATTCTTCTCCTTTTAAGTTTCCTTCCTCAATAGAGAACGAGAACTTTTATACAGGCACATGTTTGCGTGCATCGTAGATTTTCTAATATGAGTAGGCTTTGTAAGGAGAAGAGGATAAACCCTTGCTTGTTGAGATTATACGGGTGCCCGCCACCCGGCCCGCCCTAACCCGCGAAAGCCCGCGGCCCATGCGGGCAAAGTCCGAAAAGCCCACATCCTAACGGGCATTGAATACACCAGCCCAACCCGCCCCTCATAGGTGGCGGGGTGGGCATGCCCATGGGCTTTTGCCCTAATTGACAGCTCTAGAAGCCATCCTAGCCCTACATCAGCCAACGTTAAAAGCATATATATTTTTAGGATACTTCATGGACCGATCGATTTTTATACCCCAAAATTAGTGACTAATCACTGGTGCAAAAATATATGTAAATGAATAAAGATATATGCACATGGGTTGATTAATAATTTTAATGGTATTTTCCTAGACCATTTGAATGATTGATCCCGGAAAGAACCCTTCGCCTAAGATCTGTCTAATCTTGGGAAGTCGAAAGTCAGGTGGAATACGAAAGTTCTATACTCTGGAGAAAGAATCCATTATTCTAGGAAAAGTGTCAGACTGTCAAAATAAAGCATGCATGTGCTTGTCCGATCAAATTTAGGAATAAATTAAACAAAGTTAATTATAAAAGCACACTGTACTTGAACCAAAAATTTCCTAGAAGCTTGTCTTCTGATGATACCTTCAACCTTGTTTCTCAGAAACCTGACCCGAATTTGGAAAGGAAGAGACATCACCGGTCAGTTGATACGGGATACAAGTACAAATGTCAGGTCAGAGAAAATAAAGATCAGATCAGCGGGTTCAGATTTAGGTAGAATGGTTGTCGAAAACGAACATGCCTTTTTGGGTACAGAAACAAAAACTCCTGGGTACGCCCCAAATCCTGAATTCTAGGAATTGTTAAAACGAGAATTGGATACCCATATAGAAAGGGCTGCAAATCAGATAGTTAGAAAATCTTTTTGGAGGTTTAGCGGAAATCTTCACACGATTCTCTCAAATCAAGAGCTCACGACCTACAACTAACAATTCCTTGTCTCGCCCAGAAACCAATATTTTCTCTTCCATGGAAAATGCATTCCCTCGAGACACCAATATAATTAATGGTCTACCTTAACCAAATACTAATCCTCAGCCAAATAGCAAACCAACTATCCAAAAAACCATCCCTCCAACTACCGGTGGTCACTTACCACAAACCATTCCACATCCAAACATCAATGAAATTCCCTCGAAAATCACTCCAAAGGCCATCTCTCCTAAAAACTCTAAAAACCCGCAAGAAAACCCTATTCAGGCTGAAACACCAATAATAGTGGTCCAAAAGGTCTCCCCATACAACACTCAAGTAGGACAAGGGCCTTCAAAGATCAACCCATCTTTTGCATAGGATCAAAAACACATGGTCCCAGAGGATAGTATAAAACCATTGATACCTGGAAACCAAAGTAGTGCTAAAGACAAGACAAGTACTACAGGGGAGAAAAAACAACAAGAGAATAAATGGCCATGGGAAAGTCCAACAAATCCTACTCAATATATGACCTATGAAACACAAGTCAATCCAATACCTCCAACAAGACAAGAAACATCAAAAGTTGGCATGACATCCACGAGCACATCAATACGCAGCAGCGGGTAACAATCCTTTGGGTAAGCTTTGTTGAGGCCGATGAAATCAACGCACATGTGCCACTTGCCATTGGCCTTCTTGACCATTACCACGTTGGCGAGCCAGGAAGGACACTGTATTCCTCGATGATGTCAGCCTTTATGAGTTTTTCCACCTTCTATTTGATCACAACAATTTTCTCTGGTGAGAATTTCCTTGGTCACCGCTGAATGAGACGAAAGGTTGGGTCCACATTCAGGTCGTGGCAGGAAACATTCTTACTAACCCCTGTATGTCTTCGACAGTCCATGTGAACATCAAGGCTATTTTTGAGCTGATCGATCAGCCTTGCTCGAGCTTCTGAAGTCATAGCCTTCTCGATTTTAATTTTTCACTTGAGGTAGGCCGGGTTGATGATAATATCTTCCAACTTATCTTGTGGCTGGAATTCGGGCTCATCTTGAACTTGTAATGTGTCCAACTCGATGGCCTGTGCGGGGTGATGCCTGACCTGGTGTACATGGATCATTGTTGGTAGAGCCTGGTCGGTTTCATCGATCTTTATGAGATCAGCCGTTTCTGAGGATTCACCGAGCTCAATGATGTTGATGGCAACTAGGCCCGTGATGGTGTTGTATGACGTCTCTTTTTCAGAGATTGTGATCGTCTGCTCGGGAGTTGAAACAGTCAGCTTCTGCTTCTTCTTTTGTGAATCCCGGAGATATTCCCACATTGCCTATGGCTTGCTGTTAAGAATACCTACCCCATCCTCCGTGTAAAATTTGGCCTTTTGGTGTGGGATATAGGCGACCATCTGGAACTTTGCCATGGCTGGAGAACATATGATGCAGTTGTAGGCGGACTTAAGGTCGATCACCAGGAGCGTGATCACTTCTGTCCGTGTCTGCGCTCCATCTCCCATGAAGACTTCTAGCTCGACAGTCCATTTGACACTTATTTGATGGTTGGTGAAACCTTCAAGTTTACCCGAGTACGGTCTCCTGTGTCTATCAGCACCATGTGTACTTGCCATTTGTTTATAAGGCAAGAAATTACCAGCGGTTGCTTGGAGGCCAATAGGCTACTCGACATCTTACTGCGAGTAAAAAAGATACTTTGCTCTCCTGCTCGCTAAACTACTGGGCGTTGAGCGCCTTTGACAGAGAGTATATGCGTTTCCTAAGCTAAGTGTTAGACGAGATCTCCTGTTGGATTACATTTATGACCCCTTAAATCTGAGGGGCTGGCCACCTCTTCCTCGATTGGGTCTTGTCCGGAGATCGTTCCCAACATCATTGCTCGCTCCCTGATTCTTCTTGAAACGATCCAGCTTATCCACATTGATCAGCTTCTGGATTTCCAGCTTCAATACATTACAGCTCTCTGTGTCATGACCATGATCGTGGTGATAATCACAGTACTTATAGTTGTCCCTGGTATGAGCGAACTCGGGACCGAGCGAGTATGGGATAGGCAGAGCGTCTCCGACTTGGAACATGATTTCCTCCCGAGTGGTGTTCAGCAGGGTAAATTGTGACTCTCTGAATCTCTGTCCTGAATTGGAGGTTCTATTCATGTCTCTGCATGGGCGATTGTTGCCATCCTGGCCTTGGTCACTGACGTGGCCGAGCTGTCTAGGGTCTTGTCCTTTCCCTTGGGCTTGTCACCTTTGGTATTTTCAGTCGAGCAGAATAGGTATGAGCTGGCCAATAGTTCTACTTTTGAAGCGTTGGGATTCATTGTTAGTATAGTTTTTAATGGCCTCGACCTCATGTTATTCAGATAGCAGAACGTGATCTCTAGGTCATTTGTCGATGTTACCTGCTCGAGCACTTCCTCAAATCATTTGAGGTAGCTGCTATGGGATTCATGATCGCCCTGCTTGACCTTGTCGATGTCAAAACCTATTTTTGGACGTAGGCCCTGTTATGCCGAACTCGTCGAGGAAACTTTTCTGAGTTCCTCCCAACTGCCAATAGATCCATGAGGAACTCTCCTAAACCAAGATTGCACCTTATCTTAGAGAGCGCCCTAGAAAGCTCTCATTTTAAGGGCTTCATTGTCCGTGACCATCCGGACTTGTGCCTCGAATGACCTAATTCCAAAAGTATTTTTCGAATTGAGGGAAGGTTTTTCCTTGCGCGGGTGGTGCGTTCTCGATCTCCGGGGTGAATGGGCTGCCTTCTAGCGGCTTTGTGGCTCTGAAACCGGGCTTGGCCATGGCTAACTCGACCATTTTCTTGGCCATGCCATTCTTCATAGCTTTCATTCTGTCGGTCAGATGTTTCTCGGCAACTACTGTGAGTCTGGAGGAGGTAGAGCGCAACGAGTCCTTTGAGCGGGCATCCTCTGACCGCTGACTTTGCCCTCTTCTGGATTTCAGTGGCCTCGTGTCTCTTGCTAAGCGAGGTACATCAGCGGAATACCTGAGCGAGGTGGGATAGTAGGTTGGATCATACTAGACTTCAACCTCTTGGTCGGCTCGAGCCCTGCTGATGAACTCAAATAAGTGTGATATTTAATATTGATTTTGTGTTTTAACTTATTGTAAATGTTGCATTTTTTATGGGTATTTTGTATGTTTGGTGATTACATGTCTATGAGAGATTGATGGTGAAAAAGTGAAAAAAAAATACCATGTTCAAAAAAGAAATTCGAATATCATGTTACCGAATGGACATTTGCTACTGTAAGTCCAGTTGGAAACTAATAAGACTAGAGGGGATTAAAACTTCGAGGGTAGTTTTGAAAAACTTCAAGAGTTGCAGTGGAAATTGTAATTTTTTCAGTCAGCTGATATAGTGTCTGCTGGCTGATAGTTTTAAAGAAGCCGACATTGATGGTTGAAAAGGATTTAATGGTCAGCTGGTTAACACAATTTTAATGTTTTTGAGAATAGATCACACGCTGTGAGGAAAGTACTGAAGTACAATTTATAAAACAAGTAAGTAAACAATTTATGTAAGATACTGGCTGACACTTAAGTAGATTGAGACTGCTTAAGTGTTAGATCAGGTTGTAAAAGCTGAAGAGTAAAAACAAAACAGTTGAAGTGGTTCACAGTATAAACTGCTACGTCCACTACCAAGTTGGTCAAACTTGGATTTTTGAAGTGCACTATTATTATTAATAATCTAGATGATCACTAATGGATCAGTGTATAACAAAGACCGATGTTTATGGAGTATGATTGAAAAACAATCACACTAGTGGGACAATCAATTGATTCCTTAATGAATATGAAAGAAGTAATGAACAATAGGACAGTGATTGTCTAAAACAATAACTAGAAAAGAATAACAGCAAAGACTATCTAGCTAGAGTTTTAAGGCTGAGACACTTCAAGTGAGTAATCTGCTTTAGAGAGTATGAATGTTTCATTATGTCTTCAAGAGGTTCCTGTGGGTATATATAGATGAACTTGAAATGCAGTTCGTTAGAAACACATTTGAATTTTTGAATTGTTCCAACAATTCAGAAGTATCTTCTTACAAGATCATAGAGATCCTGTGTGAAAGATAAAGAGCAGTAAGATCTATCATAGCACAAAACAGGTAAGTGTCAGTACCAATAAATGTTTAAGCATAAAAGGTAAGGAAGCTGACACTTAAAAACGTGGGTCAGCAGCTTCTAAGTGGCTGACAATATGACACTATAAGCTTACCAAATAATCCTTAATTTAACATATTATAAGTTCTAATAATCTAAGTAAGAGCATAATGATTTTAAGCAAATTTTAATCTAGGAATGATTCAACAGCTACTCAGAAAAACGTACTGGACAAAAAAACATTGTCACATGTAAATGGAAACTGTAAAGCTGAATATTGTTACTCGGGGGCATATAAGACATTGGTCATTCGAAGACTTTTTTTTCTTTAATTCCTTTTTTTGAAAATATTGAGAAAGTCATGTTGTGGACTTTGTCAACAACTACCTAGGAGTGGGGTTAGGAGTGGATATCATGACCTTTATAAAGGAGGAAAGACTTGGAAAACAAGGACAGGCTCATCTATATAAGGAGAAGTCAGTTTTAGAAGTTGGATCCAATCACAGACAACACGACTGATACACATAATCATAAACACACATATACACTCCAAGATTTTGGTAGAAGCTTGCTCGTTTCTTCCATCACACTGCTGGGTTTATTTTTGTTTTGAATTCATTTTGTAAGTAATCTTTAATTATGTTTAGTGACTAATTTCTCTTTCTTACAGTTAATGAACAAGTGATTCCCTTTTAATTACTAATGTGAGATCTAATTGAATTTTTTTCAATCTTAATTGAGCTCAAGTATTTATTCATTCTCTATTTGTTTGTTGCAAAAGAAATTGTGACTTAGAATTATTATGCTTAGTTAATGTTTGTCGCCAAAACCTTAATTAACCTCATAGTTCATAGCTAGTTAGTACCGTTGATTCGTAATTGTCATCGGGTTCTAACAAAGTAACAACTGACGCACCGTTTAGACACACAAGAATATTTGGTTCGTGTTGCGGGAATGTGTAATCTAAATTAAATGATAATGTTTCAATATGCACTATTTAGAATTGTGTCTCTCTCTCTTAATGCTTTTAAAACATTAAATCCTACGAGCATCTCAAGGGTTGTCTTTTGATTAGGGAAATAGTTAATGAGCTTCTCTTAACTATCAATACAATAAGGAGAGATTAGGTGTGTGGCGGTTGTCGACAACTATAATCGGTTTATTTGAAGCTCATTGAGTCATTTTTGCATCTATGATCGGTAGTAACTTTCGGGATTACATTAAGTTCATTGACTGGATTTTTCTCTTATTGAATTCAAACACCATTGTCTGTTTTGTTAATATTTAGTCATTTAATTTCAGCTTTTAGTTAATTCATTGTTTGTTAATTAGTGTAGATTAAAAACCTCAATCATTGTTTTAAATTGCTTTGTTAAAATTCTTTAAAGAAGTAAATTCGACGTTCCCTGTGGATACGATTCTTACTACCCTATACTCGTTATTGGGAAGTAGGAAATTCTTTTTGAAGGTTTGACACCCGTCAAATTTTGGCGCCATTGCCGGGGAACAGTTTTGCTATTTATTTCATTTTAAGAATTTTATTTTGTTATGGCTTTCTATGCACAACAATTTGGAAGTAGACATGATAAGTTTCTTGTGAATCAGGTATCAAAGGCTCAAGTTTGTAGAAATTCGTTGGTTGCTAGACATGTTGTAGATTATTATCCTTCATGGCAAGATAATGTGCAACACACCATGACAATGGGAGGATTTTCGGGACAAACTCATGATGACCATGATCCTTATTCCAATAGCTACAGTCCATGATGGTGGGATCAATCGAATTTTAGTTGCGAAAATTAAGAAGGTCATCCGAGATTTTTGCAACAGAGTTATCCGTTCTCACCACCTTCATTAGTTCAGCCCACTTCCAGTTCTGGCACATCGTTGGAGAGTTTAATCAAGAGTCTTGTTGAATCAGTTCAGCAAGATAAAGAAAGAAACAAGCAAGATAGACAGACTCAACAACAAGAAATATTAGAGACCAAGACTACCATTAAATCTCTTAAAAATCATATTTCTCAGCTAGCTGTGTTCGTGAGTAAGCTAGAAGCGGATCAAGTTGAACATAAAAAGAGGCATGTTGATTGCAACAAGAAAGAAGTTATGCAAAATGAGGGTTCGCCAAGAAATGAAGGTGGAGAATTCATGAAATAAAATGAGAAAATTGTTATTCCCCCACCTTTTCTGGGAAGATTCAGGCATCAAAAGAAAGAAGAGGATGAGAAGCCAATCTTAGATACCTTCCGTAAGGTTGAGATTAACATTCTAGTCATGGATGCCATAAAGGAAGTACCTCATCATGCTCAGTTTCTTAAGGAATTATGTGCAAAGAAATTGAAGCTGAAATTAGTGCCTGTAAAAGGTATGCCAAATAAAGATATACCTTTCCAAATCAGTGAGAAGGTGCAAGAAAATACTATGGCACTCTATTCCACACTAAAGGTAATACCCATGTTTGAATTTCCTTCCCTTTCGTACCAATTTCAAGTGAAAAAATTCTTCCTCCATTGCCAATTATCATTGTCAATAATTTGACCGAGTTGTAGGAAGAGTGGGCATTGAGTCTAGCTACAGACGTTAAATAGCAGCGCTAATTGGGAGGCAACCCAACAATTTTAATTTTAATGCTAGAAGAGAGAGGAATATGGAGCCAGAGGAGAGAGGAAGCCGGAAGAGAAGTCGCTGTCACTGCCCATGCCTGAGGAAGTCGGAACTGGAAGAGACGAATTCGTGAACTGAATTCGTGAATGAGAGAGAGATGCGAGAGTGAGAGACGGACAAGAGAGACTTTCCAATAACTAATAAGGCTATGACAGAGGCATGTATTGTGTATGTGAGGCATTAACCACTACCAGTAAGTATAATAGTGTATTGTATATGTAAGTAAAATAGGCCTATGTAATGTAACTATGTTATGGGCTGCAAACTAAAATGGCCAATGGGCCAGTCCATATTCCAGAAATAAATTATAATGTGACTTATTGATAGAATGCACATGCCCGACAAATGCCCGCGGCCCGCACGGGCAAAGCCCGAAAAGCCCGCATCCAAACCAGTATCGAAAACACCAGCCCAACCTACCCCTAATATGTGGCGGGACGGGCATGCCCGCATGCTTTTGCCCTATTCGACAGCCCTATCATTGAGTCATTTTTGCATCTATGATCGGTTGTAACTTTCGGGATTACATTAAGTTCATTGACTGGATTTTTCTCTTATTGAATTCAAACATCATATTATGTTTTGTTTACATTTAGACATTTAATTTCAGCTTTTAGTTAATTCATTGTTTGTTAATTAGTGTAGATTAAAAACCTCAATCATTGTTTTAAATTGCTTTGTTAAAATTCTTTAAAGAAGTAAATTCGACGTTCCCTGTGGATACGATCCCTACTACCCTATACTCGTTATTGGGAAATAAGAAATTATTTTTGACGGTTTGACACCCGTCACCTGTGCCTTGGTTGTTGCTCATTTGCCTCGGCATATTCATGAGCTCTGCGACGACCATGCCCTTCTGCGCGGGAATGACACTCCTGTCCGCGATGATGGGGCAGATTCTGGGGGCTGTTTCGCCTTTCCACCTGATTTTTTGCCATTTGCTCGTGGGCCTCTTGATCTGATAGAAGTTGAACGACAGATGGAGGGCATCTGCTCGGAGCGTGTAGCTGTTGTGGGGCCTGGCCACCATTAATAGTCACAGAATTACTAGAAGCTGGTAGTGTGAATTCCACAACTGGCATCGGTGCTTGGCCTAAAACGAGCAGTTGCTGATTAAGTGCATACATCTTGTTGTAGTAGTCCGCTTGGACTTGCAGGGTAGCGGCCTGTTGTTAAGAAGTTATCCCGGGCGGGGCCGCCTGGCTATCTTGACCATTTTCACGCTACCGATTGAGCTGAGTTCTCAAATCACGAGCACGAGCTTGTTGCTCGTTGATCACTTTGCGAGCATCCCATTGGCTGGCTTGGTTCTGACTAGCATGATGGAACATATGGAATGTCCTCACCATGAGTTACTCGCGAAGCAGCCATTCTCTGATTTCTCATCTGCACTCCTTGTTGGGGTGCCTTCGATGGCAAATTACCGGGTGCAGCGAGTAGTGGCTGGTGGCCAGCCGGTTGGCTCACATCTTGGTGGTTGCTAGTAGTGATATGATTTTTGCTACCTTTACCAGCCATTGTTTTGATATTGCTTGTCAGAAGGCAACCAAAAAAATAAATGAGCAAGTTCTGAAGCTTCGTTCCTAGCAACGAAACCAAACTGATGTGGCAAAAATCTAGCGTGAGACGTTCGTTTGATGAGTAGGATATCTGGGCTTGATTTATAGGTTGATCTGCTTCCTTAAACCTGCCTAAGAACACAAAGACATAGTTGGAGTGCAAGGATTGGCCTCGCGAAACCACTTTGGCATGAGAGTAAGTATCGTGTGAATCAAAAGAGAATTTGACAGAGGTTTGAGGCTTAAGAAAGTGTATGTACCTTGTTTAGGGTTTATGGATGGGGTATTTATAGGCCTCCCAATGTCATAGAATCCGTCTAGGATTCACTTCCTTAGTTACCTAGTAGGGTTAGGAGGAAATTCTTAAATTATAGGCGTGATAGGCGGCTGACCGCGGGAATGTCAAAGTAGATAAGGCTAGTGTTCTACTTAGGTAAGGAAACCTTTGACCCGTCTTGGAGAGCAAGTCTCTGAGATTCCCTGCTCGATACTTGCTCGGGCGAGCATGGCTTTTCCTGGCTATGTGATGCAAGTCTGATGATGATAAGTGTGATTCTCGGGCATGTCCCCCTGGTCGGGCAAGCAAGGCTGGTGCTCAACCAGGCTTAGATGTGATATAACATGTCCTCTGCTCGGGTACCCTACTAGCTCTGTCCGCTAGGTTGGTAGGTCCCACGCTAATCGAGCTCGTAACTAGCGTGTGGTGGTCGCTCGTGCTTTGCTCGTGATCGGGTTTGGGTCGGGCACATCAGTATGTATGAATTCGATGGGTTTAAGGATTTGATAGGATTAAGAATTCAAAAGGCAAGGTTCTTGATTTTGGTGGTCATGGTTATTAGAGAGTAAGCTTAGGTCTTCAATTCTATCACAAATTGGAAAAGTAAGTCAATGTTGCATGTGGGTGTGGGCAATGAAGATGACGAAGATGAAGAGGAGAGTGGATGACCTAAACCATGGATGTAAAACCAAACCCATGAAGAATTTATTATATCCAAATGGTCCATGAACTTCTAAATTGATCTGACAAATTTACGGGTCAAAGTCACATGACACGTATATGGGAAAACTTAATTGATAGAATTGGATGAAAGGATCAATTGTACAAAAATTTTCAGCTCAAGGACCAATTGTGAGTAATCGAGACCAAAATCGAGACCAAAAAAGTACATTGAATTCAAACACCTTGATCATTTTTTTTCGTTAAATTCAATGTATTTTTTTTCCCTCAATTTAGTGACTATATTTGACAAATCAAGTCAATAAGGTCATGGGAATTATTTTTGTTAGTTAGATGGACGGAAATATTTGAAATAACCAAAATGCCCTTACTAATATTAAGGGTTTTCAGTTAAAAATGTTAATAGTTAAGGGGTCAAACTAAAAGATCAAATTATCAATATTTAATTTATATTGTTAAAATCTCTCGCTCTCTCTCTCTCTTTCTATATGTATATATATATAATCCCTAACATCGATCTTCTCTCTCAGCGGCCGGTTCTAGCATGCACACCCAGCGGCCTCCTTCCAGCTCCATCTCCGGCCAAATCCGCCCCTGGTCCATCTCCGGCCAAACACCTGGCAGTGTAGTGTAGGTTTTTGTATTAAGATCAACGAGATTATATCTCTGTCCTTAAGACAAAAACTAGAAGCCGTGTTCTAGATGCGCGGCGTGATTCTAGTGAGTCTCCCGGGATATTGATCTTCACAGTGATTGAATGATGGCGGATCTTCAATGCTTCAATCACCAGCGAATGCAACAGTTCTTTGTAATCTACGTAGAGGCGAGAAGGGAGAGTAGTATAGAAAGAGCAGAATTTTCGATAGCAAAAAATCTGTTTGAAGGAGTATTTAAATGTCAGTTAGGATGACGGTTGGGAGCAGTTGGAGGCGGTTGGCTGTCTGAAAAGACACAACCGTTGGAGCGAACGAGCATTTGTTCAAGCGATTCGGTGTTGTAACCTTCGAGGCGATTAACCTCTGGCGGTGAACTTGAACCTTTTCAAAAGGTTCACGTGAAAAGGTCACCACGCCAAATGAGCTGTTAGCAAAAGATAGGTTCGAGCCGGGCAAGCAAGCAAGCAAGCCACCGCCAACCAAGGCCGGGCAGGCGGCGGCGTGTTTGGACCTACACTTAGGTAGGTCTTCCCTCCTACACAAAGTGTAGTGGCCCAAGGGCACGAAAGTAAAGCCTCAGCTCTACCTTATAAGGTAGAGCTTGTTTCATTTGTTCCCAATGTGGGATTCCCACATTATACACTTACATAACTTAGTTTATTCAAGCTATTAGAAACCAAGTTTCCAACAATCCCCCACATTGAATAAGATATCATGTAAGTTGATGACATATTGATATTCTGAGATACAAGCGAGAGTAGCTAGAGTGGAAGAGGTGACTTTTGGCTTTGAACCTTTCATATGAGTTACTATCGGGAAGACTTACTAATCGGTGGTGGTGTGTCTTGAGCCGGCGGTGTTTGATGTCAACCAAGACAATAGTATTCACATAGGCGCCCTCAAACAACGTTTGATTCTACGTTGTGTTCATTTTGGCCTGAGCGGCTTCTGGTTTTGTGAATGTTGTTAGAAAATTTTGCCTCGAAATTTCCATAAGATCGGCCAGTCTTACATTCACATAGGTGATTTCTTATAAGGGTGTATCCTGTCAATACCCCGCTTGATCAAATCAAGTCACAAGAATCATTAAAAAGCGTGCTTATCCTAAAAGTGACGAGGTAACACTAGTGTTTTCACCATAGGAATGAGTAGGAGTGTGAGTCCGTTAGTGTTAACAAGTGAGATCAATTAGTTTGGTTGTCCTTTGAACCTAGACCATGGGGTTGCCAATCAACTAGGTGGGGTTTTCCGCTAAAGGTTCTCTTTATTTCATAGGCTTGAGGCCCATTCCCTTCGATGAGCGATACTAACTATCTGGACAATCCTTTAGTTAATGGATCCGCTAGGTTGTCCTTAGATCGAATATAATCGATGGTGATCACGCCGCTTGGAGAGTAGTTGCCTAACGGTATTGTGTCGCCGCCTTATATGGCGGGACTTACCATTATACATGTTATTTTGTGCCCTTCCAATTCGCGGCTTGATCGCGCAATGGATGCATATATTTGGCCGCATCGGCCGCGTGGCCATGCCGAATATTTTCAAGGAAGTTACGTAACCATTCGCCTTCCTCACCGTTTGCTTTATCTAAGGCGATAATTCTCGATTCCATAGTAGACCTTGCAATGCAAGTCTGCTTGGAAGATTTCCATGCAATGGTACCGCCACCAAGAGTGAATACAAATCCACTTGTTGACTTGGAGTCGTTAGTATCGTAAATCCAATTAGCATCACCGTATCCTTCAATAACTATGCGGATACTTGGAGTAATGCAACCCGTAGTCCTTAGTGTATCGAAGATATCTAAGAGTCCTTATATGGCTTTCCATTGATCGGGTAGGCCGATTACTTGTAAACCGACTCAATCGTTAATGCTTGCGCGAGGTCGTAAGGCGTGCGGCAGCCTGTAAAGATACATAAGACTTCCAATGATTCGAGAGTATTCAATTTGAGATACGCCTCGTAGGTTCTTTTTGAGATGAAAGTTAGGTCTATTGGAGTCTTAGCAATGCTTGTATCACCGTTGCTAAATTTGTGAGTCTCTAATATCTCAATATAATGAGATTGTGATAAAACTATCTCCTCGGATGGTCTAGATATTTTAATAGGACACATGCATAACTAAATCTTTCATGTCAAATGGCACATCTTTTTGGTCTTTGATCATGTTATTATTGCTACCAATAATTAACATATCATCAACGTAAAGACGAGATAATGATGTAACCTTGTTGTGTATTCTTAGCGTATACACACTTGTCACGTTCATTAGTCTTGAAGCCATTAGCAAGTATAACGTCATCAAACGTTTATGCCATTGTTGGTGCTTGCTTTAGGCCGTATAAAGACTTGACGGTCGACGGACCTTGGTTTCATTGCACGGAGCAATAAAGCCTTGAGCATTTCATATCTTTCTTCAAGTTCACCGTTAAGAAAGCGGTCTTGACATCCATTTGATGTATCTCGAGACCGTGTAGTGCCGAAGGCAATGAGTAAAAAGCGAATGAAGTAATTCGATGGCTGGAGCATAGGTGTCAAAATAATC
Source organism: Codonopsis lanceolata (assembly GCA_013146195.2). Classification (NCBI taxonomy): domain Eukaryota; kingdom Viridiplantae; phylum Streptophyta; class Magnoliopsida; order Asterales; family Campanulaceae; genus Codonopsis; species Codonopsis lanceolata. The sequence goes on along the minus strand of CM028379.1, from coordinate 125,942,722 downwards.
AACACCCTCCTTTTGATTAAAACCCAGCGAGGCGGGCCTATTTATCAATGGACCCATCGGTTCAATTTTCGTTTGAACCCATTTACACCCAGGGGTTTTGCAACCTTTGGGAAGGTGGCGAGCTCCCGGTGTGGTTTTGCATAATGGAAGATATTTCGCCGTGGCGGCTTCCTTCCATTGTGGAGCCTCGGGAGTAGACATTGCTTCCTTGAATGTGCGTGGTTCATTATCCACGGCGTGGTCACAAAGTCTGGTCCAAAGGTCTTCGTGCGAGCTCGCTTGCGGCGAGGTTCATCAATGTCTTCTTGATGAATACCTTGATCAATAGCCATAAGGGACTATTGCTTGTGTGGTGTTATCTTGTTGATCATTGACCAAGGAAATGAGCGTTTTTGAGAAGTATCATCTTTTAGAGGAAAGATAGCTTCAATGGCATTTTTGATTCCATAACGATTCACCTCGATTTCGGGATTAGTTTATGGACTAAGAACCGATAGGCGGCTATGGGTTGCATAACCAATAAAAGTACAATCCACGTTTTGGAACCGATTTTAACCTTTTTAGGTGGTGGGACGACTACTTTAGCTAGGCACCCTTAACTTTGAGGTATGTTGTAGGATGGTTTCGACCATGCCATAATTCATGACGTTTTGTCCAATTTCTTGTGGGAAGCTTGTTTAACAAGTAATTGGCGATGAGCACCGCCTCCCCCACATTTCGTCGGGTAGGATTGAAGCAATAATGCGTTCATCATTTCTTTTAAGGTTCGATTTTTTCTGGCAATCCCATTGGTTGTGGGCTATATGGGGTGTGGCTTTGTGAATAATCCCGTGGGTTCGGCTGAAGTCTTTGAAGGAAAACATATTCACCTCCTCGATCGGACTTAAGAATTATCTTCTTTGAAAGTTGATTCTCGACTTCGTTTTTGTAAAGTTTAAAAGCTTCTTCAGGCTTCTTTTTAAAGATAGAGATGACAAAGGGATACAATCATCAATAAAGGTGATAAAGTATTTGTTCCGCCATAAGATTCTATGGATTTTAAGTCACATAGATCACTGAACCATATCTAATGGTGTTTATGGTCACTGATTGTCTTAAATGATTCTTGTTTGCTAGCTTCAACGCAAGTATGGCATTTGTTATTTTTATTAATGCGACTGAGGAATTAATTCCATTTTCATTAATCGCCTCATGAGTCATAGTTATGACCTAATCGATAATGCCAAAGATTGAAACTCAAGCAAGTAAGAAGAAGATGGTGTCAGAGCACTTTTATTATCAACATTGTATGCGGTGTTAACCACCATTACATTACACTTAAAGGCCCCTCATCGAGGTAACCTTTACCAATAAAAACCCCACTCTTACTTAGATAAACTTGTCCGACTCAAAGCCAACTTAAAACCCATGTTTAACCAAAAAGAGAACCTGA
>CM028379.1:125825898-125941190 GCA_013146195.2 Codonopsis lanceolata | reverse complement strand
TTGATGTTCTTACTTACTTGTTGTGGTTTGAAGTGAAGGATAGTAGAAAGCAACAAACACTACTGTTAATCGTAGTTGTTTGTTATTTTATTGTTGTTGCTACTGAATGCTTGTTAGGAGCATTTGATTTTAGTGTTTTTGCAATAGGTTGGATGTAATGATTAGTTTTAAGGAGTTTATTATGTATGTAAAATACCCCTTTAATGATAATATTGTGCTCAAATTGATGAACTTGTACTCTTATTAATGCAATTTACTCAAATTGGCCTCTCCATACAAATGAAATTGTATTGAAATTGATCAAATTGAATGCAAGAAAAAAACCTAAATATTCAATAACTGTTCGGGTCCCTGGACGGAATCAACATCTAACAGTTCGGGTAACTGGACTGAACATTTTCTTCACCGTTTGGCTATTATACCCGAACAAATAGTTTATGGTTTAGGGTTTTTGGTTTAGGGTTTAGGGTTTTTGGTTTAGGGTTTAGTTTTTCCCAGGGTTTATATCAGATTATGCGAATGACCAGTACAACGACCAGTTTTTCCCAGGGTTTATACCAGATTATGCAAACGACCAGTACGACGACTAGTTCTTCCCAGGGTTTATACCATATTATGCGAACGACTAGTTTTTCCCAGGGTTTATACCAGATTATGCAAACGACCAGTTAGATGACCAGTTTTTCCCAGGGTTTATACCAGATTATGCAAACGACCAGTACGACGACCAGTTCTTTCCCAGGGTTTATATCAGATTATGGAAACGACCAGTACGACGACCAACTCTTTCCCAGGGTTTATAGCATATTATACGAACGACCAGTACGACGACCCGTTTTTTTTTCCTAGGGTTTATATCAGATTATGCAAACGACCAGTACGACGACCAGTTCTTTGCCAGGGTTTATACCAGATTATGCAAACGACCAGTACGACGACCAGTTCTTTCCCAGGGTTTACACCAGATTATGCGAACGACCAGTACGCCGACTAGTTCTTTCCCGGGGTTTATACCATATTATGCGAACGACCAGCGACCGGTTCTTTCCGTGGTTTATACGATTATGCGAACAACGACGACGACGGTTTTTCGGGGTTTATACTAGATTATGCAAACGACCAGTACGACAACCAGTTCTTTCCCATGGTTTATACCAGATTATGCAAACGACCAGTACGGCGACCAGTTCTTTCCCAAGGTTTATACCAGATTATGCGAAGCGACCAAGACGACGCGATTCTTTCGGGTTTATACTAGATTATGCAAGCGACCAAGACAACGACTTTTCCCTGGTTTATACCAAGCGATCCGACGACCGGTTTTTCCGTGGTTTATACCATATTATGCAAACGACCATTACGACGACCAGTTTTTCCCGGGGTTTATACCAGATTATGCAAACGACCAGTACGACGACCAGTTCTTTCCCAGGGTTTATACCATATTATGCGAACGACCATCTGACGACGGTTTTCAGGGTTTATACCGATTATGCAAGCGACCGACGACGGTTTTTCCGGGGTTTATATCAGATTATGCAAACGACCTGTACGACGACCGGTTCTTCCCAGGGTTTATACCAGATTATGCAAACGACCAGTACGATGACCATTTTTTCCCAGGGTTTATACCAGATTATGCAAACGACCAATACGACGGCCAATTTTTCCCAGGGTTTATACCAAATTATGCGAACGACCAGTACGACGACTAATTTTTCCCATTATAAATAAATGTAAGCCAGACATAAATTTAACTGGGATTCAGTTGATTACAATAGCAATCAATTAAGAAACTACAATTAAATACGAAAAGAAAATTTTATTGAACGAAAACTCAGTCTTCTTCTTCTGGGGGTTCTTACTTAACAACAATGGAAACCAAATTAATAACTTTGTCAAATTTTCCATGAGATGCAATAACTTTGTCCATTATAAATAAATCTAAGCCAGACATAAATTTAACTGGGATTCAGTTGATTACGATAGCAATCAATTAAGAAACTACAATTAAATATTTGTAAAACCGTAAAGGTCAGTTTATTATTAACGAACTACTAAAAGTATTATTTTCTTAAAAAATTGACTTTCAAACGGGGTCTGTTTACCCAGAACGGAGGGATTAATTCCAATAATTTGTATACGAAATTGTGGGCCGAACAAAAAAATGCTGGACAAAAATTAAATTGATTACGCTAATTACGATAACAGTTAAAAAGAAAAAAATAAATATTTCAAATTACAAAATGTTTTAATCGTTCCCTCCATTCCCTTCCCCTGTACCTCAATATACATCAAACAAAAAAAATAAAAGACGAAGGAGGAGAGCCCTGCGAACAGAAAATCAACACAGAAGGTTCTTAATCACCCCAAATCAAACTTTCTCAATTGGAGTGAACAACAACCGAGCAACAACAACACATAACCTGCTACACCCCCAAATCGATTCCACAAATGTCGAGCTTCATAGGTTTGAAATCTCATTCTTTTGTCTTTAATTTTGAAGTTATTTCTAGGTTTTGAAATAACTTAGGGTTTAAATTTATATGTGGTTTTGAACGAACTTAGGGTTTAAATTCCTCAATACAATTTATAAACTCAGATAAATTTCAAATATATACAAGAATCCCGAAATTGCTACATTGTTCTGGTTTTGAACCCGAACATTCATCATTATGTTCCGTTTGTACACCCGGACATTTGTGAATATGTTCGGTTTGTACACCCGAACATATTTGAAATTTTATGTTTTATTTATTTATTTATTTATTTAAGGGTTTGTATCATTGACGATGTTGTACCTATATTGTGTTTTACTTTATATTTGTAGGGAAGGCAACAAAGGCTCTTGGGTTTGGAAGTAAAAAACCAACAGCCCCCTCCAGGGAAAGACCAACGGCCGCCAATAGACAAGCACAACAATTACAACGTGACAAAGATTTACAAGAAAAAAAAGATGAGGCCTTACGGGTAAACAAATATCGCGTACACCTTGACGATTTTCAGTTGCATAATCAAGAACAACAACTACAATCTGAAGAGGAAGAGGAAGAGCAAGAGGAAGAGGAGGAGAGGGAAGTGGACGAGGACGAGGACGATGACGATGATGATGACGATGACGAGGAAGAGGAAAAGGAAGTGGCAGAGGAAGATGAAGATAAAAATGAAGATGAAAAGGACGAGGAAGAGGAGGTTGATGGATGTGGACCAAATATAAAGACATTGTTAATCACATACGCCGACCATGTCGCTGCAGATGTATGGTTGGTCATGTGAAGAGGGGTTTTAAGATGTATTGGCCATACATCGAAAATAAGGGATTGGGAGATTCCACTTTTAGAGTCTGCTCGTTGTTTCAAGACGACTACCCATCTTACAAACTTGAGAGAAATTACCCGGGTCCATTTTGATTAATTAGCGCTTCTGTGGAACGATGGCATCCAGAGACCAATACTTTTCATATGCCATTTGGTGAAATGTCAATTACCTTGGAAGATGTCCATTGTATCCTTGGTCTTCCAATCCGAGGGATGCCGGTTCTATCTAAAGGCAAGTTGACAAAGGAACGTGTTTGTCAACTTTGGGAGTTTCTCGTCTGCAATTGGAGGATGGGATGCGGGGAGTCAGGGGTTCATCGGTTAGACTTGAGTGGCTCCGTCAAACATTTATGCCAAACACAACATCTGATGATGAGCATATAGTGGAGTGTGCAGTGAGGGCATATTTGTTATTTATGATGGGTTGCGGTATTTTTACTGATAAGAGTGGAACCCAAGTTAGTGTTGACTACCTCGAGTGGCTAGCTGACCTACAGGATGCCTCCACATATGCATGGGGAGCTGCTGCGCTGGCTTACTTATATAGGGAGCTAGGGAAAGCTTCCAGAGCCAAAACACAACAAATCACAGGATCGTTAACATTATTGGAGGTAATAACATACCTTTTATTTTGTTTTGTGGTATATTAAAAACACATTGTTTATATTTGTTTATTAATTGTTGTAGCATGACTTTTTTTTTAAATTTAAAATTGGATTTCATGCAGACATGGATATACGAATATTTTCCATGTTTTAGGCCTCCACATAATGTGGACTATAGACAGAGGCAGCCTGTTGCACAACGGTGGAAACCGGCTGGAAATCAAGGGTCATCTACGGAGCGATTACAGGCTATTCGTGAACAAATTGACTCTTTGAGATTCGGTGATGTGAGTATTGATCAAACTACTATTTTATGTTGTTTGTTTTAGTAGTTTCGGAATAAATTGCAACTTGTTATACTGTTGTAGGTTGAGTGGCTTGCGTACGATGCGAGTGTTAGCGAAAGCTTTCCATTTGACCAAGTTGCCTTCTATCACGGATGTATATGTATGGACACCATAGTTGAGCCATACCATCCCGAGAGATTTTTGAGGCAATTTGTGTTTATACAAACAATTCCAACAACGCCAATTGCTCACGACACTCCCAATAGAGGACTTGTAAAGGACCGAGTTATGTGGTTGACGCTTGCAAGATTGTGAAACATGCTTAACACATACATTTTATCAGATGACGATCTTGGTCCCAGGTGCCGACGACCTGGTCAGTTTGAACCTGGTTATCTCACGTGGTTCAGGCAATATTGAGACATAGATTAGAGATTAGAGATTTCAAACTAATTTCTCTTCTATTGTCACTGTATTAACTATTTGTACTCATGATATTGATACTTAATCTATTGTACTTATGATAGATAAAAAAAGTCATGGTAGATAAAAAAAAGTCATGGTAGAGCAAAAAAAGTCATGGTAGATCAAAAAAGGTTATGGTAGATAAAAAAAATCATGGTATATAAAAAAATCATGGTATAGCAAAAAAGTCATGGTAGATCAAAAAAAACCATGGTAGAGCAAAAAAAGTCATGGTAGATCAAAAAAAAGTCATGGTAGATCAAAAAAAGACATGGCAGATCAAAAAAAGTAATGGTAGAGAAAAAACAGTCATGGTAGAGTAAAAAAGTCATGATAGATCAAAAAAAGTCATGATATAGCAAAAAAAGTCATGGTAGATCAAAAAAGGTCATGGTAGATAAAAAAAACCATGGTAGAGCAAAAAAAGTCATGGTAGATCAAAAAAGTAATGGTAGAGCAAAAAAAGTCATGGTAGATAAAAAAAATCATGATAGATCAAAAACAGTCATGGTAGATCAAAAAAAGTCATGATAGAGAAAAAAAGTCATGGTAGATAAAAAAAAATCATGGTAGAGCAAAAAAGTCATGGTGAGCAAAAAATGTCATCGTAGATCCAAAAAAGTCATGGTAGATCAAAAAAAATCATGATAGATCAAAAAAAGACATGGTAGATAAAAAAAACCATGGTAGAGGAAAAAAAGTTGTGGTAGAGCAAAAAAAGTCATGGTAGATCAAAAAAGATCATGGTAGAGCAAAAAAAACCATGGTAGATCAAAAAAAGGTCATGATAAATCAAAAAAATCATGGTAGAGCAAAAAAACCATGGTAGATCAAAAAAAAGTCGTGGTAGATCAAAAAGAGTCATGGTAGATAAAAAAACCATGGTAGATAAAAAAAAAGTCATGGCAGATAAAAAAAACCATGGTAGAGCAAAAAAAGTAATGGTCGATAATAAAAATCTATGGTAGATCAATACGTTCGGTTATAGTTCCCGAACATTTATCTACATGTTCGGCCATGTGAACCGAACTTTCATACAATGTTTTTTTACTTGTTGGTCCAACTTCAACACCCCCATATCCAATTCTATTAAACATATATGAATATTTGGAAACATAACACAATAAAATAAGTCACGTTAGATCAAAAAAAGTCATGGTAGAGCAAAAAAAGTCATGGTAGATCAAAAAAAGTCATGGTAGATCAAAAAAGGTCATGGTAGATCAAAAAAACCATGGTAGAGCAAAAAAAGTCAGGTAGATAAAAAAAAGTCATGGTAGATAAAAAAAAACCATGGTAGAGCAAAAAGGTCATGGTAGATAAAAAAAAGTCATGGTAGATCTAAAAAAAACCATGGTAGAGCAAAAAAAAAACCATGGTAGATATGAGTGTTGGCTTGGCCCATATGGGCAGCCCACTTCCTACACCCAAACCAGCAACCCAAGACCCATAACCCACTTACCTTTTATTCCCTCCATGTTGACTTTTCGGCTAATTGGTTTTTTAGTTTTGGGGAATCTTTGATTTCCTTGATTTTTGGCTCCTTCCTTCTATTCTCTCTGTCAGCCGCGTCCCTGCATCCTTGCCGATTTCTTCGGGCTGATTGGTAGCTTGGTAGGTTATTTATACTCCCTTCTGTCCGCCTCTTGATATAGGTGAGTATCCGGTTGAGTCCATCATCAAAGGAGGTAATTTCCTTTGGCTATCTATCTATCTCTCTCTCTGCGTCTCTGCCGAGCCGTGCTTCTTGGTATACACTATGTGTGTGCGTGAGCTTAATGATTACAGTGATAGTGAGTTATGTGAGAGGAGGGTTTTCGGGTTGTGGGATTTCTTGTTGGAAGGCTGGGTTGTATACACAATTGAGTGAAATCCTTGGAAACATTGTCCCTTCAGTTATGAACTCGGTTGGTTGGACTGCTATACTTTGTGTATAGGCAGTGCGGATCTGAGCCTAGGCATTATAAGCCCTAGATAGATTCGAGTTAGGCTCCGTTGAGCCGAGGATACTCATAGCACTAATTTATTGTTTATATTGCTTTGTTATAAATTGCTTGTTGCATGTAATTCATTGGCAATATAGTTTGATACATTAGTGTGTCTTCGACTTTGGTATATTGTAAGTTTATTGCCAAAGACAAAGACGGGTACTTATTCAAAGTCATATTATATTTTGGTGTGGCTCCGGTGTTCGTTTGATTCGGTAAAGTATCCTTAATTTTTACGTTACAGTGGTATCAGAGCCTAGGTGGATTGAATCAAATTTTTTGGAGCCTTCTTTATTCCAAATTTGGGTTGTGACTTTGTTATTTTATTATTCGCCTATTAATTGTGTTTCTTGTCTGCTCTATTAATTTTTGCTTCCGAATATTCTTGCTTTTTTGCCTGTTATTTTTTCGATCTTTGTTGCATTCGAAATTAAAATCGGTGATTTTTCTCATAAACGTTAAATTGTTTTTTTTTTTTTGACTATGTCAACTTACCCTTTGGAACCGTTTAATGGAAAATCTGATTTTTCAATTTGGCAACAAAAGATGAAAGGAATTTTGATAAAAGAAAAGTGTTTTTTTGCTATAACTCAAAAATTCAAAAAGGATGCATCTGAAGATGCTATACTTGATATTGATGATTGTGCTTTCTCGTCTATTATTTTGAACTTGACTGAATCTGTGATTCGTAAGTGTGGTAAACAATCGCATGCTAAAAATCTTTGGGATAAACTTGAGGAAATTTACTTTGAGAAGAATTTGCCTAACAAGACGTATCTTTTAGAAAAATTCTTTAGTTTTAAATTAGACCTCAATAAGGATATCGAAGATAATGTTGATGCTTTTACCAAGCTAGTTCAAAAAATAAAGCAAACGGGTGATGAGCACATAGATAACTATACTTCTATTGTTCTATTAAATGCTATACCTGAATCTTACTCTGATGTTAAGTCTGCGATCAAATATGGTAGAGACCAAGTTAAACTTGATACGGTGATTAACAGGTTGAAGAGTAAGGAGTTAGATTTAAAGGTCAATAAAGGGAAGTCTAGTATGAATGAGGTTAATGTGGTTCGGGGTAGATCTTTCCATAGGAATAATGGAAAATTTCAATCAAAATCAAGGTCAAAATCAAAATTCGGACAAGAATAAAGGGAGAAGCAAAAGTAGGTTGAGCTCTAAGCAAAGACATAGAACTTGTTACAATTGTGGTGAAGTGGGCCATTTTAAAAAGGAGTGCCCTAATCCGAAAAGGAAAAATCAAAATCAAGAACAAAACCAAGGTGATTGCAACTTAGCTTCTGGTAGTAATGTTTCCGCTGATGTGTTTATGGTTACTGATTCTTGTGATAATGTTGTGAATTCTGTGCATTATGCTTGTGCTAGTGAATGGCTTATAGATTTTGGTTGCACTTATCACATGACACCATTGAAATCATTGTTTACTACTTATAGAGAAGTTAATGTTGGTTCTGTTTCTCTGGCTAATGAGAAAAAAATGTGATATACTTGGTATTGGTGATATTGATTTGAAATGCAATTCTGGTTATGTTTTAACTTTGAAAAATGTGAGACATGTGCCTGAATTATGTAGCAATTTGATTTCATGTGCCTCGTTAGAGGATAATGGTTTAGAAGGAAAATGGGGTAAGGCTGTTATGAAAATACTAAAGGGGTCTTTAGTTATTGCAAAATGTGAAAAACGTCGGAACTTATATGTTTGCCATGCTTTACCTATGTCTACTTCTGAGATTTATGCTAATGTCGTTAAGGAAGATAAAACGATGTTGTGGCATAAGAGACTAGGTCACATAAATAATAAAGGGTTAGAAATTTTACAAAAAACAGGTGTTTTTGGAAATGAAAAATTTTCTGGTTTACCTTTTTGTGATACTTGTGTTAAGAGCAAACATCATAAAGTGAGTTTTCCACCCCCTTCCCTAGGAAAGCATTCTAGCAAGAAATTCCTTGACTACATACATGCCGATGTATGGGGGCCCTCTAGTGTGCCCATTCAAGGTGGCAATATGTATTTTCTATCCATCATTGATGACTTTTCACGAAAGGTCTGGGTTTTCTTAATGAGACACAAATCTGAGTCATTTGAGAAATTTAAAACTTGGAAAGTTTTTATTGAAAATCAAATAGGAAAGAAAATCAAAATGCTTAGGACCGACAATGGATTAGAATTCTATAATCATGAGTTTGATGAATTCTGTGCTATTCATGGTATTGGTCAACATAAAATTGTTCCCTCTAACCCACAACAGAATGGTGTTGCCGAGCGTATGAACATGATTCTTTTGGAAAGAGTGAGAGCTATGCTCAATACTTCGGGTCTCTCCAAACGTTTTTGGGGAGAGGCAGGTGTAACTGCCGCTTATATCATCAATAGGTCCCCCTCTGTGCCTTTGCATGGTAGATGCCCTGAAGCGGTCTTTACGGGCAAAGAGATTGATATCTCGTATATGAGGGTGTTCGGTTGTGCAGCTTATGCATATCAAAGACATGACAAACTTGAACATGCACATCAAAAGGACAACTCATTAATCTTCCCAAAAGTGGCTTCTATGTTTCTAAGGCTTGCTCTTCTCGTCGGTGTAATTTGATTAGTAGATGGTCTGGCTGCTCGCATCGTGCTTTGCCCATGAAATACTTGGGAGTTCCTCTCTTTACGGGCAGGGTGAAGCGGCGGTATTTCGAGGATCTTGAGTCAAAGATTATGAAGAAAATCAGTGGGTGGCATTCTAAGCTCCTATCATTTGGTGCTCGGCTTACTTTGATTAAGGTTGTTCTATGTAGCATTCCTATACACACTTTGTCGGTCATTCCTGTCCCTCAATCGGTTTTGCTCAGATTGGAAAGAGCTATGGCTGAATTCCTTTGGAGTGTTAATGGTGATCATAGGGCTCATTGGGTGGCATGGCATAAAATTTGCCGCCCTCTTAATGAAGGTGGCCTCGGTATTCGCTCATTTCATCATGTGATGGCCTCGGCTCACGTTAAGTTGGTGTGGAGTGTGCTTTCGGGCACTAGTCTATGGGCTAGATATTGCAACCTAAAGTATGGTAGTGTGGATGGTTTGCATAGCCCTTTGAATTCTCCTATGGTTTGGAAAGCTATTGCTTCTCAACTTGACAATATTCGGGCCTGTAGTAGGTGGATTGTTGGGGAAGGCAAGCTATCTTTCTTGAGCGATAATTGGTGTAGTGTCCGTCTCCAAGGCCCCCTTCCTATGGACATAGGCCTTTCGGTTAAGGAAACTCTGCCTGTTTTTGACGAGCTTTGCCATCTAGTTCTAGCTGAGCTTCATGACCAGATTAGAAGAGTCCGCTGCATGGATAATGTTCAAGATCGCCTTGTCTTTACTTTAGCAACATCCGGTAAATTCCAGTCTTCTGCTTTTTGGAACTACATCAGACCTTCTAATCCTACCCTCTCTTGGGCCGTCAGAATCTGGCAATATTGGATCCCGACTTCTGTGAGCATCTTCGTATGGAGGCTCATGCAGGGGGCGTTGCCGGTGGATATCTGTCTTCAAGGTCGTTATATCCAGTTGGCTTCTCGCTGTGTTTGTTGTTCTTCTCAGCCAGATTGTGAATCGGTGGAGCATCTCTTCCTGTTCTCTGAAGTGGTTAAGACGGTCTGGTCGCGGCTGGCTCGCCCATTCCGTAAAATTACTCATTATTGCAATATTGATCATCTATTCCGTTCTTGGTCTAGGAGTTCTCTTTATCAACAACTTGGAGCTTGTCAGTTAGGCGTTTTTATGTTTGGTTGTTGGGAGATTTGGAAGGCTAGATGTGCAGCTGTGTTTGATAATGTTCCTATGCAGCCGGATTCAGTTTTTCGTAGGATCATTTTGCATCTTCAAGATTCGGCCATGACCTTTAGACCTCGATCAGCTAGTGGGTCTCGTGGTATTGTAGCTCTTCAATCCCTGAATATTCCTATCCAGGCTGTTCCAGCCCGCATTGGTCGTTGGCTGAAATGGTGCCCTCCGAACGGCTCTTCTTTTAAGCTCAACACTGACGGCTCTTGTTTAAAGGGCGATTGTTCAGGGGGCGGTATTATCTGTAATTCTAAGGGAGAATTGTTACTTGCTTTCTCCAATTTTTAAGGTAGAGGCTCGAATATGTATGCATAAATTTTGGCCCTTCTCGATGGTCTTCGCCTTTGCAGGGACTTAGCATTGGAGAGTGTTTTGGTTGAATCAGATTCTTTGACTGCGGTTAATTTTATTGGTGGTAAGCATTTCGCTCCTTGGCTTTACGAGTATGAGCTTCGGGAATGTTGTCAGGCCCTTTCCTCTTATAGTTTGAATCATGTGTTCCGGGAACAAAATTTTGTTGCTGATCGTCTGGCGGTGGAGGCTAATCTTCATCACATGAGACGAACCTTTTTTGACATTCGTGATTTGCCCAAAGATGTTCTTTTTGCTTACAAAAGTGATTTGTATGGTTTTTTGTCCTTTCGTCGTTGATTTTGTATTCTTTGTTTTAAAGGTAAGGCTCCTCTGTCCCCCCGTTCAAAGGGTAAGGCTGGTTGTCCCCCTTAAGTCTGTATTTTCCTTTTTATTAATATAATCTCGCAGGTGCCGTCCTGCGTCCAAAAAAAAAAAAAGAACCTAGGGCTGCTAGGTGTGTGTTTTTAGGGTACCCGGAGGGTGTGAAGGGGTATAGACTTTGGTTAAAAGAGGAAAATGGTTTTAAGACCATAATTAGTAGGGATGTTGTCTTCAATGAACTTGAATTTCCTTGCTTGATTCCTGCTCAACCTATACATGTTAATGAGGTTCCCCCTCCCCCGGCTTCAATTGCGGTGGAGCAACCCCATGTTATTGATGATGTGCCAACCGAAAATGTGGAAATTGATCATGAGAATGTTGAAATTGAACACAATGAAGATGATGAAAATGTAGAGGATGAGCATGTCCCGGAAATAGAAACTCTAGATGACTACCAACTTTCTAGGGACCGACCTAGACGGGAAGTTAGGATACCATCTAGACTTAATGATTTTTATATGACATCTTTTGTGTTTAGTGTGTTTGATTCTCTTGACAATTGTGATGAACCTATATCTTACCATGATGCTTTAAAGTCTTCTCATTCTGCTAAGTGGTTAAATGCTATGAAAGATAAAATTAACTCGTTGCATGTTAACCAAACATGGACCTTGGTCCCTAAACCTAAAACATGTTCTCTCGAGCCTCCGGTGTCTGTTATTAGAAGAATTGAATAGTTTTTTGCTAATTTCTTCTGGGGAAGTATAGATGGTCACTCTAAATCTCATTGGATTTCCTGGAAAACTTGCTGTTTGCCTAAGCATTCGGGAGGAGCTGGTATCTCATCTTTGTTCACCTTGGTTAAAGCTTTCTCAGTGAAGCTTTGGTGGAGGTTTCGGACTGTTAAAAACCTGTGGACTGATTTCCTTCGTGCTCGTTACTGTTCTCATGGTACTTCCCGTTCTAACCGTTGTTCTCATATATTGCATCGTCTCCAACGGATTAAACCTTTAGCTGATCCTTGCATTGGTTGGGTTGTGGGTAATGGTTCGATTTCTATTTGGCAAGACCATTGGCTTCTGGATATAAGCCTTTCCAAACCTCCAGATTGTTCTCTCGAATTTGTTAAGGATCTTTTTGATTCTGAAGGTTGTCTACTTCCCATTGCCAGTTCAATCCTTCCGCATTCTGCTCTTCAGATCATTGCCAACCAATCAATTTCTATTTCGAACCAGCCGGATCTTCCCTTCTGGAGCTGTACATCTTCGGGCAAGTTTACTCTCAGTTCGGTGAAGGACCTTATCTCTCCTTCTAGTGCCTCTCTTACGTCTTCCAAATTTGTTTGGCACAAATTTCTCCCAGCCCGTATCAGCCTGTTCTTATGGCGTTTATTCCTGGGCCGATTGCCTATTGATGAAGGGCTTCTCAAAAAAGGCTTTCACTTAGCCTTGCGGTGTGTTTGCTGTGCTTACAGTTGTGTTGAGACTTTCAAGCATCTTTTTCTTCACAGTGAAGCTGCTAGCTTTGTTTGGAAAGATTTTACTCTGCATGGTATCTCTATTGGTGGTAATACAGTCCAACAAAGATGTATGATAAATTGGTGTAAGGCAAAATCTGCAGTCCTTATTCTTCTCCCATCCATTATCTTATGGAATCTCTGGAAATTCCAGAATGGTGTGATCTTTGATGGGTCTCACAAACATTATTCTGTGGTTGTTCAAACAGTAGATTCAGATCTCCATCTCATCATTTCTGCTTGGAACTTCTTTGGTTTTCGGCAAAGTCAAGGTCTCACTTATTCTTTTGCTTCCCGGAAAAAGGTGACTATTCGTGTTGTTTCCTGGTCTAAACCCTCGCCAGGTGTTCTCAAACTTAATTCAGATGGTGCTTGTCGTGGCAACGCGGGCCTAAGTGGAGGTGGGGATGTTATTAGAGATTTAGAAGGTGCTGTTGTTTATGCCTATTCTTCCTTTTATGGGGAGTCCACTAATACTGTGGCTGAAATGAAAGCTCTTTTCCAAGGTCTTCGTTGGCTTCAAAGCAAGGGTCATCGTGACGCTATTGTTGAGATTGATTCCATGATTATTTGTGATTTTCTTAATAAGGATTATAATGTTCCGTGGAATTTGGCCTACTTCGTCCGTGCTATTGGTTTGATGAGGGATGAACTTTCTTTCTCAGTTCGTCATTGTTCAGGGAGGCTAATTTTGTGGCTGATGGTTTGGCCAATCTGGCTGTGGACCTGGGTTGTGATCATTGCTTTTCCTCGGTTTCTTCTTTACCCCGTTGTATTAGAAGTAACGTTCTTCTTGATGTTAGTGGTACAGCTAGAATTCGTATGTCTTAGTTTTTTCGGTTTTGTGCCCTTGTTGGGTTTTCCTTTTTTTTTTGAGGTAAGGCTTCTTTGTCCCCCCGTTCAAAGGGTAAGGCTGGTTGTCCCCCTTAAGTTTGTATCTTTCTCTTATTTAAATAAAATCTCGCAGGTGCCGCCCTGCTTCCATTAAAAAAAAAAGGTTGTTCAAGGTTAAGACTAAGAATGAAAGTGCTAGATTTAAAGCACGATTGGTTGCTAAAGGATTACTCGAAACGAGGGGATAGATTACAAAGAATTTTTTGCTCCGGTTGTCAAATTTACTACGGTAAGAGTCATGCTTGCTTTAGTTGCTCAGTTTAATTGGGAATTAAAACAAATGGATGTGAAAACGGCGTTTTTACATGGTGACTTGGATGAAAAAAAATTTCATGAGACAACCCGAAGGTTTTGTTGATAAGAGAAATCCCGACTATGTGTGTTTATTGAAAAAATCGTTGTATGGCTTGAAACAATCTCCTAGGATGTGGAACAAGAAATTTGATATGTGTATGTTGTCTTTAAAATTCACTCGTATCTCTTATGATCATTGCTTGTATTTTAAAGCCAACTCTTCTACTCATGTGTTCCTATTGATTTATGTTGATGATATGCTAATTATCAGTCCTTGTATTAAATCAATTGAAAATGTGCAAAATTGTCTTAGTGCGAATTTTGACATGAAAGATCTAGGAGATGCTAAAAAGATTTTGGGAATGAACATTGTTAGGGATAGAAAGAATTCCACTATTACTCTTAATCAAATTTCTTATGTGCATAGGATGGAGGATGCTAAACGTGTAGATGTACCTCTAGGAAGACATTTCATCCTTAGTAAAAATCAGGCCCCCCAAACTGATTTTGATAAAAAGCAAATGGAGAAAGTGTCTTATTCTAATGCGATTGGTTCCATTATGTATCTTATGGTTAGCACTAGACCTGATATTATGCTATTAGTTGTTTGAGTAGATACATGTCTAACCCTGGTATGCCTCATTGGGAAGCGGTCAAATGGCTTTTTAAATATCTTGGTTATTCTGTGAATTATGGCTTGAAATTCTCCAAATGCAATGAAGGTGTTGTATTGAAGGGTCATGTGGATTCTAACTATGCTAATGATAGAGATAGTAGGAAGTCTACTACTTCTTATATGTTCACTTTGTGTGGTTCATGTGTTAGTTGGAAATCTCAATTACAACCCATTGTTGCATTGTCTACTACCGAGTCTGAGTTTGTTTCTATAACTTAAGCTTTTAAAGAAGCGACTTGGTTGAAAGGATTGATAACTAAAATTGGTTTTCTAAAGGAAAAAGTTGTGGTTATTCTGACAGTCAGTCAGGAATTCAACTATGCAAAAACCCTATTTTTCATGATAGAACAAAACATATCGATGTTCGTTTTCATTAGTTGAGAGATTTAATTGAAAAGGGTTTTATTTTATTAGAAAAAATTCCATCTCAGTATAATCCTGCGGATATGAATACGAAATGCTTACCTGTGTTGAAATTTCAAACATGCTTAAAATTTTTGAATTTTGATACCGGTAGTTGAATGCATGTTTCGTGTCACTGTTTCCTTACTTTGTGTTTGGAAAGTGAGTTATGTCTCTTCTACAGTTTTTCTTTGTGAAAATCTGTCTCCCGTTCTTAGTTCTTTCTTTGTGTTGGATCAAGTTCGGGATAGGCTATGATGTTCCCCACTTATGTCCAAGAGTTCAATATGATGGTCCCGATACTTGTTCCAAGGTGGAGATTGTGAGTGTTGGCTTGGCCCAAATGGGCAGCCCACTTACTACACCCAAACTAGCAACCTAAGACCCATAACCCACTTACCTTTTATTCCCTCCCTATTGACTTTTCGACTGATTGGTTTTTTAGTTTTGGGGAATCTTTGATTTCCTTGATTTTTGGCTCCTTCCTTCTATTCTCTCTGTCAGCCGCATCCCTGCATCCTTGCCGATTTCTTCGGGCTGATTGGTAGATTGGCAGGTTATTTATACTCCCTTATGTCCGCCTCTTGATATAGGTGAGTATCCGGTTGAGTCTATCATCAAAGGAGGTAATTTCCTTTGGCTATTTATCTTTTTCTCTCTCTGCGTCTCTACCGAGCCGTGCTTCTTGGTATACACTGTGTGTGTGTGCGTGAGCTTAGAGATTATAGTGATAGTGAGTTCTGTGAGGCGGGGGGGTTTTCGGGTTGTGGGATTTCTTGTTGGAAGGCTAGGTTGTATACACAGTTGGGTGAAATCCTTGGAAGCATTGTCCCTTCGGTTGTGAACTCGGTTTGTTGGACTGCTATACTTTGTGTATAGGCGGTGGGGATCTGAGCCTAGGCATTATAAGCCCTAGACATATTCGAGTTAGGCTCCGTTGAGTCGAGGATACTCATCACTAATTTATTGTTTATATTGCTTTGTTATAAATTGCTTGTTGCATGTAATTCATTGGCAATATAGTTTGATACATTAGTGTGTCTTCGACTTTGGTATATTGTAAGTTTACTCCCAAAGATAAAGACGGGTACTTATTCAAAGTCATATTATAATTTGGTGTGGCTCCGGTGTTCGTTTGATTCGGTAAAGTATCCTTAATTTTTACATTACAGTAGATAAAAAAAACCATGGTAGAGCAAAAAAGGTCATGGTAGACCAAAAAAACCATGGTAGATCAAAAAAAGTCATAGAAAAAAAAAACCATGGTAGATTAAAAAAAGCTCATGGTAGATCAAAAAAAAGTCATGGTAGAGTAAAAAAAGTCATGGTATATTAAAAAAAGTCATGGTAGATCAAAAAAAGTCATGGTAGAGCAAAAAAAGTCATGATAGATCAAAAAAAGTAATGGTAGAGCAAATAAAGTCATGGTAGAGCAAAAATAGTCATGGTTGAGCCAAAAAAAACCATGGTAGATCAAAAAAAGTCATGGTAGATAAAAAAAAACCATGGTAGAGCAAAAAAAGTCACGTTAGATCAAAAAAGGTCATGGTAGATAAAAAAAATCATGGTAGAGCAAAAAAGGTCATGGTAGATAAAAAAAATCATGGTAGATCAAAAAACGTCATGGTAGATAAAAAAAACCATGGTAGATAAAAAAAATCATGGTTGATAAAAAAAAGTCATGGTAGATAGGACTGTCAAATAAGGCAAAAGCCCGCGGGCATGCCCGCCCCGCCACCTATTAGGGGCGGGTTGGGCTGATGTATTAAATACCCGTTTGAAAAACAAGCTTTTCAGACTTTGCCCGTGCGGGCTGCGGGCTTTACGGGGCGGGCGGCAGGTAACCCGCACTTTCTTACAATTCTTAATTTTTTAAAAACATATACATTGCAATTTGCAATATTACATTGGGCAATTTGACTTTGAGCCCAACAGCAACTGCCATTTGCCAAGCCCATTCCGTCCCATGTAATAGTCTTTAGGGTTATCTCAAAAATCAAAAGTTGAAAAAGTTTCATTTCTCACACTCTCTCTCTCACGCTAACGCACGGTCGCCCCAGGCTTCGATCAGTGTCTGGAGTCTTCGCTCCAGCAATCTTCTCGACCGCCGCCTCCGCCACTATGTCGGCATTGACTACTGCGCGCAGTGGGGTTATCCATTGATTTAAGACGTTCCGGTGGCCGATCCCAACGATCTTTGAGGTTGTCTTTATGGGGTGAAGGAGGGGTTAAGGGATGCCGGAGGTGAAGTGAGAAGGAATAGGGCGAGGTAAAAGAACATCGGAATGGGAATGGGAAAGGAAGGGAGGTTGGTCGTTTCAGACTTTCTTCCTCCGGTGTTGCGCCGCCTCGTCCTCGGCGCTGGCCTCTGGCTCCGTCTCCCAGTCACAGCCACTGGTCTGTCTCACAGAGTCACAGCTCACGCACAGCACGTCGCACCGCCTCCGCCTCCACATCCTCTTCTTCCCCTTTCACGCATTTTTCAATCCAGCGGTAGCGACTTCGGCTCAGTCTTCCTCAGTCCTCTTTAGTTTCATCTCAGATCTCACGCTTTCTCTCTCCCATCTAACCTGCTGTGGGTTCCCGGGGCTACGCCCGCGCCCCGCGCACCCTTAGATAGGGGTGCGCGTACGTGTGGATGCGGGACACTACTGCTCTCATTCCATCCACCTTTTTTTAGGGGAAGACGAAATTAAAAGTACGAGAGGAGTGCTGTCTAAGATAACGCGTTGGAATGCGCATCGGTTGCCTTTAGTGGATTTTTGATCCAAGATGGGAACTTTTGGGTTTCCCACATCAAGTTATCCCTTGTTTAGGGGATACCAGGATATGGGAAGGCATCACCCTTTCATTCCCATTTTCCCTTTTTTAGGGGAAAACGGAAAAGTTCAAAAAAGGATGTTGCGGCGCCCCCACTATGGATTTTATAAAAATAGCCTTATGGCCTATTTCGGATCACTATGGGAGCTTTGGGTTTCCCGCATCAAGTTATCCCTTGTTTAGGGGATACCAGAATATGAGAATACATCACCCTTCCATTCCCATTCTTCCTTTTTTAGGGGAAAACAGAAAAGTGCAAGGAAGAAGTGTTGCGAGGCCCCACTGGATCCAAAATGTTTTAGAGTCGCCATCTTTATTTTAAGGCAAAAATAAAGCAAAACCAAAAAAAGAAAAACCAGAGATTATGAAAACGGGTTCGGAGGCTAAGTTACGAGTTGGGAAGGTGCTAGGAACCCAACTCGCCCTTTCGGTCTCAAAAATGGTTTTTGGCTAAAGTATGCTTATAATTATATTTATTTAGCAAATAAACAAAGCATTGAAAGACAGGAAAATAAAAGCAAATACATCCTTGGCTACATTATTTACGGACTTGCAGCCGTTTCCTTACAATAATTACAAATATATTTAAAAATATTTGGCCATTATAACGGCTCTTTTACATAGTATTTTCTAACTAAATCCGGACAGCACAACGGCTTATATTGTCTACATTGGGCCGGATGTAAATAACAACTTTTATAAAAAATAATGCCCTTAAAGGCTATTACCTTTTATAACGGAGTGTGCTCGCTTTGTCCTTCTCGGGAGAGGGAGACTTTTATTGCTGTTGTTGATGTGATTTGGGCAGAGTGACGGCTTATTTATGGTAGTTTTGGCTCACTTACTCGGGCAGAATAACGACTTAGTTTTGGTGGTTTTAGCCGATTTGGTTGGGCGGAATAACAGCTTATTTCGGGTGATTTCAGCCTATTTACTCGGGCAGAGTAACGACTTACTTTATTGTTTTTGGGCCGGGGAAATAAGGTGGATACCTAACTAAAGGGTTAGGGATCACTTTAACTGGTTAGATTTGTGTTTGGAGGAGGTTTGGATGGGGTTTCAAGGCTTTATGAGAGTGTAGGGATCACTCGCTCACTGATCACTCGCTCACTGATCACTCACTGCGTTAAAATTACGCAGAGTAACTCTGGGTTTCAAGCCTTTGTCGAAAAATTGTGTCTCAAAGCGTAGCCGGGCACCTGTATTTATAGTTGGATTTGTGCTTCATCGGCTTGTATCACGCGCTGGACATTTTGTACAATGCGTTAACTGATCGGCACTATTTGGGGACCTTGGCGCGGCCAAACAACATATTGGGCGCGGCGCCAAAGGCAAAAAATTCCTCAATTTTGATACTTTCCCCCCTGCAGTTCACTATTCATGCATCCTACTTTCTCCTTTTGCATTTTCAACCCTGTAACTTGACATTTGTTAAGTTTAAGCAGTTCTTGATATCACATGTCAGAGTTACATATCAGGGGTACGAAATTGGGGTGTCTACACCTGCTACTAGATCCCGTCTGTGCTTCTCCAGCTTCCCGTCACAGCCTCAATTTCTCCATGCCTCCATTTCTGTTATGTTTGAGTTGTGATATATCTATGGTATATTTAATATTGGTATATTGGTATATAATTATTAATTGGTATATTGGTATATAATTTATATATTTAATAAATAAAAGCATTTTGTGCGGGCTTTGCCCGTTTTGCCCGCGGCCCTACGCGGGGCGGATTGGGTCAAGAGAGTCAAGGACCGTTGAGATCACAGGTTTTTCCGGCCCGACCCGTTTAGGGGCGGGCTTTTCGAGCCCGCGGGCAAACCCGCCCCGTTTGCCCATTTTGACAGCTCTAATGGTAGATCAAAAAAACCATGGTAGATCAAAAAAAGTCATGATAGAGCAAAAAAACCATGGTAGAACAAAAAAAGTCATGGTAGATCAAAAAAAGTCATGGTAGATAAAAAAAAGTCATGACAGAGCAAAAAAAGTCACGGTATATCAAAAAAAGTCATGGTAGATAAAAAAACCATGGTAGAGCAAAAAAAGTCATGGCAGATCAAAAAAAGTCATAGTAGAGCAAAAAAACCATGGTAGATCAAAAAAAGTCATGGTAGATAAAAAAACCATTGTAGATCAAAAAAGTCATGGTAAATAAAAAAAACCATGGTAGAGAAAAAAAAGTAATGGTCGATCAAAAATAAACTATGGTAGATCAATTTGTTCGACTATAGTACCCGAACATCTAGCTACCTGTTCGACCATGTGACTCGAACTTTCATACAATGTTTTTTAACTTGTTGGTGCAACTTCAACACCCCCATATCCAATTATATTAAGCATATATGAATATCTGGAAACATAACACAATAAAATAATCAACACTTGTTGGTGCAAGTCCAACATTTCAAACTATTACTACACAACAAATACACTAAAGCTGATTTATAGAATTTACAATTTAAAAGTTGATTACATTTGCACAAACTATACATTTCAATGAGAATTTTATTATAAATATTAGATTTCAAGGAGAATATTCAGGGATCAAAATTATCACAAAAAGTATCAATGGTAAACTTTTCCCTCCACTTTGGAACTCCTTTGACATTGACTTCGGCTGGGGATTTATCGAGCTAAAAATACTCAATATACTTTAGTGCAAGTATCTCACAGTCACCCTTGTGACACATTCAAAACATAAATTAGATATCAAGACAAATAAACATATAATATAAAATAGATCAATAAGATTACTCACGACTTCAACTGTTCGGGTATTGTGGTATCCCGACCACAAGTAAGGTTTTGGCCAAAGTTCATCCAGCCAGCTCTACAATGCGTGGGATCATCAACAAAAAAGGCATGATTTCTTTCTTAATATCCTTTTCTGTTATAGCACTTCTATCTGAATTATATATGATGATCCTTGCATCTTTTAAGTGGAGGTCTCCAACAATCCAATGATCACATACGCAGATTGGAAAGTAAACATGACTACATTCAGTCCATGCTTTGCCAAACCACTCAACACCATGATATCTTCCCCATTTACCCGTCACACACTCTAACATAAGTACATAACTAATGATCCCTCTTTCATTTCCATTTGATTTTGATTTACAAAATGCGAATACTGGGTGGTCACTATCATTTGAAATGACGAATCCATAATGCACCGGTCATTTTGTCTTCCAAATGACACGAGATATGTTGCCATTCTCATCCGCATAAGAACCAACACCAGATCCACATGCTGAAATTTTCAATAGTGCCAAGTTTTAGGATCACACAATAACTAAAAATAATCAAGTAATACTTGCAAGCAAGTAATTAATTAACTTACTTCGTCTGATAGATATGCTTTGGGTTTTGAAAAAACTCCAAACCATCTTTTGTTGCACTTAAATCCACGACGTATAACAAAATCGCTGTGGACAAAAATAAGTAATTAAGGCGTTTAATTATGATAACAATAAATAAAAACTTTACTTAATAAATCTACTTGAATATTCTCACTTTCCATTCGCAACACGTAGTCAATCCATCATCAATTGTTCCTTTCCGCATCAATCTCAAGGCAATCGTTTGGTATATCTCCATCTACAAATACCCTTACCAATCGTAGAGAATTAATGGGGTCAGGTAGCAACGTTGTGTAGGGAGAAGACGTGTGGATTGATGGTTTTTTACCCCTCTTCTCTCCCATCTGCAACATATTTGCAGACTCGACCTCTTTCTTTTTTGTACCCTTACCTACCTTTTCCCATCTGATAAACGAAATCAATGTCCTTGACCCTTGCAAACATCTTGGTCACACTTCCGGTAGTGGGAAGGACAAGTATGGTAGTGGGAGACAAAGGGGAAATCGGAGGGGGAAGGGGAAGGGGAATGGAAAGTGTGCTAGTAGGAGAGGCAGTGGTAGTGGTAGGGACAAGTATGGCAGTGAGAGAGAAAGAGGTAGTGGGAGTGAGAATTATATTAGTGGGAGATGGTGTGGTAGTGGGAGAGGCAAAAGTACTTGAAAGGGGAAGTGTGATAATGGTAGTGGCATGAGAAAGTGTGGCAATAATGGGACGGGGAAAGGTAAGTGTGGTGGTGGCAGTGACAAGGGGAGGGAGGAAATGGAGTATGAGTAGGAGTCTACATCCTATTTTCATCGCGAGAGAATGGTGCATGTTCCCTCAATTCATCTATCATTGCCATTGCATTACACTGCCATTTACAAAAAAATTAAGTAAGTAGGTAAAAACGAATAAATATCACAAATACTTACTCAAAACCATAACAGATAAATTTTACCACTTTTTCATCCAAAGAGGAGACCTCATTCCTCAAACCACTTATTTGAATGCTTTGTTGATCAATCTTTTGGTTCAAGTCCTGCAATGTATCAAGAATGGAAATAAGCATCACATTAGAAGAAGTGGTGGCATGAGTTTCACCACGTCATGGTGGGGAGTGGTCTGGCAATGAGTGGTCTCGTGGGGACCGGACTGAAGAGGAGTTGCGTGGTGGCGACTGTTGGGATTCATCGTTGCGTGGTGGAGAAGGTTGGGCTTCATCGTTTCTAGAATTTTCAGCCTCAACATCAAATGATGTTGCCCAAACTTCACCAAAACACTGCTGAAAATCAAGAAAGTAAGGCTCATTTAGTTCGGTCGCCGTCGGGGTCAATGGAACAAGAACACTATCCTGGCAATTGATCAAAAACAACTTCATTAATCAACAACGATACAAACAAAATTAAATTTTAATCAACTATCACAAAATTTTAAAACATTTACCTAATTTACATTCAATTTTTCGATTATTTCATGGAACTTTGGATTTTTTTTCGACTGCCATTTGCATATTCTTGGATGAATGGCCACATCATCATCAGATCTTCTGGTTGACAGTTGAAATAGATCTCCAAATCCATTCAATTCACTAAACATCTCAAATGCCCAAACCGACAAATAAGTTACATGTTAGAAACATCAAATAATTGGCTAATCGATATAAATTTTATAATATTTCAAATTACAATTGTTTACCTGTAATACAGAACAGATGCCATAGCATATATTCGTAGTTGTATGAGTTTTTTTCTCAGCAATATTCTTAATCGAATTGATAAGGTAAGGATATGACCTTGTCCCCCATGGATATATCTTAAACAACTCCAAGTCATCCACAATATCCAAAACACTAAGGTCAATTGAAGTATTCCCTACCTTAGCTCTCAATAGACACTCATATATAAGGGCTAAGCCCAATTTATATTTATCATCCTCATTAATTGCATTTTCAAATACTTTTTTCAAATCAGATTGCTTCACAGCGCTCCGTATCATTATATATTCATTGACCAACCTCTTCGTAGTGGGAATTCGTCCCCAACAGTCTTCTTTCAAACCAGCAGATAAGTCGGTGATTAAGGTGTAGTCGAATAACGAAAATCTTACGTTTTTCCCACCTATATGAAACCACAGCTCATCCTTTCTACTGGTGGGTGTCTCGATAAAAAACATTGCCAGCACATGGAACAACACATTGCTCCTCTTCATATTCCTATTGATGCTACACAATTTTCCAAATGAAGAATTCCTAAGCAATTCTTTGTGTACATCGTCAAGTTTTTAATAGACATCATCAACTACATTCAAATCTTCCCTACAACCGATCTTTGAATTGTACCATTCATCTTTTTTTAGTCAAATACAATGCCATTTTTCCTGTATTAGAAACATAAAACAATAACGATTAATTAAAACACAAACAAACAACCACTAACTAAAATTGAGTCTGTATTAGAAACATAAAACATTAAAGATTAATTACAACACAAACACAAAAATTGAGTAATGTTCGGTCCAAACCACCGAAAATTCTTAGGAATGTTTGGTTACCTTCCCCGAACATTACTATTCCCTTGTTTTTTTAAACAATGTTCATCACTCCTATATTAAATTGACTGTTAGTTGAGTCAAATTAATAAAAGTTGAGATTATAATAGTCAAAGTATACATGATTATGACTAATTTTCATCATAGTTGATCAAAAATTGAGTTGGTCAACTAAGAATGATGAAAATAACCTTAAACCCTAAACCAAAAGAAAATTATAGTGTAATGTAAGCTTACCTTGATGATGAGAAACTTAGGGTTGAGTTTGCCTTTGAAAATACCAATTCGATCAACGTGATTAGGAGGTCGAGTTCGTCTGCTATCAATGTCGAGTTAATCGACTTCTGTTTGAAGGTAATGAATGCAAAATGGTGGGAACCAACAACAATTTAAGGTGGTCGATCAAAGGGTCAATGGTATTTCAAAGGGTCAATGGTCGAGTAAGGTCGAGTTAATCGACCGTATTATATACGTCATTTAAGGTATTTTAAATGGTTAATGGTCGAGTAAGGTCGAGTTGCTCGACCATTGATCGACCAGACAGTCGAGTTGATCGACCATTGATCGACCTTAAATCCTGAGGGTATTTTTGCCCGTTTCTAAATTGACTGTTCCAATGGCCATGAAAGTATAATGCATGGGCCATAAGGTTGTACTTGATAATTACCATGCCCGAAATTGGGCAGCCCACTTAGTGAACCAGCAACCCAAACCCTTTTACCCACTTACCTCATCTTCACTGTTGACTTTGCTGCTTCCTTCGACTGATTGACTTTATTTTGGCGGAATCTTTGATTTCCCAAGATTTTCAGCTCCTTCCTTCTTGTTCCTCAAATCAGTCGCGTCCTTTGCTCCTTGGCTGTTTCTTTGGGCTAATTGATGGCCTTGGCTATATATTTCTCCCTCTGTCTGCCTCCTTTGGTACATCACACATGTAATACACTACCAGCCTATTCTATCTCTCTGCCCTCTCTTCTTCGTCTCTGCTCCATACTCCATAGCTGTGAGACGTGGGTTTTGAATGGATATACTGTGAGTTTGAAGCTTTGTGATAGAGGGTTCTGTGAGGGGGTAGTTTCAAGTATTGTGGGTTTCTGTTGGAAGGCTGGTTCTTGTCTCCATAGTTGTTAGAAATCCTTGGATTATTGTCCCTTCGGTTGTGAACTCTTTGGTTGGACTGCTATACTTTGTGTATAGGCAGTGGAGATTTGAGCCTAGACATTATAAGCCCTAGATAGATTCGAGTTAGGCTCCGTTAAGCCGAGTGTTGAATCTTGCCTTAAATTAAATGTGCTTAAAATTATTCCACTTGGTGTCAGTTAAAAACTTATAAGTTATTTCATTTTGGTCAGCTAATGGCATAATTCTTTGTCAGTCACTTCTATCAGCTGACCATAGTTTTTAAAGTATCAGCTTCTTTACCTCATTTACTTGAACATTCTCTAGTACTGACATTTTCCTATTTTGTGTTTTGGTAGATATTCTGTACGTTATCTTTCTAACAGGATCCCTGTGATCTTGTGAGAAGATACTTATGTATAGCTTAACACATTTCAAATTTAAATGTGTTCCTAACGGGCTGCTCTTCAAGTTCATCTATAAATACTCTCAGGAATCAATTAAAGAAATACCTAAGTCTGAAGCATTCATACTCTTAAAGAAATCCTCTATGTGCCTTAGCCTTCTTAAACTTTAGCTAGATATACTCTTCACTGATAATTTATTTCTAGTTATTGTTTAGACAAACACTGAGTGACTTACTTCATATTCTTTAGAAATCAGTCAATTTGTCTTACGAGTTTGATGGTTATTCAATCATACTCCATAAACACTAGTCTTTTGTTGTACACTGATCCATTAGAGATCACTTAGATTTTTAATAAAATTAGTGCACTTCAAAAATCCAAGTTTGATCAACTTGGTAGTGGACGTATCAGTTTTACTGTGAACCACTTCAATTTCTCTGTCAGTTATTTCATCAGCTCTTACAAACTGATCTAACACTTAAGAAGTCTTGATCTACTTAAGTGTTAGCCAGTTACTTACATAAATTGTTTACTTAATTGTTTTGATAAATTGTTCTTCAGCTCCTTTATATTCAGTGATCTATTTTAAAAAGAATTTTTTAAAAAACAATTGTGTCAGCTAACTGACCAATATTTATCAGCTTCAGCCTCTTTAAAAACATTAGCCAGCTGACACAGTATCAGTTGACTGACAAAATTACAAACTCCGCTGCAAACTTTTAAAGTTTTTCAAATCCATTCTCAAAGTTTTTAAAAGGCTATTCAACCCCCTCTAGCCTTGTCAATTGCCAACTGGACTTACATCGAGGATACTCAAGTTACTAATTAATCGTTTTATATTGTCTTGTTATATATTGTGTGTTGCAAGTGATTCATCGGCAATATAGGATTGTTAACGATTTATTAGTGTATCTTTAACTTTGGTATATTGTAAGTCTACTGCCAAAGTTAAAGACATGTAATTCTACAAAGTCTCATATTATAATTTGGTTTGGCTCTGGTTTTGGTTCGGTAAGACCATCTCCAACAGTTTTTGCATCAAATCTTTAACCTGGTGCAATTTCTGCACCAAATTTCTTCCAACATCTCAAACAGTTCTACTTTAAAGTTTACTCTAAAAGGAATATTCCAAGTATATTCTTCGTTATTTCATTTAATTTGTATTTCAAGTATATGTTTTATTTTATTTAATTTACATTAATGTATTTTAGCAAAAAAATACATTATTTATTTATTTAATATTAAATTAGATTAAATATTATGCATTAAAATAATTAAATTGAGACTAAAATACAAACATATTAAAATTAATAATTAAAGGCAAGACATTAATAAAGACTAAAACACAAACATTAAAATCAAACATAAATAGGCATATGAAAATGCAACTAAAATCAAACATTTAATCTTCCGAATTCGTAAATTCATCCCATAAATGATCGATTAACGCATCTCAAAGTGTAATATGAGGGGCTTTATCCTTTATTTTTTTATGCCGCTCGAGAAATCGGGTAAATCAAGTTGATAGTTATTGCATAATTTGTATTAGTATTAATATTATTAATATGTATGTTGTGTGGTTTAATTTAATGTAATGTACTTTTCATTTTTTTATTAATGTCTAATATTTATAAACTTTATCATAAATAATTTTAATATTATATATAACTAATAACTAACAATATAAATATAAATAATTGAATTAATTTTTTGTATTATTTAAACCAAAACATAAAAGTGGTATTTAAACTAAACAACTAAGCTAACAATAATAATGAAAACATAAAATACAAAATAATTAATTAAACAAAAAAAGAAAAAAAAAGGAGATGGAAGATGAAGTGTGTATAGTATGCGCTAGAATTGAAGTGCCCAAGCTCAAACTTCAAATTTGAGCAAGTTTTGAAGTTTCTGTTGGATCATGCAACAGTGATGAAAAACTTCAAATTTGGTGTTTTAAAGCCACCACTGGAGATGGTCTAAGTATCTTTATTTTTACGCTACAGTGGTATCAGAGCTTAGGGTGGTTAAATCAATTTTTTTGAGAGCTTCCTTCATTCCAAATTTGGGTTGTGACTTTGGTATTTATTTTTCACCTATTAATTGTGTTTCTTGTCTGCTTTGTTGTTTTTTGCTTCGGATATTTTTTGCTTTTTGTTTGCTATTTTTTCTATCATTGTTGCATTCAAAATTAAATTGGTGATTTTTCTCATAAACGTTAAATTGTTTTTTTTAAATTATGTGTACTTACACTTTGGAACCGTTTAATGGAAAATCTGATTTTTCAATTTGGCAACAAAAGATGAAAGATATTTTGATAAAAAGAAAGGTTTTTTTAAGCTGTCACTGCTGAATTTGTCACGACTTTAATGAAAGAAAGTGACAAAGTTGAGATGGATGAGATTGCTTATTCTTCTATTATTTTAAACTTGATTGGCTTTGTGTGTAGGAAAATTGGTGAACTTGATACGGCTAAAGCTCTTTGGGATAAACTAGAAGCAACATACTTTGAAACGTCTCTTCTTAGTAAACCTTGCCTTCTAGAAAAGTTCTTTAGGTTCAAGTTAGACCTTAATAAAGACATGGAGAAAAACTTTGATGTGTTTGTTAAATTAGTCCAGAACATTAAACAAACTGGTGACCAACATATTGATGTTTACACCCCTATAGTGTTTTTTAATTCTATACATGAATCTAGATGACGACCAACTTGCTAGGGACCAACCTAGACGGGAAGTTAGGAAACCATCTAGACTAAATGATTTTCATATGAAATCTTTTGTGTTTAGTGTTTTTGAATCTCTTGACAATTGTGATGAACCTAAATCTTATGATGCTTTAAAGCCTTCTCATTCTGCCAAGTGGTTAAATGCTATGAAAGATGAAATGAACTCGTTGCATGTTAACCAAACGTGGACCTTGGTCCCTAAACCTAAAACATGTTCTCTTGTTGTTTGCAAATGGTTGTTTAAGGTTAAGAATGAGAATGAGAATGTTAGATTTAAAGCGCGTTTGGTTGCTAAGGGATTTTATCAAAAGGAGGGGATAGATTACAAAGAAATTTTTGCTCCGGTTGTCAAATTTACTACGGTAAGAGTCATGATTTCTTTAGTTTCTCAGTTTAATTGGGAATTAAAATAAATGGATGTGAAAACTGCGTTTTTACATGGTGACTTGGATGAAAAAAAAAATTCATGAGACAACCCGAAGGTTTTGTTGATAAGAGAAATCTCGATTATGTGTGTTTATTGAGAAAATCTTTGTATGGCTTCAAACAATCTCCTAGAATGTGGAACAAGAAGTTTGATATGTGTATGTTGTCTTTAAAATTCACTCGTAGCTCTTATGATCATTGCTTGTATTTTAAAGCCAACTCTTCTACTCCTGTGTTCCTAATGATTTATGTTGATGATATGCTTATTATCAATCCTTGTATTAAATCAATTGAAAATGTGTAGAATTGTCTTAGTGCGAATTTTGATATGAAAGATCTAGGAGATGCTAAAAAGATTTTGGGAATGAACATTGTTAGGGATAGAAAGAATTTCACTATTTCTCTTAATCAAATTTCTTATGTGCAAAAGATTTTGAGTAAATTTAGTATGGAGGATGCTAAACCTGTTGATGTGCCTCTAGGAGGACATTTCATCCTTAGTAGAAATCAGGCTTCCCAAACTGATTTTGATAAAAAGCAAATGGAGAAAGTGCCTTATTCTAATGCGATTGGTTCCATTATGTATCTTATGGTAAGCACTAAACCTGATATAGCTTATGCTATTAGTTGCTTGAGTAGATACATTTTTAACCCTAGTATGTCTCATTGGGAAGCGGTCAAATGGCTTCTCAAATATCTTGGTTATTCTGTGAATTATGGCTTGAAATTCTCCAAATGCAATGAAGGTGTTGTTTTGAAAGGTTATGTTGATTCTAATTATGCTAATGATAGAGACAGTAGAAAGTCTACTACCTCTTATGTGTTCATTTTGTGTGGTTCATGTGTTAGTTGGAAATCTCAATTACAACCCATTGTTGCATTACCTACTACCAAGTCTGAGTTTGTTGCTATAATTAAAGCTTTTAAGGAAGCGACTTGGTGGAAATGATTAATAACTGAAATTGGTTTTCTAAAGGAGAAAGTTGTAGTTTATTTTGACAGTCAGTTGGAAATTCAACTTTACAAAAGCCCTGTTTTTCATGATAGAACAAAACATATTGATGTTCGTTTTCATTATTTGAGAGATTTAATTGAAAAGAGTTTTATTTTACTAGAAAAAAAAATTCCATTTCAGTATAATCCTGCGGATATGAATACTAAATGCTTACCTGTGTTAAAATTTCAAACATGCTTGAAAATTTTGATACCGGTGGTTGACTGCATGATTCGTGTCCCTGTTTCACTACTTTGTGTTTGGAAAGTGAGTTTTGTCCCTCCTACAGTTTTTCTTTATGAAAATCTGTCTCCCATTCTTGTTTCCTTCTTTGTGTTGGATCAAGTTCAGGATAGGCTATGATGTTCCCCACTTATGTCCATGAGTTCAATATCATGATTGTCTCGATACTTGTTCCAAGGTAGAGATTGTAAGTGTAGGCGTGGCCCAAATTGGGCAGCCCACTTAGTGAACCAGTAACCCAAAACCTTTTACCTACTTACCTCTTCTTCACTGTTGACTTTGCTGCTTCCTTTGGCTGATTGGCTTTATTTTGGGGGAATCTTTGATTTCCCAAGATTTTTTACTCCTTCATTCTTGTTCCTCAAATCAGCCACGTCCTTTGCTCTTTGGCTGTTTCTTCGGGCTGATTGATGGCCTTGGCTGTATATATATACTCCCTTTGTCTGCCTCCTTTGGTACATCACACAGGTAATACACTACCAGCCTATTCTATCTCTCTCTCTCTCTCTTTGCTCTCTCTTCTTCGTCTCTGCTCCATAGCTGTGAGACGTGGGTTTTGAAGGGATACACTTTGAGTTTAAAGCTTTGTGATAGAGGGTTCTGTGAGGGGGTAGTTTCGGGTATTGTGGGTTTCTGTTAGAAGGTTGGTTCTTGTCTCCATAGTTGTGAGAAATCCTTGGATTATCGTCCCTTCGGTTGTGAACTCTTTGGTTGGACTGCTATACTTTGTGTATATGCAGTGGGGATCTGAGCATAGGCATTATAAGCCCTAGACAAATTCGAGTTAGGCTCTGTTGAGTCGAGGATACTCAAGTTACTAATTAATCGTTTTATATTGCCATGTTATAAATTGTGTGTTGCAGGTGATTCATTGACAATATAGGATTGTTAATGATTTATTAGTGTATCTTTAACTTTGGTATATTGTAAGTCTACTGCCAAAGTCGAAGACGAGTATTTCTACAAAGTCTCATATTATAAATTGGTGTGGCTCTAGTTTTGGTTCGGTAAGTATCCTTATTTTTACGCTACAACATGGATTAGCATGTCAAGGAGAAAAAAAACACTATCAAATTCTCGGATTTGAGCAAGAAAAAATACGTTCCTTAAATACGCAAGCAACAAAAACTCTCTTTTGCCAAGGATTCCACCATTTTCGTCCTTTCAAATATGACGAGAGACTGTGTGTGTGAGAGAGAGTATGAGAGACAGAAAGAAAGTCAAATAAGAAAGACTTTTTTTATTCTCAAGGTGCATTTAAGACCCGTGAGAGAGAAAAAAATACACTTTTTTTTTCTATTTCTAAAGTATAATATTTACACCGTTAATTGTCAAACTTTTCCATTGCGATGCGTAATTTTGGGGGGCTTTATGCATGTGCTTTTTGTTCATTAAGAGTATCTTTGACATTTTATCCCAAAAAGTGTACTTTAGCGATTGAATAAAAAGAAAGTGGACTAGAGAGGTTATACTTTCATCCTATGAGATTGGCGCTGTTATCATCTAAAAAAAATATCGCACTTAAGCGGTTGAAAACTTTATAAAGTGGACTGGACATAAGTTATTCCTTGTCAAATTATACTTTTGGCCCAAACCTTATAACATAGTAGTATTACAGAACACCTAAACGTAACACCAAAATCCCTAAACGTAACACCATTTAAGTGATAAAAATACCTAACTACCCCCACCCCTCCATTAATTCCCTAAACCAACCACACCCCCTCCCTCCCATGGTAGAAATCGTTTGTCCCCTCCCTCCCGTTCATGATCTCCCCCTCCCTCCCTTGGCATTCTCACTCTCTCACTCCAGAAGAGACCCGCCTCCCTCCAGACCAGATTCGAATAAGGAGCCTCCCGTCTTCCTCATCCCTTCTGCAAATCACTCACCCTTTTGCAAATCACTCACTCCATCCCCCATACGCAAGGCAGCGACCTCTCTTCTCTCTCAGAAATCGAACGACAGATCCCTCCCCCTCCCATACACAAGGCACCTGGATTGATGGACGATGATCCTGATATTGGACAAAAAGAACCACTATAAAGTAGCGGTTTTGAAACTAAACGACCGCTACTAAAAAACAGATGTTTGTATCAAAATTTGCTTTTTGTAAATGGCATTTGACATCAACACTCACTATAAATTTGCGGTTTTTACCCAAAACATTCGCTACTTCGTAGCGGTACTATTGCTAAACATCCGCTGAGACCTAGCGGATGTTTAGCCAGTTACGATTCTTTTTGAAAAAATAAATTCTGTAAAAATAAATTCAAAATAAAAATGTATATGACATTACCTGAAAATAATCATCATTGTTATCATTTTCATTTTCATTGGGATTACAATCATAATCCATTATACAAGGAGTTGAGTTGGGTGGAGGGTTTGGAATTTTCTTTTTTGATGAAGATGATGAAATGTGAGTAGAGGGAAATAGATTGGGAGTAATGAGGGGGTGGTTGGTTGAGGGAGTA
Organism: Codonopsis lanceolata; assembly: GCA_013146195.2. Classification (NCBI taxonomy): domain Eukaryota; kingdom Viridiplantae; phylum Streptophyta; class Magnoliopsida; order Asterales; family Campanulaceae; genus Codonopsis; species Codonopsis lanceolata. Next base: position 125,909,140 of record CM028379.1, on the reverse strand, counting down.
AATGAAAGGATTTAATGGTTGTTTTCTAATTAAATATCTAGAAGGGTAGTTAGGTATTTTCAACTGTTAAATGGTGTTACGTTTAGGGATTTGAGTGTTACGTTTATCGTCACTTGTAATATTATAATACGAGTCTCGATATTACGAGCTTGCGCTCGTGGTAATAGTATAAGCTTTAACAAATATACCATTGGATCAAAATTTAATAATATCTCTAGATTTTGATGTGATTATGTGTAAGATGATGTGGAAAACATGTCCTAACATTGAAAGGGTAAAACAGTCCATTCGAACTTGAAAATAAAACCCAACAATCTAAATTCTCTCTCTACTGCACTATTTTTGCCCAATTCCCCGGTTCACCCAACCCACAACGACAGGCCTCTATTTTTCCAAATCCTCAGTCGTCGGAGAATGTCCTGTGTGCTTTTAACAAAACCTAATCAATATGAATTCGGAATTCCTCCACTACCACTTCATTGTCCCTTAACCAAATTGCTTGGCTTCTGTCCCTCATTCTACCATTCACTCTGTCAATCAAATCCTTCCCTGACTCATTGGTCTGAAAATCTTATTCTCCAAAATCTTCTCTCCAACCTCATTTCTATCCTTCGCCAAGTTCAAACCTTAGGCGACCAGTGCATCGACCCTTTGTATAGCGACGAAAAGCTTCTGATGTAAAACAACCTCAATATGGCCACCGGTTAGCTTCCAAACAAATTCACGACATTGATTTTGCTTCTTCGATCCAGATTTATTCCCCCACCCCCTTCCTTTTAAAAATTAATTATCCTTTTCTTTTTACTTTTTACCATTAGCTACCCTTGTTTTCTATTTACTGTCTAATCTTTTTTAGTTTATGTAGAAGAGGGAAACAAAGATAAAATTGGGGGCTTGGACTGAGTGATGATAAATTGTTAGATTATTATTTACATGGGTCTATTGTTGCCTTTTCCATGGCTTGATACAAGACTTGTGGAGGTGGAAGATTTGGTGGAAGAAAAAAAGTGAAGTAGAGGAAGACGGATAAAATCAAAGATGCGTGGTTTAGGAAGAGTGAAACATAGACAGAGAGCATTAAATCGCAGGGTTTTCTTTCTTCAAGATCTTCATCGACTATTTAAACCTTTTAAGGTTTTGACTAGAGCTGTCAAATTTGGCTAAAGCCTGCGGGCATGCCCGTCCCGCCACCTAAGAGGGGCGGGTTGGGCCTCTCTCTCTTAGTCTCGCTCGCGCGCTCTCTCTCTCATCCTGCATCGTGCTTCCAATTCCAAATCTGGCACCACACAGCGACTCCGCCTCGCTGTCACAGTTATAGCCTCATCACCGGGCTTACAGCCTCATTGCCCTCCGCTTTTCCCACCTTCGCATCTATACATAACACACGTACACACACGCAATTGCCCCTTTCCCCTCCCCTCCCCGCCTCTCTTCTCTATGTAATTCCTATTTGTTACTCCTTCACTAATGCATGTGTTGATGTCGAAATATCTATCCGTGTAACATGAAAATTTAGTTTTTGATTTTATGGCCCAGATTCAATAACTATTCGTCTAAATCTCTATACGTATTGTTGAACTTGTAAAGTTGTAATTGGTATTTTTAAGTTTGTATTTTACTTATTTAGCTTTTGATTTTAATGGTTTTGAATTTGTAATATTCAGTGAATCAATGGTTTAATTTATGGTATAAATTATGAGTTTATGACAAAAAATGGTGCAATGATAATAAATGGGAAGAAAAATTAATTTTTGCGGGCTTAGCCCGTTTCGCCCGCAGCCCTACGCGGGGTGGGCTGGGCCATGAGTTTTAGGGATCGTCAAGTTCGTAGGCTTTCCCGACCCGGCCCGTTTTGTAGCTGGCTTTTTGGGCCCGCGGGCAAAACAGCTTTGCATGCCCGTTTTGACAGCTTTAATTTTGACATGTGATCTTAAATTTAGAGATCTTATTAAATTTTGATCCAACGGTATATATGCTAAAGGTGATATAATTATTGCAAGTTTTATTTCGTAATATCATTTTCCTTATAATACTTCATCCATTTTCAAATAATCGTCCTCTTTGACCCGAAACACATTTTAATAAAAAATAATTGACTATATTAATAATATTGGTGTAGTGTATGGTTTCATTTAATGCCCTTGAACATATGACCTTAATTGAAGTAGGTAGAAAACGTAAGAATAAAGTGATAAAAGTGTTTTCCTAAAAAACAAAATTTTGAAAGAGAACAATTATTTTGAAACGGACAAACAAAGAAATGAGGATAGTTATTTGAATACGGAGAGAGTAGTGTGTATAAATTGTTACTCTCCGTCCAAAAATTATTGTCATGCTTTCTTTTTCGTCATTCTCAAAATAATTGTCTTATTTAAAACTTTCTTTTTTAGGATAAACTTTATCCTTACTTTTTCATATTACTTTAATTATGGGTCACATACATATAACGATATAAGCTTTAAAAGAAATTATACATCAAACGGATATTAATAAACAAGTCAATTGTTTTTTCTAATCCTTATGTCGAGTCAAACATGACAATAATTTTGGGAGGACGGTAGTATTACTTAATCCGGAATTGCATCCAATAGTAGTACTTCAGAAATGTCTCAAATAAAAGTCCAGTTATTTTTAGTTTGTTCTAGTTTCCTACTTCCTCTGTTTCAGACAAAAAATACACTTTACTATTTTGTGATGTTTCACTCTAAGAGTTCACTTTCAAAAATTATACTTACAATTTTTATAATATTTCATCTTTATCCTCCACTTGTGTTGTAAGTATATTATTTGTGCTTAACTATTTTTGTAATTATGACTAATTTTAATGACATTAATATCTCATTTAATAATTAGACTTCTCAAATGAGAAATTTTTGGGTAAAACAGATGGAGTAGTTGGCAAGACAATTTCCTCATAACAAAGGCACACTCGCACTCCCCAAGCTAAACCCATACATTTGAGATTTATCGACAATATTTCTACCCGTAGTATCAATAATGGGGTGTAAGTGGTTCGATTCGATTCGATTCGATTTGAGCCAAAATCGCAACTCGAAACACCCCTATCAATTCCAACTAACACATGAACCACACAAAATAATTTTTTTAACCAACTAATACAAGATGAAAAAATAACATACTCACACTTCTAATTAACGATGTAATTATTTTTCAAACAAGCCTAAGAAGCTAGAGGTAGCAGCATCAATAAACAAACAAAATTTTTAATGCTTAGTGTTTACTCTCTCCATAAATTTCTGACAAATTACAAGTTATAAATAAATACAAATGAAAACATGGAAGAAACAAGTAGGTGGAAGTTGCAACATCAATAAACAAGAGTAGCAACAAACAATAAACAAGGTTAGAATATAGGACACATGCTGAGGTGAAGCAACATGTAAACATTTTCATAGGAGTAGTTACAAGTTATATAGGACTCAAGAATCACTAAATATTTAATAACTGAAGAACACGAACGAAGGTGGGAATATTTCTACTTTGGAGGTGAAGAGCAAAATTTTACAAGAATGAATCGCAAAGGACTCGAATCAATCATCCTCTTAACAAGATCAAACTGTGTAGCTCTAACTTAAATGCTTTATTATGTACACTATCCATATGATACAGACAGTTCTCTCTTATCTTTCAACAAAAACAAATAACTTCCAGAATCAATAACTAAATTTTCTTTAAATAAATCAACCACTTGAAGAAATCTTTCTTCTCTTTTCCCCTTTTCTGTAATACTCTCCCCAATCAAGTGTTTGACCAAGAGTTCGCCATAACCATCCGTATGCCTCTTTTATATGTTTTCCAACTGATCATATCTAAATGAAAAAACACAAGTACGGCAGATACTAATGCTTCCTGAAAGAAGTCCCTCCTCACAAATTTTAACTCTTTTCATCTATATTCAGCCTGCCAAAGCTATCATATAGGCAGGCATCTGGTTTTCGGTATCAAAATTGAATAGCTATCTTTCGTCATAGGTCAGGTAATTTTGTCAATGACTCTGGACACATTCCACTTGTACACTCAAATCCTTCACGCCTGCATCATGTAATATGTCTGAAGCACGTGCCTTTGTCAAGCCCTTGTCTGTTCCACTCGAAACATGTAGATGAAGGGTTCCAACAACATCCGTGTTCGTAAAACTCCATACATGCAATTTCTGAATGCCAACTACCCCTTTTATCTTCATAATATCACTTACAGCCTCCTTCAGCTCCCGCTCATGAGCTTTAGGAACTCTTTGCAGCAAAATTTCAGCAGAGTTTCTTAGCAATGGTATTACAGAAGACACAATTAATACAGATATAAAGATTGAGCAGGCAGGGTCAGCAACAAGCCATCCCTTGTAGCGAATGAGGAGGGTTGAGATAACCACACCAACACTTCCCAAGGTGTCTGCCAGAACATGAAGGAAGATACCTTCCATGTTGTGGTCAATATGGTGGTGATGGTGCTTTTGTGGGGCCTCTCTTTCAGATGATAGAGTTCTGGGAATATTGTCTTTAAGAGAGTCACTATGGGAATTTTCGGAAGCAGCTACTGCAATGGTTCCATGGGAATGGCCTTCATGATGATGATCGTGATGATGATCATGGTCATGGTTACCATGATGGTCATGTTGGTGTCCGTGGTCATGGTGATCAGGGTGATGATGATCATGGTCATGGTGATCAGCGTGATGATGATCATGGTCATGTTGGCGTCCATGGTCACAGTTATCCCCATGGTGAAGTTCATGGCTGTGGTGATCATGATCATGGAACTGTGAATGGTTATCATGATCATTTTGATGTTCTTCTTGAACCCCGTGATTATGTTGAACATGAACGTGTGAATGATGGTGGCCATGATCACTACGAGCATGGGCATGGCCATCTGAATGTGAATGCGAACATGATCCACCATGGGCATGATGGTGCTCGTCATGAAAGAAGATCAAACCCACCACATTAACAAGAAGCCCTCCAATAGAAACTGTAAGCAAACTACCAGTTGAAATCTCCTGCGGTTCCAGAATTCTTTCTAATGACTCTAACACGATCAGAGCTCCAACCAAAACCAGGAACACAGCATTGACATATCCCGATAAAACCTCAAATCTCCCATGACCATAATTATACTGACTATTTGCCGGCAGTCGTGATACATAGGAAGCATATAGTCCAATTGCAAGAGCAGCACAATCAAACAACATGTGACAGGCATCTGATATCAAACCAAGACTATTGCTCATGAAACCCACAGTAAATTCCACAAACATATAACCTGTATTGATCAAAAGGAAAAGTGCAATCTTCCGAGATTTTTTTTCATTCAAAATGTGACGGACAGGCTTCATAATTGATGTTGCAAGTGACTCCGAGGGCTCTAACCCCAGTTCAACATAATTTGAATAGAAAGGATCCAATTCCCTCACAGCAATACCAAACAATAAACCACAAACCAACAACCCCCAAAGCGAAAGCTCAGGATAATAGAATAGCTCAAGAACAAGAGTACAAACAAAAGTGACAAGAAACTCTCTTCGACAATCTTTAAAATTTGCTACCTTATAATCATCAGTGTAGGTTTCACTCAATAGCACCCCAAACACTACAGTATTTGCCAAAGGCCAACCAAGTTTTCCAATGGAAACACTATCTCCTTCTGCCTCAAATACAAACATACTAATAGCAGCAGGAATGAAAAGCACAACGGTTGTGTAAAACAAAGAAATTAATCGTACCCGTTTCTGACCTAATTCCTTCACATTCACCGAATTCATCGAAACTCGCTCATAACAACCCAAAAACCCGGAAAGGAAAGGAAGCAGCATAGGCCAAACCCTAACACAATTCCCATTTGGTAGGAATGAGAGCCCGAATTTATCAACGTTAACAAAAGAAAATGGAAAGCACTCAATTCGATCCCAACTAAGTGATAACAACAGTAAACCTATAAACAACGGGAAGAACCCACGAACCTTGGATGAGCCAATCCGATCCAGATGGATTAAATTACGGTTTCTGCCTTCCGTAATAAATCCTGCAGCGATGTTTCCGGACAACTCGGCGAGGATCATGGCGGCGGTGCCGCAGTAACGGAGCGCTTGGAATCGAAGGAGGAAAACGGTGGCTAGAAGAAAGGATTTGGCGACGAGATGTCGGTGTTGGGATTGGGAAATTGATGCCGGAGAGAAAATTGGTTGATTTTGTTTTTGCTTGAAAGGGTGTTTAGAGGAAGAAGATGTGAAGAGAGAGAAGGAGAGGGTGAGGAGGAAAGAGAGGAGGGAGACGAGGAAAGCGAATGGGAAGATGGAAAAAGAGGAAGGAGAAGCGCGGAGGAAAGGGAGGAGAGAGTAGAGAGAGCGAAGGGAGAAGAGAAGGAGGAAGAGGAAGGAGAGGGAGGTCGTTTTTGTCTGTGATTTGTTGACGGCGGAGAAGGAGGAGAGGCGGTGTTTGGATGGAGTTGGGGTTGGGGTTGATGGAGGGTATGGGAATGGTGGGTATGGTCTGGAGGTGGTGATCGTTGGAGTGGTGGGGCGGGAGGGGAGTGAGAGGCGGTGGGGACGGTGCTGTTGATGATGATGGTGGCGGTGGTTAGGTTGTTCCGCCATGGCTGCGGTGGGCACCGGTAAGTGGAATTGATCGGGAGCGTTCCAACGAATCCGAAATTAGAAGTTGACTGACGCGTTGACGGAGTTGTCCGGCTTAAGTCTAATCGAACAGTTTTGTTAGAGCGATGTACAGTTGCACACTTGCACTTGCACTGTTGCACACCCTGGCCTCGGTTTTAGTTTCAAACTTTCAAGAGTCAAGCATTAGAGCCGTCGTTGGGTTGACAGGGAGGGGGGGTTGGCACCACTAATAGCATCTCCATACTAATACTAATTTGGATATTAAAGAAATTTGATATCATCTAAAATTTTTACATCATTCATGAAATAAACACTTTTTCAATATAAATACGGATGATGAATATAGATATAATGTGATAAATAAATTTATTCATATTATGAATAATAATGTAAATTTTTATATTCTACTTGAGAGTTTAGATGCATCATGTATCCTAGTCATTATTAGAGCATCACCAATGTAACCGTTAATTTGATCTTATGCGATCGTGTGTAATTCACACTCTCAATCACATGTGTCATTTTTTTCTCTTCATTCACATTCAATCAAAATGGATCTCTCCAATGAAAATATAGATTTAATCTTATGTGACATGCATCTCACCACTAAAATAATATTTGACAAAAAAGTTAAAAAGAAAAGAAAAAAGAACAACCAATAGAAAGAGTTTTAAAAAGAATAATAATGATTAAGATGTATTCACACTCTCAAGTAAATGTGAAATATTGATATTTTTATCCACAATATGAATAAATTTGGTTTTCACGTCACATTCATCATTCACATTTGCATTAGAGATGTTTTTCTTTTTAAAAATGTGTAAATCATAGGTGACATCTAAATTCTTTCATATTCACATTAGCATTAGAGATACTCTTATTCTTTTTAAAAACTATTTCTATTTGTTGTAATATATATATTTTTGTCATATATTATTTTAGTGGTGAGATGCATGTCTAATAAGATTATATCAACATTTGCATTGGAGAGATTTATTTTGATTGAATGTGAATGAAGAGAAAATAAATGACACATATGATTGAGGGTATAAATTACTCACGATCACGTAAGATCAAACTTACAGTTGCATTGGTGATGCTTTAATACTCGATATTTTGGAGAGGGGGTGTGGGCTAGCCAATGAAGATGACGGGCTTGAAAATTGCCGATCTAATTTGGTTTGTGAGTTAAAGCAATTCAATTCATCGTTTTTTTCTTCAATTTATCACAATAAGTAATCATATGTACTTAATATAACACCTATAAAATGCTTAATACAACAATTTTTGAAAAAAGTTAACCAATTTACCATTTGTTCAATTTCAAAATTAAATTGAAAAAGAAGAAGAAGATTAGTGGTAGAGGTGGGCGAGTGGAGGTGAGAGGGAGTTGGTGGAGGTAGGCGGGAGTTGCTTTTTAATTAAATGAAAAAAAAAAACTATTTTTTTGTTTAGGCGGAGATGGTGGCGGAGGCTGGGCGGGCTGGGGGAAGGGCAGACGGTTGGGTGTGGGCTGGGTGAGGGAGGGACTAGGGGAGCCCAGTCTGTGTAGGAGGGGTGGGGGAGGGACTAGGTCAGGAGCAGACAGGTGGGCTGGGGTTGGGGGAGGGATTGGGCTTAGCCCAGGCGGAGTGGGAGGGCTGGGGGAGGGACTAGGGATGGGTTGGGGCTTGGGGGAGGGATTGGGCTTGGCCCAGGCGGAGTGGGAGGGCTGGGGCAGTCGTGGGCTTGGGGCTGGGGGGAGGGACTAGACTTGGCCCAGACAGTGTGGGAGGGTTGGGGCAAGCGGTGGGCGGTTGGTGTTGGTACGGTACGGTGTTCAATTTTTTTTTAAATTTTATCAAGGGTAACATAATATTTTTACAACAAAAATATTGTATTAAATATTTTATAGGTGTTGTATTAAGTATTGCCCTAAGAAATAATTATAATACGAGAAATTTCACAATTCATTAAAAAAAAAGGGAATAATCGGGCCGGTTCTTTTTAAAAAGTTTACAATCGTTTCAGTTCATCATGCATCTTTTTTTTCAAGCAAAAAATGTCACTTTTGAGGTGAAAAGACTACGATACCCTTAATGAGCATGATGCGCGCTACAGATCACTCATTCAAATGCACCGCGCTACATCAAATTTTACACCGCAATGCATCAAATTATTTACCTAATTCAATTTTGCTACACGCTGCATCAAATTTTACATCGTGATATATCATATTTAAATTATCTAATTCAATTTTGCAGTGTGATGCAAAATATTGCAGCATCGCGATGAATTAATGTAAATACCTTATCTAATTTTGCAACACGATGCATCAAATTATGCACCACGATGCATAAATCTTAAATTACCAGACCTTAGTTATATATTCTTTCAAGCACACAATCAACAAATGATTCAAAATGTATATGCATCTTTCCTACATCCCAAAATCCAAGTCGATGCATCACGATTCACAAAATGATGCATTGTGATTCAAGTGACGTAGAAACAATATGTTGTAACTAGTAACTACCGTTCTTTCTCGCCACTCAACTCCTTACTCTCTTACCACTTCATACTTTTTTTACGTCTTCGTGTGAACAAGGGAGAAGAAGAAGATTCATATGAAAAAAAAAGAACACACTTTTGAAACTGAAGATCTATAGATGAAGATGAAAGAAAATGAGAAGTTAGGGTGGTGGATTAATTAAATCCAAGATGAAAAACACAAGTGTTCTTCACCACCCGACCTGCATATTCTCTTTCTCTCCATTCGTGCGAATTCCAGCCATAAATTCTTTTTTACGACATTTAAGGAAAGATTTCACAAAAATAGATTTTTGCGGTTGAAAAACAGAACGAGGGAGTGGAGGGATTAAGTGTTTGGGAAAAGGTACCAATTAGCAATTTCTTCAAAATATATATATATATTCTACTACTTATATTCTAAATAGTATTAAACAATTTTCTCTACTATTAATAGTGTAAGAAGAAAAAAAGGAAATCCAAAATTATTTTGGCATTATTCTTTTTATATCTTTTTATAATTTATCTTTCCGTTAATATTGCTGTACATTATTCTAAAAAGTGTCATTTTTAACGAATCCATAATCATTTACTTATATTTAAGATTTAATAAATAATCTCACATTTTAAACGAGAAAATTTTCATTAAAGCTCATAACTATCAAACATGTGGTTATATTTTATTATTTTGAAATTTGGCAAGTCAAACTGTATGCCCCGCGTCAACCTGCATTCCGTGTGGTTCAATCCGTTTGATCTATCTTTTAATGAGCTCATATTTTTTCAATTCAGCCCACATTTTTAAGTGGCATGTTTGGCCCAACGACCAAACCCATCTCTAGAACTCTAATTACAATCGTTGCTTGTATCACTCTTTCAGTATCTCTATTCTATGTACACTTTTCAACGCTTTCAAAAACATTCTCTTTGATAAACATTCCCCATACAACTCTTAAAAAATCTCGATTTGTATACCCAATCTAATTAAATCTCTCCCCTAAGAATTTAAGGAAGAGTGAGGCTAACCACACCCTAATTCATATCTCTACACACCATGTACTGCATTGAGATGCGGTACCCTACACTGAACATAACCTAATTTGTATTCATAGCCAAAGCTCCCATATATTACCATGTGTAAGGGCAAAATAGGCATGACCTATTTTGGTCTTGTTCTCACCTTTCTTGGTCCTAAATTTTGGGTGGATATTTGGAAACAAAATCATTAGATGCATTTTTTGGAAACAAAATATTCATAAGATTTTTGGTTTTCTTGATCCTAAAGTTTATGAGTAATTATGAAAACAAAATCTTGGTAATATTCCTTCCTTAAAAACGTGTCTTAGAGTCCTTGTTGATTTGGTAATAGAATCTAGGAATTAAGGAAGTTTATTTATTTATCAATTCTAATCTTTTTCCATATTGGAGTTTGTTTCCTTCTTTATGTGTAAGTCTCCTTCACAATATAAATAGAGGACATGGGCAGAGGCTGAGACGTGCAGAACACAGAGAGAGAACTGAGAGCATAGAAGCAAAACATCAGATTCAGAAGCATATTCAGAATTCCAGAAAGTTGCAGAATTTGAATGTAGCTTCAAATATTATAACATTCGGAACTATATTGGAGTGCTGGAGTTGTTTGTCTTCCTAGCTGTTCTAGGAAGCTGATTTTTTCTTCCCACGTTTTCTTTACATGTTTTTCTGTGGGTTTTTGCTCTCCAAGACTTGTTGTCTTGTGAGAGTGTTTGGTTTGGTGATTTCACATTATTTTTGTAAAACAATTCATCTTTTGAGTGAAATCTTTTTGGTTATGAGGCTAGGTCTGCAAGCATAGGCTTGTAGATTATTTGATAATCGTTTGTGCTTAATTTGTGCTTTAGTTTTAAAGTCTTCCGTTGTTTATTAGATTTATGTCCAATGTACCTTCCAGTGTAGCTACTGAAACGAGCTACATTAGGAACTGCATTGACATATTTTGTGAATCCTAGCTATTATAAATCTTACAATTGGTATCAGAGCCTCCTCTTGACGTCACTAAGAGTTGATTCTGGTTGTAGGCATGATGAATTCTCAATATGAGAATGTTGTTCGTCCTCCAACCTTGACTAATGTTAATTATTCAATTTGGAAAGTCAAGATGCGTATCTTCATTAAATCAATTGATGAGAGAGCGTGGCTTGTTGGTTTGAATGGTTGGACTCCTCCTAAGACCACTAATAATGATGGTGATGTTAAAATCACCAGTGAGGCAAATTGGACCACTCAAGATATAATCATTGCTTTGTGTAATTCTAAGATCTTTCAGCCATATACAAGGCCTTAGATGCCAACACCTTCAGAGTTATTGCAAATTATGACTCTGCCAAGGATGTTTGGGATGCCCTTCAAACCTTATGTGAAGGTCTTGCTAGTGTTCGTGCTTCAAAACTTAGAATGCTTACTACAATTTGAGAACACTAGAATGAATGAAGATGAAGATATTTTGTCTTACTATGCTAGATTACTTTATATATCTAATACTGCTCTTGTTTTGGGTGATCCTATCACCAATGATCGTCTTATTAGCAAGATGATGCGCACTTTGCCTGAAAGATTTAATGCCAAAATTTGTGCTATTGAGGAAGCTCATGACATTGATAAAATTGGTTTTGAAAAACTAGCTGGCATTCTACAAAATTTTGAGTTAAACCTCAATGAGCAAATTAAAAACAAATGCAAAGGTGCATCATCTTCTACTCATTTTGTGGAAAGTATTACTTTTCCTTCTGTTGTTGATGTGTCCTCTGAATTGATTGAATTGCACAAGGAGATTGAGGAATCTGATTTTGGTGAAGACTCAATGGATTTTTTAACAACAAAGTTTAAAAATATTTTAAAAGCAAAGGGACAAAACAAATATCCATCTTCTATCACCAAAACAGTTTTCAAAACTGAGTGTTGGAATATGTTTCCTTATAATTTAGTTATCACTTTGCATATTATATATATATATATATATATATATATATATATATATTGATTTGCTTGCCCCCATTATAAGTGAGTCATTACGAGTGGCTAAAAGGTCTGCGTACCGGTTAGCGTGGAAACTCGTGTGATATCACATAGGTCTTAGATTACGTGCAACCTAATCAAGTCCTACCTTCCTATATGATGATTGAAACAGACCAGCACTTCAGATGCACTCAGCACCGGAAGACTTGCAGCTATGTCAAAAGCCTTCAATGATAAAGATCAAAACATCCTTAAGACTCACCACCGGCAGACATGCTACAAGTTAAACTGCTCGCACCAGCAGACATTAGTTCTCCTAAATCGGAAGACTTGTTTCCCTTGGCTCGAAGCACTCCACCGGCAGACTTTAAATTCTGCACGTGCCACAGAGAAAAGTCAAGAAGCAGCTCAAATCAAGTCAAATATGTCCAAGCCTGACATACCTAAAACTACAAGACTTTAGTTTCACTCAAGTAGTCTGTTAAAGTCAAAAAGCAATTACTTTATTGAACAGACCACCTGACAGTGCAACAGACATCAGACCTACTCTTTAGAGACTTATCAACATCGTCTGACAGACAACAAGTTCCAAGATCTATAGGACTAAATCTCTACCCAAACAGTCAAAGATCTTATGGACAAAGATCTTTATCCGATAGACTTCAACTACTACATCTCTAAACGGATAGAAACTTTATGTCTTCATCTCTTAACGATCATATTGACTCCGCCTATATAAATCCTCTCTCTTACCCAAACAATATACGGAGACATCCGAGTCCTCCGATAAGACAACAGATGATGAGCTACGAGTAACTCAACCTACTCAAGAACTTCAAAGAAAAGAGATCATCAACGAGATCGTCTTCACCAATGTATCTCTGATCTTAACACTGATTACAGCGAACTCATCCAGATCTTAGCAAAACACTTTCAGTGGATTGCTAGGAAGAAAAGCTTGGAGAAGAGAAGAGATTGATCAGAAAATTCAATAGACAGAGATCAAGATCTGAAGATTGATGTTAGATAATGTCGGCGAAAAAATGAAGAGTCATGCGTAGATATTGCATTCATATTTTCAGATTTGTATTCCCATACAAATGCTGTTGATTGTGCAATAATCAATCATCATGGAAGGATGAGTGTTTTGCACTCAATCGTTCAGATATATTTTTATATCTGAACGACCTTAAGAATCCTCTTCTCATAACAGTTTCTCGTTTTGGTCTCCTATTGCCCTTTGCTGCTTAATGATTCATGAATGAATAATTAAGTAAGGATTAAGGCTTGGGTAGACAAAACCAGAAACTGTACATAGATTATTTAGACTGATGTAATATGTAATTTATCTTTGAATAAATTCAATATATTCTTACAAATACTTTATCTCTCAGTCCTTATATATCTATGAGTCTTTTATAAATGATTTATCTTTAGAAAAGTCATTCTCTAATTGATTTCCTAAACCTGCATTTGAAAGAAGTAATAAGTGTGTTGTTGTTCTGAAATATATTCGTGTACATCCATTTAAGACTTCTCCAAATCATAGCCTCTTTATATTCCTCTGTCCAAACCCTTTTTAATAGGCTTTTGATTTGACTAGCAGTTTACTAGCAGAGTTGATACTTCTGCTTAGAGCAAGTCTACCGATAGCCTCTACCGGCAGACATGCTCAACTTGATAAAACTGCAATTGCCACTTAAACTGTGCTTTATTTATATTCAGAAGAAAAGTTTTTAAATTGGCATCATAGGCTATTCACCCCCTCTAGCCTAATTTGAGCATTATTGTGGACCAACAATTGGTATCAGAGCAAGGCTCTTCTAGCTATATGCCAGGACTAACGTCCTGAGAGTTGCGATCCTCGAATGCTCGGTTCAAATGCATGTCAAAAGAAAATTTGTTTTATCCTTTAAAAACTTTTGACAATGATTTCAGTTTGAGATAATTTTTTGAAAAATATACTTATTTTGAAAAATTATTTTGTTTTCAAAAATTTCTTGAGATAGAAGATTACCATGATGAATGTGAGATAATTATTCATATGACAGATAGGTATATCAATTGGCACTATGAATAACTATCTCCAGATGAAAAATTCTCAGATGGATGCTTCAATTAAAAAGACTTCTGATTCAAGTTCTCTTGACATAAGGCTAATGATTGAAATCAATCCAACACCTTCTCGAGATAAATTTTTTTAAAATTCTAAAGCTTTACAGTGAAAGAATTTCAAAAGGACTCCTATCTATTCTCTTGAAAAAGGTTAAGAGTCAAAAACTCTATATCATGAAACATTGATTGATCCCTATGTTATATGATATATAGTTTCTGGGAACTTGTCCTATATTTCAAAGAATTATTTGAATCCAAGAAAATATGAATCAAAATCTTACTAGTTGTTTGCAAAGGAAATCTACTCTTTAGACAACATCTACTACAGATTTATCAGCTCAGATTCAAAACGACATCATCTGAAGAACGTCTACCTCAATCCAGATAACTGTCAAAAAGGTACATCCCTTGTCTTGTGCTCCTTCCTCTATATCTTTATCTTTGCACAAAAAGACCAAGGGAAAATGAGAAATTCAAGATCCAGTCTTTCTTTCTCACGGATCTTCTTGAAATACTTGTTCCAGTATCTAGATTTTTCTGGAGCTTCCTAAAGCTCATAAAATGTTGCTAATGATCTTCTTGATTCTTATTCAGGAATGCATATTCTCCAAAGATCAACAAGCACATTTTATTATCTCTCTTCCAGTTCTAAAAGGCTTTGCTTGACTGAAAGTACATGACCTTATTCACCTGATTCAGTCTTCTTCCTTCTGGATTATGATATATGACTGATTTTTGTCTATGATTCCCTGCTAATTAGAGGTGAGCAGGGCCTGCCATCAAGCCCGTTAAAGCCGTCAGTGCCCGGCCCATGGAGCCCGTGCCCATGGGCACTACATAGTAATGGGCTTTAGATGAGTCAAATGCCCGTGGTCTCGGGCTCTACTGGGCCTTCAACTGCTCCCTGCCAGTTATGCCCGGCCCTCCTATTCTATGATAACTTTTTTAATTTTTGTAATTATCGATCTTTGACCAAATCCTATATATTTAATTTATGTGTATTATACTATTACTATATTTATATATATTATAAGTTATAAATTATAATCTATAAATATAGTAATAGTATAATACACTTCAACTAATAAAGCTATTGCTAAAAATAAAAACATAAAAGTCAAAGCCTATTATTTTAATAATTAATTACTCAATCATCTATACATCTATTGATATTCTATTCTCAATCTCATCACATGCAAGATTAAAATTTGACATCAGTAATGTCGAGTTATATGAATCCGTTTACTACATACTGAATTTATATTTTTAACTTAGTTGTTTCTCTTCCTTTTCTTTCACTTCAATTGTGTTTTATTTCAAATTTGCAAGTATAATAGTTTGAAAAAAAAAGTTCATGGCAATGAATTGAGGGCTGAAAGCTGAGACCCAAAGTTTGAATGAGAAAACAGTAAAATTATTTAAAAACATAAACAAATGGGCTGAAGCCCGTGCCTGCCGTGCTCGTCCAATGCACGTCTGAAGTCCGTCCACTAATGCCCGTGGGCTGATCAATAGTACTGGGCTTTTAAATCTAATGCCCGCTGCTTAATGGGCTCATACTGGGCATTGCCAATGCCCGTGGGCTTAGGGCCCATGCACACCCCTACTGATAATCATGATCATGAATATATCATCTCTACCTAACTTTATATTTGCTTGCTCTGTTCTTATCTATTCTTTTCTAGCAAATATATCTTGAGGAATTTTTCTTATCATACTTTGTTTCCTTCCATTCCTTTACAGTATGATCTATGAATTACTCATCTGGTTTGATGACTCATTTTCTATATAAAATTTCTTTGTCATCATCAAATCATTTTCTTTGAAGTACTCTCCTGTTGCTCAGTACTTCATAAGCTCAGTTCTATGTGCTGACTTATAGAAGTTTTCACCTTGTAGACAATGTGCAAACTACATGGGTGCTTTTGTAATTTCTACAAAGGTTGAGGTAAAGCTTTAGAAATTGACTATCTCTTAAAAACTAAAGACAGATTTCATAGAATCTCGGTAAAGATAAAACTGACTTTGAAATGTGGGAATTGTACTTCCCGAAACACTCTTCTGAAAAGAAAGTGTATTGTCAAATCCCATTGAAAAAAGTTTTATCCACTTGAAGACGTTTTATTCTTTCAAGAAAGCCGAACCTACTTTTCAAAACCTTTTTAGCTTTCCAAAGATGTGACTTTACCGGATATCCAGAAATTAATACCAACTCTTACTCTTCCCCGTATAACTTTAATAAGAGTGGTTGAAAATGACTTTTCACTCTTAAATAAGTCGGTCCATTGTCTTGCCTCAGCGAGTATTTATAGAGACATTCTTTCCTTCTTCTCTATCACTCGCAAACTACCTCAAACACTATGATAGACACTGATACAAAATCCCTTTCTTCAAAAATGTTACTTAGGAGAATTCTTAGCACTAGATCAAGGCTTCTTCTCAACAGCTTGGAATCACCCTTCCGATTCTTCGAAAGTTGTTTGGTTTGTTTCAAGGATTCCTCTCGCATGAAGACTTTCCTTAACAACCATTTAGCATATATCTCTCGCTTCCCTCTATCTTAGCACACATTTGTTGCTCCCTCTCGTGTTGAAGATACTCCTATTTTCAGCGAGCCAAATGTGTCTCTCCTCGAATTTTCCCTCTGAAACTCCCGAGGATGAGCGCCTATATTGAAACTGATATCTAGAAAATTCTAGAAAATGTTTATGCAGGATGTCTGGGATAGAGAAAACCAAGCCTACGCCTGGTAAAGAGGTTGCTATAGAGGAGAAAAGGTTGTACCCCGCACCCTCCTTGGGTCATCTGAGTCCCTTGATCTGGACCTGTATTCTGTTTGCCAACCGGTTAGCTGAATCTGGGTCCATGGTCTTCATAGACATCTCCTTGTAACATCCTTATCTTTAGAATTGTATCAGGTGTTTAGATTAGTTGTTTAAAAGGTGTAGTTAAGTCACCGGAAGATGTAATGAACTTTGTAATCTTTAGATCCTCTTTGTACTCTTATTTATTTTGATCTAAATGAGAACTTGTTCAAAGCATCTTTACTTCATGTCTATCTGTTTTTGCATGAACTTTCCTTGATAGCATGAAATCTTATATTTGCCTGTGATTTCGGCATTTGTACTTTCCATAAAATTTGTTCCGAATTCAATACAGCAAATATAACTCTGTTGTTAACCCAACAGCAAACCAATCCTTAACCATAAAAAATTTCATATCCAACAATTGGTATTCAACAATTGGTTTCTGAAGAAATAGTGTTGGAATTTGGATAATTTTAGTTTTGGATTTCTTTGAAGGAACTGCATTCCTTGCAACTACTTCATCAGGAATTATAAATCTCATCTCAACCCATGTTGTTCTGGTGAATCTTAATTCCCATCCATAAATTTAGGTTTGTAAAGTTTCAACGGTAGACCTTACCTCTGCTGTTGTCACAATGACCTTTCGAGGAAATAACAGTCTCCTCAAATTCTTCTTCTTATCTATTGCTTCCTCTGTTCAAAGACAACTTTGCTCTAAACTCCTTGTTTCCCTTGTCTTGAACAAAGATGACTCCCTTTCCCTCAAAAGGTTAGTCATCATCTTAGCTGTTGACTTCGAAGCAAAAGTCATTTTCTTTCAGAACCTTCAGCCAAACTAACTATGAGTTACTTGCTTCTCTGTGATCCAAGTTCTCTAACTTGAAAGGTTGTTGTCTTCCGTTTTGCTTCTAAATGCTCTTATCATTCAATTGGGATTCTATTATGAAGTAGCATGGTCATCAGTTAATCTTTGCCGATGATGCTTATGGTCCATCCTTCCAGAAGCCAAGGCATTCCAAAGGAAATGCTTGCTGTAATACTCTTCTTTCAATTGGTATCGGCAGACCTCAATGTCTGCTGTTCCATCTTTATACAGCAAACTTTCGTGTCTGCAAAACTTATCTATATATTCTTTATTATAGCAGACCTCATCTCTGCTGACCTCTTTCATCAGCAGACCCTCATCTATGCCGACTCCCTGTCATCCATTCATTCGACAACGACATACCTCAATATCTAGTTTACTGATCATCTATCTTTCAATGATTGATATCATACAAACAATTGGTATCCTTCATACAATCAATTGGTATCCTTCAACAATTGATTGGTATCCTTCAAACTATCAAAATATCAGTAAACTTCCACCCTTCTTGAACACAATATTCAATTGGTAAAATAGTTATTCTTTGGCTATCATCTTTCTTGTGTTCAAAAGACTGATAACCTCGCATAACCTTTAATTGGTATCAACAGACTTTCATTACTGTTGCATACTTCCTTAAAGTTATCAGTTGCACCGATAGACCTCAATGTATGCTGGTGAACCTGAACTGCAGACTTCCACCTCTGCCGTTCACAACTTCTTGAACTGCAGACTTCAATCTCTGCCGTTCACACTCTTGTATCAGCACTCTTCACACTTTACTGGAACTAATCATCAAACTGGTTTCAGACCTCTCACTGCTGATCAACTTTGTGTAATGATATCTTTGACATAAATGTTTAGGAATATTGATAGCTTTTCAAATATTATTTCAAAAATCCTTCTAAAATAGTTTTCAAAACAACTTTGTTCTGGAATGACTAGAAAAATTGGAAGATTGCTGAAGACTGTGTGGATGACTCAGAAAGCTCCAAAAGTTTCTTCTAGTAAACAAAGAACACAAAAATCGTAATTGTTTTGCAAAACATTTTCTTAAAATACTACTTTCAAAATATTTTTGAAACAATTTATGTTCCAAAAATTCTATAGATTTGGGAGATTGCTGAGGATTGTGTAGATGATTCAGAATATCCCGTAAATTATCTATTAGGATATCTGGAATATTTAAAACCTATCATATTTCCTAAATATATTTTTACGAAATTTATTCCATTATTTTTGCTCATCGATATCAACACAAATTCATTTCAATACCCTAAGCCTACAATTAATCCATGCCTTCAATAATTGGTATTGAAATCCTCGATTTAAGTCTTTAATCTGTCCAAATTCATACTCCCTAGAAGACTTAATATCGCAATCATGAATCGCCGCATTTCCAATAATCACGTCTACTCTAACTAAGCTTTGAAATGATTACTTCGATGTTTCTCATTTCAGTCATTTACTGCTCAATGGTGGATACTCAAGCGACGGTTCTTGAAATGTGTGTTCTTCCTACTCGATCTCAGAAAGTACTGAATATATATAGTATAATATTTGATAAAACTCCATCGTTACCCAATCTGTACGATTATTATCAGTTTTTATTCTTTGAGAAAATCTTCATGGCCGCTTCTTCTTCCAACAGTGTCTCTAGACCAATCGCTCCCCCTGAATCTTCATTCGTCACCATAGTAGGTCGTCAATCCTACATCCTTGGTCACACGATTCAAGGAGAATAATTTCTCCTTGACAATACTGTTGGAGCAAAGATTTTAGATCTTTTCCATAGTTCTGGACTCGTCTCCATCCTTTCGTTTCGCGAAGAATTCTACAGCCTTCAACTGGTCAACGAATTCTACTCAAGGATGTAGTTGACAAGAGACGGTAAGAGCCTCCACGGTCGCATTCGAGGTACTGATCTTGTCCTCAATGTCGACAGCCTCATCGCCTTGACTCCATCAATGATTCTGTTCTCAACGAATCATGGCTGCACCGTACTGGCTACCCCTCTCGAGATGATTATAGTACATGGGATATTTTCAACTATTCCTTGGATATGTACTGTGTTGGTGAAATTCTGAGCCAATGCCTTCTGTTTCATGAACCAGGCTCAGGAAGCGACACCAGAAGACTTCGAAACTTCACCGTTGCTATTATCGACTCTCACATCATCAACTGGTCTGAAGTAGTCTTCTCTCTCATCTGTCGATCTTTTCAGCGAAGACGAGTGAATGGGTTTGGTATTTTGAAATATGCTAGGATTATCAGTTACTTCCTATGCTCCTACCACACCATTCGTTCCACGATTCCCGAGGACGAACGCCTTCCTGTCACTGGAGAATTGCTGATCACTTGAGAATTGTTCGGAAATAGAAGTTTTTCTGATCAGGATAGAAATTATTCTCTAGATTCTAGCACTGGTAGTTTTGGAGATTCAAATTAGTATGTACTATTTAGAATTTAATAGTACTTTCTTGCGTTATTTAACTGCCTTCCTCTTTTGTTATCTTCTCTATTTTACTACATCTCTTCTAGTATCTTCCTTTATTTTTGATTGCAACTGTCCTTCAAGATTAATTCTTATTGCTTGCAACCATTAAGGATGAGAGTTATATGACATATACATATAACTTGGTATTAACTTTAGAAGGAGAGTAAGGAGGAGAGGGATAACATACCTATCATAAGGAGGAAAGTTATGACATAACTAAATTTCGCTAAACCAAGAGCAAATGGAACACACACACAAATGTGACAATTTACCCTAAGCTGATTCTTTGTGAATCATGCTCAGCCTTCGTGGCACTTCTGTTGAAAATCTTACTTAAAACAAAAACCCTCTGTTGAGTCTTACCTTCAACAGAGATCCTTTACTTTCAACAGAAATAAAAAGTTTTAAATTTTTTTTTTGTTTTTTTCAAAAATTGGTATAACAAGCAATCCTTATTGAAACTCCTTCAAAATATATACATTTACTTAAGGATTTGATACTCTTACTTGCCAAAACAAGCTTTCAGTTTATAAAAATTTATGTGCAAGTAAGACACCCAAAAACCTTTTAGATCCTGTTCAAACCTCTTTCAAAAAATTCTAAGTGATCCAAATTGTTTTTACTATTGCGTTACCTGTTCAGTACTTTGATTTATCGAGTTTGTAATAGTAATAGTAGATTATACCAAAGTCATCGCTTATGTAATTATCAACATAGGACATGTCTTGAGATAAAATGATCATTCATTGTGGACATGTTATTACTATGTCTTGATAAATGCTTTAGTGCTTTGTATATGTCATTTTGTAATGGTTCCAAGAAAATAGGAGGAGATTGTTAGAATATGCTTCCTGATAATTTAGTTATCACTTTGCATATTATATATATTGATTTGCTTGCCCCCATTACAAGTGAGTCATTACGAGCGGCTAAAAGGTTTGCGTACCGGTTAACGTGGCAACTCATGTGATATCACATAGGTCTTAGATTACGTGCAACCTGATCAAGTCCTACCTTCCTATATGATGATTGAAACAGACCAGCACTTCAGATGCACTTAGCATCGGAAGACTTGCAGCTATGTCAAAAGCCTTCAGTGATAAAGATCAGAACATCCTTAAGACTCACCACCACCAGACATGCTACAAGTTAAACTGCTCGCACCAGCAGACATTAGTTCTCCTGAATCGGAAGACTTGTTTCCCCTGGCTCGAAGCATTCCACCGGCAGACTTTAAATTCTGCACGTGCCACAGAGAAAAGTCAAGAAGCAGCTCAAATCAAGTCAAATATGTCAAAGCCTGACATACCTAAAGCTACAAGACTTTCCTCTCACTCAAGTAGTCTGTTAAAGTCAAAAAGAAATTACTTTATTTAACAGACCACCTGACAGTGCAACAGACATCAGACCTACTCTTCAGAGACTTATCAACACCGTCTGACAGACAAAAAGTTCCAAGATCTACAGGACTAAATAAACGCTGGATCATACAGTGCTCCATGCGGCACAGGGGCCATCACCCAAAGAAAATGCTCCTCCAGCCACATATGGAGCAAATGGGGCTGCCAGTATGGAATAATTCATCGCCGCCTGCAAAAGCATTCAGGCCCGCTAGAGTCTCTGCCAGAATCACCGGAACAATATTTAGCCGGCGATCTCGTGCCTGCAATGCTAGGTCAACCACCCGCACATCGATAAATCCGGGTTGGCCCATTGATAATCTATGTCATCCTCCCTGAATTCTGTGAAGGCCCTAGGGAGGACAGTCAAATCAAAAGTTACTCCATCATAAAAACCTGGAGTAGCGCTGCGAGTAGTGCGAAATAGCTCCCGGATGGCCATGTACGGACGCCTCCTGTGAGAAGGCACGACAATCAGACGAGAGGTGCCACCCCCAGCATTGCACATAATTTTTCGTAAATGGGGCACATTTCATTCATACCAAAGTTAAAAAGATGGTCCTGAGGAGACCAAAACCTGGAGGCTCCCCTCAGCATGTCCCAGTTGATAATGACATTCCTCCAAGATAATAGGCAACTGAATCCAAAAATGTGATCAAACCAATCACGCTCGTCTGATCGCAGGGAGAGGATCCAAAAATCCAAGGCATTCTCGTAAATTTCTATCTCTAGTGCTGTATGAATTCGTACAGCCATTTGTAAAAAGAGATGCAAAGGGTTATACGGCAAAAGAGGCAATGGCTGAGCAGAAGAGAACTTAAAAACTTGTGAGAAGAAAGAACAGATGAACTTGCGAAGAGGCAGGGCATTCCCCGTTTGCTTTTATACCGAAGACTCAAGAAACGGACATTTCTGAGCACAATACGTGAAACAGTGATGAATAGGGATTGCATAGAAAAGACCTATGGCGCCACCATAAGTCCCTTCTGGCGCCGTGCCAAGAGCTCCATTTGGCTGCGCCAGCCTCCTTCTACTGCTCCATGGAAATTGCCTGGTATCCTGGTTTTTTTGCCCCGACCGTCGACTGCTGCTGTGTCTGATCACGAGAAAATTGAAGAAGCTAGAAAGGAGGGCTACGCACACTAGTGACGGCCATTATATGCCTAGGAAACAGGAGAAGGCGGCTGCCTCTCCCTCCCTGCGTATCACCAGAAAAGCCCGCTCAAGTCTGAAGGTGTATTTTTATAAACTTTTTTTCCCAAAAATACAGCGTGCCATTACCCTTAGATATCGGTATATCTTTATTTTATACATGTGTTTGAGTCTGCATTTTTGATATTTTTGCATCATATAAAATTATATTGCATTGAATAATAAATGTTTGTACAGATTTCTTTTGTATAAAAATGAAAAGAAAAAGAAACTAATAATCGCAGGCATCCAAGACTAATGTGCTCGGGACGACTGGCTCCTGTCAATACCACCACCCATGACCCAAGGACCCCCTGTGCCACCAGCTTTGTACACTCGACCTCTTCCTTGAGCACGGCTAGACCCGACATCTGCGTCATCATCATCACCATCTCGACGCCTGGTCTGCCGCACTGTGCCACTCCCCCTGCAGGAAAACTCGTCAGCTAGCTTTTGATAAAGCTTGCTAATACTGAAGAAGCCCCGCAGCAGCCTCTTGTAGGTAGATACATTCACCTAAAGAAAAAAGTGAGCCAACAAAAAGAATATATTAGTCTCCAAAAAAAATAATAGACATGTATTAAAAAAATGATGAAAAAAATAAAAATGTGTGCATGATGAAAAAAGGAAAAAATAATAATAAATGTGAAGGTAAATGTGTCTACCGAACGGGCCTGCTCCGGGACTCGACGTTCCTCAGGGATCTCGACGTCTGGAAGAACCTCCTCTACCATATGACCGCCCCATTGATACTGGAAGGTAGAGAAGACGTCGTCAGGCTCAGAGAACTCCAGATTCTCGTCGAGAGATGAAGTAGAAGGCACTGGTCTAGCAGAGGCATCAGAATGCCGTCTGGGCGCAGCAGGAGCAGGGAAAGGAGGATGAAGCACTGTCTTCAAGAAATCCTCTTACGCCATAATCGGAAAATCTGTCCCTAGCATGAGGAATTTCAACAGGTACTGATACCTGTTCGGCAGCTGATCGAGCTCTATCACCTAGAAAGGAGGCCGATGAGGCACCACTGGAGGTACTAAAATCGACTGATGCTGGCGATTAACCTGCTCGCCCATATATAACGAATCCACCATAATGGATGCCATCAGTATCCGATAGCGGCTCAATCCCAAGGCAACAACATAATGCCCCTCCAAGCCCTCCCAAGGAAGGAAGTGCTCCGTACCCGGACTCGAGCTAGTGATCCGCTCCTGCACTCGTTCCTTCCTTTTACAACCGCCATCTTGGGTTGGCCGAACCCTGTTCTCATCAATATACTAAAGCTGATACGACGGTTGGTGGACATGCTAATGGAGATGACCCGGCGTGAAATGAAAAAATGAAAAAGCCCAGACCTGCAAAGAAAAGAAAAAGAGGAGAAATTTTGTCAGTAATAAAAAAAATGTATGCTGCAAAAACAAAAAAAAAATATAAAATGAAAAAAAGAAGAAGGGAGAAGCAGCAAAAGCAGGAAAAGGCATATACCTCCCACGCTGGGGCAAATCCATTCAAGGTCGGCGAATCATTCCGGCAAGCCCTGTCCATGGAAGCATATAATTCGGCCAGGCCCGCCTGCCCCCAATCATAGGAAGGGATCCGCCCGAAATCAGCCAAGCAGGCCAGGGCGGAAACCCGCAAGGTGGTAGAAGAGTTGGCGAAAAGCGACGTGCCGAGAAAGAAAAATAAAAATGCCCTAGCCGCGCGAGTCACAGCGGCAATGTCATTTGCTGGCACCCGCCCAGCGTTGTCGAGGAGACAGTGTCGCACGCTGCCAATAAAAATCTCGTCCGTCGATTTAAATTCCGGCTCGAAGCCCAGGAGGTCCACCACCTCCTCTGGACGCCGACGGAGAGTATAGTAAGGAGCCAGAGTCTCCCCGATACTGGTAGGAAGGCCAGTAATAGCGGCAAAGTCACAGGGGGTCATGGTCGCCTCCCCCCAGCTAAAGTGAAAGGTATGGGTGGTGTCCCACCAATAGTCCCGTAGCACATCGAAGATCGGCAAGTAGCTCGTGAAGGGACGGAAAGCATGAAGAAAGGCGCTGAAGCCAGAACCCTCCACCAGGACATGTGCCGCCTCGGGCAACATGTCGTAAATCTCCCTTACATTGGTACAAGAAGCCCGGACCCTCTGGAATGACCTACGGAACTGAAAAGAAAAAAAGGAAAGGTAAATCCACTATCTTTATTTTCCTCGTAAATAAAAGAAAACAACAAAAATGAATGAATAAGAATAAGCAATAATAATGAATAAGTAAGAATAAATAATAAACATGTTGCATGCATTGTCTTTCATGAATCATAAAATTGCAGCATGCTAATTTCCTATGATACATTTTAAAAAAAACATCATTTTTAAATATAAATAAACATTTAGCATCCACAATAAAAAAAAAAAAAAATGTATTTTGAAGGTATATCTTGTATTCTTTTTACATTCTCATAAAAATGCATTTTTGTGAATCTAAACATGTATTTTAGGCATAATAAAAAAATAATAATAAAGATTATATGTGTTGTTTTGCATATAAATAGGTATTTTTGCATCCTAGGCATCATAAAAGTGTATTTTGCATTAAAAAATATGTACTGCATTTTTGCATTATCGTATGCATAATAGAATAAAAGAGTGCCCAAGCATCATGTTAGTAAGCATCCTATAATTTTTCTGCATTGCATTTGCATCAAATAAAGTAATACATGCATCCATCATTTACATATTTATTGTTCAATAAGCATGCATGAAAAATAAATTTTAGGGCATAAAATATATTTGTTTTGTCTTGTATTCATCCGAAAAATATGCTCGAAAATGTGTTCAGAAAAATTTGAATTGTATTCGAAAAGTCCGTTTCGTGAACATATAGCATGCAAAAATATGTTTTAGCCTAGAACATGCATCATATAGCCCCAATTGCATTTATAGTATAAATCATGCATAGTAAGGTCAAATAGTGACCACTAGTTCAATCATGCGTCGCAAGAATAAATTGCGTATATTTCATGCATCATTACCTAATTGCATCATTTAGGCATAAATAGGACATGCATAACATCATAAGCATTATTAATAAAGTCAGGAATGCTCCAAAAGTGCCAAGCAGTGCAAAAATCTAGTAGATATGAAGTATATCCAGGCAGATCTAAAAAAAGAAGAGACTTACAGAAGTGGGTGGAAGATTGGTCACATGAGTGTCCCGATCACGAAGGATATTGTCCCAATCGTCCGTAAAATATCGGTATTTGATTTTATTCCGGATTTCCTCCTTCCGCTAGATTCTGGGTGCATGAGAGTCTTTCCCTTCCTAGATCGTGATGAAGAAGTCATTTGCTAGAGAAAACACTTGAATTGACGAAAGAAAATTGAGAAAAAGAGCAAAAATGAGAATAAATGAAACGGGCAACAATGGCCGCGTCGGAGGAAGCAGAGGAAGAAAGAAGAAGATGAAGAAGGAAAGAGCAGTAGCTCCATTCCTTTCTCCCCCCGTCAATAATAAGGAGAGGAAAAAGAATTTTTCCTTTTTCCCCCTCCAAAGTTTGAAGCTGCGACACTTGAGTCCCTAGGTTCCAAAAATTGCAAAATGGCCCCAAAGCTTAACGAAGAGTTAACAAAAGTAATTTTGTTAACCAAATTCGACGGCCATCCATCCAAGGGCAAAGGAAATGTGATATCCTCAGCAGATCAGCCGCAAAATAAGCAGGAAAGCCAAGAAATTATGGCGGCAAAGGTAAGATTTGTAAAAAAAAAAAAAAGAAAAAAAAGAAAAAAAGAAAAAATAAAAGAGAGAAAAGAAGAAAATAAAAAATAGTGAAAGAAAAAAAAAGGAAGAAAATAAAGGAAAAAGAATAAAGAAAAAAAAGAGGTCCCCAGCTTGAAGAAGTAGAAGTGACAGAAATATCAAAATCAGCTGAATCCGCAGCAGCCACCGAAGCATGAAAAGGTAAGAAAGGTAAAGTATTCCTATCCTACCCTCAAATAAAGAAAAATACTTTTCAAGTTTTGCTTTTATATAAAAAAAGGAATATTGAAAAAAAAAAGAAGAGGAATATTGAAAAAAAAAGATGAATATTGAAAAACAAAAAAAAAGAGGAATATTGAAAAAAAAAAGAGGAATATTGAAAAACAAAAAAAAGAGGAATATTAAAAAAAAGGAAAGGGAAAAAGAAAAATCTTTTTTGCCATATCTGGCGACAATTTTTGATCGGTTGGATACAGTTTTCGAAAAATTTGAAGAAAGCTATTTTTGTCGTGCTTAGCGACATATTTTGATCGGTTGAGTGCAGTTTTCGGAAAATTTGAAAATTTTCTTATTGTGTTTGGCGACAAGGTATTGACCGGTTGAGCACGATTTTCGAAAATTTCTCTTAACATATTTCAATAATAGGTATTGACTAGTTGAAATATGGTTTCCGAAAAACTTTAAAATCTTCATATCGTATTTGACGACCGGTCTTGACCGGTTGAATACGACTTTTCGAAAAACATGAAAATCTTTTTCCCGTTGTGTTCTTGGACGGGTTTTTGACCCGAAGGACATGACATCCTCGTTGGTTGTTCGATTTGTTTTTGGCCTGAACTATGTTTTGGTCTGAGTTCCTTTATTAAGGGATACGTAGGCAGCCTACACTGATAGGTCCAACCATTAGAGCATTTCATTGAATATCTGCTTAAAAACTATGATAACATGTTATAACCGACTAAATATGTCTAGGCTATGGAGTTTGGTTAGCATGATAAACTGTTGCATTATAACTGTTACCTATTACATTCCTCTCCTATTTTAATTGAACGAAATTGGAGAGTCTATTTTTATCAACGATGTTCGTCTACTTAGTAAGCCTCAGGTTACCCGTAGACTCCATCGTTGAGGGGCTCTGTAGACACCCCAATTTCGTACCCCTGATATGTGACTATGACATGTGATATCAAGAACTGTTTAAACTTAACAAATATCAAGTTACATGAGTCAAAAATGCGAAAGGCAAAGCAGGATGCGCGAAACAATAAAATGCGAGGGATAAAAGTGACAATTTTGAAAGACAAACAGTAGCTTGGCGCGGCCAAAAGAGGGACTTGGTGTCGCGCCAAGAGGAGCTTTATTCCGCGCCCAGGCTGCTACAGTGGCACTCCCAGTTAACGCATTGCACAAGAATCGAAGGCTGGTGTACAAGAAATGTTAACGTACTAAAGGGATTTTTAATCCCCGATGTATCCCTTCGTCCACCTATAAATAAGTGCGTTGGGGTTCACTTCAGACACACAGAATACCTCGCAAAGAAACATTGAAAGTTTTTCTCTGCGTCGTCCTAACGCTGAGATTAGTGAGAGAAGTGAGATAGGGAGTGGTTAGCCCATAAAGCTTTGAAACCCTGCCAAAACTCCGTCAAACAAAAAACCCACCGGTCAAAAGTGACCCCTAGCCATTTAGTTAGGTATCCACCTTATTTCCCCCGCCCAAAAACCATAAAGTAAGCCGTTACTTTGCCTGAGTAAATAGGCCGAAAACACCCAAAATAAGCCGTTATTCCGCCCAACCAAAAAGGCCAAAACCACCACAAATAAGCCGTCATTCTGCCCGAGTGAGCGAGCCAAAACCACCAAAAATAAGCAGTCACTCTGCCCAAATCACAACAGCAACAACAACAAAAAAAGACTCCCTCTCCCTGAAGGACAGAGCGAGCACACTCCGCTCTAAAAGGTAATAGCCTTTAAGGGCGTTATTTTTTAAAGTTGTTCTTTAAATCCAACCCAATGTAGCAAATATAAGTCGTTGTGCTGCCCGGATTTAGTTAGAAAATACTATGTAAAAGAGTCGTTATAATGACCAAATATTTTTAAATATATTTGTAATTATTGTAAGGAAACGGATGCAAGTCCGTAAATAATGTAGCCGCGGATGTATTTGCTTTTATTTTCTTGTCTTTAAATGCTTTATTTATTTGCTAAATAAATATAACAAAAAAAGCATACTTTAGCCAAAAACCGCTTTTGAGACCGAAAGGGCGAGTTGGGTGCCTAGCACCTTCCCAACTCGTAACTTAGCCTCCGAACTCGTTTTTATAATCTCTGGGTTTTTTTTTTGGTTTTGCTTTATTTTTGCCTTAAAATAAAGATGGCGACTCTATAAAACATTTTGGATCCAGTGGGGCCTCGCAACACTCCTTTCTTTCACTTTTTCGTTTTCTCCTAAAAAAAGGGAGAATGTGAATGAAAGGGTGATGTATTCCCATATCATGGTATCCCCTAAACAAGAGATAACTTGATGCGGGAAACTCAAAGCTCTCATAGTGATCCGAAATAGGCCATAAGGCTATTTTTATAAAATCCATAGTGGGGGCGTCGCAACATCCTTTTTTGCACTTTTTTGTTTTCCCCTAAAAAAGGGAAAATGAGAATGAAAGGGTGATGTATTCTCATATCCTGGTATCCCTTAAACAAGGGATAACTTGATGCGGGAAACCCAAAGTTCTCATATTATATCAAAAATCCACTAAAGTCAACCGAGGAACATTCCAACGCGCTATTTTAGACATCACTCCTCTTGCACTTTTAATTTCGTTTTCCCCTAAACAAGGGAGGATGGAATGAGAGCATTGGTGTCCCGCATCCGCACGTACGCGCACCCCTATCCAAGGGCGCGCGGGGCGCGGGCGCAACACCGAGCGACCCACACTATCAAAGTAGGGTTTCAACTAGTACTGCTCATTTCTCCTAACGGAGAGGTCGGGTGTTCAAGTCTCACTAAAGACACCTTGGACTTTATAAATTTCAATAGAGAAGTCGGGTGTTTAAGCTTTTTCAGAGACACCATTGTTGTTCAAGTCTTACCCAAAGGCCCCATTTAGCTACTTACTTATTTTAACGGAGAGGTTGAGTGTTCAAGCCCTACCAGAGGCACCCTGGTACTTCACTGCTCTCATCCGAGAGGTGGGGTGTTCAAAGCCTCACTAGAGGCACCATTTGTTCGAACCATATATATAATTGTAGTCTTTCAAGACATTAAAAAAAGTAGGGTTTCATATACGCATCAAAACTTGTTTGAGATTGGTTCGAGAACAAACCAAGTAAAGCTGGAACATCATTTCAAGTTCGCTATGATTATCAAACAAGATTTAATATTCAAGTGTTCGGCACTGGCTCCGCTAATTTTCACCCTTTGTGGGACTTAGAACTGTCAAAATGGGTTGGACCCATTGGACCAACCTGTCCCGCCACGTAAAAAGTGGGTTGAGAAAATATGAACTCATTAGGAGGTTGGTCATGTATGTTGAGCTCGTGTGGGTTGCGGGTTGGCCCGCCAAGTTACAAAATAACAAAAAGATAATCACAAGTTTGATAATTATGAGCTTAAACCCTCCCACTCAAAGGGTGAAATTATTTATGAAATCTTAAATATAAAGAAATGATTGTAGATTTGTTAAAAAATGACACTTTTTAAAATAAGATAGATTAATAACAATATTAACGAAAAGATAAATTATATGAAGGTACAAAAATAATAACAATAAAATGATTTTTGATTTTTTTTAATCGCTTTTACACTATTAATAGTAGATTAAGTTGTTTAAAAATAATATTTAGATTATAATAGTAGAAAAAATATATTTTTTTCATACGAAAATGTATGTGCTATACTTATTATTTTTTTGGTGATGTTAAGGGAAAAAATTAGTGGGCTGATCCACCTAACCCACAACCCATGATGGGTAGGGTTGACAATATTCAAGTCGCCACCTTAGTGTGCTGGCTCCCCCCCCCCCCACGACCAAATGATAAGTTTTAGTGGGCTGCATGTAATGATCCAAATTCGAGAATCTGGTTTGCTACGTACGTATAGCACATGGACTGATCCATTAAGCACTAAGCACTTTAGGTCACCAGGCCTATCACAAGCCAAGCCAAAAGTCCATGGATGATATTGATGCCTAGTAATAGTGTGTGACCATCATATAAAGCACATTCAAATCGTACATCTATTCAATGTGGGATTGAAGGCATTACAATCTCCCCCACTTAAATCCCGACGACCTCGTCAAGGCTGAACCGTACCCCAGGTGATGTAGGATTCAAGAGGTGGCTCGTATGAGGATCAAAAAGTGGCTCCCATCTTCGCGGTGTGGCACTTTAACCCGCACAACACTTTGTTCTCACATTTTCTATCGGGATCCGCTATGATACCATTTGTTACTACTCATGATCCCAGTCCGTTACATGTGGCACACATATTGATCCACTAAGCACGCAGTACCTTGGGTCACCAGGCCTATCACAAGCCAACCCAAAAGTTAATGGAAGATGTTGGTGTCTAGTAATAGTGTGTGTCCACCATTACGTGTGGACACACATTGACCTACTAAGCACGTAGTATCTTGGGTCACCAGGCCTATCACAAGCCAACCCAAAAGTTAATGGAAGATGTTGGTGTCTAGTAATAGTGTGTCCACCATTATAAATACATCCAAGCACCACATCTACCCGATGTGAGATTGGGGGCATTACACTAAGGGTTGACCCGCTCTGCCAACCTACAATGACAACTCTAGTAGAACCTAAGAGAACGAATTCACAAAAAAATCACCAAATAAATTTCTTTGAATGTTGAGTTTTCTGTCTTAAGTTTAGATTTCGTCAAGTCAAATTTTGTACAGCTATAAATATTTAATTTAAATATAGCGATAAGTTTACCATTAGTCCCTGAACTTTGGCCGAAGCCATCATCAGTTTCCTAACTTCAAAAAGTTTCACCACTGGCCCAAGTAGGCCTTTTTTGCTCATTGGAGGTCCTTTAGCTCTAACGCCGTTTGTTTTTTTTCGTTAAGTGAACATGTGTCACTCACATCCACAAAATAATGGGGTTATGTATAACATCATCAAAATAAGGGGACAAAGTGAATATAAACCAATTTAGCTTACATCTCTTCTAGAAAATCACTCCCTCTATTTTAGTTTGGCTAGATTCTTCTTATCTTCAGGATTCTTTTTCGTCGTTTTGT
This sequence comes from Codonopsis lanceolata, assembly GCA_013146195.2. Lineage (NCBI taxonomy): Eukaryota > Viridiplantae > Streptophyta > Magnoliopsida > Asterales > Campanulaceae > Codonopsis > Codonopsis lanceolata. Next base: position 125,877,145 of record CM028379.1, on the reverse strand, counting down.
GTGCACGCCTTTCCTTCATTAATGTTATTTTCTTCATTTTTCCACAAAAAAATATACTGTAACGGTTTAAGAAAATAATAATTGACTTTTGCGATTATAGTTCTACCGCATGGTACGTACCGATCTGGTTATCACCATCTAAAATGTAAAGAGAATTATACATGAATAGCCCAATTCCCATTTACAGGGGGCCAATAAAAAAATGTCAGTGTTCTTCATCATGCCAGAAAAGATAAAATTAAAATAAATTAAGACTCCATTTGTTTCACGGAAAATGATTTACGGAAAACGTTTTCCTCATTTTTCGGTGTTTGGTAACCTTAGGAAAATGTAGTCAACGTAAAAACATTTCCGAGTCAACGGAAAATGAAGCCTTCTATTCCTGAAAAATGACTTACGAATTCATTTTCCGTAAGTCATTTTCCAAAAGTTTGAGCATCTCTCCGTCCCCTTCCACAAGTACACATATTTACATACACACACAATATTTCACTCAACAAATAAATTATTTAGAAATATAAATGGAGTTTGTGCACACTTTATAAATTATCATTTTAATAAATACTCACTATATCCTAAAATTAGTGTCAACTATATTATTTAGGGATGTCCCAAATATTGTTAATTTTCTTTTTAAAACGTTTTTTTTCATATCAATTATCAATTTTTTTTTTTGTATTTTTGAGATTGAAAAAAGATGAACCTTATTGATTTGACACGACTAATGATAAATTGAGGTTACTAATGAAAAATTAATTAAATCTTAACATTATCTTATATTCAATATGAGTATTAATATTCGAATATATTTTTGTATTTATTAATATATTGTTTTTCGTAGCATTTTCCGTACGTTTGTCAAACACCCGAAAATGTTTTCCGGCATATTTTCAAAAGATTTACCAAACACCTAAAAATAAAATCTTTTCATTTTTCGGAAATCATTTTCTGAAAATCATTTTCCGTGAATCAAATGGAACCTAAGTATTTCAATTGGTAGGAAAAATCTGAATCAATGACATATCTTTGCTGACGTGATAGTGATACATAGAATCGATGGAGCTGAAACAGATGTATTGGCCCGGAAAATTAAAAGGGTCCCCAAGTGATGGGAAGTAATGACAATAATTAAGAAATCAAACGGCCGGGCCATGTAATATTGCAAGTTGCAACAAACATTATAGGCGACAGAAGAATCAAACACACTGTACCTAGTTACCATATGAGCAAGCGCACTCATGTCTGTCAAGTTGTTGTTTGCCTGCGTGTGAAGTTATTTGATGCAGTTTCTCACAGCATTGTTTCGATTATCACTAGGTTATCATCCTGGTGACAACGTTTTGATACACCTCACACGGACTAAGCCATTGTGGTAATTTTAGTATTATTGAGTTTCTCAAGTTAAAAGGATACATTCTAGTCCTAATATTGGCACCAAAAAACCAATAAGAAACTGCTACTTAGACATGAAGTTGCCACATCAACTGAGATTGGAGTTAATTAATTTGTGGCATTTCGTATTGACAAAAAATATCGTAACGTTGCACGTGGGAGCAAAACGTCTCTATTTATTTTATTTTGATAGATCCATTTAAGGGTGTAATTAAAATTACTAACATATTATGAACTATATTCAACCATCTAAAAAATAGCAGTTTTTGAAAACTTGCTAATTTTGCACCACATCGATGGGTTTCGAAAAGAAAAGCTGCTAATTTTTAAATCATTGGATGTAGCTCATCAATATGTAAGCATATTTTACACCCTTAATTAGATGACCTAATGAAGAAGATAGAAAGAAAAAATAATGAAATAGAGAGGTTTCAGTCCCAACATATATTCCTCATCTAAGTGGTGGTGGTGCAGTCAATTCGTCAAAGTGATTTCCGTCTCACTAAACCACCATTTTTTTGGAATTATTTTGCACTCATGTACTGTTGTGTCCCAAAAGAAAAAACAAAGACTATCGCTAGTCGCTTTTTATCCTTTTATAAGTAATTATTATTTTCTTTTTGGTACAATCAATCTATAGTACTTTAAAAAAAATTAAAAACCATAACCTTTTTTGTTTTCCTCTTTCACTATCTCATTATTCAATTCTTGGTCCCTTTATTTTCAATTTTCTTTGGAAATGACATATGTTGAACGGTGAATATTAACATAATTCAAAACTCCAGATTGATTTCAACTTTCAAGATATCATTTGGGTCAAATCCACTTAAAACACTTATCCGAGAAATTAATATACTTGCCATTTATATATCATGGTCACATTAACACTGTAAAACCGGAAGAGTAATGCAGGAATCACTATAATGACATATATATCTCAACTAACATGTTCGATATAAACTTTTCAGCTAATTAAGTTACATGTACGTATCAACAATGTTCTAATTAGACAAATTATCTGAACAAACTTTGTAAACCCTATTTTTAACTCCATCTTAATTTTGAAAAAAAAAATGGGTTTTGGGTGGGTGGGGGAGAGAAGAGAGACAATGCCTGCACATCCTTTAAGTGATCAAGATAGGATTTATTTTGATGCATGGTGATCTTAATTAGTGATTACATAATCTGGAAACTTTCAACTCTATTATCATGCATATGCATATGTGGGTGTGTATTATGTATATATATACATATCCGTGTTAGTTTCCACCAGGCACTGGCTAGCACCAATTAAGTATGCAAATTCCACATATATATGTAAAAGTAATGGAGAGATTATATATATATATATGCGCACTCAACTGGATTATCTTTAAAATTGGGGAGTTGAGAGTTGAGTTAGGATTTGCATTGGCATAATGGCACGCGAGGGGCGTGTGTCGGTGCGTGGGATGTCATATGCAGCTGCTTCTTGTGTTGCACTCACTGCCTCACCCTCACCAGTCACCACGTCCACGTTGGAATAATATTGCATGATTTGTTAATAATGAGTAATGACAGGTCATCCATGCATTATTACGTGACGCGGACGACCTCACCCTTAGTAAATGTTTGTACGAGGCAGTTTGTGTCTATCCTCAATGTGATTAAAAAGATTAATTCCAAGTTCCAACCTCGCCAAATTCTTAATAAATTCATTCGCTACCCTAAACAGTAAAGACGTACTCTAGTGGCCGATAATGTGAATCGATTGGGTTAGCTCAAGTTGCAAATTAACCGATGAACCGAAAATATGACACGTGGCATACTGAGAATGCCAAGTGGCATGCCACGTGGTTAAGGAGCTCTAATTCATAGTAACACAAACTTATTAGAGGGTTTTTACTTTTTGTTTTTTAAAAACTGAAAAAATCAAGTAAACAAATAGAAAGTAATAATTAAAACAAATAAAATGAAAATCAGAAAACAAGAGTGAAGAGCCAATGAAAGTTTTAGATTAGATATGGACGTTTTTTTGCGTGAGCTTAGACATTACAACCGTGAGTAAATCATATTTGTGTGCTAAAAGTAATACTCCATCGGTTTCGTACAAAGAAACCCATTTGAAAGTTAATTTTTTTTTAAATAATATTTTTAGTAGTTCATTAATAAAAAATGATATTTTTATACCTTAATTTTTAAAAATAGATTAACATTCCATTAGTGAACTTTTGCACGAAACATAACTAATATCACCCTATTTATATTACGGTAACTTTTATTATGCGTCCACTCAATATATAGGGGAGGGGTCAGCGGAGATTTCGCCTTTCATTTGTTGCTCCTACCTGTACTGACCACACCCACAACTTTGCGAGAAAAAGGAGTTTGAATTTCATTAGTGATTGTCCAAGTGTTCCATTAAAAAAAGCAGAGACAACCATATTGGAGTATTTATATATATATATATATATATATAAAACAGATTCAGTTTTGTACTACGTGTTCAGTCTGTGGGTGCTGACTGAGACTTTGAGGGAGAAGATTACCAACACAACAGAACAACTCCGAAATGACAGCATAGTAATGTGCTCTCTCTCTCCTCTTGATTATAATTCTAATTGCTAGCTAGGGAGAGACTGAGACTGAGAGAGCAATCAAACTCGTCCCCCCGTCAGCATAGTCTGCAATTAATGGCTGGGCCTGGAGGTCATGGATTAAGGGCACTCAATAAGCCATGTCTTCTCCTCATTGGTATATTAATTATTTCATTTCTTCTCACTTCATTTTTCAATTGCACTACCGCGTAATTTGCTTATTTATTTCTCAATTAATTTAATATACAGTGATCGCTGGGATGGAGAGGTTTGCGTTCAAAGGGGTGGCATCCAATTTGGTTACGTATTTGACGGATGTGATGAAGATGAGCAATTCATCGGCGGCTAGAACGGTGAATAGTTGGTGTGGATTTACGTCCATGCTCCCCTTATTAGTGGCCCCGCTTGTTGATTCTTACTGGGATCGTTACACCACCATTTTCGCCTCTTCTTTCCTTTATCTTTTGGTTTGTTCCTTACTTTTTATCTCTTTAATTATTAATTATTTCTTTCCTATTTGCTACACGGTTTTAATAAAATATAATTAAATTTTGTTTCTAATAAAATTATTTTTTAAAACTTGTTATAAATAATTAAAATTTTAATTAGAATACTTTTAACAAAACCAAAATACAGTAAATATTGAAATTCATTGTATGAATTAGTAATTGAAAGATTTGAGTAAAAACAACTCTAAAATGAAGTACTTAATATATATAGATTAATTAGTAATTTTCTGTTAAAATTGATCATTTTGACATAAGGTCACCACGTGGTAGCAGTAGTTATTGTTAATAGTAATTAATAATTAATAAATATAGGTTAATAGAAAAATTAACATAAAATTGTCACGTAAATAACTTATATAAATCAAATAGTGCGGAAATAAAAAGAATTAAGAATCGAAAAGTTTCAGATAAGTTAAATTTATATAAATTAAATAGGATAACTTTAGTTTTAAATTAAGCATTGTTTGACAAAAACAAAGTCTTTTTTCATTATATAGAAACTTTACATGTAAATAAAGACTTGATTGTCTCCCGATCAAAAAAACTCCAACCTTCTCAAAAAAAAAAAAAAAAATGTAACACAAGAAGGCAAGAACTTAGTAAACAACTTCTTACGAGTATTTTATATATGTTGGATCGATTCTCCTGATCGACCCGTAGTGTGGTGGTGGGCTAATATAAAAGAGTGATGCTCCATCGCACACGAGACTTACTCAAGAAATAATCCTACTTTTCACCTTTCTTTTTTCTATTAAATTTGATCAAAAATTAATATAAATATAATTGTTCTTATACATAAAATTATGAAATTGTTGTCCTCAGTATTCCTAAGGTTATACTCTCTTGTCCCAAAATTATGGTATTGTTTTTCTTTTTCGTCCGTTTCAGAAAAAAATATCTTGTTTGTAACTTTTTATGATCATTACAATTTTACACATATTTTTTCTTACTATAATTATATGTCATATACACATAAAATCTAAAAAAAACTAGACATTATATCAATATTAATAATTAAGTCAAAAAAATTTAGCGAGACTTTATGGTTCTTTTCCCTAAATACTATGTTATGTGATATCGTTATTGATGATATTCGTTGTATTGTTCAGAAACGGGAATTTCATAATTTCCCTTTTTTTTATTTTCTTATTTTTTTTCTATTGTTCTTTACATATAGGACCCACAAAGTTTTGGCCGAACTACTCTTAGGTTCAAATTTTGAAATGTATACACAAAATCAATTTCTATAAAATTTTAAAGGATAATAAGGGGAAATCTTCCTTTTGACGACCATTTAAGGCTCCGTTTGTGTCAAGAAAATTGATTTTCGAAAAATGTTTTCCTCATTTTCTGGTATTTGGTAACTTTAAAAAAATCAACGTAAAAGTTTTTCAGAGTCAATGGAAAATGAAGCATTCTTTTTCGAAAAATGACTTACGGATTCATTTTATGTAAATCATTTTCCAAATATTTGATACCCCTCCCCCTTCTCACAATTACACATATTTACATACACGCTCAATATTTTACTCAACAAATAAACTGTTTAGAAATATATAAATGATGTTTGTGTACACTATTTATTAATTATAATGTTAATAAATATTTACTACATTCTAAAATTAGAGTCAACTATAATATTTAGGGATGCCCAAAAATTGTCCATATTTTTGAAAAACGTGTTTTATTTCATAATTATCAATTTTTTATTTGTATTTGTGAGATTGAAAAAAGATGTCTTATTGATTTGATACCACTACTGAGAAATTGAGGGTTATTAAAAAAATATTACTTAAAGTTTAACACTAACATTTAATATGAACATTAATATTAGAATGAAATACTTTTTATATTTATTTATATATTGTTTTCATAATATTTTTTTATGTATTTAGCAAACACACAAAAATAGTTTTTGAAATATTTTCAAAAGATTTATTAAACATTTGAAAAGGAAATCCTTTCATTTTCTAAAAATCATTTTCCAAACAAATAGCCAATGTCTTAAAAGCTAGCGTAATAATTGTACTGCAATTTGAATGAAGTACAAGGAAGCCAAATGTCTACATTTTTGTCTTGTTGGAACTCTTTCTTGAGGGCATGAGAAGTACATGTGAGAGATTTGTAAAACTAAATTGATTAGGGTTTGGAGGTGAGCTTCGTTTTAAATTAAAAAAGATAGTCGCCCTCTCAGTGTCTATCTATGAACATAGGCTGGTATCTATTTCAACAATGGATTTACTCCTTTAGTTCTTCATTAATGTAGGGGCTCTTGGCTTTGACATCAACTGCAGTGGAATGGCCTTGGGTTTCGAAAAACAAAGCCAGCTCTTCTTCAGCTCTGTTTTTGTCACTCTACATGATTTCACTAGGCCAAGGAGGATATAACCCATCTTTACAAGCATTTGGAGCTGATCAGCTTGAAAATGACGATGAATTACCTTGCAGCAAAAACGATCAAAATCCCGACAAGAAAAGTTTGTTCTTCCAATGGTGGTACTTTGGCATTTGTACAGGCAGCCTTCTAGGAGTGTCGCTCATGGCTTATATACAAGACACGATCGGATGGGGATTAGGATTTGCCATTCCCACCCTAGCAATGTTTATGTCAATCGCATTTTTTCAATGTGGGAGTCGATTTTACACATACAAGCAAGCTACAAGCATTGACATTAAGTTGGGTGAGAAAATTGTTCAAACCATAAAAACCACCGCATCAAGAATGATCCATTGTGGGATTCCCATGGCAAATGAAAAACCCAAAGTGGTTGAGCTAGAGTAAGTTGTTCTTAATCAACATGTATAAATATTTTTCCACTAACCTTATGAGAATGAATTATTGTCTATTAAGTATTTAAGTACTTATTATTTTGAATGCTTTCCTGACAGGCTGGAAGAAAGACCACTCTGCCTGCAAGATGAGACTGACATTGAGGGTTTGACGGAGAAGTCAAAGAAGACGATAGATCTACTTGAAATTGCAAAAGTTGTGATTCCACTGCTGCCCGTTTGGACCACATTACTCATGTTTGCAGTCATATTCCAGCAACCTGCGACATTTTTCACGAAACAAGGCATGACCATGAAAAGAAACATCGGAGAACAGTTTAGGATTCCGCCAGCAACGCTACAAAGTGCGATCACCATATCAATAATTCTCCTCATGCCTTTCTACAACACGTTTTTCATTCCCTTCATCAGATTAATCACACGTAACGAAAAAGGCATTAGTACGATGCAGCGCATGGGTATCGGTATGTTTCTCTCAGTCATTGCCATGATATTCGCAGCTACAGTTGAATACAAGAGGCTAGAAAGCAGTAGAAATAGCAAGATTTCGGAAGCAACCCTGACCCTGAGTATATTCTGGCTGCTACCTCAATACATTCTATTGGGAATTTCTGATATTTTTACAGTTGTTGGGATGCAAGAATTCTTTTACAGTGAAGTGCCTATACGAATGAGAACAATGGGAATAGCTCTTTATACCAGTGTTTTTGGGGTAGGGAGCTTTTTAAGTGCTTTACTAGTCTACCTAGTGGAGTATTTCACGACCTCTAGTGGAGGTGAAGGCAACTGGTTTTCGGACGACATGACAAAAGCCCGTCTCGACAAATATTATTGGCTGCTAGCCTTCGTCAGTGCTTTGAGCTTGCTAATGTTTTTAGTTTTCTGTAGATTTCATGAAAGTAGGGCATGAGTTTGTGCAAGGATTACAAACTGTAAATAATTAGCTGAGTTGTTCGTTTCTGTTACTGATGATTCACGTTAGTTTGTTTCTCTAGTCAGTGTTGATAGTGCAGCATTAAACATGAAGCAAACTGTTGGACATGCAGTTTTAGTCTAGGTTTTTCAAAGTTTAGAAATGTCTCATATTCTATCCGCAAATAAAACACATATACTCCATAAACATATATTATATGTGCAATGGTAAGGCAGGATTTTTGTCAAATCGAAAATAATAACATATATTAAGGTGGTTGATCACGAAATCTTCCCTTTTGAAGTTCTCATTCAATTCATTTACTCTCTGCAATTCCTTTTGCTCTTTATTCGTTTTTAAACTTTAGTTAATTAGTCATCTCCTGATCTCCATACTTTGTTTTTGGTTGTTAATCCTGCTTTTTCCTTGTGTATTTTAACAATCAATCTGTGTAGTTGTTAGTTTAAAGATATGCTCCTTCAGCGATTACACCTTCGGACGGAGTGCAAAATACTCCAGCGCGCCCATACTGTTAAATATTGGTATACACCAATGGTGGATTATATGATGAATTTTACACTGTCTTGGTTGTTTTCCTGTTAGTTCATTCGGATTGTTTGCAATATGTGCATGTTAAAATGGGGCAAAAAAAGAAAAAAGAATAAAATTGAGGTGCAACCTTAGGATCTTCCTCATCAGTTAGTTATTTGAACCTCTACCGCCTGGAATGCAGATAATTTTAGTTAGGAGAACGATAATGGAACAGGATATCTTTACGATCTTAACATATATGAATGCTAAGGATAGTTCAGTGTCACTTCTCGCACCTAGAATTTTTCGAAATATTGCGGAGTCTTCCGGAGTCCTTTAGTATGTCCTAAAGTACTCCGGAATATTTTGCAAGTTACCAGAGTCCTCCGGAGTCCTCTAGTTTGTTCTAGAGTGCTCTACGTTCTCGAAGTTACTCGAGTCTTCCGGAGTCTTCTAGTTTGTCCTAGAATACTCTGGAATGTTTTAAAAGTTACGAGAACTCTCTAATATATATAATAGAATGCATTAGAATATTCTAGAATATAGTACTCCCTCCGTCCCTAAATTATTGTCCTAGTTGACCCGGCGAAAAAACAATTGACTTGATTATTTATATTGGTTTAATGTGTAGTTTCTTTTAAAGTCCATGTGTATATAGCCGATAATTAAAGTAAGATGAAAAAGTAAAGGTAAAGTGGTAAAAGTGATGCTCTAAAAAGGTAAATTTCAAACTGAATAATTATTTTGGGACGGACGAAAAAAAAAAAGAACGATAATTTAGGGACGAAGGGAGTAGAATTCTAGGAAATTATAAGAATACCCTAGACTTATATAGAATATTCTAGAAGCTTGTAGGATTAAGGGTGGTAGCCTATAAATATGTGATGCATCATTTGTAACAAGACAACTTTGGAGAGCTCAATAAATATTGTTTTCTTCTTTGAGTCTCTTTGAATGCTTTTTTTCTTTTTAACTTAATGCCTTCAAATATGTGATTGTCACATAACTTAGGGTTGACATATGAGGATAGTTGGTAATTAGAAAGAGTGGGGTAAGGTTGAATAAGACTAACATAATTGTCTTAGTACCAAACGGATTGAACAGAGTTAGGGCGAAAACTCTAAGTCCGTGACATTAGGGAGTATTGTCAGTAAAACTGCTATTCCCTAAAGAAAGTAAATGATTAATTGGAACAAACTCGGGTGTCCAAGATTTTCTTGGTTCTCATTCTTTCTATCTCACACACAAACAGACTGTTAGAAAGAAAATGGCTTCAGCTACGATGTTTGGTGCTAACAAAGAATCTTGGACCCTATTCGAATTCGAGCAGTATTAATTCGTCTCGTTCTTTGTTTGATTTGGGTGGGTTTTCGAAAAGAAAAGGAAATGGGTTTGTGGTTTGTAGTTCAGCAGGGGAAGGGAATGGTAATTTTGATCACTTTCGTATGTTCAAGATGAAGTTGGCCATGGCTACGATACTCACATCGGAGGCAACGATGCTTATATCAGTTGGAATCCATTTTCAATGTAGGGAAGAGAAAGTGAATCTGAAGTTATAATAGAGAGTTAAAAGGCTAAAAGACTTTTTTAGAAACTCACATGCTGCTTGTTAATTCATGGTGATGATTTTTCCAGAATCATAGGCTCAGGGAATATTTTTCCACCACGCCAACTCTTCCAGCTGTGGATTTTTTATGATTGTTACGTCTTTAGTAAAGAGGCGATAACGGGAAGAATTCATATTAGAGGGAATATCTTTCCTTTATCCATTTTCTTGAAGTTTGTTGGGGGGGGGGATGGGACTGGAATTTTGGAGAAGGAAGGATGGGAGGAGGGGATGGGTATTTTAGGAAGAAATTAACGAAAATAGACTTATGCGGTTGGAAAAAAGAAGAAGGCATTAGAGTGGTCATAATTTCCAAAAAGGGGACCAGCCCGTAATTATTCATAAATGGAAAGTTATGATGATTGGCCGGGGACAGGCAGGCCCAACCCTAAGGGATGTCTAGAGAGGTGATGGCCATGGGTCCCCAATTTCGGGGGCCCCAAATTTTGGATACTACCTTATATATATTAAATATGAATAATTGTGGTCTGGTACCATTTTCTGGAAATGTAACTGCTCCAATATCCTTTTTTTAAAACCGCAAAAGTTCATTTTCATAATTTTGTTCGAAAATTACCAGCGACCTGCTACTTATGTCTTCTTCTTCCGTCTTCTCATTTTCTCTTCTTTCTCTTCACTCTTTCACTCTCTCTCCTCTTCGTCTTCCTCATATTCTTCTCTAATTTGCTCGCCATCCAATTTCATCTCCATCTCTCTTTTCTCCATCGTCGACCTCCTTTCATCTTCTCCGGCCAAGTAGTTCCACGCGCACGTGTAGAAATCAAAAAGTTGAGGACTATTCTGTCAACATGACATAACTTTTGATCCCGGATGAACCAAGAGACCCACCACATATCAACTTGAAGCTCTCGATGAGATCTACTAAACCAAAGGGATTTACCCTATAATGAGTTCCTTTTAAGACCAAAAAACGTTGTTTAAGCATTGTTTTGGACTTCAGAAGTTTTTGCGATGCCCAATTTTTGACATACTTCAATTGAGCATTGCGATATCCAAATTTTATATTCTAATGCCTAAATTTGAGCTGAGATTTTTTCATTCAGATGCACAAATTTTGACTGATTTTAATTCTGCATTGCAATGCTCAATATTTTCATTGCGATGCCCAAATTTGGGCAGTTGCTTTTGGCATTTCGATGCCTAAACTTAGACTAATTTCAATTGTGCATTGCGATGTACAAATTTGGGCAGTGGCTTTTTGCATTCCAATGCCCAAATTTTGACAGATGTCAATTGTGCATTGCGATGCCCAAATTTGGGCAGTGGCTTTTTGCATTTTGATGCCAAAATTTTGGCTAATTTCAATTATGCATTACGATGCCCAAATTTGGGCAGTGGCTTTTGTATTCAAATGCCCAAATTTTGACAGATTTCAATTGTGCATTGCGATGTCCAAATTTGAGCAGTGACTTTTTGCATTCTGATGCCCAAAATTTGACAGATTTCAATTGTGCATTGCAATGCTCAATGTTTTTATTGCGATGCCCAAATTTAGGCAATTGTTTTGTCCACGCACCTTTCCTTCATTAAGAGTATCTTCATCATTTCTCCCAAAAAGTATACTTTAGCGTTTTAAAACAAATACATGAGATTTAGATGGTTATAATTTTACCAAAAGGACTGACCTGATTATCACCCTTTTTTAATGCTAGATATATTCACAATTGATTCTACTTACCCGATGGTTAAGATACTTGGTATACGTGCTAGAGGTTCTTGTTTTGACTATTGGGTTTGATGAATCTTTTTAGTCAAATTTATTACTTCTTTAAAGATATACTATGTATAATTTATAATGTAATTAAATTTCAGTAATGGATTTGGTGACCGCATGGTTAATTTATTTGCTAGGGAGTTGGAGATCAAATGTTTAAATCTTATTGTAGGTATTTAATTTACCTTTTTAAAATCCTATTTGTGGTTAATTTTTATTTTTATATAAATGGTCTTTTTATTTATTTTTAAATATAGGCCCCAAAAATACTTGACCGACCATGGAACTGGGGTACATGTACGCGTTTTTGCCAAAAACGCTACAATATGATGGAGCGTTTAGCTTAGAAATTGTATCATAGCCCCGTTTAAAAACGGAGCATTTTAGAAATTTGGGGCCGTTTCTAAACGCTGGAATTGCCAGCGGTAACCGAAAACGCAGCGATGAAAACGCTGCTCAGATATTATTTTATGGCGTTACCCTTCGATAGTATAAAAGGTTCTCTCCCGGTCGCTCTTCTATGTTGTTGTGCGACCTACAGCTCTCCCCTTCGCTCTTCTCTCCATTGTTGCGCACAGAACTCCAGGTATGTTTGCAACACTTTTATTCTCTTTCTTTCTCTTCTTTTCCCATCGTTTTCTTCTCCCTTCTCTTCTCCTATGGATGCTTGGTATTACCTACCCGTGAATCCAATTTATTATCTCTCTCTATCTCCCTTCTATTCCTGAAATCTCTTTTACCTAAATTTCAATTGGGTATCTGTAAAATCCCCCCAAAAGGCCTCGGAACTGAACACTTATTGTAAATTGTATCGATGGTTTGTGGTTTTGTAATTTCAAGTGGGCTTGAAATAGTTTTTTTTGTGTGTTTTTCCAACTGTAGGTGTGTTGTCTTTTGACAAATTGACACCTAGCCCCATAAGGTACCCTCTCCCTCTCTTTCTCACATTCTATTGCATCAATTTGTCTATTATGTTCTCGAACTATGATGTCTATTGTATCAATTTGTCTATTCTGATCTCGAACTATGATGTTCTGATATGGTATAATACAACCTATTCACATGGGGTCTCTTCTAATTTATGTTTTTCAATTTGCTAGATAAGTGTTTAATATACTACGGAGTACTATTAAGTATTGTTGTTATTATAATAGTCCTTAGCTATATAGTAATTGTTCCAGTGATGTTAATGTAACTTTAATTCTATTAGCAGAACATGAACAAACTCATCGAATTTTCAAATCACTCACTGTGACAAAGACAATGCTTGCCTCCTTTAACAGTTGCTTAATCTCTGCACGCAGTTTCCTGTCTGTATCACTCATAGCTCCTCTTTAAAATGAAAACAATGGCAAAGAGATTAAACTTTCATAGTGATCAACATAAACTAGCAGGATTGGAATATGTCGCATATCCTTTTAATCACATTGCATTAAGTACAACCCTCAGCACGAAATAGTGGTTATCGAAACATTAAAGAGGTTGTTGAACCCCTTAATGCTTAAAATACTCTCTCTTCTTTTCTCAAAGAATCCTAATTTTCTTATTTGAATGTTCCATTCAAAGCATCTTATTTAAAAAAAAAAAAAACTAAGATTGCAATTCCTACTAGATTCTAACTCCAGCCTTCATGTTGGAAAGAAACAAGATTGACCCAACAAGAAACATTTGTTATAATGGTTACTTCCAAGGGTAATCACCCATTCCTTAAATATTTGACTTTTCAAGTAAAGATTCGTTGAGCGGAAGAGTGAGAGTAACTTCTTATCAACCACAATCAGAGTTGTTGGGTTAACATCTCGGAATTCAAGTATCCCGCTTCACATTTGGTCCCAATATGGTTATATCATGTCTTCGCAAAACCTTATCATGTCTATGTTCAGCTCTCAGTCTGGTCTTCATATGCCACAGTATGGTTCTGATTGCCTAGAGTTCATTTGGGTTGGGACTGGGGGCTTTGGGTGTCAATTTCTCTACGGATACATTGTAATGTCAAAGATACAAATGACTTCCAAGCTATATCACACAGAAAGTAGTAGCATAACCCCTCAACATTTTGGAGAAGACATTTATTACACAACACAAACAGGACCCAAAACTGAAGGAACATAATCATGCTCCAACAAACAAAACCCATCATAAAGTTTACAGAACTCTGCTGCAATGGCACAAGCACAAGTTATCTTTATTGCAGCATAAATTCACCTTATTAGTGGGTTCAGTTCTTGCTAAACCTAAATACTGAAACTCCTCAGCAGGTTATTTGCTTATATAGCAAGATAGAATTTAATTCCTATTGGGTGTATTCTAACTTGAGCCCTTGCTGATATATCAAACACCTTGCTCCTATAAATTACATTTACACGGGCAACTGACTTCCTCAGTTCTTGATTGGCCAAGTTTCGCTATGAGCCACCAGCCGATTCTCAGCTCCAGGTATCAACACGGACATTACCACGGGTTATTAAGTAGAACTTCCAAGTAACATAGCTCGCTGCAGCTAATCAAAGAGGAAAAAAACAAACAAACAAACAAACAAAACCCATATATCAGCATACAAACAGAAGCTTGGTGCGAGTAGTACAGAAAATATTTTGGTGACAACTAGAATTACCTGAAAAGTTAGTTTATATACCTCGGGACAAATTTAAACCGAAGTCATACATTCCCCACAAGCATCAAGTTTCAATGTATTTAGGAAAGTAGCAATATTTCGGCCAAGGAACTGAATATAAAAGCTGGAACAGAATTATTGTTCATGCTTTTTGACACCGTATCAGTCTCCCATCATTATTTACACCCAATATAATTTACCTTCTTATGAAGAATCTAAACATTAATAAGAAACACCCTTTGTTTTCCCTATTGATGCAATCAAATTAATGCATTGTCAGAATATGGCTTCAAGAGTTAATAGGTAAGTAGGAATATGTTCCCACTGATTTTGGCTCTCTGAAATCGATAGAGATACCAATTAAACCAAAAAACAAAACGAAGAAGATCCCTTAGGTAAGACCTTGAAAACACCCTTAGGTGTCAAATGCTTTCGACAGATTCTCAAAACTCTACTGGTCTGTTTTATTATAGATTGGAAGATTTTATTATTTTATTATATATATGTGTATGTGTGTGTGTGTGTATATATAAGGCCCCTGAACCCCATTGGCTAATTATACTTGGATTGTTGTATACCACTTGGGACTTGACTCTTTAAGGCTAGCACAATAGATGTAAATCTAATTCACCTCTATTAGCAGAACATGAACAAACTCACCGAAACCCAAAAGCTAGTTCAAAACCATGAGCAAGTTGCTAAATTCATCATTACCCACTTTCTAACTTGAACAAAAAAAAGCTAAACTATATTAAGAACATACATGATTTGAAATGTGCAATATTTTGAGAGCCATTGGTAGCATCATCACCTTCCTCGTTCAGGAATGATGCAGCCCACAAAATGCAAAATAAAATGAAATTCAAGTCTCCATTTATAATCTGCTCAGAAATCAGAATGTATAATAGCACTGAATGACCATCCAGTGAAGTCTATCAACCACGTCATTTGTTCTTTGTTCTTAGGCAAGTGAAGGATGGCATTCTCCATGAGATAGACCAGATGACGAACATTACCATCTCCTAATGTTATGTTCTGTAACACAAAAACATGATATTATTATTATTAATTTTTTTTTTGATATTAACATAACAATAAGAAGCATCGATCCTTGCATTAAAATTTCAAACCTGTTTTGGTGCAGTTTTAGTGTTGTTTTGGGTGTTGTTTTACTGCTGCTGTTTGGGTGCAGTTTTGGCACAGTTTTGGTGTTGTTTTGCTGCTGCTGTTTGGGTGCAATTTTGGTACAGTTTTGGTGTAGTTTTAGTGCAGCTTTGGGTGTTGTTTTGCTGCTGCTGTTTGGGTGCAGTTTTGTCACAGTTTTGTGCACAGTTTTGGTGCTATTTTACTGCTGCTGTTTGGGTGCAGTTTTGGCACAGTTTTGGTGCTATTTTACTGCTGTTTTGCTGCTGCTGTTTGGGTGCAGTTTTGGTACAGTTTTGGTGCTGTTTTGCTGATGTTTTATAATGTTGTTTTGCTGCTGTTTTATAGTGTTGTTATGGTGGAATGATATTGAGTAACGCTTTAAATGTTTTTATTTTACATGAACATTTGCAATTTCATTGAAATGATGATTTTAATGTTTGTTACCTAGTTATAATTTTATTTTACAAGTAATTTACTTCATCTTTATTTTAAATATGTATTTTGGACTAGATAACTATGTTTAGATATTTTTAAAAATATACTTGGTATTTTAATTTTAATTTATATTAGTGTTATGAAATAAATACTTCTATTATATAAATGTATATCTATAAAATTAGAAGTAAGACGTTGTTTAAGAAAGGGTAAAACCGTCATTTTGACAAATACTTAGATTTATGAAAACACCGTTTTGAAAATGTATCCCAAACGCGTTTGTAAGAAAAACGCTGCGTTTTCAAAACACTACGTTTTCAAAAAGTTGCGTTTTTAAAACGTTGCGTTTTCAAAACAAATAGAATCATTCTGATGCATTATTAGACCAAGATGCATCCTTAAAAAAAAAAAAAAACTACTTCAAGGCTAAATTTGAGTTCGTCTAGTCGTGCGTTTTGGCCATCAAACGCAACGTTTTTGGAGCGTTTTGATAAAAAAATTGTATCAATACCGCGATTGTAAAATTTAGCGTTTCAGAAACGCTGTTGCGTTTTAAACGCTCCAAAATTGAGCTTTTTTTCAAAACGCTACTATTAAAACGCAGCATGAATCAAGATTTCCCCGAAATCCGGAGAAAGTGAGGGAGAAACAAATCAAGAAAGAGAGATAGAGGGAGGGAGAAATAGATCGAGAGAGAGAGAGAGGAGAAATCGAAAGCTTACGCGACGGCGACACAACATCGAGGCGATGAATTCACGCTAGGAACTCTGAAGATTGGAGTGGGAAAATGAGATCGTGAGAGGCTTTTTGTAAGCTTTGCAAGATTCGGGGGTAATTGTAGTAGCTTTACCTTTAAAGAGAGAAATAATGAGAGTGAAGCTTTTGTTGGAGTATTAGTTATATAATAATATATGTAATATTATTACATATAAAAATTTAGTTATATAATAATATATGTAATATAAAAAGTGGAAAATTTAGTTATATAATAATATATGCAATATAAAAATATTTATTAATATTAAAAAGGGTATAATTGTCTTTTTAATAACTACTTAAGTTTATGAAAATAGCGTTTTAAAATTATATTACAAACATATTTGTAAAGAAACCGCTATATTTTGAAACCGCTGCACCAAATTAGCCCTTAAACGACAAATGCACGCAATACCTTGAGAAACCAGGGAATGAAACCACTCCCACGTTGGACAGTGGACACTCGAGAGTTAATTGCGGTCAAATTCTATTAATAGAAGATGCTATTTGATATCCAAGGGGGTATTTGGTGATTGACCTCTATATTATTTGACTTGATCCTTCTCTAGAGATTCAGTAATCTAATTTTAATGACCGTGACAAATATATTCAAATGATTTGACCCATTTTAGAGCCAGCAAACTATAAGTAGTGATATTAGAGCATCCACAGTGGTTCCTTTTATTAACACCCTAAAATTCTTTTAAGGGTTTTTTAATCACACTTAAACCCACAGTGGACACCCTATCAATTACCCTATCCTTAAAAAAAGCTAATTCTCCCCCAACTTATTGGGTGAGTTTTAGCCAGCCTCCATTCATCTCTTTCTTCTGTCTCCACCACATATCTCCTTCTTCATTGGTCTTCTTCCTAGTATTCGTTCCTTTTCAAAAAAATTTGTTCCAAAATTTAAGAAGGCGGCAAAAACTGAATTTTTTTTGGCTTGATCGGAGCATCCAGTTTTTGGCTAAAATTTTGATGTGTTAGAGTGGAGAGCCTATGAATTAAATAAACAACTCAACTCACATAATCACTTTGATGATGGTATGTTTTCCCATTTTTTCCATTTTCTTTTTCAATTAATTTAGTGTATTTTTTGCAGTATCATTTCCCTTTTTTATTATTTATAACTTAAAATTATGGGTATATTGATAATATTAAAAAGTGTGACAAAATTTTATTTAAATAAAAATAATTGATATAATCAAAACATATAATATAATTTTCATAAAATATAAAATTTAAATGTATAAATATTTTATTTCAATTGCGGTAAGAAAATAAAAAAATAAAAAATAGAAATATATTGGTAGTTAGGTTTGTTAATTAAGATGTCACCAATTCAAATGGTTATATAGAGGGTGCTCATTGGAGTTGAAACTTTTTTAAAGGGCATCTAAAAAGGTTTAGGAGGTTATATAAAGGGTGTTTTAGGGTGCAACCATTGTGGATGCTTTTACCTTGGCTGAGTTTTGACTGTCACCCCGTCTAATACGGTTTAATGTATAACTATTTATTTATAGTTTTTGCTCCATATGAGTACAATGTGATATATATTTTTTTAATAATAGTATAAATTTTAGACATTATAATTGGATTATTAAACTTTTCAATAGTTATAATAATTTAATTTCTTTTATTGTTTCTAATATTAAGCGTTTTTTTTTACCTAAGTATTTTTAAAATCAACATAATTTTCTAACTAACGTGAGATACATATACTCTATTGGTAATAATAGAAAAAATCTTTTATCTAAACACTTTTAAAACTAACATCGAACTTGTTAATAATAATTTAAAAAATTTGTTAAAAACTTTTAAAATAATTATTCATCTTTAAACAACGTGAGGTACTTGTTTTCTATTTCTATTAAAAGTTTAAGCATTTTATCAAAAGATTTTTAAAACTAACATAACTTTCTAACCATGTGGTATACATATTTTTTATTGGTAATAATATTATTTCTAAAATCAATACAAAATTCTAACAAATGTGGGAGACATATCTTCTATTAGTAATAACTAGTTTTTTTAACCCTTGCGTTAAGCGCACGTCATTCTACATTTTCAACTAAATCGTACATAAACAAAATAAAGAGGATAAAAAAATCTTTATGGATAAAATAAAAAGAATCGGTTTATTAACAAATACACATAAGTATATCACTAATCATTATAGATTCTAAAAAATTTCTTTATACACAACCTTTATTGTTTTATTAGTTAGTTTTTCATCTTCACCGCATATCAATATCTTTAAATTAAAACAATTTGTTACTCTAGAAACTGCGACATATAACTGATCATGTCTAAATACTGGTTTATTCAAAAAGAGACATACGTGCAATTATTGACTTTGGTACTTGTTAATTGTCATTACATATGATACTAGCAATGAAAATTGTCTTCTCTGAAACTTGAAAGTCAGTTTTACATCAGATGAAGTTTTTTATTTTATTTTATTTTTTAAAGTTTTTTTTGTAGACATTTCCCATAAGGGGGCATGAGAAGTGATCGAACCTGAGACCTCACATTTTGTAAAGCTCCAACTCTACCACTTAGCCATCCCTTAGGGTCTACATCAGATGGAGTTAATGACAATCTTGAGATAATTTTTTTTTTCTCTAACATTGCTTCCTTTCAAAAAATTTGTTTCAACAATGTGATCCCCAAAATTTTTATGATAATTAGTCTTGTTCCATTACACAACCCTGCAGTATGGTCAATGTTTCTCAATAGCATATTGGAACACCAATTTTAAGTATCAATCCATGACCTAGAAACCCCAAACACTTTATAGTATTCAAAAACTTTGTAGAGTGAATGTTTTCGAACAAACTTGGATTTTTTCCGCCCTGCAAATAGAATCTGAACTCAAATAAGTTCTTCAAATTCGAATGATTACTTTTATTAAATTATATTTGTATTTTACGAATAAAGGAATTTCTTATAAGAAAATGAACTAAAATCAAAATAACGAAATTATTTTTATTGTTGACTAATATTTTTGTTCCATAAATTGTTTTGATTTTACTAACTTCCATTATATTTTCTTATTGACTTCGTAACTATTATTTTTGTTTTATTTTTGAGAATTAGTTTTACAGAAAACTTTTGTTCTGTAAATTATTTTTATATTTTACTAACCTCAGTTTAAATTATTTTTGTTTTATTAACTATGTAACTATTATTTTTGTTCCATCTAGTATTTTTATTTTACTAACATATTTTTGTTTTACATAACTATTTTTAAGAATTTTTTTAACCTTTTGTGCTGTAAATTATTTTTATAATTTTACTAATCTCAGTTTAAATTATTTTTGTTTTATTGACTCCGTAACTATTATTTTTGTTCCATCAAATATTTTTATTTTACTAACATATTTTTTTACATATATATTTTTAAGAATTTGTTTTAAACTTTTGTTCCGTAAAGTATTTTACTTTACTAACCTCCGCATTAAATTAATTTTGTTTTGTTGATTCTGTAACTTTTATTTTTATAGTGACTTGTTCCATAAATTATTTTTAATTTTACTAACCTCCTCTTATATTTTTGTTTTCTTGACTCTGAAACTATTATTTTTGTTTTAGTTACTATTTTTTATGTTTAAAGGGATAAATATGTTTAAACATAATTAAAAGAGAGGAGATGGTGGTGATGAGAGAGAAAATATGGAGGAGACGAGAGAGAGAAAGAGAAATAGAGAAAATAGGGAGAAGATATGAGAGAGAAAGGGTGGAATGGTAACTCAAAAGTCATTAATTCAAAAGGATTTTGGAAGGATAAATCTACCCTTGCCATTTTATATATAGATTTTTATTTTGTTCATTCTGTAACTTTTATTTTTATAGTGACTTGTTCCATAAATTATTTTTTATTTTACTAACCTTGTCTTATATTTTTGTTTTTCTTGAATCTGAAACTATTATTTTTGTTTTAGTTACTATTTTTTATGTTTGAAGAGAGAAAAATATTTAAACATAATTAAAAGAGAGGAGATGGTGGTGATGAGAGAGAAAATAGGGAGGAGATGGGAAAGGGAAAGAGAAATAGAGAAAATAGGGAGAAGATAGGAGAGAGAAAAAGTGGAATGGTAACTCAACAGTCAATAATTCAAAAGTGAGATTTTGGAGGGATAAATCTACTCTTGTCATTATTGTAGACACCCTTATTTCGTACCCCTAGTATGTAACTCTGACTTGCGATATCAAGACCTGTTAAAACTTGACAAATGTCAAGTTACAGGGATTAAAAATGCAAAAGATAAAGCAGAATGCGCAAAATAATAAAAATGCAGGGGCCTAAGTGTCCAAAAAGAGGCTGAAAATTGGAAGCTAGCGCTCCCATAAGGCAGACTTGGCGCGGCGCCCAAAAGAATTGTTGGCAACGCCCATTTCTGCTACAGTGGAGCCCAAAGTTGCTACAGGAGTGCTACAGTTAACCCATTGTGCAAATCTTCCGGCACTCGGTACAAGGAAATGAAGCACGAAGAGAGGAAAAGTAATTCCTGCGATGTCCCTCTCTCAGCCTATAAATAGAGGTCCCGGGGTTCGCTTTCAGCACACTTGAAACACCGAAAATTCCCCAAAGCTTTCAGCGTTGTTGTTACGCTGTGAGAATATTGAGCGATAGTTAGTGCCCTCTCCTATAAAGCCTCGAAGCTCTGCCAAAACTCCTCCAAACACAAATCCAACCTGTTAAAGTGATCCTTAGCCCCCGAGCTAGGTATCCACCCTATTTCCCCGGTCCAAAAACCTCGAAAAGAGCAGTTGCTCTGTCCGAGTAAAAAGGCCAAATCCGTTAGAAACAAACAATTGTTCTGCCCGATTTCCGCCAACAGCAAGTACGCAGCAGCAAAAAAGCAAGCAGTTGCTCCGCCTGTTTGACGGTGCCCAGAAGCAACTTTCGAAAGCAATTACTCTGCCTGAACCGCAGCAGCAGCAGCAAAGCAAAAAAAAAAAAAGACTCTCTCTCCCTGGAGGACAGAGCGAGCACACCACGCTCTAAAAGGTGAGCCTTTAAGAGCGTTATTTATTTAAAAACCTATTTTCCATCCAGCTCAATGTAAAAATATAAGTTGTTGTGCTGCCCGGATTTATTTAGAAAATAGTATTAAAAAGAGCCATTATTATGCCCAAATATTTTTAAATGTATTTGTAAACTATTGAAAGGAGACGGCTGCAAGTCCGTAAATAATGTAAATATAGATGTATTTGTAGGTAGTTAATACTTTATTTATTTGCTAGATAAATATAACAAAAAACATACTTTAGCCAAAAACTTGTTTTGTGAGACCGAAATGGCGAGTTGGGTGCCTAGCACCTTCCCAACTTGTAACTTAGCCTCCGAACCCGTTTTTGCATTCTCTGGTTTTCTTTTTGGTTTTTCTTTATTTCTTCCTTAAAATAAAGATGGCGACTCTATCAAAACATTTTGGATCGCAGTGGGGCATCGTAACATCCTTTCTTGCACTTTCTCGTTTTCCCCTAAAAAAAGGAGAATGTGAATGAAATAGTGATGTATTCCTATATCCTGGTATCCCCTAAAAAAATGATAACTTGATATAGAAAACTCAAATCACTCATAGTCATCCGAAATAGGGCATAAGACAATTTTTATAAAGTCTGTAGTGGGGCCCGCAACATCCTTTCTTGCACTTTCCATTTTCCCCTACACAAGGGAAAATGCTAATGAAAGGGTGATGTATTCATGCATCATGCTATCCCCTAAACAAGGGATAACCTGATATAGAAAACCCATAGCTCCCATAACAGACCAAAAAATCACTGAAGTGACCGAGGCGTATTCAACGCGCTTTTTGACAGCACCCTTTCCGTATTTTTAATTTCGTCTTCCCCTAGACAAGGGAGGATGGAATGAAAAGCGTGGTGTCCGCATCCGCACGCCGCATTCCTCTAACCAAGGGAGCGCGAGGCGCGTGCCGTCATCCCGGGCACCCACAATTATATATATATATATAGTAATCTTTTATCTCAAGACTTTTAAACCAACAACCCTTTCTAAACAATGTGAGATACATATTTTCTATTGGTAATAGAATAAAAATTCATTTATCTTATGATTTTTATAACCAATATTCATTTTTAAATAATGTGGGATACATCTCTTTGTGACCAATGTGAGATACTTCTTTTAATAATGGTAGACTTTTAAAACCATCATTACTCTCTAATCAATGTAATATACATCTCCTCATTTGGTAATAATAGTATAAGTTTTTTATGTTAAAAAATTTAAAACCAACATCTCTTTTTAAACAATGTGGGATACATCTATTATCTTCTATTGATGATAAAACTTCAAGCAACAAATTACAAAACCCAATGGGTGGAAAGTGTTCTTCTATGCATCCTCTTCACTTCTATGGCTTGATTTGGGCAAAGAACCTCTTTAGCAATGGAATCCAAGGAAAGACTCCCAAGAAACCCTAAGGAACTCTCTCAAGCTCCCAAGAAGACTCTCCCACGTTTTTAGAAAAGAATGGCAGCAAATGAGGGCTTAAAGGGAGTATTTGTGGTTCACAAGGGTTAGAAAGTGGGTTGGACATGTGTCGAATTGATGTGGAGGCAATTAGTGAGTTACACCCTTGATTAAGCCAAATAATCCACTCAAAACTTAATTAGATAGGTTAGGATATGATAAGTAGTGTTTAAGAGGTGTTTAGAATGGGCAAAATGGGGTTGGATGGGTCATTTTCGTCAAAAATGACGAAACAGGGATTTACTGGAAATGGGGTTGAGCGCTCGCTCAACCCTACCCCTGGGCGACCGCCCAGGCCTTCTCCCAGCCAAGTGTGTTACTGCATTTTGTGCGCTCACTCAGCCCAAAACCCTGAGCGACCGCTCACTCAACAAATCCAAAATGTCTCAAAATTCAACCCAAAGGAGTCCTAACCCAAACCCAAACATCAAGGATTAATTCTACACTCAAAATGAGTCTGAAACTCACCCGAACAACTCCCGGAAAGTCACAAAATAAGGCACAAAACATGCAATAACAAAGTAACAATCGAATTAATGACCAACCAAGTAAACACACGTGATTATGAACATGTTAAACATATTATGAATGGTTTACATTACATGTACATGTTAAATTACAACCTAAACGAAATCAAAACATTATATGACGAATCATAAACAAAGTACAAAGTCATGCAACGAAATAACAACGAATGACCTAATAATGTTCCCAAACATATACATGAACTAAGTAAACATAATTATGATGATTACCAATGCATGTAGACAAGCACAAGTCAAGCATTCAATAATCTAGGGTATTACATTCTCCCATCCTTTAAGGAATTTAGCTCCTAAATTCATACCGTGATTATCAAACAAATGAGGGTACTTCTCACACATCTCTATCTCTGTCTCCCAAGTTTCTTCCTCGATTTCATGATTCCTCCAAAGAACTTTAACCAACAGGATTGTCTTGCTCCTCAAAACTTGTTCTTTGGTGTCGAGTATCTTCACCGGTTGCTCAACATACGACAAATCAGGCTGAAATGAAATCTCTTCATACGCATGAACATATGAATCATCCTTAAGATATTTTCAAAGCATAGATACATGAAATACATTGTGAATATTTGACAATGACGACAATAAAGCCACTATAAGCCAAACTCTCAATTCATTCAAGAATCTCAAAAGGTCCAACGAACCTCGGTGATAACTTTCCTTTCTTCCCGAATCTCTTAATACCCCTTCTCGGTGATACATTAAGAAACACGTAATCCCCAACCCTGAAACTCCAAATCCCGTCTCTGATTATCCGCATAACTTTTCTGTAGACTTTGAGCTGTAAGCAATCTATCCCGTATCAATTTCACACTCTCAGCCGACTGTTGAACAATCTCAGAATCCCATAACTTTGCTTCTCCAACTTCATCCCAACATACATGAGATCTACACTTCCGTCCATAAAAGCCTCATACGGTGCCATGTCGATACTCGATTGGTAACTATTGTTGTACGCAAACTCCGCTAATGGAAAGTGTGTATCCCAACTTCCCTTAAAATCTACCATACAAGCCCGTAACATATCCTCAAGTATTTGTATCGTTCTCTCAGATTGTCCATCTGTCTGAGGGTGAAAAGTTGTACTAAAATTCAACTTGGTCCCCATAGCTTCTTGCAACGCTTGCCAAAACCTCGATGTAAATCTCGGATCCCTGTCTGAAACAATACTAACTGGAACCCCATGCAATCTAACAATCTCTTGCACATACAACGCCGCTAACTGACTCAAGGAGTAAGTCATCGCAATCGATATAAAATGAGCTGATTTCGTTAACCAATCAACAACAACCCAAACGACATCAAACCTTCTACGAGTACGTGGAAACCCTGAAACAAAATCCATCGTAAAGGACTCCCACTTCCACCCCGAAATATCCAACGGTTGTAATAATCCCGCGGGTCTTTGGTGTTCCGCCTTCACCTATTGACAAGTTAAACACCTCGAGATATAATCCGTTATTTGTCGCTTCATTCCATTCCACCAAAATTGCTTCTTCAAATCCCTATACATCTTCGTACTTCCCGGATGGATAGTATACCTTGCCTATTAAGCTTCATCCAACACAAGTCGCTTCACGTCCTCAACTGAAGGAACACAAATTCTACCTTTAAAAGTCAAAATCCCATCTTGATTCATCGCAAACTCAGGCATCTCATTCTCGTTCAAACCATCAATAATCTTCACTAACCCCGGATCCTTTCTTTGAGTCTCCTTAATCCTCTCCAATAAAACTGGAATAGCCCGAACACTATCAAATAATACTCCATGATTAACCTCACTAGGATTCTAATCATGCACATCCTCTAGCATTTTCCATTCCCGAATCATCAAACATGACAAATGAACTCTCCTACTCAAAGCATCGGCGACCACGTTCGCCTTCCCCTGATGATAAAGTATCGTGCAATCATGATCCTTTAATTTTTCCACCCATCTCCGCTGTCTCATCATCAACTCCTTTTGTGAGAAGAGATATTTCAAGCTCTTGTGATCCGTGAAAATCTCAAACTTCGACCCATACAAATAATGTTTCCACTTATGTAAAGGAAACATGATCGTTGCTAACTCGAGATCATGCGTAGGATAATTCTTCTCAATGGAGATAACTTCCTCGAAGCATAAGCAATCACCTTACCATTTTGCATAAGAACACAACCCAATCCCTATTTGGATGCGTCACTATAAACCACAAAATTATTTCACTTCCGCTAGGCAAAGCTAAAACTGGTGCCGTAGTCAACTTTCTCTTCAACTCTTGAAAACTTTCTTCACACTTATCACTCCAAATAAATGTCGTCTTCTTTTGGGTCAAATTCGTCATCAGTGTAGCAATCTTTAAAAATCCCTTTATGAATCTCTGATAGTAATCGACTAAACCCTAGAAACTCCTAACTTCCGTAACTATAGTCGGTCTCCTCCAATTCATTACCGCCTCTACCTTAGAAAAATCTACCGATATCCCGGTACTAGACACAACGTGCCCCAAAAAGGAAACCCCATCTAGCCAAAAAGCACACTTGCTAAACTTGGCGTAGAGTTGCCTCTCCCGAAGAATAGATAAGACCATCCTCAAATGTTGTGCGTGTTCCTCTCGAGACTTAGAATACACAAGAATGTCATCTATGAAAACCACCACAAAGCAATCAAGGAAATTATGGAAAACCTGATTCACCAAGTCCATAAATACAGCCGGTGCATTAGTCAACCCGAAAGGCATTACCATAAACTCATAGTGCCCATACCTTGTACGAAAAGCAATTTTCGGAACATCCTCGGTTCTAACCTTCAATTAATGATACCCAAACCTTAAATCAAGCTTAGAATAAACCACCGATCCATGCAATTGATCAAACAAGTCATCTATATGCGGTAACTGATACTTGTTCTTGATTGTTACCTTATTCAACTCCCAGTAATCAATACACAACCTAAGACTCCCATCCTTCTTCCTTACAAACAATACCCGTGCACCCCAAGGCGATACACTCGGCTTGATAAAACCAATGTCAAGAAGCTCTTGCAATTGAATCTTCAATTCCTTCAACTCCATAGGTGCCATTCTATACAACGCCTTCAATATCGATGAAGTCCCCGGTAACAACCCAATACAAAATTCAATTTCTCTATCCGGAGGCATTCCAAAATCCTTAGAAAAAACATCTGGAAATCCACTCACAACTGGCGCATCTTCCAAGTTGGAAGTAGAAACCCATTTATCAACCACACATGCAAGATACCCCGTGCAACCATGCGACAATAATTTCCTAGCATTAAGAGCAGAAATGACGCGCAAACCACTCGATGCATTATCTCCCAAGAATACAAATTTAGGAACGCTAGGCAAAGCAAAAGTAACTCTTTTACTATGGTAATCAGCCAATGCATGATATGTACACAACCAATCTATGCCAAGTATCACATTGAAATTACGAAGTGGCAACACCACCAAATCCGCATGCAAAACATGTTCACCCACAAGTATATCGCATGCTTTATAAACTTCCGAAGCCAACAAACGTTCCCCAAGCGGGATAGAAACTTCTAGCATGTAAGGCAAAGACTGAGGCAGTACACGCAATTTGTCAACAAAATGTGATGCAACATACGAATGCGATGATCCTGGATCTATAAGTACTTGGGCCTCACTACCGAAAATAGAAACGGTACCTCCAATAACTGCCGTAGACTCAGGCACTCCCCTCTGATCTAGAGCAAATACACGTCCCTGCACCTTCGCCTTACCATCTCTATCTCTCTTCGCCCAACAGTAGGCTGACTCGAACCTCCCGGCTGGTTACTCTTCAACTTAGGACAATTCCTCTTTATGCGCCCCGAAGCTCCACAATAGTAGCACTCTACCGGTGCTCCACTCTTACTCCAACATCTTTCTTTCGTGTGCCCCATCTTCGAACAATAAGAGCAAACCACTACCACACTACGATCTCCCTGACTAGGTGTAGTACTAGCCCCTTTACCGCTCGACTGATTCCTTGACTGCCCTTCATAATTAGATCTACCATTTCCTTTCTTGCGATCATTGTTCCCAATATAATTTCCTCGGTTACCCGATCCATTACCTCGCCCAGAAGACTGTCTAGACTACTGGGAGAAACCCAGATTACTAATAGCACGATGCTTCTTAATGTCCGTCTCGATCATGTAAGCCCTATCAGTTGCCTTCCTATACTCTACAAACTGATGAGATAGTAGCTGCCTCCTATACTCAGTTCCCAAACCCTTCACAAATTTATGAGTCCTCTTAGCTTCATCTGGAATCAAGTATGTGCAATAACGAGTCAATTCCGTAAACCTTGCCGAATA
The DNA here is from genome assembly GCA_013146195.2 of Codonopsis lanceolata. Taxonomy (NCBI): domain Eukaryota; kingdom Viridiplantae; phylum Streptophyta; class Magnoliopsida; order Asterales; family Campanulaceae; genus Codonopsis; species Codonopsis lanceolata. The sequence goes on along the minus strand of CM028379.1, from coordinate 125,848,768 downwards.
CTGTGAAATGGTCATACCTCCCTGCACTAGATCAAGAAATTCATTCTCCTTCTTTTCTCGAACAACCTCAGGTACATATGAAGCCCTAAACTCCCAAACAAGGTTAGGCCATGTGTGAGGAACTCTAAGCATGTCCCAACTCTCCTGAAGCACTTGCCACTAATGCTCCGCTGCACCCTCTAGCTTAAACACTACCAATACTACTTTCTGCTCATTATCACACCTCATAGGTGAAAATATCTTCTCCAAATGCTCAATACATAATTCAGCTTTCGAAGCATCCGGCTCCCCATCAAACTGCCTTGGTTTCAGTTTCACAAACTTCTCAAGCATAGAATCCCCATGATGTCTAGCATCTTGTCTTTGTCTCTCAACTTGTGGTTCTGGTTGTGGCTCTGGCTGTGGTCCTTGTTGTGGTTCAACTCTACCAAATCCCCTTTGGTTCATCTCATTCATCATAGCAAGCATATTTCTATACATAGTAACCATAGCCTCAAACTGTTCTTCCGGTGTCCGTAGTGGAGGAATATCCTATTGACGGTTCTCATTAGCATCTTTAACACCATCTACACCTCTACCTGCACCACTTCCAGTGCTAGTACCAGCTCTAATATCAACCATCTTAACCTACAATAACACTCGACGTTAAGATATAACTATCACACAAAACCAACCCTCTAGGCCAGGGAGCCTATCCCGGCTGACAGTTAAACTTATAAACATAGCTCTGATACCAACTGTGGCGACCCGACCCGGACCCCAAGACGAGATCCCAAGGTCGTGTCGTCAGGAAGGAACAAGCAACACAACAAATAATGGGTAAGGCTATAACAGCGATACGCCAACAACTTCAACAAATGCGGAAGCGAAACATAAATACAGTGGCGCCCGAGCTAACAAGCTCAAACCAAATGCAACCAAAGAGATAGTAAATCTCTCGGTCCAAAAATTCGAAGCACGTGACGCAACATTAGACACGCACATAAAAACTACCTGTCATGCAATTTACAACAATTAATAAAACTAAGTCATCGGTGACGTTACAGCCGGAACCCAACATTAAACTAAGTCTACAACTCTAGTTTAACACACTCAACTGCTAAAAGCATGCCAGAGGATAAACATAATAAATTAACCATCAAGATAACATAACGGAAATATGATCATCAATATACACAAGGCACGACTAACACAAGTCAGCTCACAAAAGATTAGGTACTAAAACATAAGTATGCATATCAAGTACACTGTAAGGCTTGCTACCCATCGTAAAGTTTATATAACATTACTTTCCCCAAACGTCCTTACCAAAAGAAAAGGTACTAAACTACTAGGTAGCAACCTTGCAAAAGCTTCACCAACGATACTCGAGAATCACTTCGATTCGCTAGCGCGACTCGGATCTAGGGAAAAACAGTCAAACAAAACGGAGTAAGTCATAATGACTTAGTAAGTTACTAAACATAATTTCCTGTCATGGCATCATGCTCAACAATAATAAATCATGTTATTGGCATAATATAACATTTTGTTAAAAATCATGTCAAGGCATTCATGCTTAACAATCTTAAATATCATGTTATCAATGAGGCATAACAATTCATCAAATCATCTCAACCATCATATCATATCATATTCACATAGCACATTATTCACATATAAGTACTGATGAGATAAATCACATAAAAGAGATATGATACCATTACCATTTTTCTGCCGTGTCGCTCCTGCAAAAACACAAGCAAACCATATGTGTCCTCGATACCCAATTCGTGGTATCGACATCCCTGAGACATTCCTGATAAGCTTATTATTTTCTATTATTTTCATTAATTTTCGAAATTTTATTGGTTATTTTGAGCTTAGGTTGATAATTAATTGTATTTGAGAGCCTATTTTTATGTATTTTTATGCTTCATGTAGGTATCTCAAAGATATTTGAGGTTGTATGACTCAATACGTGCAAATCGAGGACATCCCGGGCTCCAATGTTAAGTTTGGACACTTGCCGTTAAGTTTCGTTGAGAGTTTCAATGCGGCAAGCTAACGAGAACCTAATGAAGCAATCGAGGACTTATTTGCGAAGTCAGGTGCGAGAGGACTTCTCCACCAATTTCGAAACAGGAGAAGCAATTAAAACACCGAAGCCGGCTCAAGTCAGAATGCAGGGGGCAAAAATCTCTTAAGCGCCGCCGAATGCGTTGTCAAGCGAGATGAGGCCACGTCACCCGCCTTCCTAGTGCGCGACCCGTGCTCCCTTATGGATCCGGATCAACCCGCGGTTTTCTTGCCCCATTCGGCCCACCAACCACCCTTCCACCCACTTATTCTCTCATCTCTCACCCATTTCCCAACCGCGGGCGACCAACAACCCAACCTCCCAGCCCTGACCCTAGCGCGACCCACTCTCCTTTTCTTGCCCTCAATTAATTCCTAACCTTCCTATTTTGCCCCCTTTTGCCCTAGCAAGCCTTGGAGAGATTCAGGGAGCTAAAAATTTCGGCAGAGGTTGGGCTTGAACAGAGGAGGGCTGGAACAGAAGATCGGCGAAACTTAGGGAAGTCTGGAAGCAAACAAGAGGAGCAGCACCAATTTTCCATTCATTTCCTTTTCTTCCATTTTCTATCCCATTGTTGGTCAAGCCAAGAAAGCCAAGGAACTTCAATCAACTCCTTCATTGTAAAGTATTATCCACTTTTATTTATATTTTTATTTAATGAAAATACTTTTGATTGAAAATTTGATTTATTTCCTTAGCATCATGAACTAAATTAACTGCCTAGGGTTTTGATATATATTGGCTTGGATGTTGTGATTTAAATTTGGGGTTTTGTTATTAATTGATATTCATTAATTTTTGGGTATTATGTTGTGCTCTTAATGCTTGTAATGATTTGATCACCCATTACATGATTTTAAAAATTGTTTAGTGCATGAAAGTGACTTGATAATTTTGGAAAATACAACATAGTTGTTTTGGGTTGGGTTAATCTAAGTTATTAATCCTCTTTAAAATAGTCAATTGGAGTTTTGTGTTTGGAAGCGATTAATTGGATAAATTCATACGTAGCGAAAGCCCATGAATTTATACATTTAATTAGCACCGTTATACGAAGCGAAATCCCTTAACGGTGATTTTTGAATCCCCGACTTCCAAAAAAATAGAATAGTTTTAATAGCAACCCTTTATTAAATCACAACGGAAGAGCCAATGGAAAATCAAAACCCTAGTCCCCTCTCATTGAAGTCAACATCAATTTAATATTGCTTTATTTAATTTCTTGTTTTAGCTTAATTAATTAGTTAATTCACTTAAAATCGATCGTCTAAATATAGTTAAAATTGCAACGTGCTTAGTACTCATTAAAAACAACCAAATTGCTTCCTCGTGGGTTCGACACTCTACTTACCACTTGCCCGTGTTGCGTTCGCGCAACCAACAAGTTTTTGGCACCGTTGCCGGGGAAGCACGGTGTTGTTTTAAGATATCATAATAGTTGCATTTGAAATTGTAATTTAGACATTTTTTTTATTTTCTTGTTTTTATTTATTATTGTTGGTTGGGCTATTGCACTTAATCTTTTGGTATAGTTCTTTGAGCTTGTGTGTAGGTGCATGCGACACACCCGATCGGCAAAAGTTTCATTGTTGCCGATTGATCCGGAAATCGAAAGAACTATCCGACTTCGCCGTAGAGTGCAAAGAACTATGGCGGAAGAGGGTGCCGAATATATGCCCCGAGAAGAAGTCCAAAGGGATAATGAAAGGGTGAATAGAGAAGAAGCCCAAGGGGCTAATGAAAGGAGAAATAGGGAGAATCCTATTGAGCAAGAAAGGTCACTCCATGACTTCACAATTCCCTTCATGAACGATTATCTACCGGGAATTGTGAGACCTCCCGTGGCCGCCAACAACTTTGAGATCAAACCATCTCTCATCTCTCTAATCTAAGGGAACGTTCAATTTGGGGGATTGATGACCGAGGATGCTCATGATCATATCATGAACTTCATGGAGATTTGTGACACGTTCAAGATGAATGGAGTGTCGAATGAAGCCATACGCCTTCGCTTGTTTCATTTCTCTCTTAGGGATAAAGCGAAAGTGTGGTTGAACTTGTTGACTCCGGGATCTATCACAAATTGGGGAGAGCTTAGGCAAGCTTTCTTGGAGAAATAATATCCTCCCGCAAAGACGGTCCAATTGAGGAATGCCATCACTTCTTTTCTTTAACTTGATGGTGAGACGTTGTATGAAGCTCACGAGAGATACAAGGACATGTTGAGGAAGTGCTCACATCATGGATTGCCCGGTGGTTGATAGTGCAAACATTCTATAATGGTTTGCTTCCATCAACAAGAACATCTATTGATGCGGCCACAGGTGGAGCATTTATGACAAAGAATGTTGATGATGGGTATGCTTTGTTGGAGAAGATGGCCTCAAACAATCATTTTTGGGGAAATGAAAGAGGAGCTCAAAGGAGTGTTGCCATGGTTCGGGAATCCTCAACCGAAGTTGCTAGCTTGACCGCTCAAGTAGCGGAGCTTTCCAAGATTTTGCAAGCTACTCTTCTTCCACAAAAAGTGGCATGTGAGCTTTGTGGAGGCCTTCACACTTCGGATGTTTGCCATTTGAAAATGGAATCAATCCAATTTGTTTCCAACTTCAACTGGAACCAAAACAACCCATATTCAAACACATACAATGTGGGTTGGTGAAACCACCCCAACTTCTCTTGGAGCAACAACCAAAACCAACCCTCCTCCTCAACCCAAAATCGAAATTCCAATAACCCTCCCGGATTCTCTAACCAACCTCACCAACACCAACACCAACCACAATACCAAACCCAACCACCTTACCAAAATCAAAATCCACCTCAACCTCCACCAAAGAAAGAAATACCCATGGAGGACCTTCTAAAAATCATCCAAGATCAACAAGCCATAATCCTTAGCACCCAATCTTCCGTGAGAAACCTTGAAATTCAAATGGGTAAATGGCATCTTCCATGAATTCTAGAACTCAAGGAAACCTTCCAAGTGATACCGAAACCAACCCGAAGGGGAAGGAGCAATGCAAAGCGGTTACTCTTAGAAGTGGGAGAGAGTTGCAAGTTGAGAAGGGTGAAGAGAAGGTGGGTGAGAAAAATCGTGAAAAAGTGCAAAAAAAATCCAAGGAGAAGATTGAGCCAATTCCCCCACCTCCGGTCAAGGAAAGAGTGTATCCTCCACCTTCATTTCCGCAAAGGCTCCAAAAGGCAAAGGATGACAATCAATTTCTCAAGTTCCTTGAAATTTTCAAAAAGCTTCACATCAACATTCCTTTTGCCGATGCTTTGGAGCAAATGCCTTCTTATGCCCGATTTGTGAAATATATCCTCTCTAAGAAAAGAAGACTTGAGGATTATGAGACTATACATTTGACGGAAGAATGTAGTGTTGTGCTACAACAAAAGCCTCCTCCAAAATTGAAAGATCCAGGTAGCTTTGTAATTCCTTGCACTATTGGAGAAAATTTTACGGGCAAGGCATTGTGTGATTTGGGGGCAAGCATTAATCTCATGCCATCGTCGGTTTATAGGAAGCTTGGATTGGGTGAAGCTATGCCTACTTCCGTTACTCTTCAATTGGCGGATAGGTCTCTAGCTTATCCCAAGGGTGTTATTGAGAATGTGCTTGTAAAGGTTGACAAATTAGTTCTTCCGGCAGATTTCTTGGTGCATGACATGGAAGAGGATAGTGAGATTCCAATCATTCTTGGAAGACCCTTCTTGGCTACCGGTAGAGCTTTAATTGATGTGGCGAAGGGAGAGCTTACAATGAGGGTACATGATCAACAAGTCACATTTAATGTCTTCAAACACATCAAGTACTCGGAGAAATTGGAAGATTGTGCAAGAGTGGAGGTGGTTCAAAAATTGAAGGGAGAAGGATCTCATGATAATATTCCTAAGAGCCGGGATGAGCAAGTTTGTGAGAAGGTGGTGATCAAGTCGGAGAAGTTAAAGAAATGTGATGAAAAGAAGGGGAGGTATGTGAGGCCTTCAAGAAGAAAGAAAGTCAAAAAGTCATCTTTGGATGTGGCACAACTACCATCCAATGTGATTAAATGGAAAAGAATCAAAGTGGATGCACCAATGATGGAAGCAATGTTTAAAAATGGTGCCAAGCAAGCTTCTCCAATTGGTGGCGCTCAAGTGAAGGTTCGAGTGCTTCTCCATGATCCTCCATAGGTCGATGCGGGAGAAGAAGTCAAGCTAAAGACTTTAAATTAGAACTACTCATATCGGTTTTCTCTTCCCTCTCTTTTTAATTATTTGTTTTTACGGCTTTTGTATTTATATGCATGTGTCGCTTTTCGAAGCCCTCCCGAGTTTGTGGGTTTATAGGGAGGTGTATATAGTGTCCCCTCGCAAAAATATTTTTCTTTGTATTTGCTTTTCATGGGGAGTCGTGATTGATACCCTACCTTGGTATGCTCATGAACATTGAGGACAATGTTTGGTTCTAAGTTTGGGGGTGGGGTTAGCATTATTTTTGTCCTCGATTTTTGAGAAAATTTTGAAAATTTGTAGAAAATTTCAAGCTAGTTTGGACCCCCTTTAATTATGTTTTGATCATTCATCTCATCACTTTGGTGCTCATTGAGTTGTATGTGCATTATTTTCTTGGATTTGGCCTTGAGATTATTACATGCATACTTGAGGATATTTTGTGATTTTTGTGCTAGCTTTCCCTCATTCATGTTAAATAGCGCCCATGTGTGGATCTCTTGATAATTTTTTTAAGCTAAGCTCTAGCTTTGGTTGTGCATGTGTTATGAGTACCTTGTTGTGAGTTGTGATGCCGTTAGATGATCTTGAAATTGATTAATAGCTTGGCTTGTGAGTATGACAATAGCATGATATAGGTCATGTTTGACTCGTTTGTGCCATATCGACCTACCCTTGTTCACATTAAATCCCTAGTGTCCCATTTGAGCCTTAATAAAAGAATGGTGTGTGCAAGAGCATACAATGACCCCCATTCGCCTTCATTTTGATCACCCGCATTAACTTATCCCATGAGCCTATACACTTTATCCAACCATTTGAGAGAGCACTTTGTGAAATGAATTTTTAAATTTATGTCTTGGAGGGAGTATGTGCTTCATGGAAGTGTTGTTCTTCATGTATTTGGTGTGGTGTGTTTTTAATCTTGGTTGTTGAGTTGGGGATTGTTTATCTTGTAAAAAGGGGCCCTTGTGTATAAAAAAAAATCAAAAGTGAAGGGCAACCCAAAATTGTGAACCATTTGTGCTTTAAAGTTATTCAAAAAGGGAAATTGTGGGATGAAAAATTATTTGTGGTAGTTTGATATACTCTCAACCCCAAGTTCTTGATATGTATAAAAAGAAAAAAGAAAGAAGAAGCTAAGTTTGGGGGTTGTTGAGAAGAATGGTGAGTTATGATGAAGTATGTTGTTTCATGAAGTTAGACTTGAGTATGATTTTGAAGGCTTCACTTGTGCTCTCTTGTCTTGATTCCCTTCCCTTCATTTGTAGCTCAACCTTGGCCTAAAGTTACAAGCTTTGCAAAAGTCCTATTGATATTGTCATGCCATGAGTTTTTGTCTTGTGAAGTATATATCTCTTTCGATTTCATGGCTTATGCTTGGTATTTCATTGAACGTTCAATCCTAGCTAGAGTGATGTTATTTAGTCATGGGCTTGTGCTTCATGTTTTTAAGTAAGTGTTTGAGGAAAGTTTAATAGCATTGAAATCACAGCATACCTTGGTTATGCATTTTTATAATCTTGAGTTTGATTTCTTTCATGGTAATGCATATGGGATCTTGATTGAGTGTCTTCTTCATTCCATCTTTGTCTCGAGCTTATCCCATAATCCATATCTCTCTTTGCTCGGGACGATCAAAGCTTAAGTTTGGGGGTGTTGATAAGCTTATTATTTTCTATTATTTTCATTAATTTTTCGGAATTTTATTGGTTATTTTGAGCTTTGGTTGATAATTAATTGCATTTGAGAGCCTATTTTTATGTATTTTTATGCTTCATGTAGGTATCTCAAAGATATTTGAGGTTGTATGGCTCAATATGTGCAAATCGATGACATCTCGGGCTCCAATGTTAAGTTTGGACACTTGCCGTTAAGTTTCGTTAAGAGTTTCAATGTGCAGCAAGCTAACAGAACCTAACAGAAGCAATCTGAGGACTTATTTGCGAAGTCTGGGTGCAGAGGGACTTCTGCAGCCAATTTCAGAAACCCAGGGGTACCGGAGAAGCAATTAAAACACCAGGGAAGTCGGCGCTTAAGTCAGGAATGCAGGGGCACCGGCGCAAATCTCTTAAACTGCCCTTTAGTAATGCGTTGTCAAGCAGAGATGAGGCCACGTCACCCGCCTTCCTAGTGCGCGACCCGCGTGCTCCCTTATGGATCCGGATCCAACCCGCGGCTTTCTTGCCCCATCCGGCCCACCAACCACCCTTCCAGCCCACTTACTCTCTCATCTCTCACCCATTTCCCAACTGGGCGACCCGCAACAACCCAACCTCCCAGCCCTGACCCTAGCGCGACCCACTCTCATTTTCTTGCCCTCAATTAATTCCTAACCTTCCTATTTTGCCCCCTTTTGCCCTAGAAAACCTTGGAGAGATTCAGGGAGCTAAAAATTTCGGCAGAGGTTGGGCTTGAACAGAGGAGGGCTGGAACAGAAGAATCTGAGCAGAAACTTAGGGAAGTCTGGAAGCAAACAAGAGGAGCAGCACCAATTTTCCATTCATTTCCTTTTCTTCCATTTTCTATCCCATTGTTGATCAAGCCAAGAAAGCCAAGGAACTTCAATCATCTCCTTCATTGTAAAGTATTATCCATTTTTAATTTTATTTATATTTAATGAAAATACTTTTGATTGAAGATTTGATTTATTTCCTTAGCATCATGAACTAAATTAACTGCCTAGGGTTTTGATATATATTGGCTTGAATGTTGTGATTTAAATTTGGGGTTTTGTTATTAATTGATATTCATTAATTTTTGGGTATTATGTTGTGCTCTTAATGCTTGTAATGATTTGATCACCCATTACATGATTTTAAAAATTGTTTAGTGCATGAAAGTGACTTGATAATTTTGGAAAATACAACATAGTTGTTTTGGGTTGGGTTAATCTAAGTTATTAATCCTCTTTAAAATAGTCAATTGGAGTTTTGTGTTTAGAAGCGATTAATTGATAAATTCATACGTAGCGAAAGCTCATGAATTTATACATTTAATTAGCACCGTTATACGAAGCGAAATCCCTTAACGGTGATTTTTGAATCCCCGACTTCCAAAAAAATAGAATAGTTTTAATAGCAACCCTTTATTAAATCACAACGGAAGAGCAAATGGAAAATCAAAACCCTAGATCCCATCTCATTGAAGTCAACCTCAATTTAATATTGCTTTATTTAATTTCTTGTTTTAGCTTAATTAATTAGTTAATTCACTTAAAATCAATCGTCTAAATATAGTTAAAATTGCAACGTGCTTGGTACTCATTAAAAACAACCAAATTGCTTCCTCGTGGGTTCGACACTCTACTTACCACTTTATTACTTGTTTGACTGGGTAATCTTGCCCGTGTTGCGTTCGCGCAACCAACAATTCCCCGCTCGAGTTCCATAGTTATCAAAGTCATGTTTACATACTACAACTAAGATCAACTACTTCCCCACCGTGGCCATCGATGGAGGGGTGTATGCAACCCAGCACTACGATCCATCGCGATCACGAATCTCACAATTCGTGAAGACAATACATCATCCCACCACAGACTCTACAAGACGACTCCATCTGGACTCAAATTCAAGCACAAGTAATATATATATACTCATATGCTCAAACTAGTAGGCACATACTCTACAATCGACTAGTCATGCATTTCATTCGTAAGGGCATCCACAATGGGCAATTCTTAGACAATTCCCAAATTGTTTAAGAATTGTTTCACCATTGTGGACAATTCTCATTTGGGAATTCCTCCCAAAAATTCCCAATTAATAATCAACCGGGCAAGAGAGAGAGAGAGCCGCAGGAGGAGCAAGTGAGCGCCACATCTGGGGACGCCGGCGAGGGCGTGAAGAGGCAGGAGATTTTGAAATTTTTTGATTTTTTAAAAGTTGAATTTTTCAACCATTTGAAAATGTCTTTTACCTTTTTTTTGAAAATGTAATGTTTTTTATTTAATTTTAATTATGTAATATTTTTATGTAATTTTAATTATGCAATGTTTGTAGTTAATTTTAATTATTCACGTTTTTATATAATTTTAATTATTAACATTTTTATGCAATATATTAATACTCCCTCCGTTTTGGGCAAAAATTCTATTATTCAATTTAGATATTTTTAAAAAAATTTGCAAAAAATTATATTGCATATTTGAATATGCAATATATTAATAAAAATTATAAACAAATTAATTTATTTTAAAAACAATATAGGTATTAATTAATTTATTTGCAAAGTATAAAAATAAAAAAAATAATGTAATTTTCTTAAAAAGTTTGATGATCAAACGGAGACTTTTTGCCCGGAACGGATGGATTAACAATTTAAATTGTCTGCTGATGGCTTTTTATTGAAATTTCAAAAATTTCAAAAAGTTCAAAATTTTCAAATTTTCAAAATTTTCAAAAATATAAACGGATTAATTTATTTATATATTGCATATTTGAATATGCAATATATAAATAAATATTATAAACTAAATAATTTATTTATATTGCATATTTGAATATTCAATATATTAAAAAAATTATAAACGAATTAATTTATTTATATAATATATTTGAATATGCAATATATAAATAAATATTATAAACGAAATAATTTATTTATATTGCATATTTGAATATTCAATATATTAATAAAAATTATAAACGAAATAATTTATTTATATTGCATATTTGAATATTCAATATATTAATAAAAATTATAAACGAAATAATTTATTTATATTGCATATACGTATTAATTAATTTATTTGCAAAGTATAAAAATAAAAAGTGGTGTAAATAAAGTGAATGATGTGGTAGTGAGACCCATGTAAGAATTGTTGAAGAATCAAAACCATTGTAGAATAAAATTCTTAAGAGAGAGAAATTATGAAAATGTATAGTTGGCAGTGGGACCCAGCTAAGAATTTGTGGGGGAATGTAAAGCATTGTGGATGCCCTAACTAGCATATAAACACATTCGAGATAATATTAAGACTCTATTAATCAAGTGTCCTTCATACACTTCTAAAATGTTCTATGGCTTAACCTCCATCAAATCTACCCCAAATTCCATAGGACTTAAGCATATAGATCCTTAAAGTCATACTAACCCAAAGGTTGACTCTGTTGAGTCTTTTCTACACTTTCAAAAATTAGGGTATATAAGCCATTGACCACAATATCCTCCTATGTTCATAACTAACATTAATAACTATGTTCTCAAGGTCATTAAACCAACATAACCCCAATAAAACCCCCAATTAGGAAGCATAGAGCAAAAGTCACATTTCTCAAGCATATATACATTTTAGCAATTTTATCAACATGCTTCCAATATTTGAACATGCAACATGGGATGGATTAACATATTACACTACACATGAATATCATCCTAATCATGGTCTCTAACAAGTTCATCCAACCAAATCATCATTTAGGTATATAGAAATCATGGCATGTCTAAAAAACCTTAATTGCATTCATTGACCTCAAATAGCACAAAGATTTTTTTCCCTAGGGTCAATGAGGCAAAAATCAAATAGAAAGAGATGTAGTAACTTACATGCAATCACCACTTCAAGCAACAAATTACAAAATCCAATCGGTGGAAAGTGTTCTTCTATGCATCCTCTTCACTTGTATGGCTTGGTTTGGACAAAAAACCTCTCTAGCAATGGAATCCAAGGAAAGACTTCCAAGAAACCCTAAGGAACTCTCTCAAGCTCCCAAGAAGACTCTCCCACGTTTTTAGAAAAGAATGGTAGCAAATAAGGGCTTAAAGGGGGTATTTGTGGTTCATAAGGGTTAGAAAGTGGGTGGGACATGTGTCCAATTGATATGGAGGAAATTAGTGAGTTGTTCCCTTGATTAAGCCAAATAATCCACTCAAAACTTAATTAGATAGGTTAGGATATGATTAGTAGTGTTTAGGAGGTGTTTAGAATGGGCAAAATGAGGTTAGATGGGTCACTTTCATCAAAAATGACGAAACATGGATTTGCTGAAAATGGGGGGCTGTGCGTTCTGGGCGACCGCCCAGTCCTTCTCCCAGCCATGTGTGTTATTGCATTTTGTGCGCTCACTCAGCCCAAAACCCTGAGCGACCGCTCACTCAACAAATCCAAAATGTCTCAAAATTCAACCCAAATGAGTCATAATCCAAACCCAAACCCAAACATCAAGGGTTGATTCCATACTCAAAATGAGTCCCAAACTCACCCGAACAACTCCCGGAAAGTCACAAAATAAGGCACGAAACATGCAATAACAAAGTAACAATCGAATTAATGACCAACCAAGTAAACACACATGATTATGAACATGTTAAACATATTATGAATGGCTTACAATACATGTACATGTTAAATTACAATCTAAACGAAATCAAAACATTAAATGACAAATCATAAACAAGGTACGAAGTCATGCAACAAAATAACAACGAATGACCTAGTAATGTTCCCAAACATATACATAAACTAAGCAAACATAATTATGATGATTTTCAATGCATGTAGACAAGCACAAGTCAAGCATGCAATAATCTAGGGTATTACAACTATCGTATCCAAGAATACACGTGAGCTAAGTAAACATGCTTATTATGATTATGAATGCATGTAAACAAGCACAAGTCAAACATACAAGAATCTAGGGTATTACACTAATCGTGTGTCCAAAATTGAGTTCAAGGACCAAAATAGAAGTGTCAAAGTAGATGAATCAAATCAATCTTAAGTGTTATGTTCAAGGACCAAATTATATATTAAACCCATCTAATACCACCATGTCCAGTTTCCCTCACAGAAACAATGATGATGCCACCTGTATGACCAACGAATATTATCGCATCCTTATCTTAATTTATTCTCTAACAACTTCACTTAAAATTTCACATGTTACAATATGATAATAATAATAAATAAATAAATAATTTTATTCATTTAAGCTAGGCCTATCAATTTATCAGATATAGGAATATCTAAATCCAATTCAAATCATTATATCGTCGATCTAATCCAATTCATTAACTTGACAAATCTAGTCTATGTCAATCCATCATCTAAATCCTTTATCCATCATCATATTCAATCCAATCTGATCCGAAATAGAGATTTGTGAATAAAGAACAATGGGAAAATGTTAGACCAAGTTCAACAGAGGTTTCCTAGGAAATCAAATGAGTTTCTTTGCGACAATGAAGAATCAAAAGGGGATCACTTGAGAATAAACCAAATAAAAAAGATAGTTTAGTATCATACTCAACCATCCTCAAATCAAGTAAAATGAAGCAACTTGCAGCGCTCATTTGCTCGATTTCGACCCTTATGCAATTCAAAAAAAATGTTTTTTTTAAGTACACATTTAATGTATAAATAAAGACTTGGTTTGCCTCATTTAAACACAAAACAAATTTTTTCCAAATTTTGAAGTAATTAGAGATAGATATGGTAGGGTTACTGGGGTATCTACAATTATCGGAGTTTGTGTCAAGTTGTTGAAAAGATTTTTTGTTTGGGTATCTTATGAGTATCAAATGAATTTTTTTTCATCTTTAATGAGTTGTCTATAAAATGAATTTTTTTGTTGAACTGGTCTTAGAACGTTGAAATGATGAAGACCAATGGATAACATATAATCATTAGTGTATGTATTATGTATCTGTATAATAAGAAATAAATTATTTTTGATCAAATCGAGTTCTTAAAGGATTAGATATAGGTAAATTCAAATATGATCCACTAAAAAAATACATTATCGAATTCAGATTCAGGTTATCAGATGATTATAAAAATCAATTTCAAATTATTTGCATAAGATTCTGACCAAAATCCTATATAGGGTTGTCAAAACGGGCAAACGGGACGGGTTTACCCGCGGACTTGGAAAGCCCGCCACTGAACGGGCTGGGACGGGAAAGCTTGCAATCTTGATGATCCTTGAAACTCTTGGCCCAATCCGCCATGCGTAGGACCGCAGGCAAAATGGGCAAAACCCGCAAAAATATTAAAAAATATTTTGGCTTCTTCTTTCAACTGCTCCTGTAGAACTCAAATCTCAATCAATCACAAAAAGCAAGTGAAACAAACAAGAAAACTTCATACAATACAACTTCAATCAAATCATTCTACCACATTTTCATACAGACCAACTATAAAACAAAAAATGCGAAAATTTTCCTTGTATACATTTCGATAGATCTATAACCAATCACGGAGCAACCACCCCCACCCTCAACAATCTTTGGTGTAAGTTCTACTCCTAATCCACAACCAATTTAACATGTGAATGAAAGCTTGCAGGATGAGAGAGAGAAAGCGTGAGATCTGAGATGAGACTAAAAAGGAAAAAATGTATTCTATCTTCTATTCAAATGTCAGATTTACCGTTAAGTTGTCAATCACTAAATTAATAAAATTAATTATATAAACAAAATTAATTATTGATTGATAATTTAATGATAAATTTGATATTTGGATAGAAGATAAAATATATTTTTAGAATAGAAGATGACACAAGAATCGATTTAATGCAATTGTGTTACAACTTACAATGTTGCTTTTAGAATTTGCAAAGGGATTGGGAGTAAAGTAGAACCTCAAGTTAGTTAGTCCGTCCTAAGTCCTAACTCCAAACAAGATGTACGCGGGTCCAGGACAAGAAATAAGTCACGGCTCGAGGCATGGCCACATGTACAATGAGGTGGAGCCGTGGAGGGTTGCTGTTGTGAACTGAACTGACCACCGTGTCCAGTCACTTTACTTTCCAGTTTTAGGTTTCTCCAAATCCTTGCCTCTTTGTCGCCCCCAATTGGACCGACCTCCCACCGGGAATGGAAGGCAGTAGCCGTAGCCGCAGCCGCAACTCTGCCCCATGCCACCGCAGACGCCGCCTAATCCTCCGCTCCGACAACGGCGATGACGACGGCGCCAATCAAATCACGGCCCCTTTTTCCAATCTCAGAAAGCGCCAGCACTCGGAATCTCATTCCCTCGACCAGGTAAGTTCTACCACTCTCATCTTGAACCAGGTAAACTCTACCACTCTCATCATGAACCCGATCCCCCAACCAGATCTTGATGTAGGAAAATTCACTTACGACCTCAGCTATCTCCCCGACTCACTCTTACTCGAAATTATCGTCCGATTGCCGGTCAAATCGATTTTCAGATTCAAATGCGTTTGTAAACACTGGCTATCACTCATTTCTCACCCATCATTTTCTCGCTCTTACATTTCACGTAGGCTTAACGCTGCCTCCTTTTCTTTCCGAATCTTCTACCGCTACATTTACGTTTCCAAATTCAAGGAAGTCCTCGATCGTCTCCGTCCCGATATTTATAATTCCCCCAATTTTTCTGTCCTGTTTCTCTCCACTTTTGAGGAACAACAACAGTCGGACCAGTTTAAGGTTTTAGGTTGGAGTAATGGGTTGATTTTGATTTGCTTACTGGGGCCTTTAATTTACTATGTTTGCGATCCGGTCACTAGGCAGTGGGTCACTTTGCCCAGGGGTAGGTGTAATGCGCCTAATCGCCACCCGGTGTTTTTCGGGGAAGGGCTTGTTAGTCAAGTTAATCAAGAAAATGTGCTTACTAGCTATAAGGTTGTACGAGTGGAGTGGCTCTCATCCGAGTCCAAATATCTGAATTTGGAGACTTATTCGTCTGACACTGGCGAGTGGATTGACCATAGGTTGCTTTGCCCTCGGCCCATTCAGCTGCTCAAGCGGGGTGGCGGTCCCATTCATTTTAATGGGTCTCTTCATTGGTTTGTTCATGATCACGGTATGGTAGCCTTCGATCCTTACAAAGATATCAAGCGTTGTCGTCTTATCAAGTTTCCAGAGGACAGGGATGTTGAGAGTGAGTACAAGCACGATGGGCTCTATCGCTTGTGCGATGAATGCCAGGGAGAGTTACGGTACTTTGAGGTTTCTCCTGATGCTTTGGATTTTTATTGTTTTAGTATGTGGGTATTGAAAGACTATGAGAAAGGTGAGTGGGTTTCACAGTTTCAAGTCACGCGTAGTGATCTGTGGTCAAATGATTCCAAGTTAAGTGGTTGGTTGATGCGTGCAACTTTCATCCCGTTGTCTTTCCACCCGTTTAATTTGGATGTCGTGTATTTGAGATGCGTGGAGCGTTCTTGTATTGTATCTTACAACATTCTGAATAAAAGGGTTGATGTCTCCTGTAAGCCCATTGGGGTTGTTGAAGACCTCTCTTGGCGTGTGGTCATTCCATTTGTGTTGCCAATGTGGCCTACGCCAGTTCCCCTAGCCCCAAGGAAGGCTGCCAAGCAGAAATCAGTGACTAGTCCGGTGTTGAAGCTGCTTAGGCATGCTTAATGTTTTTTTTTTCCTGTTGACTAATAAGGTGTAATCTTTGTAATATGTTATCGCTGTAAGTTTTCATAAATTGTACCTTTTTCTTTCATTTACTGATAAAATGTTTTGTTTCTCAATTGCTATTGTTATTGTCAACATTTCTTCTTTGTTATGGTGTGATCATCATTGTTCAGTTTTGCTGAACAGCTTGTATACATCTGGATGTGCTTCTTCTGAGTATTTTGCAAGCAGGCATATGCTCTTGTATGCTTGAATTTGCAATTACTGCATCCTATTAATCTTAGCTGACTAATTATGTCATAAATGAATCTTTTTGTTGTTCTATTGCTGCATCCTACTCATTCTTGTTTTTAACTTCTGATGATTTATAGTTTGACCACATATCTAAAAGAGCTTCTGGGCAGCTAAACCTGGTATCATTGTGGTTAGTTAACCATGGAATTTTTCCCTCTACGATATGCATCTTTTCTTTTGCAGTATAAACATTTCCGCCTTCATCATTAAAAGTAGTTGTAGCCTATTTCCTGATGCGCCACTCTGTTGTTTCAAACTAGACTGCAATCATTTTAGTTATTGCTTTTCTATAGTTCTCAATATTAAGAGGAAGGTGTGATATCTGATCCGCTTCTAAAATAAGATTTTGTCAAGTCTCCAGAGGCGATGGTAGCAGTGGCCAGTGAGTTCTGATTCCAGCAGCAGTGGTGTGTTTAGATTTGAAACAAATATAATCCCTTATCCTCCTGGTTTGTATAATTTTGCTTGGCTCTGGCAATCCAGAATAAGAGTGCAATAAGAAAATTGATTACGTAAGTAAACTAGAAGAGGGGGAGGGAAGAGGCGTGTTATAGAGGCAGACAGACCACAGACGAGGCTTTGATTTTACAAACGGAAAAAGGTTGTTTAGGAATAATATAAAATGAGTGTGTGTACTTTGGTCACAAAAATACATTTCCATTGAATTGACTTTCGTTGGATTTTGAAGTCTCACCTAGTACTTATACATGTGCAATCGATTAGAACTATTTAGAGGTTGAGATTAAATGATTTTAAAAATATTAACGATCGGGATTTACCCTTATATTTACATGTGTGAGAATAGTTATTATTTTTTAATTCATTATTTTTTTTTGCTAAAAACTTGTGTAGGACAATCTTACGGATCCTAAATCCGTAAAATAGAGCCTTAAAAATGATAAAAAGAAGGCTGATAGAGCGGGTTACCCATCAGCAAAGACCGTAGGTTGCCCAATAAGAAATCAGGTCAAAATATGAGAGAAAATAAGCTCAAAATTGGACAAATGTGACCAAAACTCACAGATTGGTTCGGATCCACCAACACAACATGCGAGTCACCTAAGGGGAGCATTGCCACGTGTCCGCTCGGCAAGGGTGCCAGCACATTAATGATATCTTTCTCATTTTGCTCCGGTGCTCCTGAATTTTTAAAGTTTGCGGTTGAAAATTTCATTCTTCCCACGCCTTACATTTTCGTCCTCTGTTAGTTCCATTAGCCCTTTGTTAGCCTTATTTGCCTTGGAATGTTTAACAAATCCTAACAGAATTTGACGAAATGATAAGAGACACATTTAGAGCTAAACGTGACACATTTAAAAGTCAAAAGTGACTCTTTTTATGTGGAAAAAAAATAGTTTTCATTAAAATACAAAGTAACACTCTTAATACTAAAAAGTGACACTTTAAAACTAACAATGACGATTTTAATTTATACATTTGTAATGCAAAGTAGCACTTTTCAAAGCAAAAGTAATATATTTAAGGTCAAAAGTAACACATTTAAAACTAAAAAGTAACACATTTAAGATTAAAAAGTAACATCTTTTAAAGAGAACAAATGATATTTTTTATTAAAAACGTAAAGTGACACATTTTATGCTTTGAAAAGTGACATTTTATCTTGAATAGTGATATTTTTAATGCTAAAAAGTGATACTCTTCATTTATACACGTGAGGGGTGGCGTTGTAATTTTCAAAAGTCAAGGGGTTGCAATGAGATTACTGAATCTTGACCTATTTAACGTGGATAGGTCCGTCTTACGAATTAAGATCCTTAAGGTCGTCCTTTAGGAGACCACCTCTTTTTTTATCTCTCTATTAGAAAGTTACCTCTACAATTGATATTATGAGCAGTCACTTTTTTTCTTCTTCCAATGTTTTCTCTACACATTATAAAGTCACTTCCTTTGATTAATCTTTTGAACAATTACCCCTTATAAAACATCAATCTTACATTAATCTAATCTCACAATAGAGCTCAGTTGATTGACTGAGTCTATCTGGCGGTAGGGATTGAGTCCAGCCACAAGATCCAATGGTCATGGGTTGAGTTCGAAAAACGCCCCTCAACTACCACTTGAAGCAATGTACGCCCTCGACTATAACATTTTTTAAAATTGCACATTCTATTTAGACACTATCGCATCAATTGACGAAATCAAATAAACTAGCATCGTGCCATAGGCATGGGTACGAAGATCTAGTCTAACATACAATACAGCTCGGTCACTATCTAGCGGTCGGAATTGATCCGGTTGCAAGATCAAACAGTCGTGGGTCAGTTACATGTATTCACTTGGCCACTTACAAATAACTCCGCTCAACTATGAATCGAGTTTGAATTGCGCCCCTCAACTACCATTTAAAGCAATATTGTACCCCTTAACTATAACATTTTTAAAAAAATTGCACATTTTCTTTAGGCACCATCGTTTCAATTGAATAATTTATTCTATATTCAATTTCACATTCACATTTCTTTTATTTTCAATTTAATTTTTTTTCGGCATTTGTAATTGGAAAATTGGCTTCTGAATCTTCACAACGGTAATATAAACTCCCAGAATTAAGATTAATTTATGAAACAAACGATTCAATATAAATTAGTTGCCACAATTAATAATAATATTCTTGACAAATAATTACAATGTAATATTATTCAAATCAGTTTAAACCCACAAATCAAAGTAATATAGCTACTTCCCATTACTAACGAATAAGTTAAATAGTTTACTAAAGAAATATTTTTGGTAAACGTCCAAAATAATGATTGAGCTGCCCGGCCCAATAGGCCCAAAACATGGGTCATGTGTTTGGCACGTGATCACATTCACAGGCGGTACACGCACATCGGAAGGATTAAATGGTTTTTATATACCGCGAGCAGGGGTATCAACCTTCAGCGGGCAAGAAATGTAAGCGGTGGGGCTTGACCAATAGTAGGAACATGTAACGAGCATGATGTGTTATGCTTGCTTATTTAAGAGTTATCGCTAGTTGAGGACGTTATGTCCGAAAATTCTCTATATTACCGTTATGATAAATGAGACAGTTAATGGGAGCAGTTAATATGCCCGCCATTTATGACATGAACTTTAATGGGCGGTTATGATCAGTTATCCTCTCCGGCAACAACTATAAAATCCCCTCAAAATGAAGGAGGGAGGTATGTGATTCTGATAGCTTGCTTAAACTCTGTCGAATTATACACTCATTTTGCATACTTGTGTTAATTCTCACGCCGAGGGCTTTTGCAGGTGCCCCGCCTAGTTCACGATTTCATTGGTGTTCTTGCGAGTTGTGCCACGCAGGAGTAGGATACGTTGAAAGTCAGATATCCATTTGGAAGAGTCCAGAGCGTCTAGGAGATTTTTGGACGCATCAGTTGGTTCCATTGTCGGGAAATGGTAGCTTTTTTCGTAAATTGACAGTTTGTTCTTGATAAGTTTTGGTAATGGCGGAAAACGACGTTAATGGTGTCAATGGTAGTCATCAGGAAGATGTACATGCAACTCCCAATCTTAATCAGTTGGCTGGAAATAACCCACCTCTTCATGATGCTCGCCATCAGCTTAATCAACGACGCAGCGTGGATTCCTTAGCTAGAAGTGTTGAGCTGGGGTTGGCAAATGAATTCGTGGGAGGAAGCTCTTCGTCAAAGGACTATATATTGGGGGCGATGCACCGGCTTAATTTATAGTTGATCGCCATGGGTAAGCCGCCTTTACCCATTGAATCGATCCCTTACGCCTTTATCTCGCTCCAAGTCGCGAAGTGGATCAAGGACTGGGGGCAATCAATTAAATGCAGTGATCGTTCCCTCTCAATAGTGTGAATGGGAGTCAAAGGGGCGAAATCAGCAAGAAGGCAGAGCTAGTCACAGGGTTGTGCCCGGCATTCACTTCTTTGGGACCACGAGTGGGAGATGATTCGGCCTCGCCATCGACGATCACCTTCTCCACGAAGGTCTCATGCTCAGACCTCGCCGCCCTCTCCTTGACATCACATGCTCAGAGTCGCGGCCGCCATCTCCTGGGAGATCCCATGTTCGCCGTCATAGAACACCTTCCCCCAAACGGTCTCCAAGGATATTTATCTCATCACTCTAAGGATAAAAGGGAGTTGCATCAATCGGATGCTCAAAGAAATCTAGTGCCCAATGAGCCGCTTGCTCGGCCAGGATGGCCCAGCAATGCAGTGGCGCAGTCGTGGGTGTTACTCAAGCCTTTGAGCTACGGGTCCCCCACAGTCCTCCTATGCACAGTACGGCCTCGGCCCAGGGTGGTTTGCCTTCAACCGTAAATATGCAGGATTTTGAGGATTTGAAATGTCGTGATAGAGCGGAGCGTGGGGCAGGGTAAAGCTCGGATGGAAATTTTCTGGTACCTCGGCCCGGCCGGCTGGGCACCATGGATTGAGAATGCCTTTGCCCGGCAGGGACTCATCTTCCCAAACATTAAAGTATACTGGGGAAGACGAAAGCAAGAGATCGGTTGATGTCATTTGAGTCTCAAATTGGCTTGGTAACCTCAGATGAGGCCTTAAAGATTCGGGCTTTTGTGGGTGCCTTGCAAGGAAAGGCGTTAGCTTGGATGGGAGCTTTACCGCGCAGATCAATCAATAATTGGGTTGATTTGAGAACGAAGTTTCTAGCAGACTTTGGTACCTCGGGCACGTTGGCAAAGACAAGGGCCGACTTATCAAAGGTTAAGCAAGGAGCAAACGAGTCAACTGCTAGCTACTTGGAGAGATTTACTAAGGTGTTGGAGCAAGTTCCAGGGTTGACCGAGCAGGAAGTAATCTTATCTTTTGAAACAGGGTTACTAGAGGGAGAAGGAGGTTTAAGGTCAGAGCTAAGCATGCGCGAGCCCAAAACGCAGGCAGAAATGTTAATGCGGGCTCAGAAATGGTGTGCATGGGAGACTACAAAGAAAGAAAAGAAGAAAGAGAGCAATGATGTTGGGGGAAACTCCAAAAGTAATGGTCAGGCCGCGGGCGGTGGTTACAATAAAAGCAAATCAAGATATGATCGCCTGAAAGAATTTCTTCGTGAAGCTGATCTTACCCCGCTCAATACGTTGCGCGAGGATATTATGTATGAGATTCGAGATGAGCTTTCTTGCCCACCTCGTATGAATCCTAAGACAGCAGATACTCGAGATCGGACGAAGAGATGTGCTTATCATGATGATTACGGGCACACGATAGAAGAGTGTTGGCCGCTGAAAAAGGCCATTCAGAAATTGATTAATGAAGGCCGCTTGGACCGGTTTAAGAGAAATGGAGGAAAAAGGGGGAATGCTCCCCGAAGAGATGCCCCACCAATCAGAGGGGTAATAAATGTCATAATGGATGAGGAGCCAACTCCAACTCAGCTCGGCAAGCAAATTTATTCCCTATCGAAGGTGGTAGATCGCCCAACCACTTTGCAAGCAGGGGAGGAGACTATACAGTTTACTCGTAGCGAACTAGCGAGCAATGTGGCAGGAGAACAGTCTTTGATTGTTTCGGCTTTAGTAGATGGTTGGGTGGTACATGAATCTTGGTGATCTGAGAGCTTGCAGGGATGTGATGTATTATTCATGCTTTCAGGGCTTAGAATTGAGTGATGATCGTCTCAAACCATATGTTGGGACGCTGGAGGGCTTCACTAACCATAAAGTACCGGTTAAAGGCACGGTCGAGTTGGAGGTCTTCATTGGTGAAGGGAGCCGCACGCTAGTTGAAAAGATCACTTTCATGGTGATCGACCTAAAGTCTCCTTATAATATCACCTTGGGGTGCCTAGTATGACCAAGTTTCAAATGGTTGCGTCCATTCCCCACCGTGCTAAATTCTACACCGATCAAGGAGAGGAGTGCTATGAGTCACTGCAAGGTTTGAGTATGTTCGTGACACTCAATGGAAAAAGAAAAAGTTAACCTTGGAAGATGGCGAGCGTAAAATCACAGTTAGCACCA
>CM028379.1:125752404-125825798 GCA_013146195.2 Codonopsis lanceolata | reverse complement strand
AAACTGAACTGACCACCGTGTCCAGTCACTTTACTTTCCAGTTTTAGGTTTCTCCAAATCCTTGCCTCTTTGTCGCCCCCAATTGGACCGACCTCCCACCGGGAATGGAAGGCAGTAGCCGTAGCCGCAGCCGCAACTCTGCCCCATGCCACCGCAGACGCCGCCTAATCCTCCGCTCCGACAACGGCGATGACGACGGCGCCAATCAAATCACGGCCCCTTTTCCAATCTCAGAAAGCGCCAGCACTCGGAATCTCATTCCCTCGACCAGGTAAGTTCTACCACTCTCATCTTGAACCAGGTAAACTCTACCACTCTCATCATGAACCCGATCCCCCAACCAGATCTTGATGTAGGAAAATTCACTTACGACCTCAGCTATCTCCCCGACTCACTCTTACTCGAAATTATCGTCCGATTGCCGGTCAAATCGATTTTCAGATTCAAATGCGTTTGTAAACACTGGCTATCACTCATTTCTCACCCATCATTTTCTCGCTCTTACATTTCACGTAGGCTTAACGCTGCCTCCTTTTCTTTCCGAATCTTCTACCGCTACATTTACGTTTCCAAATTCAAGGAAGTCCTCGATCGTCTCCGTCCCGATATTTATAATTCCCCAATTTTTCTGTCCTGTTCTCTCCACTTTTGGAGGAACAACAACAGTCGGACCAGTTTAAGGTTTTAGGTTGGAGTAATGGGTTGATTTTGATTTGCTTACTGGGGCCTTTAATTTACTATGTTTGCGATCCGGTCACTAGGCAGTGGGTCACTTTGCCCAGGGGTAGGTGTAATGCGCCTAATCGCCACCCGGTGTTTTTCGGGGAAGGGCTTGTTAGTCAAGTTAATCAAGAAAATGTGCTTACTAGCTATAAGGTTGTACGAGGAGTGGCTCTCATCCGAGTCCAAATATCTGAATTTGGAGACTTATTCGTCTGACACTGGCGAGTGGATTGACCATAGGTTGCTTTGCCCTCGGCCCATTCAGCTGCTCAAGCGGGGTGGCGGTCCCATTCATTTTAATGGGTCTCTTCATTGGTTTGTTCATGATCACGGTATGGTAGCCTTCGATCCTTACAAAGATATCAAGCGTTGTCGTCTTATCAAGTTTCCAGAGGACAGGGATGTTGAGAGTGAGTACAAGCACGATGGGCTCTATCGCTTGTGCGATGAATGCCAGGGAGAGTTACGGTACTTTGAGGTTTCTCCTGATGCTTTGGATTTTTATTGTTTTAGTATGTGGGTATTGAAAGACTATGAGAAAGGTGAGTGGGTTTCACAGTTTCAAGTCACGCGTAGTGATCTGTGGTCAAATGATTCCAAGTTAAGTGGTTGGTTGATGCGTGCAACTTTCATCCCGTTGTCTTTCCACCCGTTTAATTTGGATGTCGGTATTTGAGATGCGTGGAGCGTTCTTGTATTGTATCTTACAACATTCTGAATAAAAGGGTTGATGTCTCCTGTAAGCCCATTGGGGTTGTTGAAGACCTCTCTTGGCGTGTGGTCATTCCATTTGTGTTGCCAATGTGGCCTACGCCAGTTCCTAGCCCCAAGGAAGGCTGCCAAGCAGAAATCAGTGACTAGTCCGTGTTGAAGCTGCTTAGGCATGCTTAATGTTTTTTTTTTTTCCTGTTGACTAATAAGGTGTAATCTTTGTAATATGTTATCGCTGTAAGTTTTCATAAATTGTACCTTTTTCTTTCATTTACTGATAAAATGTTTTGTTTCTCAATTGCTATTGTTATTGTCAACATTTCTTCTTTGTTATGGTGTGATCATCATTGTTCAGTTTTGCTGAACAGCTTGTATACATCTGGATGTGCTTCTTCTGAGTATTTTGCAAGCAGGCATATGCTCTTGTATGCTTGAATTTGCAATTACTGCATCCTATTAATCTTAGCTGACTAATTATGTCATAAATGAATCTTTTTGTTGTTCTATTGCTGCATCCTACTCATTCTTGTTTTTAACTTCTGATGATTTATAGTTTGACCACATATCTAAAAGAGCTTCTGGGCAGCTAAACCTGGTATCATTGTGGTTAGTTAACCATGGAATTTTTCCCTCTACGATATGCATCTTTTCTTTTTGCAGTATAAACATTTCCGCCTTCATCATTAAAAGTAGTTGTAGCCTATTTCCTGATGCGCCACTCTGTTGTTTCAAACTAGACTGCAATCATTTTAGTTATTGCTTTTCTATAGTTCTCAATATTAAGAGGAAGGTGTGATATCTGATCCGCTTCTAAAATAAGATTTTGTCAAGTCTCCAGAGGCGATGGTAGCAGTGGCCAGTGAGTTCTGATTCCAGCAGCAGTGGTGTGTTTAGATTTGAAACAAATATAATCCCTTATCCTCCTGGTTTGTATAATTTTGCTTGGCTCTGGCAATCCAGAATAAGAGTGCAATAAGAAAATTGATTACGTAAGTAAACTAGAAGAGGGGGGGAGGGAAGAGGCGTGTTATAGAGGCAGACAGACCACAGACGAGGCTTTGATTTTACAAACGGAAAAAGGTTGTTTAGGAATAATATAAAATGAGTGAGTGTACTTTGGTCACAAAAATACATTTCCATTGAATTGACTTTGTTTGGATTTTGAAGTCTCACCTAGTACTTATACATGTGCAATCGACTAGAACTATTTAGAGGTTGAGATTAAATGATTTTAAAAATATTAACGATCGGGATTTACCCTTATATTTACATGTGTGAGAATAGTTATTATTTTTTAATTCCTTATTTTTTTTTGCTAAAAACTTGTGTAGACAATCTTACGGATCCTAAATCCGTAAAATAGAGCCTTAAAATGATAAAAAGAAGGCGATAGAGCGGTTACCCATCAAAGAAAGACCGTAGGTTGCCCAATAAGAAATCAGGTCAAAATATGAGAGAAAATAAGCTCAAAATTGGACAAATGTGACCAAAACTCACAGATTGGTTCGGATCCACCAACACAACATGCGAGTCACCTAAGGGAGCATTGCCACGTGTCCGCTTCGGCAAGGGTGCCAAAGACATTAATGATATCTTTCTCATTTTGCTCCGGTGCTCCTGAATTTTTAAAGTTTGCGGTTGAAAATTTCATTCTTCCCACGCCTTACATTTTCGTCCTCTGTTAGTTCCATTAGCCCTTTGTTAGCCTTATTTGCCTTGGAATGTTTAACAAATCCTAACAGAATTTGACGAAATGATAAGAGACACATTTAGAGCTAAACGTGACACATTTAAAAGTCAAAAGTGACTCTTTTTATGTGGAAAAAAAATAGTTTTCATTAAAATACAAAGTAACACTCTTAATACTAAAAGTGACACTTTAAAACTAACAATGACGATTTTAATTTATACATTTGTAATGCAAAGTAGCACTTTTCAAAGCAAAAGTAATATATTTAAGGTCAAAAGTAACACATTTAAAACTAAAAAGTAACACATTTAAGATTAAAAAGTAACATCTTTTAAAGAGAACAAATGATATTTTTTATTAAAAACGTAAAGTGACACATTTTATGCTGAAAAGTGACATTTTATACTGAATAGTGATATTTTTAATGCTAAAAAGTGATACTCTTCATTTATACACGTGAGGGGTGGCGTTGTAATTTTCAAAAGTCAAGGGGTTGCAATGAGATTACTGAATCTTGACCTATTTAACGTGGATAGGTCCGTCTTACGAATTAAGATCCTTAAGGTCGTCCTTTAGGAGATCACCTCTTTTTTTATCTCCCTATTAGAAAGTTACCTCTACAATTGATATTATGAGCAGTCACTTTTTTTCTTCTTCCAATGTTTTCTCTACACATTATAAAGTCACTTCCTTTGATTAATCTTTTGAACAATTACCCCTTATAAAACATCAATCTTACATTAATCTAATCTCACAATAGAGCTCGCTTGATTGATCGAGTCTATCTCAAGCAGAGGGATTGAGTCCAGCCACAAGATCCAATGGTCATGGGTTGAGTTCGAAAAACGCCCCTCAACTACCACTTGAAGCAATGTACGCCCCTTGACTATAACATTTTTTAAAATTGCACATTCTATTTAGACACTATCGCATCAATTGACGAAATCAAATAAACTAGCATCGTGCCATAGGCATGGGTACGAAGATCTAGTCTAACATACAATACATTTCTGGCCACTATCTAGCGGCCTGAATTGATCCGGTTGCAAGATCAAATGGGTGGTCGTTACATGTATTCACTTGGCCACTTACAAATAACTCCGCTCAACTATGAATCGAGTTTGAATTGCGCCCCTCAACTACCATTTAAAGCAATATTGTACCCCTTAACTATAACATTTTTTAAAAAATTGCACATTTTCTTTAGGCACCATCGTTTCAATTGAATAATTTATTATATATTCAATTTCACATTCACATTTCTTTTATTTTCAATTTATTTTTTTTTCGGCATTTGTAATTGGAAAATTGGCTTCTAAATCTTCACAACGGTAATATAAACTCCCAGAATTAAGATTAATTTATGAAACAAACGATTCAATATAAATTAGTTGCCACAATTAATAATAATATTCTTGACAAATAATTACAATGTAATATTATTCAAATCAGTTTAAACCCACAAATCAAAGTAACATAGCTACTTCCCATTACTAACGAATAAGTTAAATAGTTTACTAAAGAAATATTTTTGGTAAACGTCCAAAATAATGATTGAGCTGCCCGGCCCAATAGGCCCAAAACATGGGTCATGTGTTTGGCACGTGATCACATTCACAGGCGGTACACGCACATCGGAAGGATTAAATGGTTTTTTATATACCGCGAGCAGGGGTATCAACCTTCAGCGGGCAAGAAATGTAAGCGAGCTGGGGGCTTGACCAGCGAGTAGGAACATGTAACGAGCATGATGTGTTATGCTTGCTTATTTAAGAGTTATCGCTAGTTGAGGACAGTTATGTCCGGAAAATTCTCTATATTACCGTTATGATAAATGAGACAGTTAATGGGAGCAGTTAATATGCCCGCCATTTATGACATGAACTTTAATGGGCGGTTATGATCAGTTATCCTCTCCGGCAACAACTATAAAATCCCCTCAAAATGAAGGAGGGAGGTATGTGATTCTGATAGCTTGCTTAAACTCTGTCGAATTATACACTCATTTTGCATACTTGTGTTAATTCTCACGCCGGAGGGCTTTTGCAGGGAGTGCCCCTGCCTAGTTCACAGTTTTCATTGGTGTTCTTGCAGAGTTGTGCCACGCAGTAGTAGGATACGTTGAAAGTCATATATCCATTTGGAAGAGTCCAGTGCGTCTAGGAGATTTTTGGACGCATCAGTTGGTTCCATTGTCGGGAAATGGTAGCTTTTTTGTAAATTGACAGTTTGTTCTTGATAAGTTTTGGTAATGGCGGAAAACGACGTTAATGGTGTCAATGGTAGTCATCAGGAAGATGTACATGCAACTCCCAATCTTAATCAGTTGGCTGGAAATAACCCACCTCTTCATGATGCTCGCCATCAGCTTAATCAACGACGCAGCGTGGATTCCTTAGCTAGAAGTGTTGTAGCAGCTGTTGGGTTGGCAAATGAATTCAGGGAGGAAGCTCTTCGTCAAAGGACTATATATTTGGGGCAGATGCACCAGCTTAATTTATAGTTGATCGCCATGGGTAAGCCGCCTTTACCCATTGAATTGGATCCCTTACCAGCTTTATCTGCTTCAAGTCAGGCAGCAAGTGGATTAAGGACTGGGGGCAATCAATTAAATGCAGTGATCGTTCCCTCTCAATAGCGTGAACGGGAGTCAAAGGGGCGAAATCAGCAAGAAGGCAGAGCTAGTCACAGGGTTGTGCCCAGTGTGCATTCACGGCTGGGACCACAAGTGGGAGATGATTCAGCACAGTCTCGCCGTCATCGACGATCACCTTCTCCACGAAGGTCTCATGCTCGTAGACCTCGCTCGCCCTCTCCTTGACAGTCACATGCTCGTAGCCGCCGGTCGCCATCTCCTAGGAGATCCCATGTTCGTCGTCATAGAACACCTTCCCCCAAACGGTCTCAAGGATATTTATCTCATCACTCTAAGGATAAAAGGGACTTGCATCAATCAGATGCTCAAAGAAATCTAGTGCCCAATGAGCCAGTTGCTCAGCTCGCTGGGATGGCCCAGGCACAGGTGGCGCAGGTCGTGGGTGTTACTCAAGCCTTTGGAGCTATGGGTCCCCCACAGGTCCCTCCTATGCCTGTGGTACAGCCTCAGCCCGTGGGTGGTTTGCCTTCAACCGTAAATATGCAGGATTTTGAGGATTTGAAATGTCGTATAGAGGCGTGGAGGAGGTAAAGCTCGATGGAAATTTTGGTAATGCACCATGGATTGAGAATGCACTGCCAGCACAGGGACTCATCTTCCCAAACATTAAAGAGTATACGGGGAAGACGAAAGCAAGAGACTGGTTGATGTCATTTGAGTCTCAAATTGGCTTGGTAACCTCAGATGAGGCCTTAAAGATTCGGGCTTTTGTGGGTGCCTTGCAAGGAAAGGCGTTAGCTTGGATGGGAGCTTTACCGCGCAGATCAATCAATAATTGGGTTGATTTGAGAACGAAGTTTCTAGCAGACTTTGGTACCTCGGGCACGTTGGCAAAGACAAGGGCCGACTTATCAAAGGTTAAGCAAGGAGCAAACGAGTCAACTGCTAGCTACTTGGAGAGATTTACTAAGGTGTTGGAGCAAGTTCCAGGGTTGACCGAGCAGGAAGTAATCTTATCTTTTGAAACAGGGTTACTAGAGGGAGAAGGAGGTTTAAGGTCAGAGCTAAGCATGCGCGAGCCCAAAACGCAGGCAAAAATGTTAATGCGGGCTCAGAAATGGTGTGCATGGGAGACTACAAAGAAAGAAAAGAAGAAAGAGAGCAATGATGCTGGGGGAAACTCCAAAAGTAATGGTCAGGCCGCAGGCGGTGGTTACAATAAAAGCAAATCAAGATATGATCGCCTGAGAGAATTTCTTCGTGAAGCTGATCTTACCCCGCTCAATACGTTGTGTGAGGATATTATGTATGAGATTCGAGATGAGCTTTCTTGCCCACCTCGTATGAATCCTAAGACAGCAGATACTCGAGATCGGACGAAGAGATGTGCTTATCATGATGATTACGGGCACACGATAGAAGAGTGTTGGCCGCTGAAAAAGGCCATTCAGAAATTGATTAATGAAGGCCGCTTGGACCGGTTTAAGAGAAATGGAGGAAAAAGGGGGAATGCTCCCCGAAGAGATGCCCCACCAATCAGAGGGGTAATAAATGTCATAATGGATGAGGAGCCAACTCCAACTCAGCTCGGCAAGCAAATTTATTCCCTATCGAAGGTGGTAGATCGCCCAACCACTTTGCAAGCAGGGGAGGAGACTATACAGTTTACTCATAGCGAACTAGCGAGCAATGTGGCAGGAGAACAGTCTTTGATTGTTTCGGCTTTAGTAGATGGTTGGGTGGTACATCGAATCTTGGTGGATACAGGAGCTTGCAGGGATGTGATGTATTATTCATGCTTTCAGGGCTTAGAATTGAGTGATGATCGTCTCAAACCATATGTTGGGACGCTGGAGGGCTTCACTAACCATAAAGTACCGGTTAAAGGCACGGTCGAGTTGGAGGTCTTCATTGGTGAAGGGAGCCGCACGCTGAGTTGAAAAGATCACTTTCATGGTGATCGACCTAAAGTCTCCTTATAATATCACCTTGGGGGTGCCTAGTATGACCAAGTTTCAAATGGTTGCGTCCATTCCCCACCAGCGTGCTAAATTCTACACCGATCAAGGAGTAGGAGTGCTAAGGAGTCAGCCCCGGGCAGTGCTTGAGTATGTTCGTGACACTCAGCGGAAAAAGCAAAAAGTTAACCTTGGAAGATGGCGAGCAGAAAATCACTGTTAGCACCAAGGAAACATCTCATGTGACTGTGGGGCCATCGACAGTTGTTGTGGTCAATGAGGACGATTATGAGATGGACGCTAGCCCTTTACCGACATTGAAGTCGGGGGGGGCCGAGCCGAATGTTGATACAAGCCTGGCTTTAAATAAGAATTGCGAGGAAAGCTTTTGTTCCTTGCCGACGTTGGAGTCGGGGGGGGGGGGAGGTCGAACAGGATGGTGGTGCAGGCTTGGTTTCAAATGAAGTTGGTGATAAGGTTGATGGTCCTTTGCCAACATTGAAGTTCGGGGGACAAGCCGAACAAACAGCGGACATGGATGTGGACCAGCTTGATCCGGTTGAGAATCAGGCTGAGGAAGACGAGAAGGTGGAGTGTGATACACTCCAAATGCGGATGAGTGTGATACACTCCAAATGCCAGACGAACTCGAGGAGGTGGTTATAAATTCGCTTACCCCAGAGCAAAAATAAAAATTGGCAAGGCACTCTCGGTTGAAGCTAGAGCGAATTTGATCAAGCAGCTTAAGGACAGTTTGGATGTTTTTGCATGGAAACCGGAGGATATGAAAGGCGTGAGTGAGGCTGTGGCTTTGCATTGTCTCAACGTGGATCCAGCTTTTAGGCCAATTCAGCAGCGGCCTAAAATCTATTCTATTGAAAAGGATCAAGCTATTAAGGAGGAGGTTGAGAAGCTGCTCAGCGCGGGCATTATTGAAGAGATACATTATCCAACGTGGTTGGCTAATGTTGTTATGGTCAAAAAGTCTAATGGCAAGTGGCGAATGTGCGTTGACTTCACTGACTTGAATAAGGCCTGCCCGAAGGATTGCTATCCTTTACCTCGAATTGACAAGCTGGTGGATGCTATAGCGGGGTTCGAACTTCTAAGTTTCATTGATGCATATTATGGATATCATCAAGTCAAAATGAACGAGCAAGATAAGTCTTTGACAGCTTTTCGAGCAGCAGGAGGGCTATATTGCTATAAGATGATGCCATTTGGATTGAAGAATGCAGGAGCTACGTATCAAAGGATGGTGAATAAGGTCTTCAATTCGCAGATTGGCAGAAATGTGGAAGCCTACATTGACGACATGGTGGTGAAGACCAATGGGCACGAGCAGGCAGTTGACTTGGGCGAAACCTTTGCCAACCTTAGAAAAAATAACATGAAGCTTAACCCGAGCAAGTGTGTGTTCGGGGTGAAAGCGGGCAAGTTTCTGGGGTTCATGGTAACTGAGAGGGGTATCGAGGCCAATCCAGAGAAAATCAAGGCATTAGTCACTATGAAGCTTCCTCGATGTATCAAAGATGTTCAAAAGCTCAATGGTAGGGTGATAGCCCTTGGTCGCTTCATTTCTAGATCGGCAGAAAGATGTTTACCATTCTTCAAGGTTCTCCGTGGAAACAAGGGGTTTGAGTGGACAGCAGAATGTCAAAAGGCTTTCGAGCAGCTGGTGGAATATATGGGAAGTCCTCCTTTGCTGAGCAGTCTGGTTTTTGGTGAGACATTGTTTGTGTACTTAGAGGCCACCGAGCAGACTGTAGCCGTTGTGTTAATTAGGGAAGAATGTAATGTGCAAAAGCCTGTTTATTATGTTTCTAAGGCCCTCACTGCTGTAAAGGAACGATATTTTAATGCAGAAAAATTGGCTTATTCGCTTGTTGTTGCTGCTCAGAAACTTCGAGCTTATTTTTCGGTACATTCGATAATTGTGTACACGGACACGCCTCTCAGGAAAATTTTGCACAAGCCAGATTCTTCTGGTCGTTTGCTCACCTGGTCCATTGAATTAACCGAGTTTGATATCGACTATCAACCTCGACGAGCGATTAAGACACAAGCTTTGGCGGATTTTGTAGCAGAGACAAGCTTCAAGGATTCGTGCGAAGAGAAGGTTTCGACCAAGACAGCTTCAACGAGTACACCAATTCCAAAGCCCCGACCAGAGTATTGTTGGGAATTGCATGTGGATGGTTCGGCCAGTAGGTTTGGAAGTGGAGCCAGGTTGGTGTTAGTCCCACCCGAGCAGGATGTAGAGTTTGAAAAAGCATTGCGTTTTAAGTTTCCAGCTTCCAATAACCAGGCAGAGTATGAAGCCTTGATCGCACGGCTCGAGCTCACGCAAGATGTGGGAGTTCGAGAGGTGATTGTTTATTGCGACTCACAGTTGGTCGTGAATCAAGTAAGAGGCGATTATGCTGTTCATCATCCAGTATTGGTTCGTTATTGTGCGATGGTGAAGGAGATTCTAAAGGACTTCGATTATTGGGAATTTGTGCGAATTGCTCGCGAGGATAATATGCGGGCAGATTATCTATCCAAGATGGCCGAAGACAAAATACAATCTCTGCATCCAGGAGTTATGAATGAATATTTGGAGACTCCAGTAATAGAAAAAAGAAGTGATCATGGACATTGAGCCCGCTGCAAAGTGTTGGATAGATGATTTGAAGGCTTACATCGAGCAGGGGACCTTGCCCGAAGACAAGACGGAGGCTCGAACTATTCAGAAGCGGTCATGCCGGTATGTCATCTTGGATAACATACTTTGTAGGCGGTCGTACACCCGACCTTTGCTCAGATGTGTTCGACCAGAGATGACCGAGGGCATTTTGGGAGAGATACACGAAGGAAAATGTGGAGGTCATCTTGGCCAAAGGTCTTTGGCAGAAAAGGTCTTAGCTACAGGATTCTACTGGATTACTCTAAGGCGGGATGCAGAAATGTATGTTCGGCGTTATGACAAGTGTCAACGCTATGCAGACATACCTCGTTTACCTTCTACCAAGCAGACTCATGTGGTTGCATCGTGGTCATTTGACATGTGGGGTATAGACCTTATTGGCCCATTTCCATTAGCTCGTTCGAAGTTTAAGTATGCGGTGGTCGCTGTGGATTATTTTACTAAGTGGGTGGAGGCTAAACCTTTGGCAACCATTAGCGAAGTCAATGTGATTGACTTCGTTCATGAACACATATGGTGTCGTTTTGGGGTTCCGCGAGTAATAGTATCAGACCATGGGACTCAATTTTCAGAAAAATTCACAAAAGCATGCGAGCATATGCAAGTGAAGCATTGGCAGTCTTCGGTGGCATATCCACAAGGTAATGGGCAGGCTGAGGCCGCTAACAAACAAGTCTTACATGTTCTCAAGCGAAACCTTGAAGACAAGGCAGGAAGATGGGTGGATGAGTTGCCTTCAGCCTTGTGGGCGGTCAGAACGACAGTTAGGGGTCCTACTGGGGAAACATCTTTTTCTATGGCTTATGGATCTGAGGCTATGGCCCCGGTGGAAATGTACTTGCCCAATCATAAAGTATTACACTATAATGTTGAATCCAATAGTGTAGCTCGGGCAGCCGATCTAGATCTGTTAGAAAAGAAACGGTTGGAGTCCAAATTGCGAATGGCTAATTACAAACAACGAGCAAAGGCCCACCACGATAAAAGGGTTCGTGGTCGGTCATTTGCTATGGGCGATTAGGTACTCCATAAGATCGAGGCAACAGGCCATCGAGCAGATTAGGGGAAACTTTCTCCAAAATTGGGAAGGTCTTTTTCAGATTGTCATAATTGTTAAGGAAGGGACTTCTATGTTACAAACAGAGGACGGGAGTGAACTGAAACATCCATGGCATGCATATCATTTGAAGAAATACTATTGGTGATTGGCAGTATGTAATCCAGTTATCTCCCCCTTCCTATTTTGTAAGTGGTGGTGGTATGAATAAGCATATGTTTTCAGTTTATACAACGTTTAATGCAAAGCTTGAATACACTTTTGGCAGGCAGGGAAGTTTCCTGGCCCGGTGTGAAAGTTGGTGTTTGAGTAAGTTAATGTATTCTCGATTATTCTCTTTTTCACGAGCATAAGTTATTTTTGCTCGTGAAATAGAGTTGGTGTTCGAGTTATTGGCTTTTCTTATTATTCTCGATTATTCTCTTTCACGAGCATAAGCTATTTCTGCTCGTGAAAAGAGTTGGTGTTCGAGATAATTGTTTTTCTTATTATTCTCGATTGTTCTTTTTCACGAGCATAGACTATTTCTGCTCGTGAAAAGGAGTTTGTGTTCAAGTCAGTTGACTCGTAGTGAAAATAGTTGAAATGTTAGTTAGAATGCAAGCAGACACAATATGAGCATTCATTGTAAAATGTGAGCATTCATCAAAACCAAGAAGTAGCAAATATTACAAAACCACAAATGTAAATTGTTTGAAGACCAGAGATAAGTTGTTTTTGGAAACCATGGCACGCAGGCCAAATAGGAAACTTCAGGCATTAGGAGGAGTGATTGTAGGGGTTTCTCGTTCGGTGTCAGTCGTCTCGTCAGGCTTGGCATCAAGGATGATTACGTCTTCTTCATCGGCAGGGTCGGCAGTGCCTTCGTCTTCTTTTGGTCGTGCTTGAGCTGACCAGATCTGGGTCATGAGTTCGCTAATAGTAATTTGGGCAGCCGGAGGAGGGATCCACGGAGATAATCCTTTCTCTGCATCAGCCTCTGCAAGAGATTCTAGTTCATCCTCGGTGTATGGAACAAGTGCGTGGCCAGGGCGGGCTGAAGGGCAAAATGGCGGGTTGGTACCCCACTCAGCGAGCAGTTCTGGTCGTATCTCTAGCCCACTGTAGGAGATTTTCCTTAGTACATGGTGCACTCCCTGGAGGAAAAAAAGGATAAGCTTCGCTTTCCACGCAAGCAGCAAAGTCTTCAGAATCTTTGTAATTCTCGATAATACTTTGTTTCTGCTCCTTGCTCGGGAGAGATTGCACTTCCTTCAGCTTTTTCTCTAGGTCGGCAGCTGCGGCCTGGGCTTCTTCCAGTTGTGCTTGGGTGGCTCGGAGCTCTTTTCGGACTGCAGAGATGTTATTTAGGGTTGCTTCTTCAGATTTCTTTGAGAAATCCAAATGGGATTCCAGGTTTTTCTTTTCTGCCTCAACTTTGGAGAGTTCGATCATTTTACTGGTGAGAGTCTCCTCGGTTGTTTTCAGCTCGGCACGGACAGTGTTGACGGTTTCCTCCAGTTGGTTCTTTTCCTTCAGCATAGCAGCATTGGAGTTGATGTTGTCAACAAGTCGCTCGTACATTAGTTCCGTTTTCGTGGCAATCTGCAAATAAGGGCGTAGTTGGTATTTGTTGAATGTTAAAGGGAAAAGGGATCGCGAGAAGAGTGTTTACCTCAGTCAAACACATTCCGACTTCCCCGACCAGAACTGAGCTCGCTTGGTCGGCGCTTTTCTTTCGAAATCCGTCGTGACGAAGCCTTCTCATCAGACCAAGTCCCACAGTTGCTGGGTACCCACTACGTTTGAAAATATTGATCTTATCTAGATCAGGCACGTTGGCAATCTCGGCGATGAGGGCCCCAGCCTTTTCTCGACCATCGGGCATAAGGAAGTTGTCTTGGTGCCATGATGGTATGGGTGGGGTAGTGTCTTCGAGCACAGCTTTGTCTGCTCGGTGCCTACTTCTTTTTTCCCTTGAGGGACTTTGGCTTGGAGCAGCGATGTTGGTTGCACGATGGGTTTTCAAGGGAGTTGGGTTAACCCTTTGAACGGCAGGATTTGGGGCAGTGAGTGTAGCTGGTTGGCTCGGTTCTGGCAGATTTCGCTTGGTCCCTCGCCCGATGGCAGTGGTTGGAATAGTTGGAAGGGCAGCAGCAGTTTGGGTAGACAGGTGTTTATTTCTTTTGCTCGCTCCTTTCTTGGCGGCTTGGAGGAACTTGTTCACGTCAGTCAACTGCTTCATGTCTGCAAGAGTTAGAGCAAGAGTATAAGAAAAATGAAAGACAATAAGTTTACAAGTTTGACATAGAGAACAGAGTTAAAGAGTAGACCAGTAAGTGAAAAAGGGGGTGTGCAGTTGGTTCCAGCTCGCACACATTCAGGGCATTCACTAGGGAATTTGTTTCCATGACATTAGCCCCAGTATGGATGTGGTAGTTCGGGCTCAAGGGTAACTCGTGGTTCGACTCCTTCCACGGGCCAACTTAAGATCCCGGCTAAACGAAGAAGGGCTAAGTCGGATGTGAGGGCTCGCCAGTCAAGCACGTAGTCTTGTCCAGCTCGGCCATCTCGTCCCTCTTTTACCCCGAGTAGCGATCTGAAGGCCCTGGCTATCTTGGGTTCGCCAGCTCGGAAAGCAGTCTTGTCATATTCTGGGAGCCCATAGTCATGAAGGTAGGGAGCAAATGGCCAGCCGACACTTGATTCAACTAGTAGGGCTTTCTCATCCCAGCCATCTACTTTATTTGGGCCGTCATTCAGAAGCTTAAAGTAATTCGGGTTTGAGCGTCCTGTGAGACGCCCGGATTTTTTGTCTAAAGAAAATAGGAAGAACTTCCTAAACAAGGTCATTTCGGGTTCGAACCCGAGCAACCTGCAGGCAACTGTATATGCCATCAGAAACATTACTGTTGTAAGGGTCAGATCGCAGGGGAGGGAATTGGTTTCATTTAGGAATTCTACGACGAATGGGTCAAGGGGGAGGCGAAGCCCTACCAAGAAAAGGTCGAAATAGAAGACCATTTTGTCTCCTTGGTAATTATGCCCTTTTTCATTGATATTTAGATCGAAGGCTCGTACCCGGTAGTATTTGGGATCCATGCCTAAGGAATAAAACCAGGTACTGACCTCATCTTCAGAAGTCAATTCGTCCCATTTGATCGAAGGTGGGATGCTGGGAACGATTTGTTTGGAGGAATTTTGATTTTGTCCCGGTTGGGAATTACTCGAGCAGGGAAGGTTTTCTGCTTGATCATTTTCGGAAAGGTCTTGTTGGTTTTTGCTCGTTTCTTGATTTGTTAAATGTTGGGTTTTCGCCTTCGCGGGATTAAAGTAATTTCCTCTTGCTCGCTTTCCTCTGAGCTGGAACTTGTAGATGGTGGGTTTTCTTCGGGAGCGCCATGGTCATAGCTCCGGCCTTCAATTTCTGATTGGGTTTCGTCGCTGGACATCCAACAGGAAACAGGAATCGAGGAACACTTGGTAAACCTTGCTCGGGTAGTCAGGCAAAAATAAATCAAATAAAAACCCATGGCAAGAGCTTGTCCTAAGATCGGTGAACAGGGCACCGATCATGTATTCCTCGATTCCCTTATTCGATCTGGAGTAGTTGGGTGATAGAAGGGAGAGCAAGATGAATTGAAGGAATCGGAATTTAAAGGTTTATGTTTTGGTAATCTATGCTTTAAATTCAAATCTTTGACAGAATGATTGTAGAAGAGAAATCATATCACAAGATAATGTTGAGGAACCCTAATTCGAGGTAAAAGCAGTAAAGATATGGAGAAGATATAGAAGCAAAGATTTAAGAAAATACATGTTTTCGTTTCGTTGAAGAATGAAAGTTTTGGATCTTGGAGGATTGTTGTGATCGAGCGCCGGTGTAAGCAAGAATGGCGTCAAAGTGATCTTCAGTTGCAGAGAGGAATTTCTTCTTACTTTGATATCTTTTGAAAATGGTAAAGGTTGGAATGAGAGGGAGGCTACCGCTTTTATACACGGCGTAACCGTTACTTGGGGGTCACCTATCATTAGGGCTCAGGTTCTAAGGCTCGACGATCGAGGCGGCATTAATGCCTTGTTGGAAAACGGGCATGTCCCTTCAAAGAGGCGGCGACTGACGGCTTAGTTTTCTAAAAATGGTTTTCTAAAAACCTTTTGGGCAACCATCTGCTTAAACCTTTGATCGTGGACGATTTGATCCACACATTAAAGGAATTAATTATGCTTTGGGAGATATTTATGAATTCTAAGTCCTTCTCCTCGCTTCGAGCATGAATACTCGGTAGACAAGGAGTAGGGGGCTACTGAGCTGCCCGGCCCAATAGGCCCAAAACATGGGTCATGTGTTTGGCACGTGATCATCATTCACAGGCAGTACACGCACATCGGAATGATTAAATGGTTTTTTATATGCCGCGAGCAGGGGTATCAACCTTCAGCGGGCAAGAAATGTAAGCGAGCTGGGGGCTTGACAAGCGAGTAGGAACATGTAGCGAGCAGGATGTGTTATGCTCGCTCATTTAAGAGTTATCGCTAGTTGAGGACGGTTATGTCCGGAAAATTCTCTATATTACCGTTATGATAAATGAGACAGTTAATGGGAGCAGTTAATATGCCCGCCATTTATGCCATGAACTTTAATGGGCGGTTATGATCAGTTATCCTCTCCAGCAACAACTATAAAATCCCCTCAAAATGAAGGAGGGAGGTATGTGATTCTGATAGCTTGCCTAAACTCGGTTGAATTATACACTCATTTTGCATACTTGTGCTAATTCTCACGCCGGAGGACTTTTGTAGGGAGTGCCCTGCCTAGTTCACAGTTTTCATTGGTGTTCTTGCAAAGTTGTGCCACGCAGTAGAAGGATACGTTGAAAGCCAGGTATCCATTTGGAAGAGTCCAGTGCGTCTAGGAGATTTTTGAACGCATCAATGATAATATATTTTTCTTTTAGTAAAAAGTGAATTACATTAACAGACTTACTAAATAATGTTTTGTTCAACATAGTATATTATCATTACCTCATGAAAACTTTAATATTTTAACTAATCTATGTATGTAATGGCAGGAACACATAACACTGCTAAATAAAACAGTTTCCCGCCTAAAATCACTTGCCAAAAGCAATAACATCACTTTGTCTTATATACTGTGTGAGAATATGAAAATGTACACGACTTTCTATGTCTCCAAAATCTAAATAACATCAAACCTATTAATAAAAAAACATAAAACATTTGATTAGTAAAAATCTTTTGGAAATCACAAAACCTCTTTTATATTTAGTTTTTACTCTTCGTTTCTTGGAAACAAATTAATTATACGTTTGATACATGGTAAATGAGTACAAAAGCTGAAGCATATCTTGGGCAGCTGAAATCACTTCCATTGATATATTTTTGTTCTATATATACCTCTCATCTTTTCATTTGTAAATGTATAGTTTATTTGGAAAAAAAATGCAGTGCGTTTAATGCACGGATGCAAAAACTAGTTTTATTTAAAAGCTATTCATCGATGTAATAAAAAATACTATAAAAGATGGATGTCAGATAAATTATTATTAGAAAAGGACAAATTAGTAAAAGAACACATGCATTAAATTAATGTTTCTCCAATGAGTATATAAAATGACTGTCAACCATAGTTATTTGCAATCGTATGAAGTGTATAAATTAAATGCAATAAATATTTTTGAAACGAATCATTTTATTTAGATGTTTTGAAGCCTAATTTATGAGTAATATGAATAGTTGTCTGAAAAGTTTAATTCTTCTTTATTCTTATATTATTTAGATTCTTATAGTTCTAAAACTTGTTGATTTTTAGAACCAGTTTGTTATTTGAAATGCTTAGGTATTTCCATTATTTTTTTTAATGTTTTATATATTTTATAATAAGTTTATATACCAATAATAATACCAACGAACTCTAGCTCAATTGTTACTGCTCACTTCTCCTAACGGTGAGGTCAAATATTCAAGTCTCACTAGAGACACCCTGGACTTTACAACTCTCAATAAAGAGATCAGGTGTTCAAGTCTCTTCAGAGGCACCGTTGTTGTTCACGCCTTACCCAAAGGTTCCATTTAGCTACTCACTTATCTTAACGGAGAGGTCGAGTGTTCAAATCCTACCAGAGGCACCTTGGTACTTCCCTACTTTCAACCGAGAGGTCGGGTGTTCAAATAATTTACTTCATACAACAGTAATAGAAACACACAAAATTATGACATATTATGAAATTACAGAAAATTTCATATAAATTAGTAAATAGAAAATACAAATTAGTAGCCGAGCATCTACAATAAATTTACTCTAAACATTACTTGCCACCATTAATGATAATAATCAAGAAAAATAATAATTGTATAAATTATTTACATATGCACTACTCCTACTGCCATTCAAATATTCCATATTTAACCTTCAAATACTTATAAAATTCAAGTAATTTTATATGCAAAATCTATATATCAGACATAGGCTAAGGTTAAATTAACAAATAATTGACAAATTTATAAGAAAATAAAATATATATCTGACTCAAGGGGTGGGAGAGATGGTAAGACTAGGGCTACACTTATATATATATATATATATATATATATATATATATATATGTGTGTGTGTGTGTGTGTGTGTGTGTGTGTGTGTGTGTGTGTGTGTGTGTGTGTGTGTGTCGGAATATGCTTGTCGATAAGAAACTTATCTTCTTGCATATCTCAAGTATTTTGATTTGTTTGTTTCCATTACAGTGAGTCATAACAAGTGGCTAAAAGGCATGCGTACCGGTTAATGTGGCAACTTGTTTGACATCACATAGGTTTTAGATTAGGTTTGTCCTGATCTAGTCCTACCTTCTAAATGATGATCAACATACTAGCAATTTATATGCACTAGTAGTAGCAGACTTGTTGTAGCGTCAAAAGGTCTTCAGCAGACTCATCATCAACAGACTTGTCGTGTGCGCAAAAGAACATCTTGAAGACTCGCCACCAGCAGACATGTTACGTTTTGATCGTTTACACCAACAGATAACAGTCCTC
The DNA here is from genome assembly GCA_013146195.2 of Codonopsis lanceolata. Classification (NCBI taxonomy): domain Eukaryota; kingdom Viridiplantae; phylum Streptophyta; class Magnoliopsida; order Asterales; family Campanulaceae; genus Codonopsis; species Codonopsis lanceolata. The sequence continues at coordinate 125,807,342 of CM028379.1, read as the reverse complement.
TCTTACAGAAGACTTACTCCTCTAGTCTGAACATCTCACCAGGAGACTTGGTTCTGTACGTGCTACAAAGAGACAAGACTGCAGAAGGTCTAGATAAGACAAGAATGTTCGAGCCTCAAAATTCATTCAAATCTTTATGAAGCCTAACATATCTATCGCTGCAAGATCCTCTCTCTCGCTCACATGGTTTGGAAAAGACAAAAGAATCTACTTTATTGATAGATCACCTGAAAGTGCATAAGTAATTCAGACCATTCTTCAGAGACTTATCATACAACCTAACACGGCAACAGTTCAGAGATCTGAAAAACAAAGTCTTTACCCAATAGATAAAGATCTTATTGAATCACATCTTTATCCATCAGTCTTCAACGACAAATCTATCTCAACGGATAGAAATTTTATCGACATCTCTCAACGATCAAAAAGACCCCTGACTATAAAAGAAATCCTTCTTCTTCATCATCAACAAGCGTGCAAGCGAGCAAAAAATAGATCTTTGATCGATGTATTTTATATGTCGATTTTATATGCTTCTAAGACTTAAGTTATGCTATTTCACGAGGCTTTTGGCTACTGATATGTGTTTTCAGTGAGTTTTGTGAGTTTCAGGGTTTTTAGTGAAAATATGCAAAGCACAAGACTTTTATATGTGAATTCCAAGAAGGGTCCAAGATGAAAATTGAAGAAGAAAAGAAGAAATATCACGCTGGAGACCTTGCGGTCGCAAGGTGTTCCAGACCTTGCCCCCGCAAGGTGGACAGTATATCAAGAAAACAAAGCCCCGGAATTCAGAGGACCTTGCGGACTCAAGGTGCCCCAAACCTTGCGACCGCAAGGTGGTCAGAATGCGAAAAGTTGCGTTTTTACTAGAGATTCGATTGAAATACAACTCCTCTATATAAATAGGAGTCGGTTGCCAAAGTCTAGGATATAGAGAAACGGCTGGAAACAGTTCTGTATAGCTTTAGAATAGATTTTAGGTTGTATAACATATTTAGATTGTATAATTATAAGTATTGAAGATCAAAATCATATCTCCATTAATCTCCATGTGTTGTTCATTGTCTATGATGAGCTAAATCATCACTAATCTAGGAGGTGGGAGGTAACTTGTATCGAATTTATGTTTTAATTCATATTTATGTTCATTCAATTCTTGTTGATTATGGTGTTTATCAATCCCTATATTATTTCGCTTTGAACAAATGAATGTAATCGCAAATAATAAAGGCCTAGAGGTGCGGATAACTGCATGACCAATATGCATATGTCGTACACTGGCTCACCATCACAATAAATTGGACCTATCGATGCACGAGAGTGATAAGTTAGGGCCAGGTTCATACATGACCTAGGTGACAGATAGATCATATGTTCTTGTGTTTAGGATATAGAATGGATGAATGATGCGGGGATGGAGGCTGAACCAATAATTCAACAGACTATATCTATCTTTTGTGAACGAACCCAAGAAATTGAATGATAATTATTTTGAATTGAAAATAGAGGAGATACAAGTGAAACCCGAATCCTAGATTGTCATCTATCATAAGATCTTCATAACCTGTAATTGCTGCTAATTAGTTAAACACATAAATATTAGTAGTAGTTTAGAATAAAATAATTATAAAACCCCCCTTAGATTAATAATTTGTTATCAATAAATTGCACTATCTGTGATCTCTTGTCTCTGTGGGTTCGACCCTTGCTTCCAAAACTATTCTATAATAGTCTTGTCCACTTGCAAGGAAATAATTAAAATAAGACATCGATCAATCTTCGAAAAGAGGTGGAAGAATCTACGACAAGAATCTATTCGAAAAAGCTGTGAGATCTATAAAGAGATCGTCTTCACCAACGCATCTCATATCTCCATAGAAGATTGCAGTGAGCAAACCCAGACCTTAGCAAAACACTCTATGTGGATTGCTAAGAGGAAAAGTTTTGGAGAAGAAGAGAGATCGGAAATTTCTATTGACAGAGATATGCGTCTTGATCAAGAACCCAGTTCTTGATTTGAGTTTTTCATCCTTCTTCGAAGAACTCAACCTCTAACAGAGCTTTAGAACTTTATTCTTAAAGTTAGAGGCCAAGTGTTTGATCGATTTGAAGATAGATTTTCAAATGGTGCCCAAAGAAGATGAAGATCTGTTTGTACACTTTGCATTCATATCTTCAGATTTGTATTCCATTACAAATGTTGTTGATTGTGCATCGTTTGATCACCATAGAAGGTCGAGTGCCCTGTACTCAATTGTTCAGATAATTTTTTATCTGAACGACCTTGAAAATTGTCTTCTCATATCTATTCTTCGTTCTCGTCTCCTATTGCTTTCTTTACTTAAAAATTTGTCTATGAATAATTAAGTAAATATTAAGATTTGGAAAGACGAGGATAGAAGTAAATCATAGAGAGTCTAGGTTGATGTATTCTGTAATTTATCCTTGAATAAATTCAGAAGTTCTTTTAATTGGTTTAGCCTTCATTATTCAGTCTTTACTTCTCTATGAGCTTTCATAAATTGACTTATCCTTTGAAAAAGTTGTTCTCTAATGATTTCCTAAATCTACATTTGGAAGAATGTTTAAGTGTGTTGTTGTTCTAGACATTTATTCGTGTACAGCTGCTTAAGACTTCTCTAAATCTAAGTCTTACAATTTTCGCTGCTTAAACTCTTTCTTACGGGCTTCGGATTTACGAAGCAGTTCACCAACAGAGTTCATTACTCTGCTAAGAGCAAGTTTGCTGTTCCGTGTTACCAGCAAACATGCTCGTTGTGATTAACTGCATATGCCATTAAAACCTCACTTTACATATACAAGAAGAAAAGTTTTAAACTAACATCATAGGCTATTCACCCCCCATTTAGCCTATTTGAGCATCTTTATGGATCAACAATATATATATACACGATATTTTTTCTACTCCATTCAATCAAATCTGAAGTTAAAAAATAAAATTCTCAATATATTTGTCTAGCCTACATATTTAAAAATCAAAAATCTAATATATGCAAAAAAAAAAAAACTTTTAACCTAATAAAGTTAGTTTACAAAAGATATATGATGTTTTTTTTATCCATTTCATCAAAATCGAATTTAAAAAACAAATGTCCAGCATAACAATTAAAAAGTACTATTATTATTACTATTATTATTATTACTATTATTATTACTATTAATATTACTATTACTATTACTCTTATTACTCTTATTATTACTCTTATTATTATTACTCTTATTATTATTATTACTCTTATTACTCTTATTATTACTCTTATTATTATTATTATTACTCTTATTATTACTATTATTATTATTATTATTATTATTATTATTATTATTATTATTATTATTATTATTATTATTATTATTATTATTATTATTACTCTTATTATTATTATTACTCTTATTATTATTATTACTCTTATTATTATTATTATTATTATTATTATTATTATTATTATTATTATTTGAGCTGCCCGGCCCAATAGGCCCAAAACATGGGTCATGTGTTTGGCACGTGATCATCATTCACAGGTAGTACACGCACATCGGAAGGATTAAATGGTTTTTTATATACCGTGAGCAGGGGTATCAACCTTCAGCAGGTAAGAAATGTAAGCGAGCTGGGGGCTTGACCAGCGAGCAGGATGTGTTATGCTCGCTCATTTAAGAGTTATCGCTAGTTGAGGACGGTTATGTCCGGAAAATTCTCTATATTACCGTTATGATAAATGAGACAGTTAATGGAAACAGTTAATATGCCCGCCATTTATGCCATGAACTTTAATGGGCGGTTATGATCAGTTATCCTCTCCGGCAACAACTATAAAATCCCCTCAAAATGAAGGAGGGAGGTATGTGATTATGATAGCTTGCCTAAACTCTGTCGAATTATACATTCATTTTGCATACTTGTGCTAATTCTCACGCCGGAGGCTTTTGCAGGGAGTGCCCCTGCCTAGTTCAAAGTTTTCATTGGTGTTCTCGCAGAGTTGTGCAACGCAGTAGTAGGATACGTTGAAAGCCAGGTATCCATTTGAAAGAGTCCAGTGCGTCTAGGAGATTTCTTCGTGAAGCTGATCTTACCCCGCTCAATACGTTGCGCGAGGATATTATGTATGAGATTTGAGATGAGCTTCCTCGCCCACCTCGTATGAATCCTGAGACAGCAGATACTCGGGATCGGACGAAGAGATGTGCTTATCATGATGATTACGGGCACACGACAGAGAGTGTTGGCCGCTGAAAAAGGCCATTCAGAAATTGATTAATGAAGGCCGCTTGGACCGGTTTAAGAGAGATGGAGGAAACAGGGGGAATGCTCCCCGAAGAGATGCCCCACCAATCAGAGAGGGTAATAAATGTCATAATGGATGAGGAGCCGACTCCAACTCAGCTCGACAAGCAGATTTATTCCCTATCAAAGGTGGTAGATCGCCCAACCACTTTGCAAGCAGGGGAGGAGACTATACAGTTTACTCGTAGCGAACTATCGAGCAATGTGGTAGGAGAACAGTCTTTGATTGTTTCGGATTTAGTGGATGGTTGGGTGGTACATCGAATCTTGGTGGATACAGGAGCTTGCAGAGATGTGATGTATTATTCGTGCTTTCAGGGCTTAGAATTGAGTGATGATCGTCTCAAACCATATGCTGGGACGCTGGAGGGCTTCACTAACCATAAAGTACCGGTTAAAGGCACGGTCGAGCTGGAGGTCTTCATTGGTGAAGGGAGCCGCACGTGAGTTGAAAAGATCACTTTCATGGTGATCGACCTAAAGTCTCCTTATAATATCATCTTGGGGGTGCCTAGTATGACCAAGTTTCAAATGGTCGCGTCCATTCCCCACCAGCGTGCTAAATTCTACACCGATTAAGGAGTAGAAGTGCTAAGGAGTCAGCCCCGGGCAGTGCTTGAGTATGTTCGTGACACTCAGCGGAAAAAGCAAAAGTTAACCTTGGAAGATGGCGAGCAGAAAATCACTATTAGCACAAAGGAAACATCTCATGTGACTGTGGGGCCATCGACAGTTGCTGTGGTCAATGAGGACGATTGTGAGATGGACGCTAGCCCTTTGCCGACATTGAAATCGGGGGCAGGCCGAGCTGAATGTTGATACAAGCCTGGCTTTAAATAAGAATTGCGAGGAAAGCTTTTGTTCCTTGCCGACGTTGGAGTCGGGGCAGTCGAACAGGATGGTGGTGCAGGCTTGGTTTCAAATGAAGTTGGTGATAAGGTTGATGGTCCTTTTCCAACATTGAAGTTCGGGGGACAAGCCGAACAAACAGCGGACATGGATGTGGACTAGCTTGATCCGGTTGAGAATCAGGCTGAGGAAGACGAGAAGGTGGAGTGTGATACACTCCAAATGCGGGATGAGCCAGAATTCACGGCTCAGGACGAGCTCGAGGAGGTGGTTATAAATTCTGCTTACCCCGAGCAAAAAATAAAAATTGGCAAGGCACTCTCGGTTGAAGCTAGAGCAAATTTGATCAAGCAGCTTAAGGACAGTTTGGATGTTTTTGCATGGAAACCGGAGGATATGAAAGGCGTGAGTGAGGCTGTGGCTTTGCATTGTCTCAACGTGGATCCAGCTTTCAGGCCAATTCAGCAGCGGCCTAGAATCTATTCTATTGAAAAGGATCAAGCTATTAAGGAGGAGGTTGAGAAGCTGCTTAGCGCGGGCATTATTGAAGAGATACATTATCCAACGTGGTTGGCTAATGTTGTTATGGTCAAAAAGTCTAACGGCAAGTGGCGAATGTGCGTTGACTTCACTGACTTGAATAAGGCCTGCCCGAAGGATTGCTATCCTTTACCTCGAATTGACAAGCTGGTGGATGTTATAGCGGGGTTTGAACTTCTAAGTTTCATTGATGCATATTCTAGATATCATCAAGTCAAAATGAACGAGCAAGATAAGTCTCTGACAGCTTTCCGAGCAGCAGGAGGGCTATATTGCTATAAGATGATGCCATTTGGATTGAAGAATGCAGGAGCTACGTATCAAAGGATGGTGAATAAGGTCTTCAGTTCGCAAATTGGCAGAAATGTGGAAGCCTACATTGGCGACATGGTGGTGAAGACCAAAGGGCACAAGCATGCAGTTGACGTGGGCGAAACCTTTGCCAACCTTAGAAAAAATAACATGAAGCTTAACCCGAGCAAGTGTGTGTTCGGGGTGAAAACGGGCAAGTTTCTGGGGTTCATGGTAACTGAGAGGGGTATCGAGGCCAATCCAGAGAAAATCAAGGCATTAGTCACTATGAAGCTTCCTCGATGTATCAAAGATGTTCAAAAGCTCAATGGTAGGGTGATAGCCCTTGGTCGCTTCATTTCTAGATCGGCAGAAAGATGTTTACCATTCTTCAAGGTTCTCCGTGGAAACAAGGGGTTTATGTGGACAGCTGAATGTCAAAAGGCTTTCGAGCAGCTGGTGGAATATCTGGGAAGTCCTCCTTTGCTGAGCAGTCCGGTTTTTGGTGAGACATTGTTTGTGTACTTAGCGGCCACCGAGCAGGCTGTAGTCGTTGTGTTAATTAGGGAAGAATGTAATGTGCAAAAGCCTGTTTATTATGTTTCTAAGGCCCTCACTGCTGTAAAGGGATGATATTTTAATGCAGAAAAATTGGCTTATTCGCTTGTTGTTGCTGCTCAGAAACTTCGAGCTTATTTTTCGGCACATTCGATAATTGTGTACACGGACACGCCTCTCAGGAAAATTTTGCACAAGCCAGATTCTTTTGGTCGTTTGCTCACCTGGTCCATTGAATTAACCGAGTTTGATATCGACTATCAACCTCGACGAGTGATTAAGGCACAAGCTTTGGCGGATTTTGTAGCAGAGACAAGCTTCAAGGATTCGTGCGAAGAGAAGGTTTCGACCAAGACAGCTTCAACGAGTACACCAATTCCAAAGCCCCGACCAGAGTATTGTTGGGAATTGCATGTGGATGGTTCGTCCAGCAGGTTTGGAAGTGGAGCCGGATTGGTGTTAGTCCCACCCGAGCAGGATGTAGAGTTTGAAAAAGCATTGCGTGTAAGTTTCCAGCTTCCAATAACCAGGCAGAATATGAAGCCTTGATCGCAGGGCTCGAGGTCGCGCAAGATGTGGGAGTTCGAGAGGTGATTGTTTATTGCGACTCACAGTTGGTCGTGAATCAAGTAAGAGGCGATTATGTTGTTCATCATCCAGTATTGGTTCGTTACTGTGCGATGGTGAAAGAGATTCTAAAGGACTTCGATTATTGGGAATTGGTGCGAATTGCTCGCGAGGATAATATGCGGGCAGATTATCTATCCAAGATGGCCGAAGACGAAATTCAATCTCTGCATCCAGGAGTTATGAATGAATATTTGGAGACTCCAGTAATAGAAAAAAGAAGTGATCATGGACATTGAGCCCGCTGCAAAGTGTTGGATAGATGATTTGAAGGCTTACATCGAGCAGGGGACCTTGCCCGAAGACAAGACGGAGGCTCGAACTATTCAGAAGCGGTCATGCCGGTATGTCATCTTGGATAACATACTTTATAAGCGGTCGTACACCCGACCTTTGCTCAGATGTGTTCGACCAGAGATGACCGAGGGCATTTTGGGAGAGATACACGAAGGAAAATGTGGAGGTCATCTTGGCCAAAGGTCTTTGGCAGAAAAGGTCTTAGCTGCAGGATTCTACTGGATTACTTTGAGGCGGGATGCAGAAATGTATGTTCGACGTTGTGATAAGTGTCAACGCTATGCAGACATACCTCGTTTACCTTCTACCGAGCAGACTCATGTGGTTGCATCGTGGCCATTTGACATGTGGGGTATAGACCTTATTGGCCCATTTCCATTAGCTCGTTCGAAGTTTAAGTATGTGGTGGTCGCTGTGGATTATTTTACTAAGTGGGTGGAAGCTAAACCTTTGGCAACCATTAGCGAAGTCAATGTGATTGACTTCGTTCATGAACACATATGGTGCCATTTTGGGGTTCCGCGAGTAATAGTATCAGACCATGGGACTTAATTTCCAGAAAAATTCACAAAAGCATGCGAGCATATGCAAGTGAAGCATTGGCAGTCTTCGGTGGCATATCCACAAGGTAATGGGCAGGCTGAGGCCGCTAACAAACAAGTCTTGCTTGTTCTCAAGCGAAACCTTGAAGACAAGGCAGGAAGATGGGTGGATGAGTTGCCTTCAGCCTTGTTGGCGGTCAGAACGATAGTTAGGGGTCCTACTGGGGAAACAGCTTTTTCTATGGCTTATGGATCTGAGGCTATAGCTCCGGTGGAAATGTACTTGCCCAATCATAAAGTATTACACTATAATGCTGAATCCAATAGTGTAGCTTGGGCAGCCGATCTAGATCTGTTAGAAGAGAAATGGTTGGAGTCCAAATTGCGAATGGCTAATTACAAACAGCGAGCAAAGGCCCACCACGATAAAAGGGTTCGTGGTCGGTCATTTGCTGTGGGCGATTGGGTACTCCGTAAGATCGAGACAACAGGCCATCGAGCAGATTAGGGGAAACTTTCTCCAAATTGGGAAGGTCCTTTTCAAATTGTCATAATTGTTAAGGAAGGGACTTATATGTTACAAACAGAGGACGGGAGCGAGCTGAAACATCCATGGCATGCAAATCATTTGAAGAAATACTATTGGTGATTGGCAGTATGTAATCCAGTTATCTCCCCCTTCCTATTTTGTAAGTGGTGGTGGTATGAATAAGCATATGTTTTCAGTTTATACAGCGTTTAATGCAAAGCTTGAATACACTTTTGGCGGGCAGGGAAGTTTCCTGGCCTAGTGTGAAAGTTGGTGTTTGAGTAAGTTAATGTATTCTCGATTATTCTCTTTTTCACGAACATAAGTTATTTTTGCTCGTGAAATAGAGTTGGTGTTCGAGTTATTGGCTTTTCTTATTATTCTCGATTATTCTCTTTCACGAGCATAAGCTATTTCTGCTCGTGAAAAGATCGTTCAATTGGAATTCCTTGACAGGGAGCAGCGTCTCCACGAACTCAGCAGGGACACTCTGGGTTATTAATCTTTGCCCATAGCCAGCAAAAGAGGCAAGAAAGGAGTTAACCGACTTACATATATGACCATTAATGTAGTCTTTATCGTTTGCTTCCTCAGCCGCCGGAGTAGGGTTGGGGGTCGAGGTCAGTGGAGGCTCGGCCAAAGTCGAAGAAGGAAGAGGCTGACCATGTGACGACCCCAACTTTTGTCTCTTGGATTTGGGGGCCTCAGAAACGGGTTGTTTGCCCTTCGCCTTGAGGGCCGAAGTAGTGGGAGCAGGGGTCACCTTAGAGGGATCCTCCAACACGCCCACCATGGGCAACGACCCAGGATTTTCGTGAGCCGTCTCTTGCAAGTGAGAAGCCTTCAGCTCGGCCTCCCTCCGCTCCACCTCGGCCTTCTTCCGGGCGATAATGGCATCGCAAGTCAAACCCATATCTGCAAAATCAGAAAACTCACATCAGAAACCAAGAGACAAATACAACGAGGTGACTAAAAAGTAAACAAGGCAGAAATGATAGTGTTAACCTGGCGTCGAGCACCTAGACCCGTCTATACCCTTACACTCTTGACACTCTGAGCCAAACACCCATCCTCGGTGCAAGGCCCAGCCATCTCGGCTCACATATTCAAAATCCGAGTAGGCCCTCTCTACCCCCTCAACACTGGCAGCAGAGACCCTGAACTTGGACAGCAAGTCTTCGTCTCCAACTATTCCCTTCCGGTTGTAAGAGCGAACCTGCTCCCCTTCCGCATTGAACAAGGGGGCCTCAATAGCGCTCTTCACAGCCTCGTCGGCAACGCTTAAATTCTTAGTCTTCAAAAGACCATGGGGTTTTCCCTCAGGAGCCTCAAAATTCAACCCCCGGCTCGACTCCACCAGAAGGACTTTCTCCGACCATCGATGATCCTTATTACCGAAACTAGCCAACATGGGAAATCCTTGCGCATACCTCAAAACGGTCAACCGATTCATCGAAACGATGACCTTGTAGTAATAATAGAAGAGTGAGAGGGTTGGCTCGAACCCCTTCGATCGGGTACATACTATGAAGCTGACCAACGCTCGTGTAAGGTTGGGAGTCAGATCCAAGGGGACGGAGCTCGTTTGGGTCAAAAATTCGCAAATAAAGGGGTCGAGGGGTAGACGCAGCCTCGACAACTCGAAAATACTTGAATAAAAACCCACATAGCTGCGAAGACCACGCAGCTCGGAAATACCTAAGCCAGAATTTGGGACCAAACCCCAGAAAAAGTTAGAACCGTACACCCAAGACCATTCTACTACGTCATACGAGCTTATCTTGTTCTCAAAAGGCCTCAGGAAGTGAGGCGCCTTCTCGCCATCATTGCCAGCTCGCCCGGACACAGAAGCCTCAAGACCGCTCGTCATTCTCCCAAGTTGCTTGAGCAGATGCGATCCTTTCAATTTGACGGAAGCGAACTCTCTCCCTGGTGAAAAATTGAGTAATCAGACTTAACACAATACGGTCTCTGCTCGCGAACACCCTCATAGGGGTACTAGAAGGATAATCCGGAACAGAAAAAACTTCATCAACAAACTTCCAATGCACGCTAACATTCACTCCAAAGCTCGCAAGGAGAAACCTCGCTTGCCGAGGAGTAACCGCTACCCACCTACCCTGACATTGCCTATACATAGGACCTCCACGCAGAGATTTACCAAAAACTGACTCAAGAAACGGGCCCTCGTCATCAGGATCTACAGAGGAGACCGAGCACGACGAATAAGTACTCGAGCTAAGAGGGCCCATAGTCTTCTCTTCATAAACAGTGGTGTCTACCACTCTCTCCTCTGCTAAACAAACACTCACCTCGATGCCTTTCTAGGCTGGGTCACGAGGGACAGACTCGGCCTCGTCATCACTTAGTATATCCCCCTAGACTCGACCAATTAGGATCCTCGGCATCAGGATTAGCCGAGACCTTGGAAGAAACCTCGGCACGAGGGCTGTCCACGCTACGAGGGGATACCACGGTACGAGAGAGATCCTCGACACGAGGAGACACACCAGAAACTCCCTCGGCCAAGGCCGAAGCCTCAAGTACGTTATTAGGGAAAGGGAGAAGAGGACTCCTAATTGACAGGGGTATACAAATGACCATATTCCAGTAGTCTATCAACTCCATAGAGGAACTACTGGAAGAACAAGAAGAAGAAAAAATAGGAAAAGGGAATCTATGAGACATTCTCCAAACAAGAAAAGGGAAGAAATACCGTACCAAGAGATGAAGCTTGAAAGGACGCCGGAGAAATCAACAAATAAGCAGAAACACGCCTGAAAAAACCAAAAAGAAGCCGGAAAATTAAACAAACAGGAGAAAAGACCCCCCGGACGGAGAAAACAAAAATCCAGAGAATAAAAACCGGTGATAAAGAAAGACACCAGAAAAAAGACAGGAGAAAACAAAAGGAGAACAAACCTACGGATGCAGACGATGGGAGTCACGAGAAGGATGGCCGGAGAATAGCGCCGGAAATCGCCAAAGTAGAGAGGAACAGTGTGAAAGTGAAAAAGTGAAAAGGTGAAAAGTAAAAGGTGGAAAAAAGGTTTTATATCCCCCCCTGAAACGACATCGCGTCCAGTCGGGGTGTCCTTGCACATCGGGTCAACCTGCGTGTTTTCTCTTAAAAACATCTGAAACGACACCGTACTCCCTGGATATTTATGGATTTGGGAAAGAGAGCGGCAATAAAGACATTTTGAAATTTGAAAAGCCGCCCAAACAAAATTCAAAAAGCCGCCCAAACAAAATTCGAAAAGCCGCCAAAAACTCGCATTTAATGCTGCGTCAGCCTGAAAAGACAACCGTCGTGATTGGATGGATACCCAAAAACGCCCCATTACCTTCCTCCACCCTCGGCCTAAACCCCGAAACCAACCTCGGCATTGATTTTTCATCACCAAGAGTTCAAGGGAAATACTTCTTGGCCTTATAACAGCAAACGGCCAAAAAGTAGGGGGCCACTGAAAGGATGAAACCGTGGAAATCATCCTCGGCATAACTACGGGTCCCACAGTGGAAACCATTAGCAAATTCTGCCAGGCAGCCGAGCCAGTGCGAGCTCGCTGAAGACACCTCATAAAACAATTAGAGTAAGGAGCAAACTAGACCCGTGGTTTTCGATGGGCTCGGCCTCGGCAACGAAAGTTCACTACGCTCCGACCACTCGGCCTCGGCAAACGGTCAATAATCACCAAGCCTGACAAGAAGCTTCCCAAGGCTCGGTGAAACCGCTGCATGCAACCACCAACTCTCTGACAGCGGTCAGTCCACTTATTTCTGATAAAGCCTTCAGCGCATTTAATGTCTGCCGCAACCTGTTCCCCAACGAGAAGCCGCCACGTCACAAGGAAAATCAAGTATAAATAGGGGGCATTCCTTATTGTAAAGGACAAGTCATTTTTCAGATACTCAAACTCTCTTATCAAACCCTCTTATTGGACCAAATATTACTACGACACATTTATTACCCATTTCCACCGGATACCTTACTCTCACGCCGGAGGGCTCTAGTCGGGCTACCCCGACTCCTTAACGGCGTTTTATTATTTGTCTTGTGCAGGTTACCGGACCAGGACAAACAAGCCAAGACCGTGTCATTTCTGTTTCATACGTGGACAACAAGACAAGGTCACCACGAAAATTGCGTGATCAAATGCAAGGAGAATAGACCCTTAAACACTTCAAATTTCATTTTTTGTCCCAAACGATTTACCAAATGTGTCAATGGATCTTTTGGGTTGCGATACGATTTGCCAAATGTGTCATGGACTTTTTAAGTTGCGTTTGTCTGACTTTTTGCGATACTAAGTATATACTAGGCTATGATTGCTTGTAAAAATATTTTTTTTAAATGTTGTAAACATATTCTGATATTTTGTGAAAAAATTATAAAATATAGTCAACGTAAAAATTTAATAATTACAAAAAATATATATTTCTCTGGTTAAACAACTAACTAAACTTGTCCTCGGTAAATAATCATTTTTTCCAAGGCAACGATAATCTCATTCCCTCTCCCTCTCCCTCTCCCTCTCTCTCCCCCTCCCTCTCTCTATCTCCCACTCTCTCCCTCCCAATATCTCCTTCTCTTTCTCTCTCTCTCTCTACCCACACCCCCTCTCCCTCTCCCTCTCTCTCTCTCCCTGAAATTGCAAAAAATTAGCAACTTCTCTCTCTCCCCCCCCCCCTCTCCCTCTCCCTCTCTCTCTCTCTCTCCTCTCCCCCTCTCCCTGAAATTGCAAAAATTAGCAACTTAACACTACACGTCAACAAGATTGTTGATTTGGTAGCTATTCATGGGTTGTTGAGACCAACAATATTCATCCTTAAGGACTCATGAGAACGAGTTCGCATAGAAGGTTTATTCATGGGTTGGTGAGACCAAATGGAATTGATTTTGCATTCGTTCAGAATACATGGTACTTGAGATTGAAGGGTTCTATAATTGTTCTAACTTGTAATCTGAATTATCCCAACTCACAAAGATCAAAAACATGGAAGATGACAAAAGCAGCTTTATTGAGAAAATTGTAATGTCTTTTTAAGGAATGTGAATTTGGACTCGATCATTCATAGTTAAGAAAACCTAACATGATAACCGAATAAAAGAGTATCAAACTTGAATTGTACCAATATAGTACTCGGTATATATTAGACTCATTTCTATTCTACACTAGAAATTAAATTAAATTTTCTAGCACGCATAATAACCTAATGTTACAAGACAAATAAAGCCCCGCCTCATCTCCTAGTAATAGAAAAAATCTAACATTGACTTAACGGAATTGGTGGCAATGTTATCAATAGCTCACGCCATCACATAAATTTTTTAGAAAATATGTGATGGAGGGAGACAGAGGACTCCAGACTTACAGAAAATATGTCTGCATAGAAGTTTAATGGATGAATCAAAAATCAGTATTAATAGCCAGAAGGAGGGGAGAATAGTACAAAAGATGACATATGTTTTCTTCATTCATTCACGAGAGGACTCCAAACTTACGAAAATGCATGCATAGACGTTTAGTGCATTTGGGTGTTCAAGTCTCATACATAGTCCTTTCCTAATAATCAGAAGCCGACATACCAGCGTAGCTCTTTTCGCTAAATCATGTCAATGTTTAGCTCAATCAAGTTAGACATGTAGCCCCAGAGAGACTTATCTGTTAAATACACGAGTTACAGAATATAGAGAGGCCAGTTTGTGAGACTATTAGATGCAATGCCAAAAGGCAGGAACGTTTCATAAGAACCTCTGATTTGAAGATTGAGGTAGAGACGTGCGATAATATGCGTAAAGACATGTTCTTAAATCAGTTCAAAGAATAAGATTAAAATATCTTCATACTTTTGACGTGATAGAGTGTAATGATTGACGAAGTAACAAGAACAATGAAAGGTAAAATCTAGCAAACCATACCAAAAGGAAACAGTCCTCCAAAGCCTCCAATCCCAGGTGCCATCTTTGCAATCCTCCTAACAAGCTCTGACCCGGCATCGATGTCAACACCAGCATCCTTGTACGTAAGGCCATCTTTAGAACTTCCACCTTGACTACTGCTTACCATTGAGCAAACAACACTAGTAGACCTTCTCGGTTCAATTTCTCTAGAATAAGAAACTAAGTTTTTACAACCCTTGGACAAGCAACCAATCTGGGGCACCCTCACATAGTGAGAGGTTACATTTGGCTTCTTACAAGAAGCTCTAATGGGAGCTGTGGTGCATTGTGACAGCTCTATATTCGATCCAAAAGCCGTGGTCATAGTGCAAACAAAGAGATTCAGGTTCGATTGCAAATGTAGGTACAAGAATTAGAAAATTGCACACTATTTTATCAATGAAATGATGACAAGAAGTAATTTAAATAAATTAACAAGGCCGATTAACTAAATAAATTCAATGTTAATCAGAATATATTAGGTGAGATTGATTATAAAGATTACAAAAGACAAGAGTTTTCAGATCGTAAAACTTGGAGAAATTGAAAACAATAAAAATGAAGTTAATATTTTTTTAGAGCATCATAGGAAAAGATGAAGAGAATGAGTGTGTGTGTGTGTGTGTGTGTGTGTGAGCAGAGCAGACGTAAACGGGACTTTCTGAGTGTATAAGACATACCTTCGAATTCTCAGGAGGTGATGTGGTGGCAAAGACAGAGGTGGCACTGGAGAGATCACGAAGAGAAGTGGATGGGTTCTTATATTGAGTTTGTTGAGCGCCTAGTACTGCCGCAATACCCAAGTTTACCGGAAAATGAGGTTGGTAATAAAACTAGCAATTCTCCTAAACTTGTGATAATATCCTCACCAATTGGTCCCCATATTTACAAGTTTCTCATTCATGTTATCCATGTTCAAAAGCAGATGTCTGCTCATTTTGAAAGCTTCAAATATACAAAGTTAATGAAGCTCTTTTTATTGATGATAAGGGTGATTCACATGTCGTTTCTCATTTTTGATTTGAAAGCAGTAATTTTAATAAAAATTGTCGTCTAGGTTTCTTATGCTTATCTGAGTACAAATAGAAAACAAATGCTAAAGAACAAGTTATATGTTTCAGAGGCTCGGCCTTAATAAGGGTAACCAAACACCCCAAAAGATAAATACCCACTTCCAATTCTATAAAACAAGTTTTATTCATAACAAAAGGGGAATTACAAAATGATGGGAGGCTTTAATAAGAGTAATCATACCCAGTAAAAGAGAAATAAGTCAGGCTTCCAAACATCTACCCTATTAAACACACTCAACAACTGGATCCGAAAAGGAAATAGATTTATAATTGCCTCCCAAATCAAAGCATACCAAGAAGCCATTCCGAAATCTCAATGTTAAGTAACAAGGCACACAAATCGACCAAATTAAGGAACGCGAGCACACACTAAGACAAATTATTCTTCAGGCCCAAGAATCTAAAACATATGAACCGAAGTCAGGACATTCATGAAATTGAGATTTATCGAATGATAGAGAAGTGGAAGAAGAGAGAAAGGATGAAATCACTAACCCAATCGAGATTCACACCAACAATCGTCGTCTTTGAGTAAAGTAGCCGGCCTTCGCGCAAGAGGACGATGAAGAAGGGTTTCTTGTGCGTAAGTTTATGCGTTAATCAGAAAATAATACCACCCTACATCCAGGATAAATAAAAAGGTAAAAAGCTGCTTATCCGGATCACTCCTCTTCTTAAATCGGATGTTTAAAAATATATCAAATAGCCCTATTAAGTATTATTAGTCTAATTTGGCCTCTTGTCAGACTACCAAACGGGCCTTAGGTTTTGGGGGGATTTAGGAGGTTTATGTTGATTTTTGGCTAACGGCGAAAAAGGATACAATTGATATATATACACACACCACAATACTACTAGTAGTAGTAGCTCCATTCTCTAAAAATAAATCGATTTTTCTTCAAAGATTTACTTTTTTCATTTATTGGTTTAATTATTCTTTTTGTCTTTAGATTAGTGTTTATTTTTAGTTTTTACTAAAATTTAAAGAATTATATTTTCATCCGCAAGTGGTGTAAAAAAAACTTACCAATTTTTTTTATATAATCTAATATACAATAAAGCTCATACTCACACATGTGCAATTGACTAAAGATATTTAGAAGTTGAGATTAAATTATCTTAAAAGATTTAACGGTTGAGATTCACCCTCACATTCACATGTGTGAGAGTAATTATCCACCTCTAACTCCCTATTTGTTCTCTCCTTATTACAAAGTTACCCCCTACAAGTAATATTATGGGCAGTTATCCTTTTTTCTTTTCCCTATGTTTTCTCTACACATTACAAAGTCACACATTGCGATTATTAATCTTTTGAACAATCACCGCTTATAAAACATTAATCTCAGTTGATTGACTGAGGCCGTTTGGCGGAAGGGATTGATTTCAGTCACAAGATCCAACGGTCATAAGTTAGTTACATATAACTCCTTACAAATAACCTCTTTCAACTATGAATCGAGTTCGAATAGCGCCCCTCAACTGTAACATTTTTTTTAAAATCAGATATAGGCACGGACACGAAGATCTAGGCACCTTCTATTTAGGGACTGTCGTTTCAATTGAAATACCGTGCATGTGTCATAGGCACGAGCACGAAGATCTAGTTATAAATATATATAGATCAATTCGCCTAAACGAAGGCGCAACCATGTACAATGGACGCATACAACAATGATTACACAATACTAATACTATTCACAAAATCCCCAAAGGACTGATTCAAATTTTCTGCCTCATAACCCTCATTCCACCATTGATACAGAATCAGATATTCCTTTAGATGATCCATCGTCCGTTCAACATTGTCGAAGGCAATGCTATTTCTCTCTCCCCAGATAGCTAGACGGACTGTCTCGCATATAGATTTCCTCCTCCTATGAATAAATAAAGGCCAACACAAAAGGAACTCCTTCACTGATCTTGGCATTACTCATTGAATACTGAACATCCTTACCACCATATTCCAGAGATCCGTAGTAACTTGACAGTGAAGCAAGAGATGATTCGTACTCTCACCACTCTTTCTACACATATAACACCAATTAACATAGATCTTCCCTCTCCGCCTGAGATTATCCCCAGTAAGAATTGGCCTCATGACAAGCCTCCCACACAAAAAACATCACATGGGCAGGAGCAAGAGACTTCCAAATACACTTCCAAGGAAAAAGAGGGGCCATATTCCCCGAGAAATGCGCATAAAACGACTTAACAGAAAAATATTTATCTTTCGAGATTTCCAACATAACCTTATCCTCCCTGCTAATATCTATTTGGAGAGGATATAATCGCTTCAAAAATAGAACACTAGAATCCCTTTCCAAGTCTTGAAGATTCCTACGAAACACTGGATTCCAGGCCACATTACCATTATCCATCTAAAACAACTAACCAGAATATCTTTATCTACCACCAGATGAATAGATACGGGAAGTAACTCTAAAGCTCCACCTCCCCACACCAAACATCTTTCCAAAATCTAATTCTCGAGCCATTTCCTAGAGCAAACGAAATATTTCTCTCGAAAAGACCTCTTCCTTTACAAATCCCTTTCCATACACCAAAACTGAAAGGGATGTCTATTGCATTTGGGAACCACTCATGCTCCCCTTCCCCATATTTACCAACCACCACTCTCCTCCACAAGGCATTAGGCTCCACCAACTATTGCACAACCACTTGCCAAGAAGTGTTGAATTAAACAAACTTAATTTCTTCAATCCAAGGCCTCGTTCCTTAATCCTGGAACACAATGTCTCCCACTTCACCAGTTGCGCTCTTCCCCTTGCCCTTTCTAGAGGAAATCCCTCTCAAGCTTCTCTATCTTCTCTCGAACCGTAGTAGGCATCACAAAAACAGATAGAAAATACATGGGAATACATGATAAAGCGTTCTTCACCATGGTTAACCTACCCACTTTGGCCATCAATTGTTTCTTCCACCCCGCCAACCGCCGATCTTTTTTCTCAATCACCGAACTCCACATAGCCTTATCTTTATAGGAATCACTAGGGGTGTAAATCGGAACCACCGAACCACGGAACCGAACCAAACCAAACCAAACCAGTCGGTTTGGTTCGGTTTTAGTCGAAGACGGTTCGGTTTCGGTTTCAAGAATTGGAAAACCACGTGGTTCGGTTCGGTTCATGGTTTTTTGTATCGAACCAAACCAAACCGAACCGAACCAAACCACCCTATATATTTTTATTTATTTATTATATAATATATATTATATTACATTTATTAACGATTTTGAACCTTTGATTTATTCATAATATATATATACGGATACTAAACAAAACAAAATCTTGATTATTGGAGAACTATTATTTCTTCCATTGTTTGTGTTTATTTTAGAATTTGTATTGTTTTATTTATGATAATTTGTTGTTAGTAGATTATTTCCTAATTTTGATGTTAATTCCAAATTAAAATATTATTTTTATTGTTATTTTTAATGTTGGTTAATTTCATTAAAAATAATTTATATAATTAAACCACAAAACCGAACCAAACCAAACCAAACCGAGTGGTTCGGTTCGGTTCGGTTCCAAGTCTTACTCGGTTCGGTTCGGTTTGAGATTTTTGGAACCACTAGGAGGCGGTTCGGTTTGTGGTTTTGGCATAAACCAAACCAAACCGAACCACTTACACCCCTAGGAATCACCAATCGGCAATCCTAGATAAGTGGCAGGGAGCTTTGAAGACTTACACCCAAAGATCGAAGCCAAGTGTTCAACATCTGCCACATTTCCTACCGGGAGAATAACACTATTCTTATATTGACTCTTAATCCTGATACCATGTAAAAGAAAGAGAGAACTAATCGAAGATATCCCATCTGTTGAATTTCTGCATCGCAGAAAATAAGAGTATCATGTGCAAATAACAGATGTGAAACCATAACTTCCGATTCCCTGGGCATCCCAAACTTAAATCCGCTAATGAAACCCCCTGCCACAGCTTCGTCTAAAATTCTGCTCAACGCCTCCATTACCAGAATGAAAAGGAAAGGAGAGAGAGGATCCCCTGTCGTAAACCCTTAGAGCTCGAAACAAAATCCTGCAGGTTCCCATTAACCAACACTGAGAAACGAATCGTGGAAATGCAAAACCATATCCATTCTATCCATTTGACACTAAAGTTCATCTTCTCTAATAGATATAGCAAAAAGTCTCAATTAACATTATCATATGCCTTTTCTATATCTAGTTTGCACAAAATACCCGGAATGCCGCTTTTCAATCTTGCATCTACAACTTCATTGGCTATAAAGGAGGAATCGATGATTTGCTTACCCCCTACGAATGCACGCTGTGAATCAGAAATTAACTTACCCAAAATCTACCTCGATCTCAAAGCAAGGACCTTAGCTAGCAAATTATAGAAACTGCCAACCAGACTAATTGGTCTATAATCCCCTGGAGTAACAGGCCCCACTTTTTTCGGGATCAATGTTATGAAGGTTGCATTAAAACTTTTCTCAAAACACCTGTTATCATGAAAAAACTTGAACACCTCCATCACCTCATCCTTCACCACTTCCTAGCACTAATATATATATATATATATATATATATATATATATATATATATATATATATATAGGAAATCTTAAAGATCTGAATTTGACGGATTGATTAAGCGTTGGAGTTTCTTTGGGTAAGTCGGGGATGACTTTATTTTTTAAATCGAAGGGTTAGAGGATGATGAAAAGACATCCTCTCATGTTCACACGATGAGGGATGGGAGACCTTGAGTGACCCTTAGATCTAGAGTGAGCTGTTTATTTGAGGGAATGAGTTTTTTTTGTATTTATGTTACAAAACTAATCATTACTAAACTTGAGCATCACATTGTTAAAGCCAAAATTTTATAAGAAAATAATGTTGGAGAAAAGTTTTTATCCAAAAGATATCATTGACACCATCAGATGTGAAGTTGCCTTTCATGTTCCAAAAAAAACAATTCCCATTAATAAGGTCAATCACCGTTTCATGTAGAACTTTTTTTGAAAAAGTAAAATTTTCAGCCATGCGCTTATGTCGCAGTTTCTAGAGTAACAAATCATTTTGGTCTAAATAAATTGATATGCGATGAAGATGAAAAAACATCAAATAAAACAACAAATATTGTGTAGAACGAAGTTTTCCAGAATCTATAATAATTACTTTTATAATGATATATTTATATTTAAGATGTTCTCCTTAATTTATTCTTTTTATTTTTGTTTTTTCCTTAATATTTTGCTTATGTGTAATTTAGTTGAAAAAGTGTTATGATGTTCATTTAACAATAAGTATACAATGGCGGATCCAGAATTAAACTTTGGCGGTGGCACAAATTAGTACAATTACATAATTTTTTTAGAAATTACAATTTTCCCTTACACGTTCTCATACGATGAATTACATCATCATCATTTGTAACTGGTGGCGAATGTAGAGATTTTTCCAACCGGGGGCACAAATTTAATAAAGTTTACAAATCATAATTGTCCACTACGCAATTCCACACTTTGAAAACGTTGAAGTACATCATTATTTGTAATTCTCCTAAACAAATCATTTTCAATCAAACATACAAGACAATAATTTAAAAATTGATCACAAATTCAGCTTCGTAGATACGTCTTGACAATATTCATGGCAGTGAAACATCTTTCCACCCTTGTTGCTACCCATAAAATCAATGCTAACTACAAATAAATACACATTTCCTACCGGCAAAATCAACGACTTAACACCCAAATTAAAATACTCTAATCTTAGATTAAATTAATAGACATTTCTTTCGAAGATATTGAACACACAAATTTAGAAAATAAAACAAACCCATTAAGATGAACGATTATCATAACGCAGAAGGAAGGGGCAATACAAGTATACGACCATAATTATTATGGACTAATTAATTTTGGAAAATGAAGAAGAAAAAGCAAATAAATATTTGAGTGAAGAGAGAAAGGCATGAACTCACCAAATTCGCCTAGCCGCCTAGGAATTCTTCTTCCTTTTGGTCAGAATCGAGCAGGGACTCTGCTGCTGTTGACTGTTGAGTGTTGCTGTTGCCGTCCGGTGGTCTCCTGGTCGGAATCGTCGATTCGTCGAATGGAGACGTCAGGCGTGGAGGCTGGGCGGCGCTAGGGGCCTAGGGCTGGGATTGAGGGAAGCCTGGAAGCTGGATGGGATGGGAGACGGGATTGGAATTTGGGAAAAGGGGATTCAAAATTTAATTTTGTTTCCGGAAGAGAGAGACTGACAGTTTTAAAAAAAAATCTTTTTACTCATCTATGGGCAATTTGTATAAATTTGATAGAAGTAGGGTAAATTGTCACCATCAGATGTGAAGTTGTCTTTCAGGTTCCAAAGAAAACAATTCCCATTGATAAGGTCAATCACCGTTTTATGTAGAACTTTTTTTGAAAAAGCAAAATTTTCAGCCATGCACTTATGTCGCAGTTTCTAGACTAACAAATCATTTTGGTCTAAATAAATTGATATGCGATGAAGATGAAAAACCAACAAATAAAACAACAAATATTGTGTAGAATGAAGTTTTCCAAAATCTATAATAATTACTTTTATAATGATATATTTATATTCAAGATGTTCTCCTTAATTTATTCCTTTTTTTTATTTTTTCCTTAGTATTTTGTTTATGTGTAATTTAGTTGAAATAGTGTTATGCCGTGCATTTAACAATAAGTATACAGTCGCGGATCCAGAAATAAACTTCGGCGGCGTCACAAATTAGTACTATTACTTAAAATTTTTAGAAATTACAATTTTCCCTTACACGTTCTCATACGATGAATTACATCATCATCATTTGTAACCGGTGGCGGACGCAGAGATTTTTCTAACCGGGGGCACAAATTTAATAAAGTTTACAAATCATAATTGTCCACTACGCAATTCCATACTTTGAAAACGTTGAAGTATATCATTATTTGTAATTCTCCTAAACAAATCTTTTTCAATCAAACATACAAGACAATAATTTAAAAATTGATCACAAATTCAGTTTCGTAGATACGACTTGACAATATTCATGGCAGTGAAGCATCTTTCCACCCTTGTTCCTACCCCAAAAACAATGCTAACTACAAATAAATAGACATATCCTACCGGCAAAATCAACTACTTAAACCCCAAATTAAAATGCTCAAATTTTAGATTAAATAAATAGACATTTCCTACGAAGATATTGAACACAAAAATTTAGAAAATAAAACAAACCCATTAAGATGAACGATTATCATAACGCAGAAGGAAGGGGCAATACAAGTATACGACCATAATTATTATGGACTAATTAATTTTGGAAAATGAAGAAGAAAAAGCAAATAAATATTTGAGTGAAGAGAGAAAGGCATGAACTCACCAAATTCGCCTAGCCGCCTAGGAATTCTTCTTCCTTTTGGTCGGAATCGAGCAGGGACTCTGCTGCTGTTGACTGTTGAGTGTTGTTGTTGCCGTCCGGTGGTCTCCTGGTCGGAATCGTCGATTCGTCGGATGGAGACGTTAGGCGTGGAGGCTGGGGTGGTGGCTAGGGGCCTAGGGCTGGGATTGAGGGAAGCTTGGAAGCTGGATGGGATGGGAGACGGGATTGGAATTTGGGAAAAGGGGATTCAAAATTTAAGTATGTTTCCGGAAGAGAGAGACTGACAGTAAAAAAAAAATCTTTTTACTCAGCTGTGGGCAATTTGTATAATTTTGATGGAAGTAGGGTAAATTGACACCATCAGATGTGAAGTTGCCTTTCAGGTTCCAAAGAAAACAATTCTCATTGATAAGGTCAATCACCGTTTCATGTAGAACTTTTTTTGAAAAAGCAAAATTTTCAGCCATGCACTTATGTCGCAGTTTCTAGACTAATAAATCATTTTGGTCTAAATAAATTGATATGCGATGAAGATGAAAAACCAACAAATAAAACATTAAATATTGTGTACAACGAAGTTTTCCAGAATATATAATAATTACTTTTATAATGATATATTTATATTTAAGATGTTTTCCTTAATTTATTCTTTTTATTTTTGTTTTTTCCTTAGTATTTTGCTTATGTGTAATTTAGTTGAAATAGTGTTATGCCGTGCGTTTAACAATAAGTATACAGTCGTGGATCCAGAAATAATTTTCGGCGGTGGCACAAATTAGTACTATTACATAATTTTTTTAGAAATTACAATTGTCCCTTACACGTTCTCATACGGTGAATTACATCATCATCATTTGTAACCGGTGGCGGACGCAGAGATTTTTCCAACCGGGGGCACAAATTTAATAAAGTTTACAAATCATAATTGTCCACTACGCAATTCCATACTTTGAAAACGTTGAAGTACATCATTATTTGTAATTCTCCTAAACAAATCTTTTTCAATCAAACATACAAGACAATAATTTAAAAATTGATCACAAATTCAGCTTCGTAGATACGTCTTGACAATATTCATGGCAGTGAAGCATCTTTCCACCCTTGTTGCTACCCGCAAAATCAATGCTAACTACAAATAAATAGACATTTCCTACCGGCAAAATCAACTACTTAAACCCCAAATTAAAATGCTCTAATTTTAAATTAAATAAATAGAGATTTCCTACGAAGATATTTAACACACAAATTTAGAAAATAAAACAAACCCATTAAGATGAACGATTATCATATAGCAGAAGGAAGGGGCAATACAAGTATACGACCATAAGGATTATGGACTAAATAATTTTGGAAAATGAAGAAGAAAGAGCAAATAAATATTTGAGTGAAGAGAGAGAGGCATGAACTCCCCAAATTCGTCTAGCCGCCTAGGAATTCTTGTTCCTTTTGGTCGGAATCGAGCAGGGGCTCTGCTGCTGTTGAGTGTTGAGTGTTGTTGTTGCCGTCCGGTGGTAACCTGGTCGGAATCGTCGATTCGTCGGATGGAGACGTCAGGCGTGGAGGCTGGGGCGGCGGCTAGGGCCCTAGGGATGGGATTGAGGGAAGCCTGGAAGCACGATGGGATGGGAGACGGGATTGGAATTTGGGAAAAAGGGATTCAAAATTTAATTCTGTTTCCGGAAGAGAGAGACTGACAGTTCAAAAAAAATCTTTTTACTCAGCTGTGGGTAATTTGTATAAATTTGATAGAAGTAGGGTAAATTGACATCATCAGATATGAAGTTGTCTTTCAGGTTCCGAAGAAAACAATTCCTATTGATAAGGTCAATCACCGTTTCATGTAGTACTTTTTATGAAAAAGAAAAATTTTCAGACATGCACTTATGTCGCAGTTTCTAGAGTAACAAATCATTTTGGTCTAAATAAATTGATATGCGATGAAGATGAAAAACCAACAAATAAAACAACAAATATTGTGTAGAACGAAGTTTTCCAGAATCTATAATAATTACTTTTATAATGATATATTTATATTTAAGATGTTCTCCTTAATTTATTCTTTTTATTTTTGTTTTTTCCTTAGTATTTTGCTTATGTGTAATTTAGTTGAAATAGTGTTATGTCGTGCGTTTAACAATAAGTATACAGTGGCGGATCCAGAAATAAACTTCGGCGGTGGAACAAATTAGTACTATTACATAAATTTTTAGAAATTACAATTGTCCCTTACACGTTCTCATACGATGAATTACATCATCATCATTTGTAACCGGTGGCGGACGCAGAGATTTTTCCAACCGGGGGCACAAATTTAATAAAGTTTACAAATCATAATTGTCCACTACGCAATTCCATACTTTGAAAACGTTGAAGTACATCATTATTTGTAATTCTCCTAAACAAATCTGTTTCAATCAAACATACAAGAATATAATTTAAAAATTTATCACAAATTCAGTTTCGTAGATACGTCTTGACAATATTCATGGCAGTGAAGCATCTTTCCACCCTTGTTGCTACCCCCAAAATCAATGCTAACTACAAATAAATAGACATTTCCTACCGGCAAAATCAACTACTTAAACCCCAAATTAAAATGCTCTAATTTTAGATTAAATAAATAGACATTTCCTACGAAGATATTGAACACACAAATTTAGAAAATAAAACAAACTCATTAAGATGAACGATTATTATAACGCAGAGGGAAGGGGCAATACAAGTATACAACCATAAGGATTATGGACTAAATAATTTTGGAAAATGAAGAAGAAAGAGCAAATAAATATTTGAGTGAAGAGAGAGAGGCATGAACTCACCAAATTCGCCTAGCAGCCTAGGAATTTTTCTTCCTTTTGGTCGGAATCGAGCAGGGACTCTTGTGCTGTTGACTGTTGAGTGTTGCTGTTGCCGTTTGGTGGTCACCTGGTCGGAATCGTCGATTCGTCGGATGGAGACGTCAGGCGTGGAGGCTGGGGCGGCGGCTAGGGGCCTAGGGCTGGGATTGAAGGAAGCCTGGAAGCTGGATGGGATGGGAGACGGGATTGGAATTTGGAAAGAGGGGATTCAAAATTTAAGTCTGTTTCCGGAAGAGAGAGAACGACAGTTAAAAAAAATCTATTTACTCAACTGTGGGCAATTTGTATAAATTTGATAGAAGTAGGGTAAATTGACACCATCGGATGTGAAGTTGCCTTTCTGGTTCCAAAGAAAACAATTCCCGTTGATAAGGTCAAACACCGTTTCATGTAGAATTTTTTTTGAAAAAGCATAATTTTTAGCCATGCACTTATGTCGTAGTTTCTAGAGTAACAAATCTTTTGGTCTAAATAAATTGATATGCGATGAAAATGAAAAACCGACAAATAAAACAACAAATATTGTGTAGAACGAAGTTTTCCAGAATATATAATAATTACTTTTATAATGATATATTTATATTTAAGATGTTCTCCTTAATTTATTCTTTTTATTTTTGTTTTTTCCTTAGTATTTTGCTTATGTGTAATTTAGTTGAAATAGTGTTATGC
Source organism: Codonopsis lanceolata (assembly GCA_013146195.2). Lineage (NCBI taxonomy): Eukaryota > Viridiplantae > Streptophyta > Magnoliopsida > Asterales > Campanulaceae > Codonopsis > Codonopsis lanceolata. The sequence goes on along the minus strand of CM028379.1, from coordinate 125,780,864 downwards.
CGTGCGTTTAACAATAAGTATACGTGGATCCAGAAATAAACTTCGGCGGTGGCACAAATTAGTACTATTACATAATTTTTTTAGAAATTACAATTGTCCCTTACACATTCTTATACGGTGAATTGCATCATCATCATTTGTAACCGGTGGCGGACGCAGAGATTTTTCCAACCGGGGGCACAAATTTAATAAAGTTTACAAATCTTAATTGTCCACTACGCAATTCCACACTTTGAAAACGTTGAAGTACATCATTATTTTTAATTCTCCTAAACAAATCTTTTTCAATCAAACATACAAGACAATAATTTAAAAATTGATCACAAATTCAGCTTCGTAGATACGTCTTGACAATATTCATGGCAGTGAAGCATCTTTCCACCCTTGTTGCTACCCACAAAATCAATGCTAACTACAAATAAATAGACATTTCCTACCTACAAAATCAACTACTTAAACCCCAAATTAAAATACTCTAATTTTAGATTAAATTAATAGACATTTCCTTCGAAGATATTGAACACACAAATTTAGAAAATAAAACAAACCCATTAAGATGAACGATTATCATAACGCAAAAGGAAGGGGCAATACAAGTATACAACCATAAGGATTATGGACTAAATAATTTTGGAAAATGAAGAAGAAAGAGCAAATAAATATTTGAGTGAAGGAGAGATGCATGAACTCACCAAATTCGCCTAGCCGCCTAGGAATTCTTATTCCTTTTGGTCAGAATCGAGCAGCGACTCTGCTGCTGTTGACTATTGAGTGTTGTTGTTGCCGTCCGGTGGTCTCCTGGTCGGAATCGTCGATTCGTCGGATGGAGACGTCAGGCGTGGAGGCTGGGGCGGCGGCTAGGGGCCTAGGGCTAGGATTGAGAGAAGCTTGGAAGCTGGATGAGATGGGAGACGGGATTGGAATTTGGGAAAAGTGGATTCAAAATTTAAGTCTGTTTCCGGAAGAGAGAGACTGACAGTTTAAAAAAAATCTTTTTACTCATCTATGGGCAATTTGTATAAATTTGATAGAAGTAGGGTAAATTGACACCATCAGATGTGAAGTTGGCTTTCAGGTTCCAAAGAAAACAATTCCCATTGATAAGGTCAATCACCGTTTTATGTAGAACTTTTTTTGAAAAAGCAAAATTTTCAGCCATGCACTTATGTCGCAGTTTCTAGTGTAACGAATCATTTTGGTCAAAATAAATTGATATGCGATGAAGATAAAAAAAAACCAACAAATATTGTGTAGAACGAAGTTTTCCAGAATATATAATAATTACTTTTATAATGATATATTTATATTTAAGATGTTCTCCTTAATTTATTCTTTTTTTTTTGTTTTTTCCTTAGTATTTTGCTTATGTATAATTTAGTTGAAATAGTGTTATGATGTGCGTTTAACAATAAGTATACAGTCGTGGATCCAGAAATAAACTTCGGCGGTGACACAAATTAGTACTATTACATAATTTTTTTAGAAATTACAATTGTCCCTTACACGTTCTTATACGGTGAATTGCATCATCATTATTTGTAACCGGTGGCGGACGCAGAGATTTTTCCAACCGGGGGCACAAATTTAATAAAGTTTACAAATTATAATTGTCCACTACGCAATTCCACACTTTGAAAACGTTGAAGTACATCATTATTTGTAATTCTCCTAAACAAATCTTTTTCAATCAAACATACAAGAATATAATTTAAAAATTGATCACAAATTCAGCTTCGTAGATACGTCTTGACAATATTCATGGCAGTGAAGCATCTTTCAACCCTTGTTGCTACCCACAAAATCAATGCTAACTACAAATAAATAGACATTTCCTGCCGGCAAAATCAACTACTTAAACCCCAAATTAAAATACTCTAATTTTAGATTAAATTAATAGACATTTCCTCCGAAGATATTGAACACACAAATTTAGAAAATAAAACAAACCCATTAAGATGAACGATTATCATAACGCAGAAGGAAGGGGCAATACTAGTATACAACCATAAGGATTATGGACTAAATAATTTTGGAAAATGAAGAAGAAAGAGCAAATAAATATTTGAGGTAAGCGAGAGAGACTTGAACTCACCAAATTCGCCAAGTCGCCTAGGAATTCTTCCTTTTGGTCAGAATCGAGCAGGGACTCTGCTGCTGTTGACTGTTGAGTGTTGCTGTTGCCGTCCGGTGGTCTCCTGGTCGGAATCGTTGATTCGTCGGATGGAGACGTCAGGCGTGGAGGCTGGGGCGGCGGCTAGGGGCCTAGGGATGGGATTGAGGGAAGCCTGGAAGCTGGATGGGATGGGAGACGGATTGGAATTTGGGAAAAGGGGATTCAAAATTTAATTCTGTTTCCGGAAGAGAGAGACTGACAGTTTTAAAAAAAATCTTTTTACTCATCTGTGGGCAATTTGTATAAATTTGATAGAAGTAGGGTAAATTGTCACCATCAGATGTGAAGTTGCCTTTCAGGTTCCAAAGAAAACAATTCCCATTGATAAGGTCAATCACCGTTTTATGTAGAACTTTTTTTGAAAAAGCAAAATTTTCAGCCATGCACTTATGTCGCAGTTTCTAGACTAACAAATCATTTTGGTCTAAATAAATTGATATGCGATGAAGATGAAAAACCAACAAATAAAACAACAAATATTGTGTAGAACAAAGTTTTCCAAAATCTATAATAATTACTTTTATAATGATATATTTATATTCAAGATGTTCTCCTTAATTTATTCTTTTTTTTTTCCATAGTATTTTGCTTATGTGTAATTTAGTTGAAATAGTGTTATACCGTGCATTTAACAATAAGTATACAGCTCGCGGATCCAGAAATAAACTTCGGCGGCGGCACAAATTAGTGCTATTACATAATTTTTTTAGAAATTACAATTTTCCCTTACACGTTCTCATACGATGAATTACATCATCATCATTTGTAACCGGTGGCGAACGCAGAGATTTTTCTAACCGGGGGCACAAATTTAATAAAGTTTACAAATCATAATTGTCCACTACGCAATTCCATACTTTGAAAACGTTGAAGTATATCATTATTTGTAATTCTCCTAAACAAATCTTTTTCAATCAAACATACAAGACAATAATTTAAAAATTGATCACAAATTCAGCTTCGTAGATACGACTTGACAATATTCATGGCAGTGAAGCATCTTTCCACCCTTGTTCCTACCCCCAAAAACAATGCTAACTACAAATAAATAGACATTTCCTACCGGTAAAATCAACTATTTAAACCCCAAATTAAAATGCTCTAATTTTAGATTAAATAAATAGACATTTCCTACGAAGATATTGAACACACAAATTTAGAAAATAAAACAAACCCATTAAGATGAACGATTATCATAACGCAGAAGGAAGGGGCAATACAAGTATACGACCATAATTATTATGGACTAATTAATTTTGGAAAATGAAGAAGAAAAAGCAAATAAATATTTGAGTGAAGAGAGAAAGGCATGAACTCACCAAATTCGCCTAGCCGCCTAGGAATTCTTCTTCCTTTTGGTCGGAATCGAGCAGGGACTCTGCTGCTGTTGACTGTTGAGTGTTGTTGTTGCCGTCCGGTGGTCTTCTGGTCGAAATCGTCGATTCGTCGGATGGAGACGTCAGGCGTGGAGGCTGGGGCGACGGCTAGGGCCCTAGGGCTGGGATTGAGGGAAGCCTGGAAGCTGGATAGGATGGGAGACCGGATTGGAATTTGAGAAAAGGTGATTCAAAATTTAAGTCTGTTTCCGGAAGAGAGAGACTGACAAAAAAAAAATCTTTTTACTCAGCTGTGGGCAATTTGTATAAATTTGATAGAAGTAGGGTAAATTGACACCATCAGATGTGAAGTTGGCTTTCAGGTTCCAAGGAAAACAATTCTCATTGATAAGGTCAATCACCGTTTTATGTAGAACATTTTTTGTAAAAGCAAAATTTTCAGCCATGCACTTTTGTCGCAGTTTCTAGACTAACAAATCATTTTGGTCTAAATAAATTGATATGCGATAAAGATGAAAAACCAACAAATAAAACAACAAATATTGTGTAGAACGATGTTTTCCAGAATATATAATAATTACTTTTATAATGATATATTATTATTTAAGATGTTCTCCTTAATTTATTCTTTTTCTTTTTATTTTTTCCTTAGTATTTTGCTTATGTGTAGTTTAGTTGAAATAGTGTTATGGCGTGCGTTTAACAATAAGTATACAGTGGCGGATCCAGAAATAAACTTCGACGGTGGCACAAATTAGTACCATTACATAAAGTTTTTAGAAATTACAATTGTCCCTTGCACGTTCTCATACGATGAATTACATCATCATCATTTGTAACCGGTGGCGGACGCAGAGATTTTTCCAATCGGGGGCACAAATTTAATAAAGTTTACAAATCATAATTGTCCACTACGCAATTCCATACCTTAAAACGTTGAAGTACATCATTATTTGTAATTCTCCTAAACAAATCTTTTTCAATCAAACATACAAGACAGTAATTTATAAATTGATCACAAATTCAGCTTCGTAGATACGTCTTGACAATATTCATGGCAGTGAAGCATCTTTCCACCCTTGTTGCTACCCGCAAAATCAATGCTAACTACAAATAAATAAACATTTCCTACCGACAAAATCAACTACTTAAACCCCAAATTAAAATGCTCTAATTTTAGATTAAATAAATAGACATTTCCTACGAAGATATTGAATACACAAATTTAGAAAATAAAACAAACTTATTAAGATGAACGATTATCATAATAAATGTTGGTTAAAAAGTCTTTTATCTACTACTATTATTACTAATAGAAAATATGTATACCACATGGTTAGAATGTGGTGTTGGTTTTAAAGTCTTTAGATAAAAGACTTAAACTTTCATTACCAATAAAAATATAAAATAAGTATTTCACATTGTTTAAAAATGAATTATGATTTTAAAAGTTTTTAACCAAATGACTTCTAATATTATTATCAAGTTAAATGTTAATTTTAAAAGTGTTTAGATAAAAAAATTACTATTATCATTAATACAAAATATGTATCTCACGTTAGCTAGAAACTTATATTAATTTTAAATGCATTTAGGTAAAAAAATCGTTTAATATTAGTAACAATATAAAAAAAATTATAATTATGGAAGAGATTAACAATTTAATTATAATGTTTAAAAGTTATATTATTATTACAACAATATGTATATCCCACATTGTACCCGTGCATAGCACGGGCTAAATAACTAGTATTAAAATGATTAATGGCCATCATGCATTAATCGCTAAAACTATAAAAGATTACTTTCTGCCTTCACTTTAAACTTTTTCTTCTAATCGGTCGTGGTACCTTAAGTTCATGTTCTCTCTCTCCCATTTTGTGTTCTCAACCTATCTCCCATACGAAACCTCTCTGTTTTGCATCCCCCTTCTACGTATCCCATGCCCATAATTTTTATACTCAAATTGAGGATTAGTTTGGGCTTCGAGCGTGAGAATGTCTAGGAAAATAAAATAAAAAGATTGCACTATTGTAACTTTTTCCCAAAATAAAGGTAAGAGAAAGATAGAGAGAAATTTAGTAAAATCAAATAAAGATAATGTCCAAAATTATTAATCAAATCACCAAATTACGCAAGGAGAATAGACCCTTAAACACTTCAAATTTCATTTTCTGTCCCATAAGATTTACCAAATGTGTCATGGACCTTTTGGGTTGCGATTGTTTGATTTTCTTGTAGTATGAGTATATAACACAACAGAGGTTTACCCAAAGGTAAACATGTTTATTACTAGGACTCTCTAACCTAGTAATCAACTTTCTTCCTCATGCATTCCTTTCCTAGTTGAGAACTCTTCTCTCAGAGTTTCATTTACAAGTCAGGAACAAGTGGAGTCAAGAAGATTAAACATGAGAAGTCAATTTTTAGGATTGTTCAGATAAAACATATCTGAGCAACTTAGTGCAAGGCCCTCAACTCTTCATGATGACCATTAATTGCACAACCAACAGCTCTTGCAATGGAATACAAGTCTGATGATATGAATACAATGCAGACAGGTAGTTCTTCTTCTTCCTTGGACATTTATCGAGATTTGTCTTCAATGGAATCTTGAGTGCTTGGTCTCTACCAAATGATTGGATTTCTAAGGAGCTATAGAGACTGGGTTCTTTGAAGGGATTCAAATGACTCAAATCAAGAAAGAGGTTTCTTGACCAAGACAATGTTCTTCATCTTTGTAGCTTTTGAAGATCAATCTTCTTATCTTCTTACATATCTTCCTTGCAATTCACTGAAGATGTTATGCAAGGGTCTAGTTTTTCCACAATGATCTGTGTGAAAGCTTGGTCGAAGATTATGAGATTTCTTGTTCACAAGCTATCACACTCTCCCTTTTGAAGAAGGATGAAAGAGTTTCTTTTATAGATGAAGATCAATAGATCTGTTGTGACTATCTTCAAATAATCTTTGTATCCGTTGGAGAGATTTCGTCAGATAAGATTTCATCTTATAGACTGTAGGATACAGATATTATGGAAGATATCTCACTAAAAGGTTTTGTCCAAAAGTCAGACTGAAAGGATGTATCACAGTTGAGTAGGTGTGACGAAAGTAGCACACTAACATTTGGTTGTCCAATAAAATAGATTCTTGATTTTTCAGACCAAATGTAGAGAGGGGATATCTATTGAATAATGTAGAACAATATCCAATTAAATTTTGCAGGTCTTAATGTGTTAGTCCTTTAAAGTCATATTGACTTTTGAGGCTTGAGTACTTTATTGTTTCCGAACGGCTGCAACCTTTTCTCTGTAGCTTGCACGTGCAGATAAAAGTCTGCTGGTATGATGTTCTTCTAAAAAGATAGTCTTCCAATAGATAGGTCTACTGGTTGACTTAGTTGATGCGGGAACAATCAAACCAAATCATGTCTGATTGTGAAGAGTCTTCAGGAGATGTATCACGCTGGAGCAAGACTGCTAGTGCTTGTGTGCATGAATCACTAGTCTGTTGGTCATCTTGAAAGAGTAGGACTAAGACAAGGACTCGCCTAATCTAAGACCTATGCGATGTTAAATAAGTTGTCACACTAACCGATACGCAGCCCTTTTAGTCACTTGTTATAACGCGCAGTAATGGGAACAAACAAATCAAAGTGTTCCGGAATATACAAAGGAATAAGCATTGATTCAACAGACATATTCCAACACACCATATGATCATAAAATTGAATTTAAATTTCAAAGAAGACAGTTTTCCGCTGATGGTGTCTTACGCAATATCTATAAATAAAAGTCATTATCAGTCATTGTTTAGCGTATGTCTTCTTTTAAATATATATATATATATGTCGCTTTGTCTAGAGTTAATAATCTTAAGAGTTTTCAAATTTTGTTATGTGACATTAATAGTCGTAATAATCGTACATGTTCAACAAAAAAAATTGCATATAAAGAAATATTTCAAAAATTATAATAACTTTTTTAAAATTTATGTGATTTTCTTTAATTTTACTGTTAATTAATTTTTTTTTATTTTGTTCATATTAAACTTTTTAACTATATATTATTCAATTTTAATTGAGTATATGATTTTACACCCGTGTACAATCCGTGCGTTGCATCACTAGTTAAAGAGATAATAAGATAAGTCGTGCTTATTAACGAGCGCTTCGACCACCCTAGCAATCCTTGTTTATCATCACATTCTCCAATTTGGTTTTGCTATTTTCCCTCATAAAACACTTGCTCAGGATCTCCATTATCCACTTTTCCCCAAAGATGTGGAAGATAAGCATTGGGCGGCTGACACTGACAGTCGCTCTTTTGAACCCTGCTAGTCTGCTACAACCTTCAAGAGAGTTGAAGACCCTCTTTGTGCCTCACTAACGACTTGAAGCTGATCTGGGACCATTTTGGGCTCTCGACTATTGTTGACATGACGTACTTCTTCGGGACATATGCTGCGGTTCTATCCTAGCAACGAATTCTTGGAAACATCGGGACCCTTTCATTACCAATTGCGAAGGCTCAGCGAAATCTGATTTTGGTGCCATATATGTGAATGGCGAGTCACATCATGATGATGCTGATACCTGCTCTAAACTTACATTTGACAGGGGCAGTGAAATATGTCGAGAGATCTAGAGGTCACCATATCTCATGCACAATTTTGAGCCTCACTAGTTCTTGTACAATGACTCTTTACCCATTTTCCTTACTACAGGTCACCACTGATCTATTGAATCTATTCATGTATTGGTAATGGAGGACGAGGGGTGCTCGAGCTTGACAAGACATCTTACTGTCGAGTGAGATCATCAAGTATAGCCCCAATACTGGGAAACTTCCCAAAAGGACCTTTGACCATCTATTTCTTTTAAAACAAAATATTTAAAATTGTGGAAAATATAAACTTCCTCTTACGAAGGATAAGTGTTCGATTAATAGACTCAATAAAGAGTTTAACCGACCTAGAGCATTTCAAAAACCAAGTTTCAGACGAGGAAAATGTAAAAACACAGAGAGACAGTGAGGCACATCCCCAGCATAATAGAAGCCTCAACCAACATATCATTAGCAAATGCAAGTTGACATATCTAATTCATAGCAAATCGTGTTACTTTGCTCATGCTTTAGCCCAACTACATAGCATTCCTGACAAAAGCTACAGATGAGCAGTAAACAACTGCAAGGCAACAGATTCAAAATCATTTATAGAAACAATCTCAAACAAAAAGAACAGTGTAGTATATATCTAGCACTAAAACAACAAAAACCTCTCTGCTTCATTCATAAAAGTGAACCTACTTTATCATCTCCACTTAACAAATAAGATTGAGAATGCTTCATCCAACATAAGAATTATCTCAGTGGTGAGATCCATAGCTATTGACAGTAGATTCAGGTTCAACTGCAATCAGCCTTCTCGATTCCATCATTTCCCTCTTCAAACTGAGCTTGACTATCCAACTGCTGCCCCTACCGCAATCGCCTTCTCCATTCCTACATTATTTGAATCAAAGTAAACTGACTTTGACTATCCAACAGCGGCATCTCTGTGCCGAGCAGTTAAACAGCATAGAGCAGCCGCGGACCCTTTTCCTCTACTCTTTTCATGCAATAAACAACCATGTGCCGTCAAATTGGAATAAAACGAAATACCCTATTGGACAAACCACATGGTTTGCATAATCAACCCAAACCCACATCCTAATCTTGGGTACTTCAATTTTGGGGGTTCGCAATTCAAGAATCGTAGAAAAGATGCAAATGCGAATTGGGACAGATTGCGTCTCCATATTCATTTTTTTCCCTATCTAGATTCTATTTCTGTATGTATAATTGATTGAATCCCAATGTAAAGGGATATTTGCAGGGTGAAAGGAGAGATTTGAGATCGGCTTACTCTTAAATTGGTATCGAAGGTCAAAGTTAGCAACCTGTTTGCATTATCTGTTAGAACATTCCTATTTTCCCTCTCTAACATTAAAGATGGCATGATGCACAGTTTACTGTAAATATTGTTCACATCAAATGGTACAAAACAATTTACACAGTAAGTGCTTTGTGGTTGGAATTGTAACTGATTCGTGCCACAAGAACCGTCACATTGTAAGATAGTCTATTTGGTGACAACCAAAATCAGTTAAGTCCAAAAAAAAAAAAAAATGTCTTCCAGTTTCCTAACATTTCATATTGGTTAGATTATTCATAGAAAATCCCATTCATAGCAAATTATGTTACACGGCTCAGCCTTTAACCCAACTACACAGCATTGGCTATGAAACATAAATTGAAGTACAAGAAACTGCAATGCACCAGATTCAAGAACGTTTACAAAAAACAATCTACAACACAAAGAATCTTGTGGTATATTCCTACACTAAATCAACAAAAATGTACTCTCACTTCATTCATACAAAGTGAACCAACTTCTTCTCAAGGAAGCACCTAATTAAATAAGAGATTGAGAACGCTTCATCCAGCAAAAGAGTTACCTCAGTGATGAGATCCATAACCATTGACAGTAGATTCCGTCACTACGGCAATCGCCTTTGACATTCCTACATTTCCCTCCCTCTCTCTCCCCCTCCCTCTCTCTATCTCCCACCCCTCCCAATATCTCCTTCTCTTTCTCTCGCTCTCCCCACACCCCCCTCTCCCTCTCTCTCTCTCTCTCTCTCCTCTCCCCCTCTCCCTGAAATTGCAAAAAATTAGCAACTTCTCTCTCTCTCTCCCCCCCCACCCCCCTCTCCCTCTCTCTCTCTCTCCCCCTCTCCCTGAAATTGCAAAAAATTAGCAACTTAACACTACATGTCAACAAGATTGTTGATTTGGTAGCTATTCATGGGTTGTTGAGACCAACAATATTCATCCTTAAGGACTCATGAGAACGAGTTCGCATAGAAGGTTTATTCATGGGTTGGTGAGACCAAATGGAATTGATTTTGCATTCGTTCAGAATACATGGTACTTGAGATTGAAGGGTTCTATAATTGTTCTAACTTGTAATCGGAATTATCCCAACTCACAAAGATCAAAAACATGGAAGATGACAAAAGCAGCTTTATTGAGAAAATTGTAATGTCTTTTTAAGGAATGTGAATTTGGACTCGATCATAGTTAAGAAAACCTAACATGATAACCGAATAAAAGAGTATCAAACTTGAATTGTACCAATATAGTACTCGGAATATATTAGACTCATTTCTATTCTACACTAGAAATTAAATTAAATTTCCTAGCACGCATAATAACCTAATGTTACAAGACAAATAAAGCCCCGCCTCATCTCCTAGTAATAGAAAAAATCTAACATTGACTTAACGGAATTGGTGACAATGTTATCTATAGCGCACGCCATCACCAGTTACCACCTCACCTATGTGGTATGCTCTATGTCCATCCCCAACAATTCTACCCGCAACCTCCTTGGTAACAACCAAAACCATCCCGATTCCCATATTGAAAGTCCGCATCATTTCCGCTTCTTCAACTCCTCCAGCCTGAATCCAGAGTATGAGAAATAGAATACACATATCATCCCAAACTCGAGACAGAATTGAACCAAAAGCCAAATTTTCAGTTACCAAACAAATCAACAAAAGTTGGCATGCAAAAGATTCTTACCTCCTGGATCCATTTAAAAACAGGAGGAACTACCCAAGAGTCCTGGTAAATGAGAGCTCCAAGACCTTCGGGGAAAACTCTAGGTATGTTGTCTGTGAAACCGCCACCTGTAATGTGGGCTATTCCTTTCACACCTCCCTTGCTAATTATGTCCAGCACCTATTTCACAAATTACAGGACAACATGTTTATTCCTTTTTGCCGGAAAGAAACTAACTTAAAAGAAGTCATGAGTTTTTGACCTGCTTAACATATATCACTGTTGGCGCCATCAAAGCTTCACCTAACTTGACAGATTCTCCAGGAAGTTGGTCCTTCAAAGAAAGACCACTTCGATCTAGAACCCTAGAACAATATGTAAAAGTTACAAGCACGGTAAGAGCAAACACGGAAGCAGTTGCAAAATCATCACCTTAAATATGAATGATTTAAGAGGGTGGTAACATTTTGAAAGTTAGAGAAGGTACAATCTTCTTGAAGCTACAGAGTTAACCTTCTAACAAGAGAGAAACCATTTGAGTGCACTCCACTGGACGGGAGGCCAATGAGCACATCTCCCACCACGATGTTCTTCCCGTTGATTACCGAATCCTGCTTTACTACCCCTACAGCAAAACCACTAAGATCGTACTCGCCGTCTGCATAGAAATCTGGCATCTCTGCAGTCTGGAAAGAACAAATGACTACCCAACTTCAACCCAAGGCATTTCCAAAAACATATCAAACACACCAAAAAGGGATGGAAAAGCATACCTCTCCCCCTAAGAGAGCACAGTCAGATTGCCTGCAACCATCAACGATGCCCTTTATTACCTGCACAAGGACAGAAATGATAAGAATCCCTCACTTTACCATCGACTAATACTGCTTTCATCTGTAAAACCAACTAGTTAGTGTTGCAGTTTTTGTACCTTTTCAGCAAGATCAACATCAAGGTGGCTAGTAGCAAAGTAGTCGAGGAAAAATAAAGGCTTAGCTCCAGAAGTTACGATGTCATTGACACTCATTGCAACCTACAAAATAAAGTGTACAGGCAGGCATTCATGATATTTGCAGCAGATTACATACTTTTTGGTATGTGTCAAAGGAGCAGTTACACATAACAAAGATTGCAAGTTATTTCTTTACCAGATCAATCCCAATAGTATCGTGGATCCCAGTTTCAAATGCCAGCTTAAGTTTAGTTCCAACACCATCTGTACCGGCCACAAGATATGAATCCCCTGCTTGGAGAAAGGAAAGTTCAAATTAATAAGAGAGAATGGAAAATTCTAAGAAAATGATTGAAATAAGAGGAGAACAACTTATGTAGAAAATTGTTACCAGAAACATATTTATTTTTATTTTAGTTATAGAAAAGAATACTAAAAGAAGAGAAAAAAGAGAAGTGCAGGCATCGGAACGTAACAACGTCTGGTCTCTTTTTTAAGTTCAAATGACGTGTAATAAACTCATTTACAGGAATAATCAATCTAGATGCTAAAACCAATCATATTAAACTAGGTTGATGGTCCATTTTCGTACAATAATAACCAGAAAATCTTGTAGATACCTGAAGCTTGTCAACTTCAAACACCTCTGTTATGATTATGAACTTTCATTTGATTGACTAAGCTACTAAAGAACTACAAAATACAAATCTGTATATGCACTTGATAAGTTAGAGCCAACAACAGAACTCTTTTATGGAGAGAGTTTGCTACCGGTAATTATGTCAATAACACATGACCATTATGCCTCAAATAGTAACATAAATGGGCATATTATGACCACAAATAAAGGAACCTAGTGAATAAGGTCTACAGATCAAGAGGAGAACAGGAGGGATGGGAACAGAGAGAGAAGGAGAAAGCGAGAGATCCACTCACCTATATAATAATAGTTAGAAATGGATTAATCAAAAATCGTCATTAAAGACAGTGAGGAGTAGTGAAAAGTACAAACGATGACTGATGCTTTCTTCATTGTTCCACCAACACCAGGCAGGTGATGGAGGGAGACAGAGGACTCCAGACTTACAGAAAATATGTCTGCATAGAAGTTTAATGGATGAATCAAAAATCAGTATTAATGGCCAGAAGGAGGGGAGAATAGTACAAAAGATGACATATGTTTTCTTCATTCATTCACAGAGGACTCCAAACTTACAGAAAATCTGTCTGCATAGAAGTTTAGTGCATTTGGGTGTTCAAGTCTCATACATAGTCCTTTCCTAATAATCAGAAGCCGACATACCAGCATAGCTCTTTTTGCTAAATCATGTCAAAGTTTAGCTCAATCAAGTTAGGCATGTAGCCCCAGAGAGAGACTTATCTGTTAAATACACGAGTTACAGAATATAGAGAAGCCAGTTCGTGAGACTATTAGATGCAATGCCAAAAGGAAGGAACGTTTCATAAGAACCTCTGATTTGATGATTGAGGTAGAGACGTGCGATAATATGCATAAAGACATGTTCTTAAATCAGTTCAAAGAATAAGATTAAATTATCTTCATACTTTTGACGTTATAGAGTGTAATGATTGACGAAGTAACAAGAACAATGAAAGGTAAAATCTAGCAAACCATACCAAAAGGAAATAGTCCTCCAAAGCCTCCAATCCCAGGTGCCATCTTTGCAATCCTCCTAACAAGCTCTGACCCGGCATCGATGTCAACACCAGCATCCTTGTACGTAAGGCCATCTTTAGAACTTCCACCTTGACTACTGCTTACCATTGAGCAAACAACACTAGTAGACCTTCTCGGTTCAATTTCTCTAGAATAAGAAACTAAGTTTTTACAACCCTTGGACAAGCAACCAATCTGGGGCACCCTCACATAGTGAGAGGTTACATTTGGCTTCTTACAAGAAGCTCTAATGGGAGCTGTGGTGCATTGCGACAGCTCTATATTCGATCCAAAAGCCGTGGTCATAGTGCAAACAAAGAGATTCTGGTTCGATTGCAAATGGAGGTACAAGAATTAGAAAATTGCACACTATTTTATCAATGAAATGATGACAAGCAGTAATTTAAATAAATTAACAAGGCCGATTAACTAAATAAATTAAATGTTAATCAGAATATATTAGTTGAGATTGATTATAAAGATTACAAAAGACAAAAGTTTTCAGATCGTAAAACTTGGAGAAATTGAAAACAATAAAAATGAAGTTAATATTTTTTTAGAGCATCGTAGGAAAAGATGAAGAGAATGAGTGTGTGTGTGTGTGTGTGTGAGCAGAGCAGACGTAAAAGGGACTTTCTGAGTGTATAAGACATACCTTTGAATTCTCAGGTGGCGCTGTGGTGGCAAAGACAGAGGTGGCGCGGGAGAGATCACGAAGAGAAGTGGCTGGGTTGTGGACTGAGGAGGCAGACCGAGAAGTCTTAGGTCTTGGGGGGATTTAGGAGGTTTACATTGATTTTTGGCTAACGGCGAAAAAGGATACAATTGATATATATACACACACCACAATACTACTAATTAGAGGTGGAATCGGGACGGGACCCGTCCCGATTAGCCTTATCCCGATCCCGTCCCGATAGAATTCGGGATTTTAATTTCCTTCCTGATCCCGTTCCCGATAAGTGTCGGGACCCGACGTGTCGGGAGATAAAAATCCCGTAATCCCGACAAAATAAAATTTGACAAACATAATGAGAAGTGGGAAACACATTGTATATTTGTATCACTGATTTCAAATTTTCTTTTGTTGCTCTTTTACTGTTCTCATGATTTTTTTTTTATAAATATCGTATGCTACATAATTTGAATCTCTTCTCCATTAAGATAAATTTTTATGACGCTAGAAAGTGAACATCAAAAGTTCAAGACTGGTAAGACATTGAGCAGGCTCCATGTATTCTGGTCAGAGATAGTATAAGCTGGAGTCCAAGTGATATAGGCAGGATGGGCCAAAACTCTTAAATCAAAATTAAAATAGTTATCATAGCAAAACCAACAAATCAGTGTTTGTGAATCAAACACATATAAATGGAGATTGAAAAATGAAAATAAAAGATGAATTTCATAGTTACCCTAATATACAACCAATAATGTTTTAATGATCCATTTCAAAATAAGTGTCTCGGGACGGAAGAGTATTGATTAGAAGCAGAAAATTAAGCAGTAGACACGAACAACACACATTTAAGTGAATCAGAGCACTTACAAGTATGAAGCAACTAAAATTAAAGTTCAGAGTGAGAGAGAACGTTAGTCATCCAAACTCCCCTCCCTCCCTCCCTCCCTCCTCCCCCAACTTTTTAAACAAAATTATATGAACAGAGAAAACGACAATATTGGAGACTTTACAGATTGGAATCTTACAGAACTCGTTGAATAAAACTAATCTCAGAGAACAAAGGAAAATATTCTCCCATAAACAGGTACAGCTAAAAACAAATTGATAGAAGAAATTTGGAGCTAGTAAAAAGACAGAGGATCGATCCCCACACACATATACACACACACAAACTCAAACACACCTTCAACCGAAGTTTGATGGTAACCAAACAAAAAAATAAAGAAGCAATCGAAAAATAGAAAAAGGGGGCATACCTTCTGAATTGTGAATTTGCAAATCTGGGGAAGAAGATTCTGATTTCTGACAGAAGACGAATGAGGGAGAGTGAGACAGAAGAGGGAAGATATGATTTTCTGGCAAGTGAGACTGTGGGAGTCGGGAGGCTGGGAAGCGGAAGCTTTGCGAACGGAGGAATGGGGAGTGAAGTCTGTCTGAAGACCGAAGAGAAACTGAGAAAGGGATAGAGAATAGGGACTTAGGGTTTACAACTTTACATTTAACTCTAGACAATATTACAAAATAATAATAACAATAATTAGTCGGGACGGGTCGGGAATCCCGACGGGATTGAAAAGTTTTCCGAATCCCGTTCCGAAATAAATCGCGACGAAAAAAATCCCAAAAAAGTCGGGATCGGAATTATGTTAGGTCGGGATCGGACAGGAGTCGAGACGGGTCGGGAAAATCGGGAATTTTGCCGGCCCTACTACTAGTAGTAGTAGCTCCATTCTCTAAAAATAAATCGATTATTCTTCAAAGATTTACTTTTTTCAATTATTGGTTTAATTATTCTTCTTGTCTTTAGATTAGTGTTTATTTTTAGTTTTTACTAAAATTTAAAGAATTATATTTTCATCCGCAGGTGGTGTAAAAAAAACTTACCAAATTTTTTTTTATATAATCTAATATACAATAGAGTTCATATTCACACATGTGCAATTGACTAAAGCACATCTCCCACCACGGTTCAAACGAAATATTTCTCTCGAAAAGACCTCTTCCTTTACAAATCCCTTTCCATACACCGAAACCGAAAGGGATGTCTATTGCATTTGGGAGCCACTCATGCTCCCCTTCCCCATATTTACCAACCACCACTCTCCTCCTCCACAAGGCATTGGGCTCCATCATCTATTACACAACCACTTGCCAAGAAGTGCTGAATTAAACAAACTTAATTTCTTCAATCTAAGGCCTCCTTCCTTAATCCTGGAACACAATGTCTCCCACTTCACCAGTTGCGCTCTTCCCCTTTCCCTTCCTAGAGAAAATCCCTTTCAAGCTTCTCTATCTTCTCTCGGACCGCGACAGGCATCACAAAAACAGATAGAAAATACGTGGGAATACATGATAAAGCGTTCTTCACCAAGGTTAACCTACCCGCTTTGGACATCAATTGTTTCTTCCACCCCGCCAACCGCCGATCTATTTTCTCAATCACCGAATTCCACATAGCCTTATCTTAATAGGAAGCACCAATCGGCAATCCTAGATAAGTGGCAGGGAGCTTTGAAGACTTACACCCAAAGACCGAAGCCAAGTGTTCAACATCTGCCACATTTCCTACCGGGAGAATAACACTATTCTTATATTGACTCTTAATCCTGATATCATGTAAAAGAAAGATAGAACTAATCGAAGATATCCCATCTGTTGAATTTCTGCGTCACAGAAAATAAGAGTATCATGTGCAAATAACAGATGTGAAACCATAACTTCCGATTCCTCAAGGCCCCACACTTAAATCGCTAATGAAACCCCCCGCCACGGCTTGCCTAAAATTATGCTCAACGCCTCCATTACCATAATGAAAAGGAAAGGAGATAGAGGATCCCCTGTCGCAAACCCCCGAGCTCTAAAAATCCCGCAGGTTCCCATTAACCGACAATGAGAAACGAATCGTGGAAATGCAAAACCGTATCCATTCTATCCATTTGACGCTAAAGTTCATCTTCTATAATAGATAAAGCAAAAAGTCTCAATTAACATTATCATATGCCTTTTCTATATCTAGTTTACACAAAATACCTGGAATGCCACTTTTCAATCTTGCATCTACAACTTCATTGGCTATAAAGGAGGAATCGACGATTTGCTTACCCCCTACGAATGCATGCTGTGAATCGAAATTAACTTACCCAAAATCGCCTCAATCTCAAAGCAAGGACCTTAGCTAGCAAATTATAGAAACTGCCAACCAGACTAATTGGTCTATAATCCCCTGGAGTAACAGCCCACACTTTTTTCGGGATCAATGTAATGAAGGTCGCATTAAAACTTTTCTTGAAACACCTGTTATCATGAAAAAAACTTGAACACCTCCATCACCTCATCCTTCACCACTTCCTAGCACTAAAATATATTATTTTTTTAAAGGAAATCTTAAAGATCTGAATATGACGGATTGATTAAGCGTTGGGGTTTCTTTGGGCAAGTCGAGGATGACTTTATTTTTTAAATCGAATGGTTAGAGGATGATGAAAAGACATCCTCTCATGTTCACACGATGAGGGATGGGAGACCTTGAGTGACCCTTAGATCTAGAGTGAGTTATTTATTTGAGGGAGTGAGTTTTTTTGTATTTATGTTACAAAACTAATCATTACTAAACTTGAGCATCACATTGTTAAAGCCAAATTTTTATAAGAAAATAATGTTGGAGAAAAGTTTTTATCCAAAAGATATCATTGACACCATCAGATGTGAAGTTGCCTTTCAGGTTCCAAAGAAAACAATTCCCATTGATAAGGTCAATCACCGTTTCATGTAGAACTTTTTTTGAAAAAGCAAAATTTTCAGCCATGCACTTATGTGCAGTTTCTAGAGAAACAAATCGTTTTTGTCTAAATAAATTGATATGTGATGAAGATGAAAAACCAACAAATAAAACAACAAATGTTGTGTAGAACGAAGTTTTCCAGAATCTATAATAATTACTTTTATAATGATATATTTATATTCAAGATGTTCTCCTTAATTTATTCTTTTTATTTTGTTTTTTCCTTAGTATTTTGCTTATGTGTAATTTAATTGAAAAAGTGTTATGCCGTGCGTTTAACAATAAGTATACAAGGGCGGATCCGTAAATAAACTTCGGTGGTGGCACAAATCCGAAATAAACTTCGGTGGTGGCACAAATTAGTACTATTACATAATTTTTAAAAAAATTTACAATTGTCCCTTACACGTTCTCATACGTTGAAGACATTGAATTACATCATCATCATCTGTAATCGGTGGCGGACGCAGAGATTTTTCCAACCGGGGGCACAAATTTAATAAAGTTTACAAATCATAATTATCCACTACGCAATTCCATACTTTGAAAACGTTGAAGTACATCATTATTTGTAATTCTCCTAAACAAATCTTTTTCAATCAAACATACAAGACAATAATTTAAAAATTGATCACAAATTCAGCTTCGTAGATACATCTTGACAATATTCATGACAATGAAGCATCTTTCCACCCTTGTTGTTGCTACCCTCAAAATCAATGCTAACTACAAATAAATAGACATTTCCTGCCGGCAAAATCAACTACTTAAACCCCAAATTAAAATGCTCTAATTTTAGATTAAATTAATAGACATTTCCTAGGAAGATATTAAACACACAAATTTAGAAAATAAAACAAACCCATTAAGATGAACGATTATCATAACGCAGAAGGAAGGGGCAATACAAGTATACAACCATAAGGATTATGGACTAAATAATTTTGGAAAATGAAGAAGAAAGAGCAAATAAATATTTGAGTGAAGAGAGAGAGGCATGAACTCACCAAATTCGCCTAGCCGCCTAGGAATTCTTCTTCCTTTTGGTCTGAATCGAGCAGGGACTCTGCTGCTGTTGACTGTTGAGTGTTGTTGTTGCCGTCCGGTGGTCACCTAGTCGGAATCGTCGATTCGTCGGATGGAGACGTCAGGCGTGGAGGCTGGGGTGGCGGCTAGGGGCCTAGGGCTGGGATGAGGGAAGCCTGGAAGCTGGATGGGATGGGAGACATGATTGGAATTTGGGAAAAGGGGATTCAAAATTTAAGTCTGTGTCTGTTTCCGGAAGAGAGAGACTGACAGTAAAAAAATAATATTTTTACTCAAGTGGGGCAATTTGTATAAATTTGATAGAAGTAGGGTAAATTGTAAAATTTAACAGATTATTATTTATATAAAAAAACAAATTCTTTAAAAATAAAATCATGTGGCAACCGCCCCAGACCCTAAAACCCCCGTCCACGCCACTGTCTCTAACGCATTAACATTTAACAAGTCTTTTTCAATAAAAATATATAAAATAGTCGTTTAAAAATTAATCAAATATTTGATTTCGTAAATCATCTTGATAATATTCAAAAATCAAAAACCCTAATTTCGAATAAATAGAAGGATTAATATAATGTTTGGTCTCTGGACATGTCGAAAATCCAATAAATTTGCCCCTCCCGGACCTTTAGAATTTGGTCCCTGGGAGGGGGCAAATTGGTCCGAAAATGCATGTCCAGTGACCTAATTCTATTATTTTTTTGTCCGGGGACCAAAACATTGATTTTCGACATGTTCAGGGACCAAATTATTATTTAATTCTAAATAGAAATAATTCAAACAAATTCAATAATCAAGTAATCTATCTATTAATCATTACTAAAATAGAAGTCAATGCTGTCACGTGGTGGCTTTCTGTTAAATGCTTAAAGTTTTAAAAGAATTTTAAGTTTCCACGTGTCACTTTCTTATGAATCATAATAGTAATGATTTTTTTTACCAACATTTCAAATTTGGTTACTGATAAAAGTTTTAAGATAAAAAGTTATTGATAAAAGTTTTTATCACATTTGATTTTATATTATTAGCTAGATTAGAATAAATTTTATCACATTTAATTTTATATGTGTTTCACTTGATTAAGTCTTCTCAATTCTCATCATTTTCACTTTCCTACTATCGCTAGAACTTTTAGAGTACTATGGCTATTCTATTTTCTTTCAGTCTTCTACAAACAGTGCAAATCAAATAGAATAAAATCTCTTTGGGTTTTTTATTTATTTTATTAATAATGAAATTTTAATAAACAAATATTTTTCAAATTAAAATTTATTTATTCATTCAAAACAATCTATTTCAAATTTAAATTATGTTTATCTCTTCTAAACAACATGTGTTCCTCTATCTATAAATAATATTAGACAATTGAAATGTTTTCTTACTCCATCATCATTTGCAAGAGAGTTTAACTGTTGTAATTTATTCCTTTTAAATTTTAACTTACCTCTCTCAAAATGTTTAGTTGTGTTTTTTTTCTTCTCAGGTTTTACAATACACACATATGCTAAAAGTGAATGAGAAAATTAAGGTACGTACATGTGTGTGTGTGTGTGTGTATTTCTAACAATATAATGAATTAACTTACCAATTATAGCATGCTTTATAATTTTTTTAATGCTGCTCTATGGCTAATTATGCATGTGTGTATGTTTTTTTTTTAACTCATTATGTCTAAAGTTTTCTTACAACATGACATGCATGAGAGTAAGGGCATATTGAGTGTTATACCAATTATGGACAATTGGACATGCATATATCACCTAGGATTTCATTTGTTTACTTTTTTTTAGTATATTTAGTTTGTATATTTTATCATAATGAAATCATCCACAAGATCTTATAAAGTAAAAAACAAAAGATGTTTCTATTGTTCCTTTTTTCTTCTTCTTATATCGATGTTGTTAAGCCTAATCTTATTTTCATTTTTGTATGTATTAAACTCATCAATGTATTTGTATATAAAAGAACATAATATTCAAGAATTCCATATTTTAACCAAGTTAATTGACATTTACAATATTATCTCTTTCTCCATTTTTAATAAGTTTTATGACTAGTAACAGAACAAAGATTAATGTAATATCATGTTACATGTAAAGATCATGTGGTCATCTCTCTTGATTCTTTTGTATCTTAAAATTTTGATAAATAAAATTGTTTTCAATTAAGAATATTTAAACATTTGTCACCAATTTGATTAATAACATTATCATAATTAAGAAAGATAATTATTTTTTTAGGAATTATAAAAAAAATCAATTCCCTACTATTTCAATTTTTATTTGTTTTAAATTTAAGATAGAAATTATTCCGTTGTTAACTATTTTTAAATTACTAATTATTCTGATAAATTTAAGAAACTATTAATTTCATTATTTTATTTTATCTTGAAGTAAATTGAGTTGATCCATTGGTAGTTGATTAAGTAAATTTGAAATTTATACTACCCGTCCGTCTCTGCAACAATTTCATAAGATAATAGATTTATTTAATTATTTTTTTATATTATATTAAATATTCATATATTAATTTCAGTATTTACCCTATTTTAGATTCGTTCAAAAGATTCTAATTATAACGTGTTTGGAAAATTCTCTTATAATAAACAACTTTTGCAAAAAAAAAATCTTAAAATCGTGCATCGCTTGGGTACAACCTTGTCTATTAACTATTACTAAAATAGAAGCCACAACTGCCACGTGGCAGCTTTCTGTAAAATGACTGCCACGTGTCATTTTAATAAGTTCTTTTTTTGCGGATATATGTTATCATATTTGATTTACTGATAAAACCATTTACTAATAAAAGTGTAAAATTGCGAATATGATAAGTTTGATATTACGTTAGTATAATATATTCTTGATCACATTTGATTTTATACGGTTAATTTAGGATAATTTTTTTTGCGAATAGATGTTATCACATTTGATTTAATGATAAAACTTTTTACTAATAAAAATTTAAAATTGCGGATAGGATAAGTTTGATTTTAAGTTAGTATAGAATATTCTTGATCACATTTGATTTGATAAAATCATTTACTAATAAAAATTTTAAATTGTGGATATGATAAGTTTGATTTTACGTAGACTTTTAGTTAAGCCTAAATATGTCTGCTGAAAGCATTTCAGTAGATAGAAAGCATTAAACATTTTACAACTTAAATCAATTTAGACTAAGTTAGGCAACTCCCGTTTATTAATTAATTCTTCCTACTGATAACTAGTTATCAGTTGCTAGTTGCTGATACTGTTATGAAACAAAAGTCATGGATGAACAGTAGCCTATGGTGAATAGGTGTAAGAAATTGTATGCCAAACATTCAATGTTTGGAAAATTGTAAGTGTGTTGCTCGGTTATAAATACCGAAAGCGATGCTATGCTCTGAAGGCGAAATCGAACCATTCACTCTGAATAATATTCTCTCTCTCTATCTCTCATACACTCTTTGTTCTATTTTGTGGTTACTTTATAACACGTTATCAGCACGATTGTTCTACTGTTAACAATCTCAATCGGTAAAATTTTCTACCGATATAGTTTTTATTTTATGTCTCTGGTTTATTTCAATATATATCGTATATCACCATTATTAAGAAAATGTTGGCTGAGTCACCGTCGATAATATATGGTGAGATGATGAAATAATAATTTATTATTTAACGCATAATATATATGTTCGTTGATACTTGTGCGGAAATAACCTCAAGCTATAAATCGAATATATATATATATATATATATATATATATATATATATATATATATATATATTTCAATTCTATATATGAATAACTTTATATACATATATATTTATTATAAACTTACAAACACCCACAGAAAGGCTTGTGAAAGCGTGGCGTGAATATATATGTATGCTATATAATAGTTGTTGTATAAAGTTGATGGAAAAATATTCATGAGTTATTTTATTTATTGCTCCTAATAAGTTTTATATTTATTCATAATATAAATGCAATTCTATTAAATCAGAATTTTTACATTTTACCCCTATCCTATAACTGCTAGTTACCGATTTTATTTATCTCCTCCAACGGTAATAAACGGCTAGTTAACGGTCATAAACGGTCTTTTTTTTTCTCCATATATACCGCAACATCTTAATAGATTACTCACATTTTTACTATCTCCTTACAAACTCTCAATATCATATCTTCTTCTACAAAATGTTCCTCCAATGTTGATGATTATTATCATACTTGTTATTGCGTGCACCGCATTGGTTTTTTTTGTTGTTGCCGAATTCCTCCAAACGATTTTCAGATTTTTATTATCTATCTTTGTATCATGTATGTCATGTTAGCAGCATAATAGCTTTCAACATACATTTTAACATGTACTGATTGATTATCGTATGAATAAAATTTTCATGTCATCATTTTATTAATATATATGTTTCATTTTTATAGTTTTTCTTCACAAATGGCAAACATTGCTAAGCTTGAATTTGAAAGGCTCGACATAACGGAAAAATTATATGTCTTGGAAAATAGATGCCGAAACCCACCGGCCGCTAAAAGCCTCGAAAATACTATCCAACAAAGTAATAATGAATGGATAAGTAATCAACACCGGCTCAAGCCATGATTTTCCTACGACACCACGTCCACGAAGACCTAAAGATGGAGTACTCACGGTTAATGATCCACTGCCTTTTTGGGAGAGTTTGAACGAAAGATATGACCATTTGAAAACGGTCATTCTCCCAAAAGCACACTATGATTGAATTCATATCCGCCTACAAGATTTTAAAACCATCAATGAATATAGTTCAATGATGTATAGAATAACCTCATAGCTTGAAATTATGGGGAAACCATCATCGAATATGATATGTTGGAGAAGACTTTCTCCACATTTCATGCCTCGAATATGCTCTATGCCCAGCAATATCGAGAAAAGGGTTTTAAAAGGTACTCGAATTGATCTTTGCCTCCTTGTAGCTGAATAAAATAATGAGATTCTAATGAAAAATCATGAATCTCGACCAAGCTGAAAGTTCACCTCATTCCCTGGCGAATGGGACTATGTATGATGAAGGCCAAGAGCGTGGGCGTGGCGTGGTAGTGGTCGTGGTCGGTGGTCGGCCGTGGTCGAGGCCAAGGAAATCATGGACAAGGCCGGTCGTGGTCGAAATCAAGGCCGAGGAAGAGGCCGTGGACGAAATAACTTTATCGCCGCCATCATCATCATCCGTATAATGGAAATTCCTCTCGCCACCGAAGTGAACGAGATGATGATAGAAACACCTCTTCGAGTAGGCAAAATGTGCGTCAAACAATGAAGAAAGTTCATGTTTTAGGTGTGGCATGACAGCCACTGGCACGCACATGCCGAACGGCCAAACATCTAGTTGATCTTTATGAGAGATCACAAAAGGAAAGAATGTAGAGACAAATTTCCTTGAAAATGATCCTCGAAGATCTTCATTTTGATTTCGGTGATATGGTATTGACGTCGACATGACCAATACCATTAGTGATGATATTGGTCATGAACAATAAATTAACATAGGAATGAAGCTATGGTCCGAGTTTAAGATAAAAGCTGTGGAAAAAGTAACATGTTGTTATGTATGAACATTATATGCTTTCCCTATGTATACTAGCATGCTTACAATAAAGTTTATATATGTATTTTGCATTCAATGTGTTATCATATTTATTCATCTTATTTTTTCTTTCTCTCATATTGAAATAGATCACAAATATGTTTGAATCCAAAATCAAAGGAGATTTATGTCTGCAGACAGCAAATAGCTACTACGCATACCATACTTAAAAATAAGAAATATTTTTCTTATCTCAAAATTGACAATGCTAATGTCAACACTATATCTGGTAATGCCAAAATAATTGAAGGATTTGGCAAGGCAATTTTCCTAATGTCTGGAGGCACGAAATTCATGATAAATAATGCATTGTTCTCTCCTAAGTCTCAAAGAAACTTGTTAAGTTTCAAAGACATTCGTCTGAATGGATATCATATTGAGACTATGAATAAGGGGAATGATGAATATCTTTGCATTACCTCAAACACTTAGGAAAGCAAGTGTATATTGGAAAAATTGTCATCTCTATCATCGGATTGTATAGTACAATCATAAGAATATTTGAATCATATTCTACGGTAAACACGAAGTTTTGAAAACATTTAAAAGCTTGGCATGATCGGGGATCAATAATGATGCGTAGGGTATTGAGAATTCTAGTGGTCATCCATTGAAAAACAGAAGATTTTCAATCTAATGAACTCCATTGTGAGGCTTGTTCTCAGGAAAGTTGATAATTAGACCATCACCAACTAAAGTTGGATATGAATCACCATCGTTTTGGAACGAATCGTGGTGATATATGTGGACCTATCCATCCACCAAGTGGACCATTCCAATACTTTATGGTATTGATTGATGCTTCTAGCAAATGGTCGCACGTATGTCTATTATCAACTCAATACGGCATTTGCCAAGTTCCTTGCACAAATAATCAACCGAGAGCACAATTCCCCATTATATGATCAAGAAAGTTAGACTTGATAATGCCGGTGAATTTACATCTCAAGCATTCAATGATTATTGTATGGCAATAGGATTGATGTTGAACATCCAAGAGCCCATGTTCATACACAAAATGGTTGGGTGAATCGTTGATCAAACGTATTCAACTTATGCCGCACCATTAATGATGAGAACAAAGCTCCCTACTTCGTATGGGGTCATGTTGTTTTACATGCAACAAGACCGATTCGCCTCAAGCCAAGTGTGCATATCAAATACTCCCCATACGTTGGCATTCTGCAGAGCCGAATCTATCCCATCTAAGAGTTTTTGGTTGTGCGGTATATGTACCAATTGCTCCACCACAACGCACAAAGATGGGACCACAAAGGAGATTGAGTATATGTTGGGTATGAATCCCCTTCTATAATAAAATATCTTGAACCAAAAACGGGTGACGTTTACTAAGACGCTGCCGATTGTCATTTTAATGAAGACAAGTTTCCACCTTTAGGTGAAGAGGGAAACAAGTGGGAAGAGAGATCAAATGGTGCACATCATCGTTATTGCACCTTGACCCTCCCACAAAGCAACGTGAACTGAAGTTCAAAAGATCATACATTTACAAAATGTAGCAAATCAATTGCCGATGCATTTATAGATACAAAGAGAGTGACAAAGTCACATGTAGCCGCTATAAATGCTCCCCGCCCGAATTGAAATACCAAAAGGGCTACCAAATGATAAAATGACAAATGAATCTAAGACACGCCTCAAGCGTGACGACCCATTGGTTCAAAGGATAAAAATCTCAAAAAGAAAGTGATTGAAAATCCCCAATCACATGAAAGTGTTCCTAAGAAACACACGATCGTGAAATTGTTCCGTAAGAAACACACGATCATGCAAATCTAGTAAGCCCTCAGCAGTAATGATAACCATGAGATTTCCATTAATTACATGTGTAATGGAAAAATATGGAACCGAGATGAAATGGAGAATATTGATGATATATTCTCTTATTCGGTATCCCAAGAAATTAATGACTCGGACCGATGATCCCGAACCAAAATCAGTATCCGAATGTCAAAAGAGGCATGACAAGATCAAATGGATAGATGCCATGAAGGTGAATTAAATTCGAATAAACGAAAAGTATTTGGATCTATCGTTCACACCAAGCCGTGAAACCCATGGATACGATGGATTTTTGTTCGAAGCGAAATGAGAAAATGAGATTGTGAGATACAAGGCTCGCCTTTGCACAAGGTTTTTCTCAAAGGCCCGATTGATTATGAAGAAACGTATTCTCCTCGTAATGGATGCTATTACGCTCAGATATCTAATCAACTTATCGATTTCAAAAATCTAGATATGCATCTCATGGATGTTGTAACGGCTTATTTATACGGATCATTAGATGCCGATATTTATATGAGAATTCCCGATGGAATTGTCTCAAGCACCGAGCTCAAAGCCCAAAGAATTATGTGCAATTAAACTACAACGATCATCGTATGGATTGAAGCAATCCGGCGCATGTGGTATAATTGCTTAAGTGAGCATTTGTTAAAAGACGATATGTGAATGATCAATTATGTCCGTGTGTCTTTATAAAGAATACGACAGCTTGATTTGCTATTATCGCCGTCTATGTAGATGATCTCAATATCATTGAACTCCCAAGGAAATCCAAGAAGCGTTGATTACCTAAAGGGAGAATTTGAAATGAAAGATCTTGGGCGCACTAAATATCGCCTTGGTTTACAATAGAACACTTGCATAGTGGAAAATTTGTACACCAATCAAATTACACAAAAAGGGTTTTGAAGCGCTTTTATATGGATAAGGCAAACCCTCTCACTAACCCCATGATTAATAGATCACCGAATGTTGAAAAGATCCATTTCGTCCTTGTGAAGAATGAAGAGATACTTGGTCCTCAAGTACCATACTTAAGTGCTATGGAGCTCTTATGTACCTTGCTAATTGTACTGCACTCGATATAGCATTTGCTACAAATCTATTGGCAAGATATAGTTCATCTCCATCACGAGACACCGGAATGGTATCAAGCACATATTTCGTTATCTTCAAGGGACGATCGATTTGAGATTATTTTATCCCAAAGGATCAAAGGATGAATAGTTGGTTTTGGTGATGGTGTTATTTGTCCGATCCTCATAAGGCCGATCACATCGGCTATGTCTTCACGATGGGTGGTACCGCATTTCGGCGCTTCAAAAGCAAACGCTAGTTGCTACATCATCAAATCATGCCGAGATGATCGCACTTCATGAAGCTAGTCGAGAGTGTGTATGGCTTCGATCTATGACTCAAGATATTCAAAATGCAAGCTGACTACTCACAACAAAGACCCGACAGTATTATTTGAAGACAATGCCGCATGTGTCGCCCAAAGTAAAGAGGATACATCAAAAGTGACAGTCCAAACATATCCCCAAGCTCTTTTTATACACTCAAGAACTTGAAAAGAAGAAAGAGGTCAAGATCCAATATGTTCGATCAAGTGATAATGTCAAGATTTATTTACGAAGGCACTCCCACTACAACCTTCGAAAGCATGTTCACAAATATCGGAACCTACTTAGATTTACAGGTGATTTCTCGACCCTTGTGGGCTCATGGAAGATATGGTCGTACTTTTTCCTTTATCATGGTTTTTT
>CM028379.1:125721110-125752304 GCA_013146195.2 Codonopsis lanceolata | reverse complement strand
GTCTTGGGGGATTTAGGAGGTTTACATTGATTTTTGGCTAACGGCGAAAAAGGATACAATTGATATATACACACACACCACAATACTACTAATTAGAATGGACGGACCTCCGACATTAGCCTTATCCCTATCTCCGCCGATAGAATTCGGGATTTTAATTTCTTCCCGATCCCTGCCCCGATAAGTGTCGGACCCGACGCACGTGGAGATAAAACTCGAATCCCGACAAAATAAAATTTGACAAACATAATCGAGAAGTGGGAAACGCATTGTATATTTGTATCACTGATTTCAAATTTTCTTTTGTTGCTGTTTTACTGTTCTCATGATTTTTTTTTTATAAATATCGTATGCTACATAATTTGAATCTCTTCTCCTCCATTAAGATAAATTTTTATGGCGCTAGAAAGTGAACATCAAAAGTTCAAGACTGGTAAGACATTGAGCAGGCTCCATGTATTCTGGTCAGAGATAGTATAAGCTGGAGTCCAAGTGATATAGGCAGGATGGGCCAAAACTCTTAAAAAAATTAAAATAGTTATCATAGCAAAACCAACAAATCAGTGTTTGTGAATCAAACACATATAAATGGAGATTGAAAAATGAAAATAAAAGATGAATTTCATAGTTACCCTAATATACAACCAATAATGTTTTAATGATCCATTTCAAAATAAGTGTCTCGGGACGGAAGAGTATTGATTAGAAGCAGAAAATTAAGCAGTAGACACGAACAACACACATTTAAGTGAATCAGAGCACTTACAAGTATGAAGCAACTAAAATTAAAGTTCAGAGTGAGAGAGAACGTTAGTCATCCAAACTCCCCCTCCCTCCCTCCCCTCCCCCAACTTTTTAAACAAAATTATATGAACAGAGAAAACGACAATATTGGAGACTTTACAGATTGGAATCTTACAGAACTCGTTGAATAAAACTAATCTCAGAGAACAAAGGAAAATATTCTCCCATAAACAGGTACAGCTAAAAACAAATTGATAGAAGAAATTTGGAGCTAGTAAAAAGACAGAGGATCGATCCCCACACACATATACACACACACAAACTCAAACACACCTTCAACCGAAGTTTGATGGTAACCAAACAAAAAATAAAGAAGCAATCGAAAAATAGAAAAGGGGGCATACCTTCTGAATTGTGAATTTGCAAATCTGGGGAAGAAGATTCTGATTTCTGACAGAAGACGAATGAGGAGAGTGAGACAGAAGAGGGAAGATATGATTTTCTGGCAAGTGAGACTGTGGGAGTCGGGAGGCTGGGAAGCGGAAGCTTTGCGAACGGAGGAATGGGGAGTGAAGTCTCTCTGAAGACCGAAGAGAAACTGAGAAAGGGATAGAGAATAGCGACTTAGGGTTTACAACTTTACATTTAACTCTAGACAATATTACAAAATAATAATAACAATAATTAGTCGGGACGGGTTGGGAATTCCGACGGGATTGAAAAGTTTTCCGAATCCCGTTCCGAAATAAATCGCGACGAAAAAAATCCCGAAAAAGTCGGGATCGAATTATGTTAGGTCCGGGATCGACAGAGTCGAGACTGCCCAAAAACTGAATTTTGCCTACTACTACTAGTAGTAGTAGCTCCATTCTCTAAAAATAAATCGATTATTCTTCAAAGATTTACTTTTTTCAATTATTGGTTTAATTATTCTTCTTGTCTTTAGATTAGTGTTTATTTTTAGTTTTTACTAAAATTTAAAGAATTATATTTTCATCCGCAGGTGGTGTAAAAAAAACTTACCAAATTTTTTTTATATAATCTAATATACAATAGTTCATATTCACACACGCACAATCGACTAAAGACATCTCCCACCACGGTTCAAACGAAATATTTCTCTCGAAAAGACCTCTTCCTTTACAAATCCCTTTCCATACACCGAAACCGAAAGGGATGTCTATTGCATTGGGAGCCACTCATGCTCCCCTTCCCCATATTTACCAACCACCACTCCCTCCTCCACAAGGCATTGGCTCCATCATCTATTACACAACCACTTGCCAAGAAGTGCTGAATTAAACAAACTTAATTTCTTCAATCCAAGGCCTCCTTCCTTAATCCCGAACACAATGTCTCCCACTTCACCAGCTTGCGCTCTTCCCCTTCCCTTCCTAGAGAAATCCCTTTCAAGCTTCTCTATCTTCTCTCTGACCGACAGACACATCACAAAAACAGATAAAAAATACGTGGGAATACATGATAAAGCGTTCTTCACCAAGGTTAACCTACCCGCTTTGGACATCAATTGTTTCTTCCACCCCGCCAACCGCCGATCTATTTTCTCAATCACCGAATTCCACATAGCCTTATCTTAATAGGAAGCACCAATCGGCAATCCTAGATAAGTGGCAGGGAGCTTTGAAGACTTACACCCAAAGACCGAAGCCAAGTGTTCAACATCTGCCACATTTCCTACCGGGAGAATAACACTATTCTTATATTGACTCTTAATCCTGATATCATGTAAAAGAAAGAGAGAACTAATCGAAGATATCCCATCTGTTGAATTTCTGCGTCACAGAAAATAAGAGTATCATGTGCAAATAACAGATGTGAAACCATAACTTCCGATTCCTTGGGCGTCCCACACTTAAATCGCTAATGAAACCCCCTGCCACAGCTTCGTCTAAAATTATGCTCAACGCCTCCATTACCATAATGAAAAGGAAAGGAGAGAGGGATCCCCTGTCGCAAACCCCCAGAGCTCGGAAAAAATCCCGCAGGTTCCCATTAACCGACAATGAGAAACGAATCGTGGAAATGCAAAACCGTATCCATTCTATCCATTTGACGCTAAAGTTCATCTTCTATAATAGATAAAGCAAAAAGTCTCAATTAACATTATCATATGCCTTTTCTATATCTAGTTTACACAAAATACCTGGAATGCCACTTTTCAATCTTGCATCTACAACTTCATTGGCTATAAAGGAGGAATCGACGATTTGCTTACCCCCTACGAATGCATGCTGTGAATCAGAAATTAACTTACCCAAAATCTGCCTCAATCTCAAAGCAAGGACCTTAGCTAGCAAATTATAGAAACTGCCAACCAGACTAATTGGTCTATAATCCCCTAGAGTAACAGCCCACACTTTTTTCGGGATCAATGTAATGAAGGTCGCATTAAAACTTTTCTCGAAACACCTGTTATCATGAAAAAAACTTGAACACCTCCATCACCTCATCCTTCACCACTTCCTAGCACTAAAATATATTATTTTTTTAAAGGAAATTTTAAAGATCTGAATATGACGGATTGATTAAGCGTTGGGGTTTCTTTGGGCAAGTCGAGGATGACTTTATTTTTTAAATCGAATGGTTAGAGGATGATGAAAAGACATCCTCTCATGTTCACACGATGAGGGATGGGAGACCTTGAGTGACCCTTAGATCTAGAGTGAGTTGTTTATTTGAGGGAGTGAGTTTTTTTGTATTTATGTTACAAAACTAATCATTACTAAACTTGAGCATCACATTGTTAAAGCCAAAATTTTATAAGAAAATAATGTTGGAGAAAAGTTTTTATCCAAAAGATATCATTGACACCATCAGATATGAAGTTGCCTTTCAGGTTCCAAAGAAAACAATTCCCATTGATAAGGTCAATCACCGTTTCATGTAGAACTTTTTTTGAAAAAGCAAAATTTTCAGCCATGCACTTATGTCGCAGTTTCTAGAGAAACAAATCGTTTTTGTCTAAATAAATTGATATGTGATGAAGATGAAAAACCAACAAATGTTGTGTAGAACGAAGTTTTCCAGAATCTATAATAATTACTTTTATAATGATATATTTATATTCAAGATGTTCTCCTTAATTTATTCTTTTTATTTTGTTTTTTCCTTAGTATTTTGCTTATGTGTAATTTAATTGAAAAAGTGTTATGCCGTGCGTTTAACAATAAGTATACAGTGGCGGATCCAGAAATAAACTTCGGTGGTGGCACAAATTAGTACTATTACATAATTTTTAAAAAAAATTACAATTGTCCCTTACACGTTCTCATACGTTGAAGACATTGAATTACATCATCATCATCTGTAATCGGTGGCGGACGCAGAGATTTTTCCAACCGGGGGCACAAATTTAATAAAGTTTACAAATCATAATTATCCACTACGCAATTCCATACTTTGAAAACGTTGAAGTACATCATTATTTGTAATTCTCCTAAACAAATCTTTTTCAATCAAACATACAAGACAATAATTTAAAAATTGATCACAAATTCAGCTTCGTAGATACATCTTGACAATATTCATGGCAGTGAAGCATCTTTCCACCTTTGTTGTTGCTACCCTCAAAATCAATGCTAACTACAAATAAATAGACATTTCCTGCCGGCAAAATCAACTACTTAAACCCCAAATTAAAATGCTCTAATTTTAGATTAAATTAATAGACATTTCCTAGGAAGATATTAAACACACAAATTTAGAAAATAAAACAAACCCATTAAGATGAACGATTATCATAACGCAGAAGGAAGGGGCAATACAAGTATACAACCATAAGGATTATGGACTAAATAATTTTGGAAAATGAAGAAGAAAGAGCAAATAAATATTTGAGTGAAGAGAGAAAGGCATGAACTCACCAAATTCGCCTAGCCGCCTAGGAATTCTTCTTCCTTTTGGTCTGAATCGAGCAGGGACTCTGCTGCTGTTGACTGTTGAGTGTTGCTGTTGCCGTCCGGTGGTCACCTAGTCGGAATCGTCGATTCGTCGGATGGAAACGTCAGGCGTGGAGGCCGGGTGGCGCTAGGCCTAGGCCTAGGGTGGGATGAAGGAAGCTTTGGAAGTCGGATGGGATGGGAGACGGATTGGAATTTGGGAAAAGGGGATTCAAAATTTAAGTCTGTGTCTGTTTCCGGAAGAGAGAGACTGACAGTAAAAAAATAATCTTTTTACTCAGGTGGGGCAATTTGTATAAATTTGATAGAAGTAGGGTAAATTGTAAAATTTAACAGATTATTATTTATATAAAAAACAAATTCTTTAAAAATAAAATCATGTGGCAACCGCCCCAGACCCTAAAACCCCCGTCCACGCCACTGTCTCTAACGCATTAACATTTAACAAGTCTTTTTCAATAAAAAAAATATAAAATAGTCGTTTAAAAATTAATCAAATATTTGATTTCGTAAATCATCTTGATAATATTCAAAAATCAAAAACCCTAATTTCGAATAAATAGAAGGATTAATATAATGTTTGGTCCTGGACATGTCGAAAATCAATGTTTTCGTCCTCGGACAAAAAAATAATAGAATTTGGTCCCTGAACATGTATTTTTAGACCAATTTGCCCCCTCCCACCTTTAGAATTTGGTCCCTGGGAGGGGGCAAATTGGTCCGAAAATGCATGTCCAGTGACCTAATTCTATTATTTTTTTGTCGATTGATGTTCGAGGACCAAATTATTATTTAATTCTAAATAGAAATAATTCAAACAAATTCAATAATCAAGTAATCTATCTATTAATCATTACTAAAATAAAAGTCAATGCTGTCACGTGGTGGCTTTCTGTTAAATGCTTAAAGTTTTAAAAGAATTTTAAGTTTCCACATGTCACTTTCTTATGAATCATAATAGTAATGATTTTTTTTACCAACATTTCAAATTTGGTTACTGGTAAAAGTTTTAAGATAAAAAGTTATTGATAAAAGTTTTTATCACATTTGATTTTATATTATTAGCTAGATTAGAATAAATTTTATCACATTTAATTTTATATGTGTTTCACTTGATTAAGTCTTCTCAATTCTCATCATTTTCACTTTCCTACTATCGCTAGAACTTTTAGAGTACTATGGCTATTCTATTTTCTTTCAGTCTTCTACAAACAGTGCAAATCAAATAGAATAAAATCTCTTTGGGTTTTTTATTTATTTTATTAATAATGAAATTTTAATAAACAAATATTTTTCAAATTAAAATTTATTTATTCATTCAAAACAATCTATTTCAAATTTAAATTATGTTTATCTCTTCTAAACAACATGTGTTCCTCTATCTATAAATAATATTAGACAATTGAAATGTTTTCTTACTCCATCATCATTTGCAAGAGAGTTTAACTGTTGTAATTTATTCCTTTTAAATTTTAACTTACCTCTCTCAAAATGTTTAGTTGTGTTTTTTTTCTTCTCAGGTTTTACAATACACACATATGCTAAAAGTGAATGAGAAAATTAAGGTACGTACATGCCTCTGTGTGTGTGTGTGTTTAACAATATAATGAATTAACTTACCAATTATAGCATGCTTTATAATTTTTTTAATGCTGCTCTATGGCTAATTATGCATGTGTGTATGTTTTTTTTTAAACTCATTATGTCTAAAGTTTTCTTACAACATGACATGCATGAGAGTAAGGGCATATTGAGTGTTATACCAATTATGGACAATTGGACATGCATATATCACCTAGGATTTCATTTGTTTACTTTTTTTTAGTATATTTAGTTTGTAAAGTTTTTTTTTATCATAATGAAATCATCCACAAGATCTTATAAAGTAAAAAACAAAAGATGTTTCTATTGTTCCTTTTTTCTTCTTCTTATATCGATGTTGTTAAGCCTAATCTTATTTTCATTTTTGTATGTATTAAACTCATCAATGTATTTGTATATAAAAGAACATAATATTCAAGAATGCCATATTTTAACCAAGTTAATTGACATTTACAATATTATCTCTTTCTCCATTTTTAATAAGTTTTATGACTAGTAACAGAACAAAGATTAATGTAATATCATGTTACATGTAAAGATCATGTGGTCATGTGAAACTTGATCATTGAATGTAGGAGATTCTTGAAGAGAATTGGCTAATCAAGAAGGAATTCGTCATTTGTATTGATAATCTCTGTGTATTACACATACAACTTTATTCTGGTATATATACAGCTTAGGTAGAGATTAGGTAGAAACAGAAAACTAATCTCACCTAACATACAAACTGACATAACAGTTTCTAACCAAACAATTCACTCGCTACCCCTCAGGAATAGAGGAATTACACCCGCTACCCTTCAGTTTCATCCAGTCTTCAGGACTGTGCACTTGGGCCCCTTGAACTTTAATCTGATAGTGATGTTGATCAGCCTCTTCATTGTTGTGTATGTTAACATCCCCCCTCAAGTTGGAAGTCTGAACAAATATGTTGAGGACTGGCAACTTGTGCAGAAGATGTGAAAAATGAGGAGAGGGCAGAGCCTTTGTAAACAAGTCTGCAGGTTGTTCAAGGGAGGCAATGTATTTGGTTGATATTAAGCCTTTTTGAAGCATTCCTCTGACCAAGTGACAGTCTATGTCAATATGTTTGGTTCTTTCATGGAATACAGGATTGACAGAGATGTGAATGGCAGATTGATTATCACAAAGATAGAGGAGCAGTAGTTTAGAGGAGATATGGAAGTCTTTGAGGAGGGAAATTAACCATTTAATTTACCATCTACCGAGGATCTACCGTTGGTTGTTTCTTGCATTTCCAGGATACAAGTGAGCTGCCTAGGTAAATGCAGTAGCCTGTCAAGGATTTTCTGGTGATTGGGCAGGCAGCCCAATCTGAATCACAGTAAGCTTTCAGATATGTGGATGAGTGAGATGGAAAGAGTAGACCTTGACCAGGAGCACCCTTGATGTATTTGATCAGCCTCAAAGCAGCTTGCCACTGATGGTCCATGGGATTTGCCATGAATTGGCTCAGAACTTGAACACTGTAAGTGATATCAGGTCTGGTGACTGAGAGATAGATTAATCTGCCAATTAGTCTTGTGATCTTTCTCAATTGGAGTAAGAGCAGGTTTGGCATTTGTCAGACCACAGTCAGTGATTATCTCCATTGCATATTTTTTCTGATGTAGGCATATGCCAGACTTGTTTCTTGCCACTTCAAGTCCAAGGAAATATCTTAGGGGGCCAAGATCTTTCACAGGAAACACAGATTTTAGATGATCCTTGACTTGAGTGATCAGATTTGAACTGGAGCCTGTAATGAGAAGATCATCTACATAGACAAGAAGAGCTATGAACTGAGAGTTAGTATTAAGGCAGAAGAGAGTATGATCATTTTGTGACTGTTTGAACCCATAGTTAATGAGAGTGGTGGATAGTTTTTCAAACCACTGTCTTGGTGCCTGTTTTAGGCCATATAGGGACTTGGATAGTTTGCAAACAAATGTAAGATGATGCTTGAGTTTGATTAGGGTAGTATCCAGGAGGAAGATCCATGTACACTTCTTCATGAAGATCTCCATGAAGAAATGCATTGGATACATCAAGCTGTGATATGGGCCATTGTTTGGCAGCTGCAGCAGCCAGCAGCACTTTGACAGAGGTCATTTTTGCTACTGGTGAGAATGTTTCACAGTAGTCAGTCCCTTCAGTTTGAGTGTAGCCTTTGGCCACAAGTCTGGCCTTGTATTTGTTGATGGTACCATCTGCATTGTGCTTAATTCTAAAGATCCATTTACAGCCTACAGTTTTCTTGTTGGCTGGAAGAGTTTGAAGGGTCCAGGTGTGATTGTTTTCTAGGGCCTGTAGCTCTTCAGTTATAGCCTGGCACCATAGGGGATCTGTGATGGCCTGTTGATAGGTTTTTGGTTCATGGAGAGTAGAGATATTGCAGGAGAAATTTCTGTAAGATGTAGAGACATTAGCATGGTTGCAGTATTTGGTGATAGGATAGGGTGTTGTGCAGTTAGTTGAGGGTTGAGTGAGGTTGTGAGGTAGGTTGGTGTAGTCTTTGAATTTGGTAGGGATGGTTTTGTGCCTTTGGGGCCTGGAATGTATAGATGGGAGAGTATTATTGGTGTCATTGATAATGGGAAGATGGGATTCAGTTTGGTTATCTTCTGTGTACTTGTCAGTGTCAGAGATATTGGTAGAGTTATTGGATTCAGTGGAAATAGGATTTTCTTCTTCAAGGATGGGGTTGGAGGTGTAGGTGGGAAATAGATTCTCTTGACAGGGTTGAGCAGGATTCTCTTGGAAAGGGAATATTGTTTCATAGAATACAACATCTCTGCTGTAAAAGACCTGATGAGTGTTGATGTTATACACTTTGTAAGCTTTTCTGTTACTAGGGTACCCAATGAAAATGCATTTTTGGGCTCTAGGAGATAGTTTGTCTCTATTGTGAGAGAGGGTTGAGGCATAGCAAAGACATCCTGTGGTTCTTAGATGATTGTAGGAGGGAGGAGATCCAAATAGGACTTCAAATGGAGTTTTGAACTTTAGTGACGTAACTAGGAAGTCTGCTTATCAAATAGGTAGCAAGTGAGTAGGCAGTCACCCCAAAATCTTTTGGGAAGGTTGGCTTGGAACCTTAGGGCTCTGGCAAGTTCAAGAAGGTGTCTGTGCTTCCTCTCAGCTCTTCCATTTTGCTGAGGGGTGTCAACACAGGTGCATTCATGTAAGAGGCCTTGTGATGCCAATAGGCTGCCAACACCATCATTGAGGAATTCAGTACCATTGTCAGTTCTAAGGTGTTTGACATTAGTTTTAAATTGATTTTTGACCATGTTAAGGAAAAACTGAAGAGTTTGATGGACCTGTGATTTGGCTTTTAGAAGGAAGGTCCATGTAACTCTAGAGTGATCATCAACAATGGTAAGGAATGATGTGCAGCCATCATAGGTGGCTTTTCTATAGGGACCCCATACATCACAAAGGTGTATGAGATCAAAGGGATTAGTACTGTGGGAAGTACTTAGTGGGAAAGGCGGTTTGTCTAGATAGATGGCAAATTTCACAAATGAACATTAGAGTAGAATCTAGCCGCATGTTAAGAGAACTAATGTGCTTTATAGACATGCATGTGAGCATGTCCTAGTCTGTGTGCCACAAATGTAGTTTATTAATAGGCTTTGTAATAGAAAAGGTATTGCTAAGTTTGTACGCATTTGAATTAAAGAATTTCTTGCACTCGTAATATGCGCTTGCTTGGGATTGCCCGATTCATTGAGGATAGTTTGTAGACCACCATCGATCTACCAATCTTCTTGAATGTCTTTTGAATAGGGTCCCGAATGTAGCATGATGAAGCGAGAGAAAGTTAGGCGTATATTGTTGTCACTAATGAGTTTACTTCCGTATATGAGATTGCATTGAAACTCGTGGGGCTAGGTAGACATCTTTTAATACAATGTCATTTGTCGTGAATACAAGGCCTTTATGTGTTATAGAGGAGGATTTTCCATTAGGTAGGTGAATCATAGTGTTAACAAAGCAGTAGGATTGGTGAGGCATTCAAGGGAGGTGGTGATGTGATGGTCGGCACCAAGATCAATAATCCACCAAGGTGTGATGGTTTTGTGTGAGCAAAGCAGAAAATTTTGGATCAGAATAGAGTTACCCGACATATGATCTTCGTGTGTCCATTTGAATGGAGTTGGCCGCAGAGTTGGCACTTTTATTGTTGAGAGTGACAACATTGTAGATAGAAGAGTTGTTCTTGGCCTTTCCTTTGTTTCTTGGCATGAGCCGCTTAAATCGGAGTTCATTTTCTTCTTGATCATCTTTCTTCTTGATTCCAAGGCTTTCTTTGACAGTTGAGTGCCACAACATTGAAAGCCATTGATAGAAGAGTTGTTCTTGGCCTTTCCTTTGTTTCTGGCATTTGTCTCTTTGATGAGAGTCAAAGCCACAAGGTGCCATTCTCGTTAAGAAGAAGCATTTGTCTCCTTTGATCGAGGAGTTTGGGAACTTCCTCGCATTTCTTGGTTTGGTAAACCTGTTTGTAGCAACTTTTCCCATGAGGCGAGGAAATATTTTCAAAGTTCATGGGGCTTTGTATCCTTT
Source organism: Codonopsis lanceolata (assembly GCA_013146195.2). NCBI lineage: Eukaryota > Viridiplantae > Streptophyta > Magnoliopsida > Asterales > Campanulaceae > Codonopsis > Codonopsis lanceolata. The sequence continues at coordinate 125,741,466 of CM028379.1, read as the reverse complement.
GGCCCTCTTCCAAAATAAGCATGGATACGCCTTGACTACGTAGGGAGGGATGCATTCTAAGAATTTGTCCCCTCACATCCGTATACCTTTCTCGATAGGCCCATGAGAAATTGGGTTAACTTGGAGATATTGTCATGTTCCTCTTGAACATTGACAAAGACCACAGTGCAATTACATGTGCATTTAGGCTTTTCAAGAAGGTTTGTAAATTCATCCCGAGACCCTTAAACTTGGTATAATAGGCATTGATACTTAGGTCCCCTTGTGTGCATAGGATGATGCTTTTCTCAGATTTGAAAGATCTTTGGGGCATCACTTTGTGTGAATCTTGTGATGATGTCTTCCCATATCTCATGTGCGCTAGAAATAGACAATGCTTTGTCTAATTTCGAAGTTTACGTAATTTAACACCAAGAAACTACCATACTATTGCATCTTTCCCGTGCACTAATATACTTAGAGGAGGAATAGGTTTCTTATTTAAGCCTCTAACCATATCAAGTTTGTTCTTGGCTGAAAGTGCGCTTGTGATGGAGATTCTCCATTGATTAAAATTGAGTTGGTTAGGGTTTCAAGGTGACAAGAATCATCCCTGATGATCATTGGGATGAAGATAGAGAGGGTGACCTCGAATTTAGTTGAAGGGTGGATTCGGGTAGATCATAGACATCTGCGGGGTACCGAACCCTCATCTTTTGTGATCTTGGTGATATCTCCAGAAGTGGGGTTGGTCATAGTGAAGAATTGAAAAGAGGATTTAGATTATAGAGTAATTGCACAGAAAGGGAAAGGGATTACCAGATTGACATTGAGTGCGGAAAGAGAGGAAGAGTGGGATCAACCTTGCTCTGATACCATGTGAAACTTGATCATTGAATGTAGGAGATTCTTGAAGAGAATTGGCTAATCAAGAAGGAATTCGTCATTTGTATTGATAATCTCTGTGTATTACACATACAACTTTATTCTGGTATATATACAGCTTAGGTAGAGATTAGGTAGAAAAAAAAACTAATCTCACCTAACATACAAACCGACATAACAGTTTCTAACCAAACAATTCACTCGCTACCCCTCGAGAATAGAGGAATTACACCCGCTACCCTTCGGTTTCATCCGGTCTTTTCGTGCACTTGGGCCCCTTGAACTTTAATCTGATAGTGATGTTGATCAGCCTCTTCATTGTTGTGTATGTTAACAGGTCATCTCTCTTGATTCTTTTGTATCTTAAAATTTTGATAAATAAAATTGTTTTCAATTAAGAATATTTAAACATTTGTCACCAATTTGATTAATAACATTATCATAATTAAGAAAGATAATTATTTTTTTAGGAATTATAAAAAAATAATTCCCTACTATTTCAATTTGTATTTGTTTTAAATTTAAGATAGAAATTATTCCGTTGTTAACTATTTTTAAATTACTAATTATTCTGATAAATTTAAGAAACTATTAATTTCATTATTTTATTTTATCTTGAAGTAAATTGAGTTGATCCATTGGTAGTTGATTAAGTAAATTTGAAATTTATACTACCCGTCCGTCTCTGCAACAATTTCATAAGATAATAGATTTATTTAATTATTTTTTTATATTATATTAAATATTCATATATTAATTTCAGTATTTACCCTATTTTAAATTCGTTCAAAAGATTCTAATTATAACGCGTTTGGAAAATTCTCTTATAATAAACAACTTTTGCAAAAAAAAAAATCTTAAAATCGTGCATCGCTTGGGTACAACCTTGTCTATTAACTATTACTAAAATAGAAGCCACAACTGCCACGTGGCAGCTTTCTGTAAAATGACTGCCACGTGTCATTTTAATAAGTTTTTTTTTTGCGGATATATGTTATCATATTTGATTTACTGATAAAACCGTTTACTAATAAAAGTGTAAAATTGCGAATATGATAAGTTTGATATTACGTTAGTATAATATATTCTTGATCACATTTGATTTTATACGGTTAATTTAGGATAAGTTTTTTTGCGAATAGATGTTATCACATTTGATTTAATGATAAAACTTTTTACTAATAAAAATTTAAAATTGCGGATAGAATAAGTTTGATTTTAAGTTAGTATAGAATATTCTTGATCACATTTGATTTGATAAAATCATTTACTAATAAAATTTTTAAATTGTGGATATGATAAGTTTGATTTTACGTAGACTTTTAGTTAAGCCTAAATATGTTTGCTGAAAGCATTTCAGTAGATAGAACGCATTAAACATTTTACAACTTAAATCAATTTAGACTAAGTTAGGCAACTCCCGTTTATTAATTAATTCTTCCTACTGATAACTAGTCATCAGTAGCTGATACTGTTATGAAACAAAAGTCATGGATGAACAGTAGCCTATGGTGAATAGGTGTAAGAAATTGTATGCCAAACATTCAATGTTTGGAAAATTGTAAGTGTGCTGCTCGGTTATAAATAGAAGCGATCGATCTGCTCAGACGAGAACCATTCACTCTGAATAATATTCTCTCTCTCTCTCTATCTCTCATACACTCTTTGTTCTATTTTGTGGTTACTTTATAACACGTTATCAGCACGATTGTTCTACTGTTAACAATCTCAATCGGTAAAATTTTCTACCGATATAGTTTTTATTTTATGTCTCTGGTTTATTTCAATATATAATGTATATCACCATTATTAAGAAAATGTTGGCTGAGTCACCGTCGATAATATATGGTGAGATGACGAAATAATAATTTATTATTTAACGCATAATATATATGTTCGTTGATGCTTGTGCGGAAATAACCTCAAGCTATAAACTGAATATATATATATATATATATATATATATATATACAGATATATATTTCAATTCTATATATGAATAACTTTATATACACATATATTTATTACTAACTTACAAACACCCACAGAAAGGCTTGCTGAGTAGCGTGGCGTGAATATATATGTATGCTATATAATAGCTGTATAAAGTTATTGGGAAAAATATCCATGCGGAGTTATTTTATTTATTGCTCCTAATAAGTTTTATATTTATTCATAATATAAATGCAATTCTATTAAATCAGAATTTTTACATTTTTACCCCTATCCTATAACGGCTAGTTACTGATTTTTATTTATCTCCTCCAACGGTAATAAACGGCTAGTTAACGGTCATAAACGGTCTTTTTTTTTCTCCATATATACCGCAACATCTTAATAGATTACTCACATTTTTACTATCTCCTTACAAACTCTCAATAATCATATCTTCTTCTACAAAATGTTCCCTCCAATGTTGATGATTATTATCATACTTGTTATTGCGTGCACCGCATTGGTTTTTGTTGCTGAATTCCCTCCAAACGATTTTCAGATTTTTATTATCTATCTTTGTATCATGTATGTCATGTTAGCAGTTACAATAGCTTTCAACATACATTTTAACATGTACTGATTGATTATCGTATGAATAAAATTTTCATGTCATCATTTTATTAATATATATGTTTCACTTTTATAGTTTTTCTTCACAAATGGCAAACATTGCTAAGCTTGAATTTGAAATGCTCGACATAACTGGGAAAAATTATATGTCTTGGAAACTAGATGCGAAACCCACCTGGCCGCCAAAAGCCTCGAAAATACTATCCAACAAAGTAATAATGAATGGATAAGTAATCAACACCGGGCTCAAGCCATGATTTTCCTACGACACCACGTCCACGAAGACCTAAAGATGGAGTACCTCACGGTTAATGATCCACTCGTCTTTTGGGAGAGTTTGAACGAAAGATATGACCATTTGAAAACGGTCATTCTCCCAAAAGCACACTATGATTGGATTCATATCCGCCTACAAGATTTTAAAACCATCAATGAATATAGTTCAATGATGTATAGAATAACCTCACAGTTGAAATTATGTGGGGAAACCATCACTGAATATGATATGTTGGAGAAGACTTTCTCCACATTTCATGCCTCGAATATGCTCCTGCAGCAGCAATATCGAGAAAAGGGTTTTAAAAGGTACTCTGAATTGATCTCTTGCCTCCTTGTAGCTGAACAAAATAATGAGATTCTAATGAAAAATCATGAATCTCGACCAACTGGTTCAGCCCCATTCCCTGAAGCGAATGGGACTATGTATGATGAAGGCCAAGAGCGTGGGCGTGGTAGTGGTCGTGGTCGCGGTCGTGGTCGAGGCCAAGGAAATCATGGACAAGGCCGGGGTCGTGGTCGAAATCAAGGCCGAGGAAGAGGCCGTGGACGAAATAACTTTCGTCGCCATCATCATCATCCGTATAATGGAAATTCCTCTCGCCACCTGAAGTGGAACAGAGATGATGATAGAAACACCTCTTCGAGTAGGCAAAATGTGCGTCCAAACAATGAAGAAAGTTCATGTTTTAGGTGTGGCATGACAGACCACTAGGCACGCACATGCCGAACGGTCAAACATCTAGTTGATCTTTATGAGAGATCACAAAAAGGAAAGAATGTAGAGACAAATTTCCTTGAAAATGATCCGAAGATCTTCATTTTGATTTCGGTGATATGGCCAGCGTCGACATGACCAATACCATTAGTGATGATATTGGTCATGAACAATAAATTAACATAGGAATGAAGCTATGGTCCGAGTTTAAGATAAAAGCTGTGGAAAAAGTAACATGTTGTTATGTAGGAACATTATCTGTTTTTCCTATGTATACTAGCATGCTTACAATAAAGTTTATATATGTATTTTGCATTCAATGTGTTATCATATTTATTCATCTTATTTTTCTTTCTCTCATATTGAAATAGATCACAAATATGTTTGAATCCAAAATCCAAGGAGGAGATTTATGTCTTGCGCAGCGCTACTACGCATACCATACTTAAAAATAAGAAATATTTTTCTTATCTCAAAATTGACAATGCTAATGTCAACACTATATCTGGTAATGCCAAAATAATTGAAGGATTTGGCAAGGCAATTTTCCTAATGCCTGGAGGCACGAAATTCATGATAAATAATGCATTGTTCTCTCCTAAGTCTCAAAGAAACTTGTTAAGTTTCAAAGACATTAAATGCGAATGGATATCATATTGAGACTATGAATAAGGGAATGATGAATATCTTTGCATTACCTCAAACACTTCCGGAAGCAAGTGTATATTGGAAAAATTGTCATCTCTATCATACGGATTGTATAGTACAATCATAAGAATATTTGAATCATATTCTGATAAACACGAAGTTTCTTGAAACATTTAAAGCTTGGCATGATCGATTGGGGCATCGGGATCAATAATGATGCGTAGAATTATTGAGAATTCTAGTGGTCATCCATTGAAAAACCAGAAGATTTTTCAATCTAATGAACTCCATTGTGAGGCTTGTTCTCAAGGAAAGTTGATAATTAGACCATCACCAACTAAAGTTGGATATGAATCACCATCGTTTTTGGAACAAATTCAGGGTGATATATGTGGACCTATCCATCCACCAAGTGGACCATTCCAATACTTTATGGTATTGATTGATGCTTCTAGCAAATGGTCGCACGTATGTCTATTATCAACTCGTAATACGACATTTGCCAAATTCCTTGCACAAATAATCAAGCTGAGAGCACAATTCCCGATTATATGATCAAGAAAGTTAGACTTGATAATCTTTGGTGAATTTACATCTCAAGCATTCAATGATTATTGTATGGCAATAGGGATTGATGTTGAACATCCAGTAGCCCATGTTCATACACAAAATGGTTTGGTTGAATCGTTGATCAAACGTATTCAACTAATTGCCAGACCATTAATGATGAGAACAAAGCTCCCTACTTCTGTATGGGGTCATCTTTGTTTTACATGCGGCAGCGATTCGCCTCGAGGCCAAGTGCATATCACAAATACTCCCAATACGGTTGGCATTCGGGCGAGCCGAATCTATCCCATCTAAGAGTTTTTGGTTGTGCGGTATATGTACCAATTGCTCCACCACAACGCACAAAGATGGGACCACAAAGGAGATTGGGAGTATATGTTGGGTATGAATCCCTTCTATAATAAAATATCTTGAACCAAAAACGGGTGACGTTTTTACGGCACGCTTTGCCGATTGTCATTTTAATGAAGACAAGTTTCCACCTTTAGGTGAAGAGGAAACAAGTGGGAAGAGAGATCAAATGGTGCACATCATCGTTATTGCACCTTGACCCTCCCACAAAGCAACGTGAACTGGAAGTTCAAAAGATCATACATTTACAAAATGTAGCAAATCAATTGCCAGATGCATTTATAGATACAAAGAGAGTGACAAAGTCACATGTAGCTGCTATAAATGCTCCTGCCCGAATTGAAATACCAAAAGGGCTACCAAATGATAAAATGGCAAATGAATCTAAGACACGCTGAGCGTGGGCGACCCATTGGTTCAAAGGATAAAAATCCTCGCAAAAAGAAAGTGATTGAAAATCCCCAATCACATGAAAGTGTTCCAGAAGAAACACACGATCGTGAAATTGTTCCAGAAGAAACACACGATCATGCAAATCTAGTAAGCCCTGTAGGCAATGATAACCATGAGATTTCCATTAATTACATGTGTAATGGAAAAATATGGAACCGAGATGAAATGGAGAATATTGATGATATATTCTCTTATTCGGTATCCCAAGAAATTAATGACGGGACTGATGATCCCGAACCAAAATCTGTATCTGAATGTCAAAAGAGGCATGACAAGATCAAATGGATAGATGCCATGAAGGCTGAATTAAATTCGTTGAATAAACGAAAAGTATTTGGATCTATCGTTCTCACACCTGAAGCTGTGAAACCCATTGGATACAGATGGATTTTTGTTCGAAAGCGAAATGAGAAAAATGAGATTGTGAGATACAAGGCTCGCCTTGTTGCACAAGGTTTTCTCAAAGGCACAGGATTGATTATGAAGAAAGCGTATTCTCTGTAATGGATGCTATTACGTTCAAGATATCTAATCGGCCTATCGGTTTCGAAAAATCTAGATATGCATCTCATGGATGTTGTAACGGCTTATTTATACGGATCATTAGATGCCGATATTTATATGAGAATTCCTGATGGAATTAAGGTGCCTGAAGCACTGAGCTCAAAGCCCAAAGAATTATGTGCAATTAAACTACAACGATCACTGTATGGATTGAAGCAATCCGGGCGCATGTGGTATAATTGCTTAAGTGAGCATTTGTTGAAAGACGGATATGTGAATGATCAATTATGTCCGTGTGTCTTTATAAAGAATACGACAGTTGGATTTGCTATTATCGTTGTCTATGTAGATGATCTGAATATCATTGGAACTCCAAAGGAAATCAAAGAAGTTGATTACCTAAAGGGAGAATTTGAAATGAAAGATCTTGGGCAGACCAAATACTGTCTTGGTTTACAAATAGAACACTTTCATAGTGGAAAATTTGTACACCAATCAAATTACACAAAAAGGGTTTTGAAGCGCTTTTATATGGATAAGGCAAACCCTCTCACTAACCCCATGATTAATAGATCACTGAATGTTGAAAAAGATCCATTTCGTCCTTGTGAAGAGAATGAAGAGATACTTGGTCTGAAGTACCATACTTAAGTGCTATTGGAGCTCTTATGTACCTTGCTAATTGTACCAGACCGGATATAGCATTTGCTACAAATCTATTGGCAAGATATAGTTCATCTCCATCACGGAGACAACTTTGGAATGGTATCAAGCACATATTTCGTTATCTTGAGGACGATCGATTTGAGGATTATTTTATCCCAAAGGATCAAGGGATGAAATGGTTGGTTTTGCGGATGCGGGTTATTTGTCGATCCTCATAAGGCCGGATCACGAGGCCGGCTATGTCTTCACGATGGGTGAGTGCTTGCAATTTCTGGCGTTCTCAAAAGCAAGCGCTAGTTGCTACATCGTCAAATCATCTTTGAGATGATCGCACTTCATGAAGCTAGTCAAGAGTGTGTATGGCTTCGATCTATGACTCAGCATATTCAAAATGCCAGTGGACTAGCTGTCAACAAAGACCCGACAATATTATTTGAAGACAATGCCGCATGTGTCGCCCAAAGTAAAGAGGGATACATCAAAAGTGACAGGTCCAAACATATCCCCCGAAGCTCTTTTTATACACTCAGGAACTTGAAAAGAAGAAAGAGGTCGGCATCAATATGTTCGATCAAGTGATAATCTTTGCGATTTATTTCTGAAGGCACTCCCCACTACAACCTTCAGAAAGCATGTTCACAATATTGGGATGCGAAACCTACGAGATTTACAAAGGTGATTTCTCTTGACCCTTGTCAGTTCAAGGGGGAGCATATATGGCTGTACTCTTTTTCCCTTTATCATGGTTTTTTCCCACTGGGTTTTCCATGAAAAGGTTTTTAACGAGACAGCCCATGCACACAATTCATATTTAAGTTGTGTACGTTTTTCCTTATGTCCGATTTTTTTCCCTACTGGGTTTTTCGGCTTAAAGGTTTTTACCGAGACACACTTAGTCAACTTACTGCTATGTTCAAGGGGGAGTGTTATGAAACAAAAGTCATGGATGAACAGTAGCCTATGGTGAATAGGTGTAAGAAATTGTATGCCAAACATTCAATGTTTGGCAAATTGTAAGTGTGCTGCTCGGTTATAAATATCGAGCAGTTTGATGTTATCGGACAAATCGAACCATTCACTCTGAATAATACTCTCTCTCTCTCTCTCTCTCATACATTCTTTGTTCTATTTTGTGGTTACTTTATAACAGATACCTTTTAATATCAACTGATACCTTTATTATTTTATATCTCTCCAGCTGATGTCTCATATTTGAAACTAGATTCTGTGCCCGTGCCTATGGCACGGCGTCAGTATGAGACAATGTCAGTATGAGACGATGTCAGTATGGGACGGTGTTATATAATAAATAATTTAAAATTAACATATCTTGGTAACCAATTAAAACAATATGATCATCCACAGTGGAATAAATATCTAAAGTTACAAACTTGAGGGGGACAAATACAATCAACAAATAAAAACTAAGAAATTTGAATTTGAGGTAAACATTGAGCATCCATAATTATATAACTACTTAATCTTCTTCTGGAGGCTCTTGTTTCACAACAATGTCTGGTTTTGAAACACGAGATGCAATAACTCTGTCCAGTATTTCTATTTACACATGAGACAAAGAAGATTCAGACATATTAATTTAATTATATTTTATGCATAAAAGTGATTAATTAATTAAAATATCGAAAAGAAAAGGGATGTGGGTTTGGTGGAGGAAGGATTAGCGGCCACCAACCGTGATTAGTAGGGGGAGTTGGAGAGAGAGAGGGGGTAGTTGCTCAACCGCCGTTCACGTACACATGTGAACTCGGCGAGTGATAATGACCGTAGGATCTCGGTAAAGGAATCAATCTCAGCCCCTAAATAGCTTTAGTCAATTGCACATGTGCGACTATGAACTATATTGTATTATAGATATGCGCATAAATTGTTTATTCCTTAAATTATTTCAAAAAGATTCCAACTGTTTTGATGAATGCGTTTTGGCCTTAGTGCTCAAATATTATAATGATTATTGGCCATCATGCATTAATTGCTAAAACTATAAAAGATTACTTTCTGCCTTCACTTTAAACTTTTTCTTCTAATCGGTCATGGTACCTTAAGTTCATGTTCTTCTCTCTCTCCCATTTTGCGTTCTCAACCTATCTCCCATACGAGACCTCTCTTTTTTGCATCCCCCTTCTACGTATCCCATGCCCATAATTTTTATACTCAAATTGAGGATTAGTTTGGGCTTCGAGCGTGAGAATGTCTAGGAAAATAAAATAAAAAGATTGCACTATTGTAACTTTTTTTCCCAAAATAAAGGTAAGAGAAAGATAGAGAGAAATTTAGTAACATCAAATAAAGATAATGTCCAAAATTATTAATCAAATCACCAAATAACACAAGGAGAATAAACCCTTAAACACTTCAAATTTCATTTTCTGTCCCATAAGATTTACCAAATGTGTCGTGGACCTTTTGGGTTGCGATACGATTTACCAAATGTGCCATGGACCTTTTGGGTTGCGATTGTATGATTTTCTTGTAGTATGAGTATATAACACAACAGAGGTTTACCCAAAGGTAAACATATTTATTACTGGGACTCTATAACCTAGTAAGAGCATGTTTGATTTAACTTATCTGGAAGTACGTATGACTTATGACTTATCATAAGTTGTTTTTGAAGCGTTTGATTCACTTTTGGTAAGATAAGTCATAAGTTATGTACAAGCCACTTAAAGCACATGTAAGACCATAAGTTATAAACACTAAGCCTAGTGCTTATATCTACTTTTAAATAACATGTGGGTCCTCTTCTTTATTGAAATTTTATATACTCCAAGATTACCCATCTTGATAATAGTAATAAAAACAAAAAGTAATAATAATAATAATTATTATTATTATTATTACTATTATTATTATTATAAATAATAATAATAATAAAAGGAATTACAATAATATTAATAAATAATAATATGAATAATGATAATAGTTATAATAATAATAAAAATTATATATATATAGTAATAATTATTATTATTATAATTATAATAATAATAATTATTATTATTACTAATAATAATGCTAAAAAGTAATATTAATAATAATATAGTAAAAATAATTGTAATAATAATAATAAGTAATAATAATAAAATTAATATTAATATTAATATTGAGTTGCTCGGCCCAGTAGGCCCAAGACATGGGTCACGTGCCTGGCACATCTTCATCGATCACGGGCAGAGAACATTGTAGACACCCCAATTTCGTACCTCTGGTATGTAACTCTGGCATGTGATATCAAAAACTGTTTAACCTTAACAAAATGTCAAGTTACAGGGTTGAAAATGCAAAAGGAGAAAGTAGGATGCATGAATAGTGAACTGCAGGGGGGAAAGTGTCAAAAATTGAGGAAGTTTCTGCCCTTGGCGCCGCGCCACGTGGCCTTGGCACCGCGCCCAATATGTTGTTAGGCCACGCCAAGGTCTCCAAATAGTGTCGATCAGTTAACGCATTGTACAAAATGTCAAGCGCGCGGTACAAGCCGATGAAGCACAAATCCAACTATAAATACAGGTGCCCGGCTACGCTTTGAGACACAATTTTTCGACGAAGGCTTGAAGTCCAGAGTTACTCTGCGTAATTTTAACGCAGAGAGCGATCAGTGAGCGAGTGATCCCTACCCTCTCATAGAGCCTCGAAACCCCGTCCAAACCTCCTCCAAACACAAATCCAACCGGTTAAAGTGATCCCTAACCCTTTAGTGAGGTATCCATCATATTTCCTCAACCCAAAAACCATAAAGTAAGCCGTTACTCTGCCCGAGTAAATAGGCTGAAATCACCCGAAATAAGCCGTTATTCCGCCCAACCAAATAAACCAAAACCACCGAAACTAAGCTGTCATTCTGCCCGAGTGAGTGAGCCAAAACTACCACAAATAAGCCGTCACTCTGCCCAAATCACATCAGCAACAGCAATAAAAGTCTCTCTCTCCCGAGAAGGACAGAGCGAGCACACTCCGCTCTAAAAGGTAATAGCCTTTAAGGGCATTATTTTTATAAAAGTTTTTATTTAAATCCGGCCCAATGTAGCAAATATAAGCCGTTGTGCTGCCCGGATTTAGTTAGAAAATATTATGTAAAAGAGTCGTTATAATGGCCAAATATTTTTTAAATATATTTGTAATTATTGTAAGGAAATGGCTGCAAGTCCGTAAATAATGTAGTCACGGATGTATTTGCTTTTATTTTTCTGTCTTTAAATGCTTTATTTATTTACTAAATAAATATAACAATAAACATACTTTAGCCAAAAACCATTTTTGAGACCGAAAGGACGAGTTGGGTGCCTAGCACCTTCCAAACTCGTAACTTAGCCTCCGAACCCGTTTTCAATCTCTGGTTTCTCTTTTCTTTTTGGTTTTGCTTTATTTTGCCTTAAAATAAAGATGGCGACTCTAAAACATTTTGGATCCAGTGGGGCCTCGCAACACTCCTTCCTTGCACTTTTCCGTTTTCCCCTAAAAAAGGGAAAATGGGAATAGAAGGGTGATGTATTCCCATATCCTGGTATCCCCTAAACAAGGGATAACTTGATGCGGGAAACCCAAAGCTACCATAGTGACCCGAAATAGGTCATAAGGATATTTTTATAAAATCCATAGTGGGGGCGTATCAACATCTTTTTTTGCACTTTTCAGTTTTCCCCTAAAAAAGGGAAAATGAGAATGAAAGGGTGATGCATTCTCATATCCTAGTATCCCCTAAAAAAGGGATAACTTGATACGGGAAACCCAAAAGTTCTCATATTGGATCAAAAATCCACTAAAGGCAACCGAGACGAATTCCAACGCGCTATCTTAGACAGCACTCCTCTTGCACTTTTGATTTCGCTCTTCCCTAAAAAAGGGAGGGTGGAACGAGAGCGTGGTGTCCCCGCATTCACGCACGCACGCGCACCCTATCCAAGGCGCGGGCGCCAAGACGCGTCCCGGCGACCCACAATGGCAACTCTGCTGGGGAGATCATTTTATTTTAAATAAAATGGAGGGCTAGACTTATAAAAAAAAACTTTTTCGTTTTTCTTTGTTTCTGGCTAAAGTATGCTTGTTATATTAATTTATGCATTTGAATATTGCGTTCCTATACATCTGTGTCTATATTTGTGGATATGATCCTCCATCTTGCAGCAGTTTCGTTCCTATAGTTGTTATAGGTATATTTAAAGATATTATTTTTTTAAAAAAATCAAAAAAAAATTTCAAAAAAAAAAATCATATTTATGTTTGCAATAAAATTCCGAGCAGCACAATAAAAGGGCCGGGGCTTTATTTTTAATATTGCTTTATTTTCGGCTATATATATTTTTTTTTTCTTTCTGTTTATCATTTTTATTCCACTCAATTTGTACATATTTGCATTCATTCTGTCATTTTATTTTGGGGACATAGGACCGTATTTGTAATTAATAGGAATAGATAGATTCCCCGCTTTTCTTTCTATTTCTTAAATGTGATGTGCTTGCTTGCTCACGCTCAAACTAAAAAGCCGAGAAGATCCACGCGTAACAGCAAGACAGGCCGTATATGTTTTATTTTCTGTTTATATATCTGAAAGAAATAAATAAAGGTTTTACTGCTTTTTAGATACCGCACACACGTGCACGCATATAGGAATATTCCCAACTGTTACCCTACACCATAGCCAGTCTACCCCCTGCATAAGCCAACGTTAGAATGCATATAGATTCTCAGGACACTTCAAAGACTGACCGATTTTTGCATCTTTGAATCGTGGGTCAGCCCCTGTCAAAAAAAATAAATGATGAAAAAAAAAAGAAGAAGAAGTCAAATATATATATATATATATATATATATATATATATATATATATATATATATATATATATATATATAGTCAAAAAAAATTGCGCAACAGAAAAAATTAATTATCAGTCAAAAACAATTATGAAAAAATAATTGCGCAACAAAAAAAGAAATAAATACACAGGGGCTGATTTATTATTCTCTGATGCTCGACCTAGATCATTTCGAATGGTGGATCCTGGAAAGAGTATAGGCCCTTCGCCTCGATCGCCGATCTTGGGAGTCGAAGGCGTGTGGAATACGTTGGTCCTATACTCTGGAGAAAGAATCCACTGTTCCAGGAAAAGTCCTGAGACTGTCAAAATAAAGTAGGTGCTTATCCGGTCAATTGTAGGGAAAATAATAAATAAATAAAAATACTAATAAAGGCACGCTGTACTCCAAACCCAGAAAGCCTTCAGCCAGTCTTCTGATACCTCCAAACCCATTTTCCTCAAAAACCTGGCCCGATTTTGGAAAGACAGAGATAGTACTGGCCGGTTGATATGAGAAATAAGTGCGTAAATCGTAACGAGGATATCGATCGAGATCGACGTACAAGGCGAGAATCGCCTCGTATAATACAAATCCGAGCAGTATGGCAACAGAAAGTGAGCAGTTCGATATGGGTACAGATGTAGGGGCTCCAGGGTACGCTCCGACTCCAGAAATGCAGGAATGGTTAGACCATAAGTTGGGTGCAGCGACTGATCGTATGATGAGCCAAATGGCTAATCTGGTGCAAAATTTAAAATCCAGTGGTGAGGTGAACTCTTCCCCTGCAGTCCCCTAGGAAGCATCAACATCCCATGTACCTTCAAACCCAACTCCCCAGCCAAACACTAACCCACCAAATGGTGCCGATACCCCGAATCCCAATCCTCCACCAAGTCCCTACTACCCAAATATCAGCCCTTACCCATCCTATCCTTCATATCCTTCCCCAAGCACCAAAATTCCCCAAAGCCCAAATGACCTCCCTTTTCCCATAACCAACCCACTCCAAAACAGCCCACATATAGACCCACAAAGTTATAACCCGCCAGGCCAAGTTACCACTTATTTACTTTTCAATGATCCTGGCCGCCCAGCCGAAACCATCAATAATCCACCAGCCCAGAATCCACTAGCCCAAAATCCACCAGCCCAAAATCCTTATCCTACCCAAGTTCTACCAGCCTGAGTCATCAATTGCTGAGGCTAACCATGCCTGGGAAGCAATGAGGGGAGTTGATACCCCAAAGGAACCTCAGGGCAAGATGCTGAGGAATCTCTTTCCGCTGGACGTCTATTGCTCCAAATTATATGATTGACAAGTGGCCTGCTATTCAAAAGCGGGGCCCACGATATGTTCACTACACAACAATTGAACCTCACCAGTGTCGTCTACCTACAGACTCACCTCAACTTCGGCACTATTGTGTTCAATGAACTGAAGCAGTGCGTTGAGAAAGTAAAGAACAACCCCAACTGCAAACGGCCATTCGTCAGACTGATCAACGTCCTTCTGCGAGACACAGAGCAAGTCAACTCTTCCATTAAGGAAGATGAACTTCTCTTGGTGAAAAAGGACAAACAACTGACCGCTTCGTTCTTCAACAAGTATACTGAATATGAGAACAAGCGACGACAGCAAAAAGGTCTTCCGCCTATCTCTCTTGAAAATGTTGCTAAGCCTATGCCTATAATTGTTACGCGCTTCAACATGGATATGTATGAAGCTGCTAGCAAGAGCTTCAAAAAGGCATCTGACAAATTCGATGACCAAGTTGCTCAAACACTTCACCAGCAAGCAAAAGATTTAGCTGACGAGTCAGAGCAGCTGTTGAGGTCCAAACAAACAACCAAGGCCAAAAAGGCACGGGCGACAGAAGATGAATCTGAGATACGTCAAGCCAAATGGATCAGGCAAGAGCTGAAGGCAAGCAGAAAGGACAAGTCTGCCGGCTGCTCTTCTACTGCTGCCAGTAAGCCTTCATCTCCTCCACCCTCCACCAACCTACCTCCTACCCAAATTTCTCCCAAAAACAAACGACAACCCTCACCTTCACCTTCACCAAAACCAAAACGTAGGCGACTACGTAAAACCTTTCAAGACCAGCCACCTGCAGACACTCAAGATTCTCCCGATGACGCAACTGAGCCCCCTATTCAGTTGCTAAGGAAGAAAAAAAAGTCTACCGCCAACCAACCCTCTACCAACAACCAACCCTCTACCGCTGACCAAACCTCTACCGCCAACCCAAACCAACCCATTCCTACTAAGTCATCTACTCAGAGGACTTCACCCCTGAGGAGTCTATCCCTCAGGAGAAGCCACAAAGACAGGAGGAGCTCACCAGAACTCCTACCCCTCCTCCTTCCCCTTTCAACTATTCCCCTAACCCATCTACCCCTACTTCACCTCATCATACCCAAACCACTCCATCTACACAATCTATACCAACCCAACCTTCTCCTAACAAACCTCTAGACTCTGCTGCCTCTAAGTTCCTCTTTGAACTTTCATCGGTAGCAGATCTTTTTCCCCAAGATCAACCACAACCACAACCAAAACTCCTCAAACCCAAATCCCTTTTCTATCCAGCCCCTTCTTTTTGGTTCTCTACCGACCCCTTACCAGAATCATCAATCGTCAGTGACAACTCCGACACTGACATTGAGTTAGATTCTCCTCCAACACCTCCTCCCTCCTCACCAAAAACCAACTCCTCTTCTACCCACACCATCCCCACCCAAGACTCAACCTCTTCCGGCTCCGTCACTCCACCTCTCCAACAATTCTTCCAAATCCCCATGTCCCCCTGGAGCAACCTCTTCTCGCTCTGGCCGATCCTATTCACATTGGTATGGAACCTTCTCCCTCTCAGCCGGCCAATGCTAAAATCTTGTCTCGCCTGGACGCGATCTACGACAGGCTAGGAGAGCTGACAAGCATCTCCACCGCTGCCGCTGAGATTGCCACTGCCGCGTCCAAGGCCACTGACAGAAATGCTACTCTTCTTCGGCAATTCCAAGATGACGTGTGGACCCGATTTGGACAAATGAAGCACAAGTTTATGGATGTAAAGATAAACGTTGAAGCTCAACGCTCTGAATGTGCCCGACTCTGCTCATCTCTGTTCTATGAATTATTCCACGCCATCACTCTCCATCTCGGCCACAGCTGCCCGCCTGTCCTCGAGCTCAACAACATTGCTCGCGACTCAGCTCATGATGTTATGAATGCTCGGCGAGATCGTGATCTGGCCATCACGGAGGAGAAGCAAATGAAGTCTATCAACCAAATGCTTTTGGAAGAGAACAAACGTCTTCGTGAAGAACTGGACTACCGTTCTCAATCCACTAGACCTCCCACTTCTGCCGATGATGAATACATCAGAAGAACTGAAGAGCTTGAGCGACAGAGAAGGGAGAAAGAAGCAGCAGACAAAGGCAAAGGGAAAAGACCTTGGTAAATCTGTATCTTTTCTTCCCTTAACCTTTGTATCTATCTTATTTTTGAAAACTCTGTAAATATTAAACTTCTCGTTTATAATACAGAAGATTAATTGACTTTCAAAAATTGTCTATTGTTTAAATTCTTGTTATTTCAATTCATATATGCTTAGAATTTAAACACTCAGTTTAAATCCACATTTGAAATGTTTACTACTAATCTGTGTGTTGTTCTCTTTTATCTCTGCTATCTTGTAAGCACCTAGATTAGACTTTACACTTGAGGTGTTCTACTGTTTGATAGAGGCAGGTCTATCATATCGTTGTTTATAGCCCTCATTTGTAAGTAATGATGACCAGATATAAATAGGAGGAGATTGTTGATTCTCATTGTATTTAGATTTATATCTGCTCATACATTACATTAGTTTTATACATTAGTGGCTAATTGGGATGCGTATCAATTAGCGTGGCAACTGTGTATAGAACTTTGCCATAGAATAGTTTTGTTTTATAGGACTTCAAAGTTCAAATGGAAGACCTCGATGTGCTTCATCTAAGACCTCAACACCAACTACCCGCAGCATGGTCAAGCATGACGTGTCAAGTCAAACAAGTCTTAGTGGATCAATTAAATTTATCCCCAACAGTTTGAATTTAAATTGAGACATTCCACGCTTCTCGACACGCCTACAATTTCCGAGGAAGACTTTCTCGAAAAGCAGTGAACAGACTGAAGCGGTGAGCAGTGACACCTACGATGCTACAACAGTACCAACTCTTGCACAAGATCGACATCCGGATTGCCCCTACCCGTCTCGCAAATATCTCTCGCACCCATTCCCCGCTCGATATTCGTGAAAGACGAAATCTTCAAGACAGCTCCATGCATTTAATGTATTCAACCTAATAGAAGCGATTACACTTCGTCTTCTCCAACGGATCTCGAATGCTCCGCAAATATAAATACGCCATTAAAGGCGAAGAAACACACTTGATGAAATGCTCACGAAAATCTACAACAACTAAAAGTCTTTATACTGGCATTCAAGAGATCTTAAAGCAGTCAAGAGTCCTCGACAACAACAAGAAGATCTGCATCAACTCCTATCTATTTTCTTCTTGTTGTTTTCATTTAAAGCTATTCTTCTGCACGAATTAAATATCTTGTTTACCCAGATATTTAATTCCGAAACCCCCAAACACAAGTCAATATTTTTGTACACGATCCATTGGGTATATTCCTTGTAATAGATCTAGTGGAAAACATAGTGCACTTTTAAATCCAAGGTTGACTGCCTTGGTGGTGGACGTAGCACTCTTTATAGTGTGAACCATCCCAAAATACTTGTGTTCTTCCTTTACTGCTTGTTTTACTTTGAACTGTTTATTATTTCCTTTATCTATATCCTTAACAGCAGACTTGAGTAATCAGTCAAGTCTACCGGTAGTCCTTAATCGGCAGACTTCGACCTATTTCCTTGCAAAACTTCCGTTTCTTCAATCTCCCAAATAGATTGCAAGTGCTTGTCAAAGGAACTTACTTAAAAAAAAATTTAAGTGTATAATAAGCTATTCAACCCCCCCCCCTTCTAGCTTATTATTGTGCACTTTGGGACTTACAAAGAACATGTACCGCTTGACCAAGCTTTCGATCAATATGGTAGGAAATGCATCAACCACTTTTCCTACCCAAAATTATGGCACCTTGTTCCATGGTCTTATGGAGCGGGCAGTGTCTGCATCACTTGCACAGGTTGGAGGAATAATGGCCCGAACAGAAATTTCAGAAATCAGAACAAGGTGAACCGGCATTATGATGAATTGCAAGCCCCCCAGTCTGTGGTCCTGCAGGGGATAATGGCACAAGGAGTGCTAAAGCCTATGGAAAATTATAAGCCACCGAACCCCGCCTGTGACTTGGAATCATGCCAAGATCGTGAATACCATCGTTGTAGTGGTCACCTCACGATAAATGTTATATGCTCGAGATGCTATCCAGATCTTATAGATGATAAGGTTATTGAAAAGCCTCATCCTGCACCAAATATAGTCAATAACCCTACCTCAAATCAACATGATTGAGGTTGGTGAAAAACTCAGGCACCCAAGTTTGAAACAAATAAACACCCATTACCATATATCCTTGTTCCTTTCTTTCCATCCCCATCCATAAAAGAGCCTAGCCGCAATATGCTCTCAGACACATCCCGGTAGCCAAAGTACTTGCAATATTGAAAGCCACTGGTCGGTGGAGATGTTAGCCACCTTACCCGATCCGGCCGAGCCTACCAACCAAACCCGGAGAGAGGTGATCACTCGACACGCACTCAAGCGCCTTCCTCGGGTATGATAGACAGGCACCGATTATGAAAAGCTCCGCTGAAGTTTGAGTCTATTTCTAATAAGCTTCTCGCAGAATCGTATACTACGATCGGCCCGCTTTTCCCGCAGACTGTGGACCACTTCGGATATATTATCCCTATTCCTTTCCCTAACTTTACGGATTGGTCATCTACCGATCCGCTCCCTAAAGTTGAGGATCTCAAACCCCAGGTCCTCAATAATGTAATAAACCCTGTACGATTTGCTTTTAATGATAATCTAAATGTCTTTGCTTATTTCTTAGTTGCACCTACATTAAAAGACGCATTAAATAATTATAACGATGAGTCATTTAATGAAAAAGACCCAAAAGATAAAAGTTATTTGCTTGAGCTTGTAAAGTCAGCTGAGCACTGTGAACAACACCATTCATCAAGAATAATCGAAGACTTGTCCATCATCAACTGCTACGGACAATGAAATAAAAGAAATCAAAATCGGCAGCCTACCGCAAGGCTCTAAAGAGTAGCACTTACCGATCTTCTCAAGGAGTTCGTAGATATCTTCGCCTGATCCTATAAAGGTATGCCGGGGCTAGACCCAGCCACAGTCGAACACCGGGTTCCCATATATCCGGATGCTCGGCCGATCAAGCAAAAGCTCCGCCGGATTAAGTTGGAATGGTCACTACAAGTTAAAAAAAAAAAAGAAATCATGAGGCAGCTGCACGTCCATTTCATTCGGGTAGTAAATACCCGATCTGGCTGTCCAATATAGTGACCATTCCCAAGCCCAATAGGAAGGTCCGAATGCGTAGACTCTCGCGACCTCAACAAGGCGCCCCAGATGACTTCTACACCCAATATTGATATTGTGGTAGGCGCCGTTGTTGCTCATGAAATCGAGATCCTTAAATCGACGGCATCTTTGGACTATAATCAAATCAAAGGCAACAGAGGACCAAGAAAAGACCTCATTCACCACCCCAGGGGAACCTACGCTATCATGTCATGCCATTTGGGTGATAAATGTGGGGCTACTTATCAAAAGGCGCCACCACTCTCTTCCGCGACATGATCCATAAGAAAGGGAAATCTCCATGGATGGGACCGTATATTGTCAAAGAGATCGGTCGAGGAGATGTGGGCACTCTTTACAAAC
>CM028379.1:125684772-125721010 GCA_013146195.2 Codonopsis lanceolata | reverse complement strand
AGACCTCCAACTGATGCAGATGCCGAATACCAAAGAAGAATGGAAGAGCTAGAGCGAGAAAGAAAGAAAAGGAGAATTTGCCCACAAGGCAAAGGAAAAGACCTTGGTAACATCTTTTCTTCCGCTTTCCTTTGTATTTATCTTTATTTTGAAAACTACGTCAAATGTAAACATCTTGTTTATAAATACAGATGATTACTTGCTTTTTCAAAATTATCTTTGTTAAATTCTTCTTTGCTTTATTGTTTATCTATATGAGAATTTAAACATTTAGTTTAAATTGATTTAAAGCTAGCTGCTGATCTATGTGCTATTCTTTGACTCTCTTATTCTTGTATGCACTTAGATTAGTCCCTTGCATCTAAGGTGTCATTCTGTTTAATAGAGGCATGTCTACCGATTACGTAATATATAAACTTTCTCAGACATGCTATTATCTATTAAATAGTTTGTTTTAAAACCCTCATTTGTAGTAATGATGACCAGATATAAATAGGAGGAGATTGTTGATTCTTATGTTAAATTTATATCTGATCAGTACATTACATTAGTTTTATACTTCATGGCTAATCGGGCCGCGTATCGATTAGCGTGGCAACCGTGTATAGAACTTTGCCTTGTATAGTTTTTGTAGGACTCTTTTCGAGTTCAGCGGAAGACCCTTTCTCAAACTTGCTTCACTGAAGACCTGCTTTCGAAGCTTAAGATCGGTGAGACCTCGTGTCCAGCTGATCTGCTTCTACGTGTCCTCTTCAGCATAAAGCTAGCTGGATTAATTCAAACTTATTTCCATATATTATTTGAATTAATCCAAGTCATTCTCTGACATGTCAAGCCGCCGAAAGCAACTTTCCGAAAAGCAGGAAGACTTTTCGTCCTGAACGATGGCGAAAAATCTTGTAGAAAGCGATGCCCCTACTTTCGCTTCATCTCTCGATCCGACACCAAATCGCCCACCTTTTGAAGATCTCGAGAAATGATTATCTCGCTCGATATTCTGCGGAAGACGAAATTCCCGATCCAACTGACCCCATGCATTTAATGCATTTATGAATAGAGCTGTTGAAGCCTTCGCCCTCTCCAACGGATTTTTGAAGTTTTGAAGTGCACTCTTTAAATACCGCCATTGAAGACTGGAACAAGAGACAACCGTATGTAATCAATCGAACACTTAAAGAATTGCTCGAATCTATACAACTCCAAGTTCGGCTCAAAGTGCATTCAATAGATCCTCAACGAGATCTAGAAGTCCAAATCGCTCAACAACAAGAAGTTGCTTCTTCAACATTTATTGTTTTATTCTTCTTGTTGTTTACTTCCATTAACTATATATTTCTCGCATCTAATTAAATATCTTGTTTTAGTATATTTAATTCCATAGACCCAAACACAAGTCAATATTTTGTACACGATCCACTAGGGATATTCTGTAATTAATCTAAGTGGAAAACATAGTGCACAATTTAAATCCAGGTTGATTTGCGCTTGTGGTGGACGTAGCACTATTTAGTTGTGAACCATCTCAAAATACTTGTGTTATTTTCCTTACTGCTTTGTCTATTACTTGAACCGCATAGTTTCCTTGTTCATTATATCCATTTCACAGAACTTAAGTAATCTGTAAAAGGTCTAGGTCCAGAGTCCTTATCTGCAGACTGAACAATTTTCTGTGAAGGTCTTCCGCTATTGCTTGAAACTCTTTTCATAAACTTCAAGTAACTTTCAAGGAACTTACTTAAAAGTTTTAAAGTGTTAATAAGCTATTCAACCCCCCTTCTAGCTTATTATTGTGCTCATTGGGACCCCACGTAAGAACTGTATAGAACTTTGCCATAGAATAGTTTTGTTTTATAGGACTTCACAGTTCATGAAGACCTCGATGTGCTTCATCTGAAGACTAACACCAACTAAGTGCATCTTGTGCATTATGTCAAGCATGACGTGTCAAGTCAAACAAGTCTTAGTGGATCAATTAAATTTATCCCCAACAATTTGAATTTAAATTGAGACATTCCCTGGTTTCTCAGACACGCCTACAACAGCTTTCCGAAAAGCAGGAAGACTTTCGAACAAAGGAAAGTGAACAGACCGACACCTACGCCTCACTCAACTCTTGCACAGATCTGACATCCGGATTGCCCCCTACCAGTCTCTGCAAATATCTCTGCACCCATTCCCTGCTCGATATCAGTGAAGACGAAATCTTCAAGATAGCTCCATGCATTTAATGTATTCAACCTAATAGAGCAGTTACACTTCGTCTTCTCCAACGGATCTCCGTAATCGCTCCAAATTTATAAATGCCGCCATTAAAGACCGAAGAAACACACTTGATGAAATGCTCTGAAAATCTACAACAACTAAAAGTCTTTATACTCAGTGCATTCAAGAGATCTTAAACAGATCAAGAAGTCCTCGACAACAACAAGAAGATCTGCATCAACTCCTATCTATTTTCTTCTTGTTGTTTTCATTTAAAGCTATTCTTCTGCACGAATTAAATATCTTGTTTACCCAGATATTTAATTCTGAAACCCCCAAACACAAGTCAATATTTTTGTACACGATCCATTGGGTATATTCCTTGTAATAGATCTAGTGGAAAACACAGTGCACTTTTAAATCCAAGGTTGACTGCCTTGGTGGTGGACGTAGCAATCTTTATAGTGTGAACCATCCCAAAATACTTGTGTTCTTCCTTTACTGCTTGTTTTACTTTGAACTGTTTATTATTTCCTTTATCTATATCCTTAACAGCAGACTTGAGTAATCAGTCAAGTCTACCGGTAGTCCTTAATCGGCAGACTTGGACCTGTTTCCTTGCAAAACTTCCGTTTCTTCAATCTCCCAAATAGATTGCAAGTGCTTGTCAAAGGAACTTACTTAAAAAAAAATTTAAGTGTATAATAAGCTATTCAACCCCCCCCCCCTTCTAGCTTATTATTGTGCCCTTTGGGACTTACAAAGACAAAGGCAATGCTAGCCATCAATATGGTAGGAAATGCATCAACTACTTTTCCTACCCAAAATTATGGCACTGTTCCATGGTCTTATGGAGCGGACAGTGCATCACAACACGCTTGGAGGGAATAATGGCCCGAACGTAAATTTCGTAAATCGAACAAGGTGAACCGATTATGATGAATTGCAAGCCCCCGCCTGCGGGTCCTCGCAGGGATAATGGCACAAGGAGTGCTAAAGCCTATGGAAAATTATAAGCCACCGAACCCCTTGCCCAGGACTTGGAATCATGCCCAGTACTGTGAATACCATCGTTGTAGTGGTCACCTCACCGATAAATGTTATATGCTCAGAGATGCTATCCAGGATCTTATAGATGATAAGGTTATTGAAAAGCCTCATCCCAGACCAAATATAGTCAATAACCCTCTACCTCAAATCAACATGATTGAGGTTGGTGAAAACCTTTGTGCACCCAAGTTTGAAATAAATAAACACCCATTACCATATATCCTTGTTCCTTTCTTTCCATCCCCATCCATAAAAGAGCCTAGCTGCAATATGCTCTCTTGGGACACTATCCTGGGTAGCCAAAGTACTTGCAATATTGAAAAGCCACTTGGGTCGGTGGAGATGTTAGCCACCTTACCCGATCTGGCCGAGCCTACCAACCAAACCTGGAGAGAGGTGATCACTCGACACGCACTGCGCCTTCGGTATGATAGACATAGGCACTGATTATGAAAAGCTCCTTGCTGAGTTTGAGTCTATTTCTAATAAGCTTCTGCAGAACTGGTATACTACGACCGGCCCGCTTTTTACGCCCGCAGATCTGGTGGACCACTTCGGATATATTATCCCTATTCCTTTCCCTAACTTTACGGATTGGTCATCTACCGATCCGCTCCCTAAAGTTGAGGATCTCAAACCCCAGGTCCTCAATAATGTAATAAACCCTGTACGATTTGCTTTTAATGATAATCTAAATGTCTTTGCTTATTTCTTAGTTGCACCTACATTAAAAGACGCATTAAATAATTATAACGATGAGTCATTTAATGAAAAAGACCCAAAAGATAAAAGTTATTTGCTTGAGCTTGTAAAGTCAGTTGAGCACCATGAACAACACCATTCATCAGCAACAACTGAAGACTTGTCCATCATCAATCTGCGGCTGGACAATGAAATAAAAGAAATCAAAATCGGCAGCTACCTGCAAGGCTCTGAAAGAGTAGCACTTATTGATCTTCTCAAGGAGTTCGTAGATATCTTCGCCTGATCCTATAAAGGTATGACGGGGCTAGACCCAGCCACAGTCGAACACCGGGTTCCCATATATCCGGATGCTCGACCGATCAAGCAAAAGCTCCGCCGGATTAAGTTGGAATGGTCACTACAAGTTAAAAAAAAGAAATCATGAGGCAAGCACGCCCATTTCATTCTGTAGTAAATACCGATCCGGTCCCAATATATAGTGACCATTCCCAAGCCCAACAGGAAGGTCCGAATCTGCGTAGACTCTCGCGACCTCAACAAGGCGTCGCCCAAAGATGACTTCCTCTACCCAATATTGATATTGTGGTAGACGCCGTTGTTGCTCATGAAATCAGATCCTTCGTCGACGGCATGCTGGACTATAATCAAATCAAAGGCAACAGAGGACCGAGAAAAGACCTCATTCACCACCCCTTGGGGAACCTACTACTATCATGTCATGCCATTTGGGCTGATAAATGTCGGGGCTACTTATCAAAAGGCTGCCACCACTCTCTTCCACGACATGATCCATAAGAAAAGGGAAATCTCCATGGATGGGACCGTATATTGTCAAAGAGATCCGGTCAGGAGATGTCGTACTCTTCACAAACCAGGAAAAAGAAGACATTGTTCAGCCCTTCAATCTCAACAAGCTCAAAAGGTATTATGCCTGAGCCACCCTATTTGGCAAGTGTTTCCCTCTCCAGCTCGCTAGGCTGAAAACCCGAAAGGGCGGCCTAGGCAAAAATTAGAACATAAAAAAATAAAAAAATAAAAAGGAGAAATAAGGGCTCACTAGGTTGAAAACCCGAAAGGGCAGCCTATATCAGGAGAAAAAGGGGAAGGAAAGCACTCTTTGAAACCTCGGCATCCTACCTCCAGTCTTCAGCATGCAAGGGGCTCGACTGACAAAAGAAAAATAAGAAAGACCACGACAGGAAGCTCGCAATAAAACACTAAAATATAAAATTTTCAGGTCCTAAGGTGCAACTTAGGAATAATTGCTAAATAAATTTAGATTATACATTAATTTCCTGTACATATCTATTTATTGCCTATATCCCCCTTGTTTCCCCAGAAACTATTCCTTCATTTGCAGCTTAAGCCCCGGAGCAGTCCATCAATGTCTGCGACATCCGCCCAGCCAGGCCCATATACTTCTTCTGCAAGGCACAGAAAGGGCTCAGTCTCATCAGAATGAGAAGCACCATAAGTGTCCTCGTCCTATTCATTATTTGTACTGCCGTTGTCCAGAAACAACGAGACGACTTGGGTTCCGACCATTCACCGCCGCCTGCCTCGACAAGGAAGAAAAAGCAGGGCAATGAATAGCCTTATGCCAAATGTAGCCCCCAAAGAATTATATGGCCGAGAACAGAAGGAGGTGATTGCCTTTTCCTCCCCGCATATCATCAGAAAAGTCTGCTCGAGCCCGAAGGTATATTCCTTTAAAGTCCGTTTCTGAGATACAGCGTGCCATTACCCATTAGATATCGGTATAGCTTTACTTTGTGCGTGCGTTTTGAGTCTGCATTTTTAATTTATTGCATCATATTAAATTGTATTGCATTGCATAATAAATATTTGTGTATATATACCATTTAAGAAAATAAAGAATAAAAAGAAAAGAAAAGAAGTCAACATCACCGAATCCGCAACACACCCAGAACGGTAAGAGGTAAGAAATGTAATGTATTCTCTTCCTAGCTTCAAATAAATAAAGGAGAAATCTTTTTCAAGTTTTGCTTTCAAAAATCACAAAACAAAACAAAACAAAACAAAAAAGAAGAATATTCAAAAAAACAAAAAAGAGGACTATCGAAAAAAAATGTGTATATTTTGTATCTAAAAGAATAGGTTGTATTCTTTTTACATTCCCACGTAATAAGGAGAATGATGCACTTTTGTGCATCCAAATATATATTTAAGCATGAAAATGCATTTTTCTGCATCTAAACATGTATTTTAGCCATAAAAATAAAAAAATAAAAAAATAAAAAAGAAAAAAAAAGGATTATGTGTATTGCTTTGCATCTAAATAGTTACTTTTTGCATCCTAGGCATCATAAAAATGCATTTTGCATCTTAAAATATGTACTGCATTTTTGCATTTTCATATGCATGATAGAATGAAGGAGCGCTCATGCATCATGTTAGTAAGCATCCTATAATTCTCTACATCACATTTGCATCAAATAAAGTAGTATATGCATCCATCATTTGCATTTATTGTCCAATAAGCTGCATTAGGGGTGCGCTAAAAAGAAAATAAAATGCCACCAATCATGAAATTAAATATCCCTATGCATTTACTATGTCCCTGCAGCATAAGCATGCATGAAAAATAAATTTTATGGCATGAAATATATCTGTTTTGTCTTGTATTTATCCGAAAATATGCCCAAAAATGTGTTCAGAAAAAAATTGAATTGTATTCCGAAAAGTCCGTTTCGTGAACACATAGCATGCAAAAATATGTTTTAGCCTAGAACATGTATCATATAGCCCCAATTGCATTTATAGTATAAGTCATGCATAGTAGGGTCAAATAATGACCACTAGTTCAATCATGCATCGCAAGAATAAATTACATAAATTTCATGCATAATTACCTAATTGCATCATGTAGACATAAATAGGACATGCATAAGCATTATTAATAAAGTCAGGAATGTTTCAAAAGTGCCAGACAGTGTCAAAATCTAGCAGATCTGAAGTCTATCCCGCGCGGCAGATCTAAAACAAAAAACAAAAACAAGAAAACAAAAACAAAAACAAAAAATCGGGAGAGGGGAAAATGCATGTACAAGAAAAGAAAAGAACAATTTTAAGTGCATGCAACAAAGGAAAATGCGGCGGCAGAAGAAGAAACTTTCGGCTGAAGCTAGAAAATGGAACGAAAAGAAAAACAACAGCAAAAGGAAAGAAAAGATGATTTCAGCTGGAACCCAAGAGATGCGGCAGCAAAGGAAAAGGAAATTTCTAACCGAGATTAGAAAGAGCAGTAAAGGAAAAATATGCAGCAACATCAAGAAAGATTTTCCAGCTAAAGCCGAAAATATAGCGGAACAGGGAAAACAATTTTACAGCAAAGGCTAGAACTATGACAAAAGAAGAATCCTCAAAGAAAGTGCAAAGAAGAGCAAAGAAAAACAACAGAAAGCAAAGAAGAAGCAAAGAAAGCAACAAGAAGAAGAATTTGCCGCATGGGCACGGCAAGGGTAAGAAAAGGAAGGTATTTTCCTTTTTTCAGTGCATTTGTATGATGTTTGGAAGACTTTCCTAACGGGGCAAACAACCCCAGGGCAAGGGAAGGACTTTGTCCTCCAACGAAGGCTGAGTTCCCGAGGAGACATTGAATTCCAAACATCAATCGTTGTGTTGGAAAACTTTCTTTTAAGGGGCATGCAACCCCGGATCAGAGGGAAAGGTCTTGTCCTCCGACGAAGGCAGCGTTCCTGAGGAGGCAATTCATGTCGCACAGCCGCAGGCGAACTACGATTGGTCTGATTCCTTGAATAAGGATACGTAGGCAGTCTATCTCGGTAGACGCGACCATCACAACACGTTATTATTACCTTTGCATCACTCATTTGATAAAGCTTTGCCGCACTTGCACCACAACACTTGCACCGCAACATTTGGTCCCCGGCTGAGTGAACTACGTCTCTATCTGATTCCTTGTATAAGGATACGTGAGGCACTCTATTTCTGGAGGCACTAATCGCTGCATGAGTGATAGTTTAGGTTTTGGCCTGAACTACGTTTTGGTATGAGTTCCTTTATTAAGGGATACGTAGGCAACCTACACTAGTAGGTCCGACCATCAGATCACTTAATTTGCATATTTGCTTAAAAACTACGATAACCTGTTATAACCGACTAAATATGTCTAGGATATGTGAGGTTTGGTTTGCGTCATAAACTATTGCATTATAACTACTACCTGTTGCATCTCTTCCCCGTTTTATAATTGAACGAAATTGAAGAGTCTATTGTTTATCAACGATGTTCGTCTACTCAGTAAGCCTTGGGTTACCCGTAGACTCTATCGTTGAGGGGCTCTGTAGACACCCCAATTTCGTACCCCTGGTATGTAACTCTGGCATGTGATATCAAAAACTGTTTAAACTTAACAAAATGTCAAGTTACAAGGTTGAAAATGCAAAAGGAGAAAGTAGGATGCATGAATAGTGAACTGCAGGGGGGAAAGTGTCGAAAATTGAGGAAGTTTCTGCCCTTGGCGCCGCGCCCAATATGCTATTAGGCCGCGCCAAGGTCCCCAAATAGTGCCGATCAGTTAACGCATTGTAGAAAATGTCAAGCGCGCGATACAAGCCGATGAAGCACAAATCCAACTATAAATACAGGTGCCCGGCTACGCTTTGAGACACAATTTTTCGACGAAGGCTTGAAGTCCAGAGTTACTCTGCATAATTTTAATGCAGAGAGCGATCAGTGAGCGAGTGATCCCTACCCTCTCATAAAGCCTCGAAACCCCGTCCAAACCTCCTCCAAACACAAATCCAACTGGTTAAAGTGATCCATAGCCCTTTAGTTAGGTATCCATCATATTTCCTCAAACCCAAAAACCATAAAGTAAGCTGTTACTCTGCCCGAGTAAATAGGCTGAAATCACCCGAAATAAGCCGTTATTCCGCCTAACCAAATAAGACAAAACCACCGAAACTAAGCCGTCATTCTGCCCGAGTGAGTGAGCCAAAACTACCACAAATAAGCCGTCACTCTGCCCAAATCACATCAGCAACATCAATAAAAGTCACCCTCTCCCGAGAAGGACAGAGCGAGCACACTCCGCTCTAAAAGGTAATAGCCTTTAAGGGCATTATTTTTATAAAAGGTGTTATTTAAATCCGACCCAATGTAGCAAATATAAGTCGTTGTGCTGCCCGAATTTAGTCAGGAAATATTATGTAAAAGAGCCGTTATAATGGCCAAATATTTTTTAAATATATTTGTAATTATTGTAAGGAAATGGCTGCAAGTCCGTAAATAATGTAGCCACGGATGTATTTGCTTTTATTTTCCTGTCTTTAAATGCTTTATTTATTTATTAAATAAATATAACAATAAGCATACTTTAGCCAAAACCATTTTTGAGACTGAAAGGGTGAGTTGGGTGCCTAGCACCTTCCCAACTCGTAACTTAGCCTCCGAACCCGTTTAAAATCTCTGGTTTTTCTTTTCTTTTTGGTTTTGCTATATTTTGCCTTAAAATAAAGATGACGACTCTAAAACATTTTGGATCCAGTGGGGCCTCGCAACACTCCTTCCTTGCACTTTTCCGTTTTCCCATAAAAAAGGGAAAATGGGAATAGAAGGGTGATGTATTCCCATATCCTGGTATCCCCTAAACAAGGGATAACTTGATGCGGGAAACCCAAAGCTCCCATAGTGACCCGAAATAGGCCATAAGGCTATTTTTATAAAATCCATAGTGGGGGCGTATCAACATCCTTTTTTGCACTTTTCAGTTTTCCCCTAAAAAAGGGAAAATGAGAATGAAAGAGTGATGCATTCTCATATCCTAGTATCCCCTAAAAAAGGGATAACTTGATACGGGAAACCCAAAAGTTCTCATATTGGATCAAAAATCCACTAAAGGCAACCGAGACGAATTCCAACGCGCTATCTTAGACAGCACTCCTCTTGCACTTTTGATTTCGTCTTCCCCTAAAAAAGGGAGGGTGGAACGAGAGCAGTGGTGTCCCGCATCCGCACGTACGCCCACCCCTATCCAAGGGCGCGCGGGGCGCAGGCGCACGTCCCGGGCGACCCACACACATGCGTCTCACGGTTTAAAGTACCAGGAAAAGGGACAATGACCATTGATATACTGCGAGCTGGGGGCTTAGCCTTCAGCAGTTAAGAGTATAGTGAGCTAGGGGATTAACCAGAGAGCAGGAACACGCAACGAGCAGGATTTGCCATGTTCGTCCATCAAAGACGGTTATTGTGAATGTGGACGGTTATGTCCGGAAAACCCTCCATGTTACCATTGTGTTGAGTGGGACAATTAATGGGACAGTTAATATGCCCGCCATTTATGTCATGAACATTAATAGGCGCTATGAGCGCTATTCTCCCAAGAACAATTATAAAAGCCCCTCAAAATGAAGGAGGGAGGTATGTGATTCTGATTAACTTGCCTAGACTCTGCTAAATTGCTCACTCACTTAAGTGTTGTGCTAATTCTCACGTCGGAGGGCTTTTGCAGGGAGTGCCCCTGCCTAGTTTACGGTTTTCTTGGTTTGCTTGCAGAGTTGGGCTTCGAAGATTAAGGATAAGTTGAAAGTCAGGTATCCTGTTGACAAAGCCCAGTGTGTCTTGGAAGATTTTGGACGCATCAGTTGGTTCCGTTGCCGGGAAACGAATAAACTTTCTTTGAGAAGTGAGGTTTTGTTCTTGGCAAACTTTAATTATGGCTGAAAATGATATGAATGGCGGTAACCCAGTGGAAGAGGTGCACACGGCTACCCTAAGTACGAATCTTCCGGCTGCTAACAATCCGCTGCCACCACCTCATGATGCACGTCACCAGCTCAATCAACGGCGTGGGTTGGATTCATTGGCTAGGAGTGATGTATATGCGGTGGGATTGGCCAATGAGTTTCGGGAGGAGGCTCTTTGTCAAAGGGCTATCTATTTAGGACAGGTGTATCAGCTGAACCTGCAGTTGATTGCCATGGGTAAGCCGCCTTTACCCATCTAGTTGGATCTCTTAC
Source organism: Codonopsis lanceolata (assembly GCA_013146195.2). Lineage (NCBI taxonomy): Eukaryota > Viridiplantae > Streptophyta > Magnoliopsida > Asterales > Campanulaceae > Codonopsis > Codonopsis lanceolata. The sequence continues at coordinate 125,710,046 of CM028379.1, read as the reverse complement.
CTGTTTTGCCTGCGCCAAACCAGGCAGCGAGTGGGCCAAGAACTAGGGGCAATCAATTAAACCCAGTACTTGTTCCCTCGCAACAACGTGAACGAGAATCAAAAGGACGTAATCAACAAGAAGGCCGAGCTAGTCACAGGATTGTGCCAAGTGTACATTCCCGGCTAGGACCCCGAGTGGGGGATGATTCGGCACAGTCTCGTCGTCAGCGGCGATCACCTTCTCCATGAAGGTCGCACCATCGCTGACCTCGCTCGCCCTCACCTCGAAGGTCACATGCTCGCAGCCATCGTTCACCATCTCCTAGGAGATCCCATGCTCGTCGTCACAGGACGCCTTCCCCCAGGCGGTCTCAAGTACATTTGTCACATCAATCCAAGGAAAAAAGGGAGTTGCAACAGTCAGATGTTCAAAGAAATTTAGTGGCCAACGAGCCAGTTGCTCAGCTCGCTGGGATGGCCCAGGCACAGGTGGAGCAGGTCGTGGGTGTTACTCAAGCTTTTGGAGCTATGGGTCCTCCACAGGTCCCTCCTGTGCCCGCGGTACAGCCTCAGCCCGTGGGTGGTTTGCCTCCAACCATTAATATGCAGGACTTTGAGTATTTGAAACGCCGTATAGAGGCTTGGGAGTAGGGCAAAGCTCTTGATGGAAATTTTCTGGGCACCTCAGCCATCCCGTTGGCTCCTTGGATCGAGAATGCACCCCCAGCACAGGGACTCATCTTCCCGAACATAAAAGAGTATACAGGGAAGACTAAAGCACGAGATTGGTTGATGTCATTCGAGTCTCAAATTGGCTTGGTAACATCGGATGAGGCGTTAAAGATTCGGGCATTTGTGGGTGCGTTGCAAGGGAAAGCATTGGCATGGATGGGAGCTTTACCGCGCAGATTAATTAACAATTAGGCTGACTTGTGAACAAAGTTTTTGGTAGATTTTGGAACCTCGGGCACACTGGCAAAGACAAGGGCTGACTTGTCTAAGTTTAAGCAAGGAGCTCATGAATCAACCGCTAGTTACTTGGAGCGGTTCACAAAAGTACTGGAACAGGTTCCTGGATTGACTGAGCAAGAAGTGACTTTATGCTTCGAGACGGGTTTGCTCGAAGGCGAAGGGGGATTAAGGTCAGAATTGAGTATGCGCAAGCCCAAGACGCAGGTAGAGATGTTGATGCGAGCTCAGAAATGGTGCGCGGGGGAGATCGCGAAAGAAAGAGAAGAAAAAGTAGAGCAGTAAAGCTGGGGGTAATCCCAAAGGTAATGGCCAGGCCATGGGCGGTGGGTACAATAAAGGCAAATCAAGGTATGACCGCCCGAGAGAATTTCTTCAGGAAGCTGATCTTACCCCGCTCAATACGTTGTGCGAAGATATTATGTATGAAATTTGGGATGAACTTCCTTGCCCACCTCGTATGAATCCTGAGACAGCAGATACTCGGGATCGGTCGAAGAGGAGTGCTTATCATGATGATTATGGGCACACAATAGAGGAATGTTAGCCGTTGAAAAAGGCCATTCAAAAGCTGATCAATGAAGGCCGGTTGGACCGGTTTAAGAGAGATGGTGGAAATAGGGGGAATGGTCCCCGAAGAGATGCACCCCCGATCAAAAGGGTAATAAACGTGATTATGGATGAAGAGCCCACACCAACTCAGCTCGACAAGCAGATTTATTCCTTGTCAAAGGTGGTAGATCGACCAACCACCTTGCAAGCTGGGGAGGAGACCATACAGTTTACTCGCAGTGAGCTGGCGAGCAATGTGGCAGGGGAACAATATTTAATTGTCTCGGCTCTAGTGGATGGTTGGGTTGTGCACAGAATCTTGGTTGACACTGGAGCCTGCAGGGACGTTATGTACTATTCATGCTTTCAAGGCTTGGAGTTGAGTGATAACCGTCTCAAGCCTTATGCGGGGACGCTAGAAGGCTTCACTAATCATAAAGTACCTGTGAACGAGCTGGAGGTCTTCATTGGTCAAGGAAGCCGCACCCGAGTTGAGAAAGTCACTTTTATGGTGATTGATTTAAAGTCCCCTTACAACATCATCTTGGGGGTACCAAGCATGACCAAGTTTCAAATGGTCGCGTCCATTCCCCATCAACGTGTTAAATTCTACACAGATCAAGGAGTAGGGGTATTGAAGAGTCAGCCCCGGGCAGTGCTTGAGTATGTGCGTGACAGTCAGCGGAAAAAGCAAAAGTTGACTTTAGAAGATGGCGAGTAGAAAATCACCGTTAGCACCAAGGAAACATCTCATGTGACTGTGGGGCCATCAACAGTCGATGTGGTGGGTGAAGGGGATTGCGAGGAGGACACTTGTCCCTTGCCGACGTTGGAGTCGGGGGGACATGTCGAGCAGGATGTCGATGCGGGCTTAGTTCCAGATGAATATTGTAAGAAGACCGATGGTCCTTTGTCGACATTGGGGTCGGGGGGACAAGCCGAACAAGCAATGGACATGGATGTAAATCAGCTTGATCCGGTTGAGACTCAGGCTGAAGAAGAAGAGAAGGTGGAGTGCGATACACTCCAAATGCGAGATGAACCAGAATTTACAGCTCAGGACGAGCTTGAGGAGGTGGTTGTCAATCTTGCTTATCCCGAGCAGAAGATAAAAATTGGCAAGGCACTTTCAGCTGAAGCTCGGGCGAGTTTGATCAAGCAGCTTCAAGACAGCTTGGATGTTTTCGCATGGAGACCGGAGGACATGCAAGGCATGAGCGAGGCTGTGGCTCTACATTGTCTCAGCGTGGATCCGGCTTTCAGGCCAATTCAGCAGCGGCCTAGAGTTTATTCTGCCGAAAAGGACCAAGCTATTAAGAAAGAGGTTGAGAAGCTGCTCAGCGCGGATATCATTGAAGAAATACATTATCCAACTTGGTTGGCTAATGTTGTTATGGTCAAAAAGTCTAATGGCAAGTGGAGAATGTGTGTTGACTTCACCGACTTGAATAAGGCTTGTCCGAAGGATTGTTATCCCCTACCTCGCATTGACAAGTTGGTGGATGCTATAGCCGGGTTCGAGTTCTTGAGTTTCATTGATGCATATTCCGGGTATCACCAAGTCAAGATGAATGAGTAGGATAAAGCCCTGACAGCTTTTCGAGCAGCGGGAGGGCTATATTGCTATAAGATGATGCCATTTGGTTTGAAGAATGCAGGAGCTACATACCAAAGGATGGTGAATAAGGTCTTCAGTTCGCAGATTGGCAGAAATGTGGAGGCCTACATTGATGACATGGTGGTAAAGACCAAGGGGCACGAGCGTACAGTTGATTTGGGAGAAACTTTTGCCAACCTTAGAAAGAATAACATGAAGCTTAACCCGAGCAAGTGTGTGTTCGGGGTGAAAGTGGGCAAGTTTCTGGGGTTCATGGTAACTGAAAGGGGCATAGAGGCCAATCCAGAAAAAATTAAGGCACTGGTCACTATGAAGCTTCCTCGGTGTATCAAGGATGTTCAGAAGCTCAACGGTAGAGTGATAGCCCTTGGTCGTTTTATTTCTAAGTCGGCAGAAAGATGATTGCCGTTCTTCAAGGTTCTCCATGGGAACAAGGGGTTCGAATGGACAGCTGAATGTCAGAAGGCTTTCGAGCAGCTAGTGGAATATCTTGGACAGCCTCCTCTATTGAGCAACCCGGTTTTTGGTGAATTTGTTTGTGTACCTAACGGCCACAGAGCAGGCTGTAGCCGCTGTGTTAGTTAGTGAAGAATGTAATTTGCAAAAGCCTGTTTATTATGTTTCGAAGGCCCTCACTACAGTGGAGGGACGATATTTTAATGCAGAGAAATTGGGTTATTCGCTTGTTGTTGCTGCTCGAAAACTTCGAGCTTACTTTTCTACACATTCAATCATTGTGTGCATGGACACGCCTCTAAGGAAAATTTTGCACAAGCTAGATTCTTCTGGTCGCTTACTCACCTGGTCCATTGAGCTAACTAAGTTTGATATCGACTACCAACCTCGACGAGCAATTAAGGCGCAAGCTTTGGCAGACTTTGTGGCTGAAACTAGTTTTATCGATTCATGCGAAGGGGAGGTTTCTGCCAAGATAGTATCAACGAGTACACCAATTCCAAAGCCCCGACCAAAGTATTGTTGGGAATTGCATGTGGATGGTTCGGCTAGCAGGTTTGGAGGTGGAGCCGGTTTGGTGCTAGTCCCGCCCGAGCAGGATATGGAGTTCGAAAAGGCATTGCGTTTCAAATTTCCAGCATCCAATAATCAGGCAAAGTACGAAGCCTTGATCACGGGGCTCGAGCTCACACAAGATATAAGAGTCCGAGAGGTGATTGTTTACTGTGATTCACAGTTGGTCGTGAATCAAGTAAGGGGCGATTATGATGTTCATCATCCGGTGTTAGTTCGTTATTGTGCAATGGTGAAGGAGATTTTGAAGGACTTCGATTACTGGGAATTGGTGCGAATTGCTCGCGAGGACAATATGCGAGCAGACTATTTATCCAAGATGGTCGAAGACGAAATTCAATCCCCGCATCCATGGGTTATGATTGAATATGTGGAGGTTCCAGTGATAGAAAAGGAAGTGATCATGGACATCGAGCCTGCTGCAAAGTGTTGGATAGATGACTTGAAGGCTTATATCGAGCAGGGGACCTTGCCCGAGGACAAGTCAGAAGCTCGGACTATTCAAAAGCGGGCATGTCGCTACGTCATTTTGGATAAGATACTTTATCGACGGTCGTATACTAGACCCTTGCTCAGGTGTGTACGACCAGAGATGACCGAGGGCATTTTGGGAGAAATTCACGAAGGGAAATGTGGAGGACATCCAGGTCAACGGTCTTTGGCAGAGAAAGTTTTAGCCGCGGGATTTTATTGGATTACTTTGAGGCGCGATGCAGAAATGTATGTTCGTCGCTGTGATAAGTGTCAACGTTACGCTGATATACCTCGCTTACCCTCTACCGAGCAGACTCTTGTGGTGGCGTCATGACCGTTTGATATGTGGGGCATAGACCTTATTGGCCCGTTTCCTTTGGCTCGATCGAAATTTAAGTATGTCGTGGTCGCGGTTGATTACTTCACTAAATGGGTAGAGGCCAAGCCTTTGGCAACTATTAGCGAGGTCAATGTAATTGACTTCGTGCATGAGCATATTTGGTGCCGTTTTGGAGTTCCGCGAGCAATAGTATCTGAGCATGGGACTCAATTCTCAGTAAAAACTCACAAAGGCATGCGAGCAGATGCGTGTGAAGCATTGGCAGTCCTCGGTGGCGTATCCTCAGGGTAATGGGCAAGCTGAGGCCGCTAACAAACAAGTCCTGCATGTTCTTAAGCGAAATCTTGAAGACAAGGCAGGAAGATGGGTGGATGAGTTACCTTCCGTCTTGTGGGCAGTCAGAACAACGGTTAGAGGGCCCACGGGGGAAACTGCTCTTTCTATGGCTTGTGGATCTGAGGCAATGGCACCAGTGGAGATGTACTTGCCCAATCATAGGGTATCTTATTACGATGCAGAATCCAGCATGGTAGCTCGTGCAGCTGACCTGGATTTATTGGAGGAAAAACGGTTGGAATCCAAAATGAGAATGACAAATTATAAACAGCGAGCAAAGGCCCATCACGATAAACGGGTTCGTGGTCGGTCATTTGCTGTGGGGGAATGGGTTCTCCGTAAAATTGAGGCGACAGGCCATCGAGCAGAGTGGGGGAAACTTTCTCCTAACTGAGAAGGTCCTTTTCAGATAGTTCGAGTTGTTAAGGAGGGAACTTACATGTTGCAAACAGAGGATGGCATCGAGGTGAAACATCCATGGCATGCAGATCATTTGAAAAAATACTATCGATGATTGACAGTGTTCAGGATGTTTGTCTTTGTCTGTCTTAAAAGTTGAGGTGAAATGAACGAGTATGTATTATTTTCATTTTATTTCGTTTACAGCATTAAATGCAGAGCTCAATTAAACTTTTAGCGGGCAGGGTAGTTTCTTTGTTTCTTTGCCCGGTGCAAAAGTGTTTGAGTGAGTTGATATTATCTCGATTATTCTCTCTTTCACGAGCATAAGCTATCTTTGCTCGTGAAAAAGAGTTGGTGTTCGAGTTAGTTGCTTCAAATTATCATTATCTCGATTATTCTCTTTCATGGGCAAGAGATTTTTCTGCCCGTGAAAAGGGTTGGTGTTCGAGTTGGTTGTTTTGATGGTTATTCTCGATTATTCTCTTTTCCACGACCAAGAGGTGACTCTGCTCGTGAAAAGGGTTTGGTGTTCGAGTTATTTGCTTTGTTTGTTATTTGCTCGATTATTCTCTCTTTCACGAGCTAGAGATACCTCTGCTCGTGCGAAAGAGTTGGTGTCGAGGGACTTGTCATTTTTTTCATTCTGGCAGGCCTGGAATGAATTCTCTTAATTCAAGAGCTTGTTTTTTCAAAAACGAACAGTTGGAATATTTTTGAAGACATAAGCAGATAGAATATTGGCAGTGAAATCAAAAGCACAAAAGTAGTAAATATTACATGACCAGTAAAATAAATTGTTTAAACGACCAGAGACAAATTGTTTTTGAATGCTGCGGCACGCAGGCCGAAAAGTTTCAGGCATCGGTGGAAATGGTTGTAGAAGTTGTTTGATCGGTTTTGGTTGTTTCTTCGGGATTGGCCTCGATAATGACTACATCTTCTTCATCAGTCGGGTCAACAGTGCCTTCATCTTCTTTTGTTTGTGCTTGAGCTGTCCAGATTTGGGTCATTAGCTCGCTAATGGTGACTTGGGCAGCAGGAGGAGGGGTCCATGGAGATAATCCTTTCTCTGCATCAGCCTCAGCGAGAGATTCGAGCTCGTCCTCGGTGTATGGAACAAGGGCATGGCCAGGACGGGCTGAGGCACAGAAAGGCAGGTTAGTACCCCATTCAGCGAGCAGATCTGGCTGGATCTCTAATCCACTGCACGATATCTGCCTTAGCACGTGATGCACTCCTTGAAGGAAAAAAGGATAAGCTTCACTCTCGACGCAAGAAGCAAAATCTTCTGAGTTTTTATAGTCGTCGATAATGTTTTGCTTTTGCCCTTCGCTGGGGCGAGCAAGCTCTTCCTTCAGTTTTTTCTCCAGCTCGGCAGTAGTGGCCTTGGCTTCTTCCAGCTGCGTTTGGGTGGTTTGGAGCTCTTTTCGGACTGCAGAGATATTGTTCAAGGCTGCCTCTTCGGAATTTCATGGAGAAATCCAGGTGGGATTCCAAGCTTTTCTTCTCCTCCTCGACCTTGGAGAGCTCGATCACTTTAGTAGTGAGAGTCTCCTCGGTTGTCTTAAGCTCGGCCCGAAGAGTGTTGACGGTTTCCTCCAGCTGGTTCTTCTCCTTCACCATTGCAGCATTAGAATTGACGTTGTCGATCAGTCGATCATACATCAGTTCTGTTTTCGTGGCAATCTGCAAATCAGGGCATAGTTAGTATCTGTGGCATGTTAAAAGGAAGAAGATTACGAGAATGAAGTGGTTACCTCGGTCAAACACATTCCTACTTCACCGATCAGAACTGAGCTTGCTTGTTCTGAACTCTTCTTTCGGACCCCGCCATGCCGTAGTCTCTTCACCAAACCCAATCCTACAGTTGCTGGGTAGCCGCTTCGCTTGAAAATGTTGATTTTGTCTAGGTCGGGTACGTCGGCTATATCACCGATAAGGGATGCAGCTTTTTCCCGATTCTCGGGCATAAAGAAGTTATCTTTATGCCACGAGGGAATGGGTGGACTGGTATCTCTGACACAGCCTTTTCTGCTTAGTGTTTGCTCTTCCTCTCTTTTTGGGGACTTTGGCTTGGAGTGGCAACATTGGTCGCAAGGTGGGTGTTTATGACTATAGGTTTAACTCTTTGAGTAGCGGGCATTGGGGTTATGAGCGTAGTAGGTTGGCTTGGTTCTAGTTGACTTTGTTTTGTACCGCGCCCAGTTGTAGTGGTAGGAATAGTTGGAAGGGCAGCAGGAGTTTGTGTGGACAGGTGTTTGTTTCTTTTGGTCGCTCCTTTTTTAGCGGCCTGAAGGAATTTATTTGCGTCATTCAATTGCCTCATGTCTGCAAGTGTCAGAACAAAGTTGTAAGAAAAATGAAACAAATAATGGATTTGCAAGTTTGAAATACAGCGTAAGTTTAAAGAGCGCGTGTCGTAATCGTGCGGTTGGTTCGATCAAGGCATTTACTAGGAAACTTGTTTCCATGGCACTGTCCCCAGTATGGATGTGGTAGTTCGGGGTCAATAGTAACTCGGGGCTCGACTCCTTCCACGGGCCAACTTACGATCCCGGCCAGACGAAGAAGAGTTAAGTCAGATGTAAGGACTCGCCAGTCGAGTACCCAGTCTTGTCCAGCCCAACCATCCCGTCCCTCTCTCACCTCGAGCAGCGATCTGAAGGACCTGGCTATTTGGGGTTCACTAGCTCAGAAGGCGGTTTTATCGTAGTCAGGGAGCCCAAAGTCATGAAGGTAGGGAGCAAATGGTCAGCCTACACTTGATTCAACTAGCAAAGCTTTTCCATCCCAGGAATCTACTTTGTTCGGGCCATCATTCAGAAGTTTGAAGTAATTAGGGTTTGAGCACCCTGTGATACGTCCGGATTTCTTATCTAAGGAAAATAGGAAGAATTTCCTAAATAAGGTCATCTCGGGTTCGAACCCGAGCAGCCTGTAGGCAACAGTATATGCAACCAGGAATCTTACTGTTGTAAGGGTCAGGTCGCAGGGGAGGGAGTTGGTTATGTTCAGGAATTCTACGATGAATGGGTCTAGGGGGAGGCGAAGCCCTACAACGAAAAAATCGAAGTAGAAGACCATCCGGTCCCCTTGGTAGTTGTGCCCGTTCTCATTGATGTCTAGGTCGAAGGCTTTTACCCGATAGTTCTTGGGGTCCATACCAGGGAATAAAACCAGGCACTGACCTCGTCTTCACAAGTCAACTCGTCCCATTTGATCGAGGAAGAAGTGTTGGTAACGATTTGTTTACCTTTGGATGTGTTCTTGTTTTGTTGAGATTGAGGGTTACTCGAGCTGGGGAGGTTTTAGCTCGTTCATTTCCGGAAAAGTTCTGTTTATCTTTGCTCGTTTCCGGTTCAATGAGGTGTTAGGGTTTTCGTTTTCGCGGAATCAATGTGATTTCTTCCAGCTCGCTTTCTTCAGAACTGGAACTAGAAGACACCAAGCTTTCCTCGGTTTCAGTAGGAGCTCCATGATCGTAGCTACGGCCTTCGATTTCTGAGTGGGTTTCCTCGCTGGACATCCTACAGGAAACAAGAATCGAGGAACACATGTTAAATCTTGCTCGAGTAGTTTGGCAAGGACAAATCAAGTAAAAACCCACGGCAATAGCCTATCCTAAGATCGGTGAGCGGGGCACCGATCAAGTATTCCTCAATTCCCCTACTTTGGAATGGTTGGGTGACAGAAGGAGGAGTAGGATGAATAGAAGAAATCTGAATCTAAAAGCCTACATGTTGACAGATTACACTTTAAATTTTAATCTTCAACAGACTAATTGCAGAAGAGATTGTATTTGGGTGAATGGCATTATGGAACCCTAATTGGGGAATAAAGCAGTAAAAACATGAATAGGAAATGGCAGCAAAGATTGAAAGAAGTACCTGATGTTGTCGAGGAGCGGAGGCTGAAGATCTTGGAAGATTGTTGTGGATTGAGTGCTGTTGTAAGCAAGTTCGGCACCAAAGTAATCTTTAAATGCAGAGATGAGGTTCTCTTTGACTTCGAAATCTCTTGGGACGGTAAAGTTGAGAATGGGGAGAGACTTCCGTTTTTATACCCCTGTTGAAATCGTCGATTAGAGCTTGCTCATCATTAGGGCTCGGGATTCGAGGCGGCATTTAATGGCTCATTGGGAAATGGGATTGTCTTTTCAAAGAGGAGGCGGGTGACGGCTTGATTCTTTAAAAACCTTTTGGGCTGTCGTATACTTGAAACTTTGGTCGTGAGTAACTCAATGCACATGAAAAATTAATTACATTTCAAGAGCGGTTTGGTTTATAAATTCGAGGTTATTCTCCTCGCTCCGAGTATGAATACTCGAAAGACAAGGAGTAGGGGGCTACTGAGCTGCCCAGCCCAATAGGCCCAAGACATGGGTCACGTGCCTGGCACATCTTGATCGATCACGGGCAGAGCACATGCGTCTCAAGGTTTAAAGTACGAGGAAAAGGGACAATGGCCATTGATATATTGCGAGCTGGGGGCTTAGCCTTCAGTGGGTAAGAGTATAACAAGCTGGGGGCTTAACCAGCGAGCAGGATTTGTCATGTTCGTCCATCAAAGACGGTTATTGTGAATGTGGACGGTTATGTCCGGAAAACCCTCAATGTTACCGTTGTGTTGAGTGGGATAATTAATGGGACAGTTAATATGCCCGTCATTTATGTCATGAACATTAATGGGCAGTTATGAGCAATTATTCTCCGGCAACAATTATAAAAGCCCCTCAAAATGAAGGAGGGAGGTATGTGATTCTAATTAACTTGCTAGACTCTGCTAAATTGCTCACTCACTTAAGTGTTGTGCTAATTCTCACGCCGGAGGGCTTTTGTAGGGAGTGCCCCTGCCTAGTTTACGGTTTTCTTGGTTTACTTGCAGAGTTGGGCTTCGAAGATTAAGGATAAGTTGAAAATCAGGTATCCTGTTGACAAAGCCCAGCGCGTCTTGGAAGATTTTGGACGCATCAAATATTATAATAATAAAATATAATATTAGTAATAATAAAATCAATAATAATAATAATAATATAAATAAAATTAATAATATTATTAATATAATAAAATAAATACTAAAATTAATAAGTAATAATAATAATAAAAGTAATATTAATGTTAATAAAATAATAATAATAATAGTAAAGGCAATAATAATGATAATAATAATAATAGTAATAATTAATAATAGTGATAAAATTTGTATTAATATTAATAAAATAATAATAATAAAGTGATACTAATAATAAATAAATAAATAAAATAAATAATAATGATCATAATACTATTAAAATTAATATTATTATTATTAATAATAGTAATAATAATAATAATAATAATAATAATAATAATAATAATAATAATAATAATAATAATAATAATAATAATAATAATGTAATTCACATTTTGTGATGATCCTATTTTAGTCTTTACATATGATTACATCACTATTTTAACTTATTAATTAAACACACACACTAACTTATGAAAGTTAATCAGCACTTTTAAAAAGTTAAATTAAACATCACCAGTTATTAGTCATCAGTCATAAGTCATAAGTCATAAGTCATCAGTCATAAGTCATAAGTCATAAGTCATAAGTCATAAGTCATCAGTCATAGGTAATAAGTCATCAGCACATATCAATAAGCTAAATCAAACATGCCCTAATCAACTTTCTTCCCCTGTATTCCTTTCCCAGTTGAGAACTCTTCTTTCAGAGTTTCATTTACAAGTCAGGAACAAGTGGAGTCAAGAAGATTAAACATGAGAAGTCAATTTTTAGGGTTGCTCAGATAAAACATATCTGAGCAACTTAGTGCAAGGCACTCGACTCTTCATGATAACCATTAATTGCACAATCAAGAGCCCTTGCAATGGAATACAAGTCTGATGATATGAATGCAATACATACATGTAATTCTTCCTCTTCCTTGGACATCTATCGAGATTTGTCTTCAACGGAATCTTGAGTGCTTGGTCTCTACCAAAGTATTGGATTTCTAAGGAGCTATAGAGACTGAGTTCTTTGAAGGGATTCAAATAACTCAAATCAAGAAAGAGGTTTTTTGACCAAGACAATGTTCTTCATCTTTGTAGCTTTTGAAGATCACTCTTCTTATCTTCTTACATATCTTCCTTGCAATTCACTGAAGGTGTTATGCAAGGGTCTGGTTTTTCCACAATGATCTGTGTGAAAGCTTGGTCGAAGATTATGAGATTTCTTGTTCACAAGCTAACACACTCTTTCTTTTTAAAGAAGGATGAAGGAGTTTCTTTTATAGATGAAGATCAATAGATCTGTTGTGACTATCTTCAAATAATCTTTGTATCCGTCGGAGAGATTTCGCTAGATAAGATTTCATCTTATAGACTGTAGGATACATATATTACGGAAGATATCTCACTAAAAGGTTTTGTCCAAAAGTCAGACTGAAAGGATGTATCACAGTTGAGTAGGTGTGACGAAAGTGCACACTAACATTTGGTTGTCCAATAAAGTAAATTCTTGACTTTTCAGACCAAATGTAGAGATGGGATATCTATTGAATAATGTAGAACAATATCCAATTAGATTTTGCAGGTCTTGATGTGTCAGTCCTTTATAGTCAGATTGACTTTTGAGGCTTGAGTACTTTATTGTTTCCGAACGGCTGCAACCTTTTCTCTGTAGCTTGCACGTGCAGATAAAAGTCTAATGGTATGATGTTCTTCTAAAAAGATAGTCTTCCGATAGATAGGTATGCTGGTTGACTTAGTTGATGCGAGAACAATCAAACCAAAGCATGTCTGATTGTGAAGAGTCTTCAGGAGATGTATCACGCTGGAGCAAGACTGCTAGTGCTTGTGTGCATGAATCACTAGTATGTTGGTCATCTTGAAAGAGTAAGACCAAGACAAGGACTCACCTAATCTAAGATCTATGCGATGTTAAACAAGTTGTCACACTAACCGGTACGCAGCCTTTTTAGTCACTTGTTATAACACACAGTAATGGGGACAAACAAATCAAAGTGTTCAGGAATATACAAAGGAATAAGCATTGATTCAACAGACATATTCCAACACACCATATGATCATAAAATTGCATTTAAATTTCAGAGAAGACAGTTTTCCGTTGATGATGTCTTACGCAATGTCTATAAATAAAAGTCATGATTAGTCATTGTTTAGCGTATATCTTCTTTTTAAAAAAACATATGTCGTTTTGTCTAGAGTTATTAATCTTAAGAGTTTTCAATTTTTGTTATGTATCGTACATATTCAACGAAAAAAAATTACATACAAAGAAATATTTCAAAAATTATAATAACTTTTTAAAATTTTATGTGATTTTTTTTAATTTTACTGTTAATTAATTTTTTTTTATTTTGTTCATATTTAACTTTTTAACTATATATTATTCAATTTTAATTGAGTATATGATTTTACACTCGTGTACAATCCGTGCGTTGCTTCACTATTAAAGAGATAATAAGATAAGTCGTACTTATTAACAAGCGCTTCGACCACCCCAAGCAATCCTTGTTTATCATCACATTCTCCAATTTGGTTTCGCTATTTTCCCTCATAAAACACTTGCTCAGGATCTCCATTATCCACTTTTCCCCCAAAGATGTGGAAGATAAGCATAGGGCGGCTGACACTGACAGTCGCTCTTTTGAACCCTGCTAGTCTGCTACAACCTTCAAGAGAGTTGAAGACCCTCTTTGTGCCTCACTAACGACTTGAAGCTGATCTGGGGCCATTTTGGGCTCTCGACTATTGTTGACATGACGTACTTCATCGGGACAAATGCCGCGGTTCTATCCTAGCAACGAATTTTTGGAAACATCGGGACCATTTCATTACCAATTGCGAAGGCTCAGCGAAAGCTGATTTTGGTGCCATATATGTGAATGGCGAGTCACATCATGATGATGCTGATACCTGCTCTAAACTTACATTTGACAGGGGCAGTGAAATATGTCGATAGAGGTCACCACATCTCATGCACGATTTTGAGCCTCACTAGTTCTTGTACAATGACTCTTTACCCATTTTCCTTACTACAGGTCACCACTGATCTATTGAATTTATTCATGTATTGGTAATGGAGGATGAGGGGTGCTCGAGCTTGACAAGACATCTTACTGTCGAGTGCGATCATCAAGTATAGCCCCAATACTGGGAAACTTCCCAAAAGGACCTTTGACCATCTATTTCTTTTAAAACAAAATATTTAAAATTGTGGAAAATATAAACTTCCTCTTACGAAGGATAAGTGTTCGATTAATAGACTCAATAAAGAGTTTAACCGACCTAGAGCATTTCAAAAACCAAGTTTCAGACGAGGAAAATGTAAAAACACAGAGAGACAGTGAGGCACATCCCCAGCATAATAGAAGCCTCAACCAACATATCATTAGCAAATGCAAGTTGACATATCTAATTCATAGCAAATCGTGTTACTTTGCTCATGCTTTAGCCCAACTACATAGCATTCCTGACAAAAGCTACAGATGAGCAGTAAACAACTGCAAGGCAACAGATTCAAAATCATTTATAGAAACAATCTCAAACAAAAAGAACAGTGTAGTATAAATCTAGCACTAAAACAACAAAAACCTCTCTGCTTCATTCATAAAAAGTGAACCTACTTTATCATCTCCACTTAACAAATAAGATTGAGAATGCTTCATCCAACATAAGAATTATCTCAGTGGTGAGATCCATAGCTATTGACAGTAGATTCAGGTTCAACTGCAATCAGCCTTCTCGATTTCACCATTTCCCTCTTTAAACTGAGCTTGACTATCCAACTGCTGCCCCTACCGCAATCGCCTTCTCCATTCCTACATTATTTGAATCCAAGTAAACTGACTTTGACTATCCAACAGCTGCATCTCTGTACCAAGCAGTTAAACAGCATAGAGCAGCCGCGGACCCTTTTCCTCTACTCTTTTCATGCAATAAACAACCATGTGCCGTCAAATTGGAATAAAACGAAATACCCTATTGGACAAACCACATGGTTTGCATAATCAACCCAAACCCACATCCTAATCTTGGGTACTTCAATTTTGGGGGTTCGCAATTCAAGAATCGTAGAAAAGATACAAATGCGAATTGGGACAGATTGTGTCTCCATATTCATTTTTTTCCCTATCTAGATTCTATTTCTGTATGTATAATTGATTGAACCCAATGTAAAGGGATATTTGCAGGGTGAAAGGAGAGATTTGAGATCGACTTACTCTTAAATTGGTTTTGAAGGTCAAAGTTAGCAACCTGTTTGCATTATCTGTTAGAACATTCCTATTTTCCCTCTCTAACATTAAAGATGGCATGATGCACAGTTTACTGTAAATATTGTTCACATCAAATGGTACAAAACAATTTACACAGTAAGTGCTTTGTGGTTGGAATTGTAACTGATTCGTGCCACAAGAACCGTCACATTGTGAGTTAGTCTATTTGGTGACAACCAAAATTAGTTAAGTCCCAAAAAAAAAAAAAATGTCTTCCAGTTTCCTAACATTTCATATTGGTTAGATTATTCCTAGAAAATCCCATTCATAACAAATTATGTTACACGGCTCAGCCTTTAACCCAACTACACAGCATTGGCTATGAAACATAAAATTGAAGCACAAGAAACTGCAATGCACCAGATTCAAGAACGTTTACAAAAAACAATCTACAACACAAAGAAGCTTGTGGTATATTCCTACACTAAATCAACAAAAATGTACTCTCACTTCATTCATACAAAGTGAACCAACTTCTTCTCAAGGAAGCACCTAATTAAATAAGAGATTGAGAACGCTTCATCCAGCAAAAGAGTTACCTCAGTGATGAGATCCATAACCATTGACAGTAGATTCCGTCACTACGGCAATCGCCTTTGACATTCCTACATTTCCCTCTTCTTTAATTCCATTCTCATTATCTTCATCATCATCCGAATCCAAAGTAAACTGAGCATGGCTATCCATGTGTTGCATCTCTGCCCCAAGAGGCTTGTAGTGCGTAGAATCCTTGTGAACCCCATTCATCTTGCATATTAAAGAATATGCCCCAGCCATCAAAGCCACAAGCAAGGCAAGATGACAATTAAATTGAAGTGTCGCAATAGCCCGACCACGATGATATTCAGGGTGTCCCTTACACTTTATAGTAAAATTCCCTCTACTCTTTTCATGCAAAGAACAACCGTGCACCATCAGATTCGAATAAAACGAAATACCCATTTGAACAAACCACATCCCTTGCATAATTAACCCAACCCCACGGCCTAATCTCGGGTAGCTCAATTTGGGGGATTTCAATTCAAGAATCGTGGAAAAGATACAAACGCCAATCGGGACAAGCAAAAGATCGAAGTAACGGTTTTCAATTCCACTCGGGTCTTTCCGTTGAAGGTAAAAGAGAAAAAATTCTTCGATAAAAGCGAATAACGACAGTAAATTGAGGATTGACGAAGGGAAACGAACTGAACTTGATGTATAATTAGTGACGCCTAGAATAGAATAGAGAAAGAATAGGGCAGCGATTGAAATTATCCCTAATTGAAGGACTAAGCCGGTTTCATCTCTGGAGTTTAGAGCGTCAATTACCGAAATTAGCGAGTTTATTATGAAGAAGAAGGAAACAACGGAGGTTGCAATGAAACTCACGGATGAAATTGATGACGGCGTTTTGGATGATGATGTTGGTGGCGATGGAGATGAGGGGTTGACTTTAAGGGTTTCAGAGGTTGAGAGGAGAGCTTCGGAGGCGCCGATGACGAAGAATCCGCCGCCGGCCAAGGTGTAAGTGAAGAGTCCCATTGCTGATCTTTGGAGTTGTCACCTTTTTCACTACTTTTCTTTCTCTCTAGATTTTGTTTACGAATATGATTTCCAAATAAAAAGGGGATGGGATCTTTCCTGGGGGAGTGGAGAGATTTGAGATCGGTTTGGTCCGGCCGATGATGTTCTGTAGTCGATGATTTATGAAGTTCCTTGTTGTTTTGGAAGGTCAGTCATAACTTGTTTGCGCTGTCCTGTTAGGACTTTCTCGTTTTAGTCTAGAGTAGATACGACAAAAACTTAAAAAAAAAAAAAGGCAAATGATATTACTAGCTAGAGTTAGAGCTTGTGATATTATTGTGATATTATTATGAGATTTATTGTTAGAACCGTTAGATGATTATGTTGATAATGATTTGGAAAGTCCGTGTTATTACTTAAAAAAAACATATTTGATTTAATGGTATAAATATCTAAGTAGATTTGATCCAACAGCACTAACACTAAAGCTTGTAATAATACCACAAACTCTAGCTTGTAATATCATACCTCTTTAAAAAAATGGTAAATAAGACAAATTTTCTTAATTTAATTCATAACGTATTGATATGTTAAATTGTACTCCCTCCGTCCCTATATTATCGTCCTCATTTACTTTTTCGTCCGTCTCAAAATAATTGTCCACTTTAAAACTTACCTTTTTAGAACATCACTTTTATCATTTTATCTTTACTTTTTCATCCTACTTTAATTATGGAATACATACACATGGGTTTTAAAGGAAATTACACATTAAACCAATATTAATAATCCAGTCAAATAAATTTTCTTAAATGGTGCACCGGATCAACCAGAACAATAAATTAGAAACGAAGGGAGTAAAAATTAGAAGTTTTGTCCAACTAATTAAGATTTGTAGGATAGTTTATGGAAACTTACTTGGTAGTTAGTACATAAAGTATTTTCATGGTAAGAATGAATTTTAATATGTCAACATTGGTAAGACATTTAATTTGCACAGTAATTTAGTGGTTAGCTAATCCACTAATTTTGTTTCATACAATATTGCTTATACTCGTATATATACAATTGACTAAAGTTATTAAGAGGTTGAGATTAAATTATCTTAAAAAATTTAACGATTGAGATTCACTTTCATATTCACATGTGTGAGAGTAGTTATCCACTTTTAACTCCTTATTTTTTTTCTTTATTACAAAGTCATCCCCTACAATTAATATTATGAGCAGTCACTCTGTTTTTTTCTTTCTATGTTTCCTCTCTATATTACAAAGTCACACCATACGATTAATCTTTTGAACAATCATCTCTTATAAAACATCAATCTTATATTAATATAATTTCACAATATAGCTCAGTTGATTGATTGATGCTATCTGGCAGTGGGAATTGATTCCAAGACTCAACGGTTATGAGTCAGTTACACATAACTCCTTACAAATAACCCCCTCAACTATTGGATGAGTTTGAATAGTGCCCCTCGACTACCACTTGAAGTAATGCACCCCCTCAACTGTAACCTTTTTAAAAAAATTACACCTTCTATTTAGGCATTGTCATCTCAATTGACGAAATCAGATATACTGACACCGTACCATAGACACGAACATGAAGATCTAATTAGTAATACATAGAGTATTTTCTTGGTCTTAAAATAAGTGTTATTACTCATGTATACTCAAGATTCCATGTTTGAATACTCTAATAATTAAGGAGTATAATAATGTTTTTGGAGTTAGCCATAATTATAAAAATATTTAAGTACAACTAATACGCTTACAATACAAGTGACATGCTAAAATGAAAGGTTATGAAAACTAAGGATTTTCTTTCTTAAAATTCTCATGCAGCTACACTTATCTTGTTAGCATTTTCTTTCTTAGCTGCCCAATATGTGGTTCCAAAAAAATAGTGGAAGTCTAATGAATTTTCGATAAACTTTTCCTTTCAACTAAATTGGTATACAACTATGGGGTTTCTTCGTAAAAGGCCAGGTCAAACATGATGTTTACACAAATGACTTGATTTATGAAAAAAATATCTTATATAACCAGATTTGAATTGAAACACTGAAATACCCTTATTGAGTCGATTAATCGATTCATGATTGACTCAAGGGTCGATTAATCGACTCAAGGGTAGATTAATCAACTCATGATCGACTGAAGGGTCGATCATGAGTTGATTAATCAACTCATGTGTCAACTGAGAGTAGCTGGAGATGGAGCTCGAATTTCGACGATGGAGAGGACGCAGATGTTGGTGCTGTGAGGGTGGCGGACGAGAGAGATAAAGGGATGATGGAAAACATAGAGATGAATGAGACTAAGAGAGGAGGCAGAGAGTAAGTCTGAGGGAGAAAGAGAGTTGCGTAGGATTGTGGGGGTATTTTTGGAAGTTTATAAGAGGAATTTGTCAAAATTATGAAAGATAAAACCATGGGTTATCTAGTTATACTTGACTAATTGCTCAATGCACTTCTCCATTTCACCCAACTTAGTTTTTATCAAATGACTAACATCATCTCTTACATTCCCATCACAAATATTATTTATTATTATTATTATATTTCTTGACTATCAAGCCTAACTTTATCCCATTATTAAACTTTTTACTCCTAAGGTTGAGTTCCATATAGGCATATATTTTGTTTCAATCCTACTTGTTTTTAGCTTATCATATATCGATCTTGTTCCTCGTCTCATCAATCAAAACAATGTAAACAATATGCACTATTGTATATCATTTTGTATATGTTCGAATAATCCATCCATATCACCAAGGCAAAAGATAAGAACTTAAGACCAATCATTGGTGTATTCCTACGGTAATCAAGAACTCACAAATCTCTCGTGATGTAGTTGTCATATCTAAAGTCGTAGCTCCATCATACATATCCTTAATCACATTGATATATCTTACTTTTTCCGCTTTTTTTTTCTAACACCCACCAAATGAACTCTCTAAAAACTTTATAATAAACTTTTTTAGATCAATATCAATATATAAAAAAACTATGTGTAAATAATTCTTTCCCTCCCTAGCTATATATTTCCATCAAACGTCTTAGTTGTAGATAGCTTCCATTTTTAACCTTGCTAACATAAAACCAAATTGATTTTCCAGTATTGTTGTTTCCGCTCTCAATCTATGTTCAACTATTCTCCTCTCCCAAACTTACTTGCATGACTTATTAACTTATTACCCATGTAATATGTACAACTCTAGATATGATTGTAGA
Organism: Codonopsis lanceolata; assembly: GCA_013146195.2. Classification (NCBI taxonomy): domain Eukaryota; kingdom Viridiplantae; phylum Streptophyta; class Magnoliopsida; order Asterales; family Campanulaceae; genus Codonopsis; species Codonopsis lanceolata. Next base: position 125,690,311 of record CM028379.1, on the reverse strand, counting down.
AACTAACAAAAGTTTAGGAACAATGACATAGCTTTTCCATTGATTAAATCACCTATGTATAGGGGGGAGTTACAATTAGGGTTACACTTGAAGTATGGTACAAGAAACCTATACAAGGAAGGTAACAAAAATAAGGAAAGAACTCTACAAGGTAATTACCACTAATTACTAATTACAAATAAACAAGAATAATAAAAAGATATTATTCTCTAATATGCCCCCGCAAGATGGACGGCCAAGAGGGGAGTCCAATCTTGTGAAGTAATTGATGAAATCGTCGGCGAGCAAAAGGCTTGGTCATGGCATCGGCCAGCTGATCAGCCGAGGAGACATGACAAACTCGCATAAGCCCATCCTGAACCTGTTGCCGGATGAAATGAAAATCCAGGGCCACATGCTTCATGCAAGTATGAAAGACCGGGTTCGAGCAGAGACTCGTGGCGCCCGCATTATCACAGTAAATGACTGGCTGAGTCGAGGAGGTTAGTCTGAGTTCACTAAGAAGAGACACAATCCACCTGACTTCAGCAGCAGTGGCAGCCATGGCCCGGTATTCGGCTTCAGTCGAGGAGCGAGCAACAGTGCGCTGTTTCTTGGAGCTCCAAAAGATCGGGTTGCTCCCGAGATAGACAATGTAGGCACTGGTGGATGTGTAGTCATCCTTGTTACCGGCCTAGTCAGCATCAGTGAAGGCATAGAGAGCAGGGAGAGACTGGTGATGAAGAAGGATGTCCGCATTTATAGAGCCACAAAGATATCGAAGAACTCGCTTGACTGCAATTCAGTGCTCAGTGGTCGGCCTATGCATGAACTGAGAGAGTTTGTTGACAATGAAGGCAACATCAGGCCGAGTGAGAGACAGATATTGAAGACTGCCGATCATTGCTCGAAACTTTGTCGGATCCGTAAGAGCAGTGCCCGTTGTGGGTTCCCGAGAAACGTGCTCCCGCGCCCCGCGCGCCCTTGGATAGGGGTGCGCATACGTGCGGATGCGGTGACATACACTGCTCTCGTTCCACCCTCCCTTTTTTAGGGGAGGACGAAATCAAAAGTGCGAGAGGAGTGCTGTCATAATAGCGCGTTTGAATGCGCCTCGGTTGCCTTTAGTGGATTTTGATCCAATATGAGAGCTTTGGGTTTTCTATGTCAAGTTATCTCTTTTTTAGGGGATACCAGGACATAGGAATGCATCACCCTTCCATTCCCATTCTCCCTTTTTTAGGGGAGAGCAGAAAAGTGCAAGGAAGAAATGTTGCGGCGCCCCCACTATGGATTTTATGAAAATAGCCTTATGGCCTATTTCGATCACTATGGGTGCTTTGGGTTTTCTACGCAAGTTATCCCTTGTTTAGGGATACCAGACATAGAATACATCACCTTTCCATTCCCATTTTCCCTCTTTTAGGGGAAAACGGAAAAGTGCAAGGAAAGATGTTGCGAGGCCCCACTGGATCCAAAATGTTTTAGAGTCGCCATCTTTATTTTAAGGAAGAAATAAAGCAAAACCAAAAAAAGAAAAACCAGAGATTGTAAAAAACGGGTTCGGAGGCTAAGTTACGAGTTGGGAAGGTGCTAGGCACCCAACTCGCCCTTTCGGTCTCAAAACAATTTTTGGCTAAAGTATGCTTTTTGTTATATTTATTTAACAGATAAATAAAGCATTAACTGCCTACAAATACATCCATTTGTCTACATTATTTACGACTTACTTGTGTCTCTTTACAAATAATTACAAATATACTTGAAAATATTTGGTCATAATAACGACTCTATTACATAATATTTCCTAATCTAATCCGGGCAGCACAACGACTTATATTGACTACATTGGGCCGGATTTTAAATACAACTTTAAATAATAAATGAGCGGAAAAGTAAATGGATAAATAAAATAACACCTTTAAAGGTTTTTACCTTTTAGAGCGGGGTGTGCTCGCTCTGTCCTCCTCGGGAGAGAGAGACTTTTATTGATGCTGCTGATGTGATTTAGGCAGAGTGACGGCTTATGTATGGTGTTTTTGTCTCACTCACTCGGGCAGAATGATGGCTTAGTTTTTGTGGTTTTGGCTTATTTGGTTGGGCGGAATAACGGCTTATATGGGTTGATTTTCAGCCTATTACTCGGGCAGAGTAACGACTTACTTTATGGTTTTTAGGCCGGGGAAATAGGGTGGATACCTAGCTGGGGGGCTAAGGCTCACTTCTACCTGTTGGTTTTGTGTTTGGAGGAGATTTGGCAGAGTTTCGAGGCTTTTTGAGGTGATCGCCGCTATCTCACTTTCTCTCTATTTCTCCAATAAGAACGAGAACGCGCGAGAATTTTTATCAATGAAAAGGTGTGTTGAATGAAGAGCCGGGACCTCAGATTATAGGGGAACCGAGGACATCGATGGAATTAAAATTCCTTCTTCGTGCATCGGCCCCGCTTGTACACGCAGCAGAATTGAGCTTTTTACAAATGAATAGTGGAGCGTTGAAGAAACTGGGCGCAGCCAAGAACAAAATTGGGCACAGCATATGGAATTGGGCGCCATGCCCAATTTCTATGGTGGCCATGCCTAATTTCAAACTTTTCACTTTTTGTGCACTTTGGTCCCTGCAGTTCGTCCTTTCACGATCTGCTTTGTCCTTTTGCACTTTTGACCAGTAACATTGACATTTGTTAATGTTTTAATGTCTTGATATTTTATGTCATGTCACATACCGTGGGTACGAATGGGGTGTCTATATGAGCCCCTTAACGATGGAGTCTACTGTAACCCGCAGCTTCTACCGAGTAGAGCGAACATCGTTGATAAGAATAGACTCTCCAATTTCGCTCAATTACAAAACGAGGGAGAAAGATGCAACATGTAGCGCTTATAATGCAACAATTTATAATGTGAGCCAAACCTCTATATCCTAGTACATCTTTAGTCGGTTATAGCGAGTTATCGCGAAGTTTTAAGCAGATATGCAAATTAAGTGCTTGATGGTCGGACCTACTAATGTAGGTACGCCCACGTATCCCTTAATAAAGGAATCGCCAAGCGTAGTTCGCCAAAACCTAAACCATCATTCATGCAACGGTGTGTGCCCTGTTTCACGTATCCTTATACAAGGAATCGACCGAGGCGTAGTTCATTCACTGGGACCAAATGCCGCGATTGCAAGTGATGCGGTGGTGCAAGTGCGGCAATGCTAAATGAGCAAGTGCATGCAAAGCTTTATCAAATGAGTGTGCAAAGGTAAATTTCGTGGCTTTGTGTTTGGTCGCATCTACCGAGATAGATCAGCTTTACGTATCCTTAGCCAAGGAATCGGACCAATCGTAGCTCGCCTGTGGGCTGGCGGCATGAATTGTTTCCTAGGAACTCGGCCTCTACCGAGAACAAGACCTTTCCCTATAAACCGGGTCTGGCGGTGCCTTTAAAGGAAAGTTTCCCACACAACCAATGAATGGAATGCATTGCCTCCTCGGAACTCGGCCTTCAACGGAGAACAAGACCTTTCCCTCATTAATCATCGGTCGCAATCTTTAAAGGAAAGTTTCCAAACATTAATCAAATGCAATCTGCAAAAGGAAAATACCTTCCTTTCCTTTACCTTTGTCGTGTTCATGCAACAAATTACCGATGTTGTTGCTTTGCTGCCGCCGCTTGCGCTTTATCGTTCTTTGCTTTACTGATTCTTTGTTAGATTTTTATTTCATCAATCGTTTCCTCGAAATTTACTGAAAATCTCTTCCCCGTCTCCTTATGTTTTCAGCTTTAGTCAGAAAATTTTCTTGATGTCCGCTGCATTTTACTTTTACCGCTTTTCTTTCTAACCTTGGTCGAAACTTCTTTTTTCTTGCTACATCATTTCTTGGTACCATTTTCGAAATCATATTTTCTTTGCCGTTGTTTTCTTTTCTCAATTTTCTAGCTTCGCCAAAAATTTCTTCTTCTCGCCACGCATTTTTTCTCTTGTTGCATGTATTCATAAATTTTTCCTTTTCTTTTCTCGCATGCATTTTCCCTCTCCCAATTTTGTTTTTTTTTTGTTTGTTTTTTTGTCTTTTTTTTTTTCTACATGCCCGCCACTTTTCTTTTTATTTGCATGCTTATTACCTCTTTTTTTCTTTTTTTCATTCTTTTTTTTGGTCCGCCCGATATACTTCGATTTGCGGATTTTGGCACTGCTTGGCACTTTTGAAGCATTTCGACTTTATTAATGATGCTATGCATGTCCTATTTATGCCTAAATGATGCAATTAAGTAATGATGTATAATTTATTTTTACGATGCATGATTAAACTAGTGGTCACTATTTGACCATACCATGCATGATTTATACTATAAATGCAATGGGCTATATGGTGCATGCTTATGTCGCAGGGATAATGAATGTCATAAAATATTTATTTTTCTGATTGTGGCATTTTATTTTCTTTTTTAGCGCACTCTAACGCAGTTTTATTGATAATAAATGCAAATGTCGGATGATGTACTACTTTATTTAATGCAAATGTAATGTCTAAAAATTATGAGATATTTATTAACATGATGCATGAGTATTATTTATTCTATCGTGCCTGCAATAATGCAAAATGCACACATATTTTTAAGATGCAAATGTATTTTATAATGCCTAAAATGCAAAAATGTTTATCTATGCAAAACAATACAAATTTTTTTTGTTTTGTTGTTGTTGTTTTTTTTTTTGAAAAAGAACATGTACAAACATTTACAATGCAATCTAATTTTATATGATGCAAAATAAATATATAAAAAACACATGCACTAAACGACGCACAAAGCAAAGCTTATACCGACCTAATGTAATGGCACTGTATTTCTAAAACGGATTTTAAAGGAATATACCTTCGGTCTCGAACAGCCTTTTTTTTTTTTTCGTGATATGCGGGAAAGGAAAAGGCGGATATCTCCTCCTCGTTCTCGGTCATACCATTGTTGCGTGTATTATACTTGGCATAAGGTTATTCTCATAGCCTCGTGATTTCTTCACAATCGATTGCCATGAATGATCGAAACCAAGTTGTTTCGGCCGTTTCGTGACGCGGCCAATGAGATGATGAATAGGATGAGACACTTCGTGTTTCTCATTCTCGATGAGGCCGAGGCACTTCGTGCCTTCTCGGAGAAAAATGGGCCCGGCCAGGCGGATGCATGATTGATGGGCCTTTCGGGCAAGCCTGCAAATGAAGATAGTTTTGAGGAAACAATGGGGTAGAGGCAATAATAGATATGTACTGTTTTAATGCATAATCTAAATTTCTTTAGCAATTATTCCTAAGTTGCACCTTAGGACTGTAATATTATATTTTAGTGTTTTGTTTTTGATACTTAAGTGGTTTTTTTTTCTTCGTGACGAGCCCATTTACTGTGAAGATCCGAGGTAGGATCTTTGAGGTTTCAGAGGTGCCTTCCCTGCTCCTTATTCTCGATATATATATATATATATATATATATATATATATATATATATATATATATTTATATATATTTGGCTTTAACTTTTGCTAGGCTGCCGGGTTTTCAACCTAAGCGAGCCTTTA
>CM028379.1:125385679-125684672 GCA_013146195.2 Codonopsis lanceolata | reverse complement strand
AAGATGTGGAATTAAAAGCCATTCTACCAACAACCAGCCGAATATGAAGCTTAATTGTGGTCTCGAAGCTCAAGCAGACATTGGAGCCATGGGCAGGGTTGTATATTGTGATTCTCGCTTGGTGGTTAATCAAGTCAAAGGCGACTATGAGTGCATCACCGTATCTTGGTCCGTTATTGTGCGATGGTAAGAGAAATTTTAAAAAGATTTCGACATCGGGAGCTAGTAAGAATTGCTCGGGAGGACAATATGCGGCGCACTATTTATCGAAGATGGCCGAGGATGAAATTCGCCTTTCATCCTCGAGTCATGATCGAAAGCACGGAAATTCCTCCGCTATCGAGAAGGAAGTGGTCATGGACATAGAGGCAGTACAAAATGTTGGATAGATGATCTTCGGCGTACATCGAGCATGGGGTGTTGCTGAAGACAAAGGAAGCTAGAACCGTCGAGGTCATGCCGTTACATTATCTTAGACAACGTCATGTATCGAAGATCTTATACACGACCTTTGTTGAGGTGTGTTCGTCAGAAGATGACGGAGGAAATCTTGGGCGAGAGTGCATGAGCAAGTGTGGAGGTCACGGCAGCGATCGTTGAGGAAGTGTTAGCGGCGAGGATTTTCTTGGATAACTGCGGCGGGATGCGAGAATATATGTTCGTCATTGCGACAAGTGTCAACGTTATGCGAATATCCACGATTGCCATCTCGAAGCGGACTCTGTTATCGCGTCATGGCCATTTGACATGTGGGGAATTGACTTGATTGGTCCCTTTCCGTTGCTCGGTCGAAGTTCAAATATCACATTAGGCGTGGATTACTTCACGAAGTGGGTGAAGCGAAGCTTGGCGACCATAAGCGAGTGAGCGTCATCGATTTTTGACAGAGCACATATGGTGTCGGTTTGGGGTCAGCGAGCAATTGTATCGATCATGAAACCCGATTTTACGGAAAAAGTTTACGGGCGTGCGAGCAAATGAGGGTGAAACATTGGCGTCATCATCGTGGGCGTATCCACGAGGCAATGGTCGGTCGAGAAGGCGAGGAAGCAAATAAACAAGTGCATGTTTTGAAGAGGAATTTGGAAGAAAAATTTGGAAGATGGGTAGGAAAAGCAATTTGCCTTGGCCGGCGATGTGGGCGATAAGAACGATAAGGGGTCCAGCCAGGAAACGCTTTTTCTTTAGCTTATGGTGCGATGCTATGGCCCGATAGAGATGTATTTGCCCACTCATAGGGTCTTAAATTACAATGCCTTCTAATCACCAGCTCGAACAAACGATTTGGATTTGTTGGAAGAAAGAGCGATTTGGCATTTGAAGCCAAAATGAGGATGGCCACTATAAGATGAGCAAGGCAATTCACCACGATAAGAGAGTTAGGTGGTCGATCATTTCTTTGTCTTTGTGGGGATTGGGTCGCCGTAAGATTGAGGCCACGGGCCATCAGTGAATGGGGAAGTTGTCACCAAAAGCAAGGGAAGGCCCTTTTCAAGTTTCGAGAATTATTAAGGAAACACCTACATGTTGCGAGCAGCGGAGGATGGTGATGAGTTAAAGCATCCATGGCATGCGGATCATTTGAAGAAATACTATTGGTAATTGATTTACAATATGTAATTCTTTGATCTTTTCTCTCATGATAAATGGCAATGATGAAGCTCGGTTGTCTTTTCAACTTTATGTTTGAAAAGTGGGTCTTCGAGTTGGGGTTTTTGAGTTGAATCTCTGAGTCAAGTCTTTGATCGAGCATAAAGGTCTTTATGTTCGAGAAAATTTGAAAGATGTTTCGTTGATCGAATAACCCCTTATTGCGAGCATAGAGGGCTTTATGTTCGTAAGGGAGGGTATTCGAGTAAAAGCTTAGCTAAATGATGCTCGCTTTAGAGCGAGTAAAAGCTAAGCTAAATGATGATCGCTTGAGAGCGAGTAAAAGATGATTTTGTTCAGTTAAAGCTAATATGGGGAGATCATTCAAAAATAAAAAGAAGTTAAAATATTACAGACAAGAAGTAAAATTGTTTTGAGACAAGGCACGGCGGCGAGAGAAAGGGCAGAAAAGCGCGCGAGCTTTGTGTGGCGAACTCAGCTTGCCGGAAGGCGATGTTATCCCTCGGTTGAAGCGGCAGTGGGTTCCTCGGTATTTGCGGTGGTATTGAGTGTAACCTCATCATCGGCTTGATCTTCGATGCCATCGGTGGTAGTTGAAGGAGCTTGTGATCGCCAAATTTGTCATGAGGTCGGTGGCTGTAGTATCGGCGGCGAGGGAGGATCCATGGAGCAGGCCAGGCCGCTGCGGCATCGGCGCCGGCCAAGCCTTCTAATTCATCCTCGTTAAAGGCACTTGGGAGTGGCCGGCCGGGCGGTCGAGCAAAGAGGGGTTAGCTCCCCATTCGGCAAGTTGCTCGAGGGCTAATCACTTCGCACTTTACAAGCTGCCTCAAAATGTGGTTCGTCCTGCACAAAAAGCGGGTAGGCCTCACTTTCTACGGCTATTGGCAAAGTCGCTCGATCTCTTTGTAGTCTTCGATGATCATTGCTTTTGCTCGTCACTCGTCATAGAGCCGACCTCAGATACTAATTGCTCGAGCTTGGTGATAGTGGCATTTGCCGCTTCAAATCATTAGCAAGATCGTAATTCCGTCGAACTCGGCTATGTTATTGGCGCGGTGATTTCTTCGGACCTTTTGGAAAGGTTCGATTGGGCCTCGATCTTTGTTTTTTAAACCGACCTTTGAGAGCTCGGTCACCTTCTAGTGAGGATTCCTCGCTATTTTTGAGGTCGGCTCGGATGCGATTAATTTTCTCTTCTAAGCGTTCTTCTCGGCGGCGGGGTGTCCTTCTCGGCAGTGAGGGCATTGTTCTTGTTGAGATTCGTGATTAAGCGCTCGTACATCAAGATTGACTTATTGGCGATCTGTTAAGAAAAATATATTTGTAAAAAATATGGAAAAAGGAAAAGCAAGTAATTAAGGGCGAAATCGTTACCTCGGTCATGCACGGGCCCATTTCTCCAATCAATCCGAGGCTCGCTTGGTGGCATACTTCTTTTGGATCATTGTGGTGGAGGCGTTTCATTAGTCAGAGTCGGTGGTGGACGGGAAACCACCTCGTTTGTGTCTGGCGTGTCGGCGATGTTGTCGAGGTCGGGAACGTTGGCAAGTTCCTTGATGAGGGCAGCAGCTTTGGGTTGGTCGTCGGGCATGACGAAATTTGCTTGTTGCCAAATAGGAAGTTGTGGGGTGCTCTCTTCAACTATAGCTTTATCTGCCCGACGCCTATGTTTCCTCGGGCTTCGGTGGGTTCAATGGTGATGACGGGGGGGCGAGGCAAGCGGTTCTCGCACAGGGAGCGAGGAATGAAGGTAGAGGTACATTGTTCGAGTTCTTGGGCGCTTAGTTCCCCGGCCTAAGGTCGCAGCTGGGACCGTTGGAAGATTAATGGCTGGCTGGGTGGACAGGTGTTTAGCTCGTTTGCTCGAGCTCTTTTTAGCAGCCTGCATGAACTTGGTGACATCGGTCGGTGCCTCATTTCTGTGAGGTCAAGTATTAGCACCAAGGAAAGCATAGGTATTTAAAATTATCGAAAAAAGGTTGACAAAGTAAAGGGTTGAGAGGAAACCGAGAGAAGTGAAAACTTCAGTCGTGAGGGTTCAGATGCGAGCACAATCCTCGCACTCATTTGGGAACCTATTTCCATGACAAGAACCCGGTATGGGTGAGGGGTTTCTTGGTCGATTGTAACTCGGGGCTCCACCCCTTCAATAGGAAGGTAGGAGATCGGCCATGAAAGGAAGGTCAGTAAGGACTTCGATCCAACACAAAATCTGCCGGTTGCCTTCTCACGCTCCTAACGGTTTCCTAAACGCCTTGACTATTTTGGGTTCTCGGCTCGGTAGGCATGTTTGTCGTTTCGGGAAGACCGTCGTGATATAAAGGCGCGAATGGCCGGCCAATGCTCGGTCGATGAGCAAGGCTTTCCGTCAGTATCGACCTTGTTGAAATTTGTCGGTGAGAAGCTTGAAGAAACCATGGTTTGGCCGGTGTTGATGCGGGCGATTTTCTTGTCAAGGAAAGGAGGAAAAACTTCGGGCTCAAAGAATCGGGCTCGAACAGAACAGGGATCGGTAGGCTTCTACGATAAAGGATACTAGGAACCTAACGGTGGTTAAGGTCGGTCGCGGGGAAGGGTGTTAGAAGCATTCATCGGTTCAGCGATGAATGGGTCAAGAAGGAAGTCGAGTCCGACTTGGAAAAAGTCAAAATAAAATACCATCCTGTCTCCTTGGAAATTGTGGCCTTCCTTTTCTAGGTCTAAATCGAAAGCGCGAACACGGTACAGTTTGGGATCTATTCCCAGCGAATAGAACCAGGTACTAACCTCGTCCTCGGAGTTTAAATCTTCCCATCTGATTGAGGGAGAGGAAAAAGAGGGGGCAGGAACAAATGGGGTTCGGCTTGGTCCGGGTAGTTGGTCGTTTGGGCGAGGAATATTGCTCGCTTGTTCGTTAACGATCTGTTGCTGCTTTCGCTTGTGAGGTTTTAAATCGTCGTAACCAATGGAGCCACGTCTTGCTCGTTTTCTTCGGAAGAAGATGAGGACGGAGGTCTCTACTTGAGCTCTATGGTCGTAGCTCTGGCCTTCAATTTCAGAAACGGTCCCTTCGCTAGACATCCTACAGGAAAAGGAATCGAGAATTACAGGTTAAATATTGACGGGGTGAAGTATGGCAAAAAAGTTGGTTATAGCATATGGGTTGCGAGATCAGTAAACAGGGTACTGACCCAGGTTTTCTCGATTCCTTGGGTTTGGGTTGCTAATTGGTAAAAACGGGCGATTGAGTTTTGGGCAAATAACTTCTGAGAAAATCGAAAAGGGGTTCACATGGTGTAAACCCTAACTTAGAACTTAAGAGAGTGTAATGCAAGGAGATGATGAGGAAGGGGCAGTGAAATACCTGGAGAATTTGATGAAGATCTTGATTTTGTTGTCGAAGCGCGACAAAGATGCAATCTGGAAAGTGGTTACGGATGAAGATTTGCGAGAAAAGTTCCGCTGTTTGTCTTTTCTATGCTTGAATGGTTTTATGAATTGCAAAGGAGGCGTAAAGTGGTAAAAGGAATCGAGTCACGCCTTTTATACGCAAGGAAGCCGCCGTTTGAAAGTTGAATCATTGGGCCGGAAGCACGAGGCGTGCTGAACGAGGCCGCATTTAATGGGCATAGGAAGTTGAACACAGTTCGATTGGCGGTGACAGTTGGCGGTGAGCCGTACTCTTAAAGAGGCGCTTGTTGAGCGTTTCGTGAATCATTGCTCGAGGTAGTTTTTGGGTTTTGAAATTTTGGAGGAGGCTGCTTTGAAATTTTGGGATCCTCTCGTCGTGAGCATGAATACTCGATGAGACAAGGAGTTGGGGGCTCTTGATTGCTTTTGGCCCAATTAGGCCCAAGCCAAGCCGGGAGCCACGTGTCAATCGTGTATAGCTTAGAGCAAGCGAGCAAAAATGTTGCGGCAATCGGGTAGCCTCTGTTTCGGCCAAGATAAATACTTGAGATGGGGGCTTAATTATGCGAGCAACATTGTGGCGGACAACATTGCTTTCGATTGCACCAAGTAAGTTACAAGCAGTTGAGGGCATTGATGTCAGGAAAAGATTAAGATAAACGAGCGGTTGAGGGTGGTTACACAGCAATATCCGATTACAAGTCATGACAGTTTGCAGAGGAGTTGATGCTCGTCATGGGCAGTTAATGCCAGTTATGGGCAGTTAATCCCAATCATGGGCGGTTAATGCCAATCATGGGCAGTTAATGCCAATTATGGGCGATTAATGCCAATCATGGGCGTTATTCATGATTATGGCGCGATTATGCCTCAAACGTATAAAACCTTGTAAAAATTTGGAGAGAGGTATGCGCAATCTTATTCTCTAGCCTAAACTACGCTAAATTGTTAACTCTCTTGTGCTAATTCACCGCAGAGGAGGCTTTTGCGAGGAGTGCCCCTGCCCGGTTCACGTTTGTTCTTTGGTATTTCAGAGTTGGGCTCAGAGGATCTACAAACACGTTGAAAGCCAGGTGTTTAGATTGGGCTGTTTAGTGGGTCCAGATTATTTTGGACGCATCAACTTCATTTCTATTTCTATTGGTAATAAAAGTTTAAGACTTTTATCTAATGACTTTTAAAACACACATCTCTTTCTAACCATGTGGTATACATCTTTTCTATTGGTAATAATAGTATTTTTAAAACCAACATGATATACATTATTCTATAGTAATAATAATAGTCTTTTATATAAAAAAATTTAAAATCAACATCTCTTTCTAAACAATATGGGATACATCTCTTCTATTGGTTATAACATAAAAATAATAATAGTAGAATTATTTTATCTAAATAGTTTTGAAACCAACATCTCTTTGTAAACAATGTGGAATACATCTCTTGTACTAATAATAACATAAAAATCTGTTTATATATGAATTTTATAACCAATATATGTTTCTAAATAATGTGGATCTCTTTGTAACAAATGCGATGTACATTATTTAAAAACATTATAAACCAATATCATTTTCCTAACTAAAGTGAAATACTTATTTTTTCTATTGGTATTAAGTCTTTTATAAAAAGACTTTTAATACATACATCACTCTCTAACCAATATATAATACATCTCATTATTTGATAATAGTATTAGAAGTTTTTTTATCTAAAAAAATATTTAAAATCAACAACTCTTTCTATATAATGGGATATACTTCTTCTCTTTTCTTTTATTAATGATAAAAGTAGAAGTCTTTTTATTTAAAGACTTTTAAAATCAACATCACTTTTTAACAAATGTAAGATTTATCTCTTTTATTGGTAATAATAGTAATTTAAAACCAACATCAATTTATAACAAATGTGTGATATATATCTACTATTGCTAATAATAGTAAGTCTTTATATAATAAAAAATAATTAAAAATCAACATCATTTTTTAATTAATGTGAGATATACATATTCTATTGGTAATAATGTTAGAAGTCTTTTATCAAAAAACTTTAAAAATCAACATCACTTTCTAACCAATGTATGATACATCTTTTCAATTAGTAATTAATAATAGTTTTTTAATACAAAAATCAATTTCTAAACAATGTGTGATACATCTCTTCTATTTGTAATAATAGTAGAATATTTTGTAACCATGTGAGATACATCTCTTGTAAAAATGAAAGTCTTTAGTCTAAAGACTTTAAAATCTTACATTTTCTTTTTAAACGATGTGTTATACATCTCTTTTATTGGTAATAATATAAAAAAATTTAAACTCAACATCATTTTCTAATCAATGTGAGATATACATCTTCTATTTGTAATAATGGTAAAAGTCTTTTATCAAATATATATATATATATATATATATATATATATATATATATATATATATATATATATATATATAATTGGTGATGAGCATTATGGTTGTGTTACCTCACTACATTTGGATAAATCTTCATTCTAAAGCATTCATGTGGAAGCTTTAAAAACTTTTGCTTTTCTAGTGACTTTGAAAATCAACATCACTTTCCAACCAATGTATGATACATTTCTTCTATTGGTACTTAATAATAGTATGTTTAAAACCAACATCAATTTCTAACCAATGTGGGATACATCACTTCTATTGTTGAAAAATTAGTGTTTTTAGTGAAAAAAATTATGCAGCTTGAGGCACAAATTTCTTTACGTGTCATTTGTTTGTTGGCGAAGGTAATTGTGCAAATGTACTATACTCGGTGAGAGCATCAAAATGATATATTTATTTGTCTAAATCGAGTTTTGGATAATAAGATATCAAGACTTAAAGTATAATACTTTTTTAAAAAATAGTGTTTTTATTGAGAGAAATTGTGCAACTTGAGGCATTATTTTCTTTAAGTGTCATTTGTTTGTTGGCAAAGGTAATTGCGTAAATGTGTTCTACTTAGTGAGAGCATCAAAATGATATATTTATTTGTCCAAATCGAGTTTTGGATGAATAAGATATCAAGACTTAAAGTATAATACTTATTAAAAAATTAGTGTTTTTAGTGAAAGAAATTGTGCAACTTGAAGCACAAATTTCTTTACGTGTCATTTGTTTGTTGACAAAAGTAATTGTGCAAATGTGTTCTACTCGGAAAGAACATCGAAATAATATATTCATTTGTTCGGATCAAGTTTTGGATGAATAAAATATCAAAGCTTAAAGTATGATGTTAAAAGTGAGTCATTAGAAGTAATATTTAATCTTGAAGAGTTTTATCCCACATTGGTTAGAAGAAATCTTAGTTGAGTTGTAAAAGTTTTTAAATATAAGACTTCTACTATTGACAATAGAATAAGTTATATATACTAATACTAATACCCCTTATCATATTGATTATTATTATGTATTATTATTAGTTAATGGTTAGAAAACCAAAAGTTTTTAAAGCTTCCAATGGATACTTTATAATGAAGATTTATCCAAAGGTAGTGAGGTAGCACAACCATAGTGCTCCTCACCAACTTTATATATATATATATATATATATATATATATATATATATATATATATATATATATATATATATATATATATATATATATTTCTCTTTTTTTTCTCTCTCATGTCTTCTTCATATTTTCTCTATCATCACCACCGTCTCCTCTCTTTTAATTATGTTTAAACATTTTTCTCTCTTTAAAAAAAAGACAACTAAAAAAAATAGTTTCGGAGTCAAGAAAACAAAAATATAAGAGGTTAGTAAAATAAAAATAATTCATGGAACAAGCCACTATAAAAATATAAGTTACAGAATCAATAAAACAAAAATAATTTAATGCGGAGGTTAGTAAAATAAAATAATTTATGGAACAAAAGTTTTAAAAAAATTCTTATAAAAAAAGTAAAACAAAAATACGTTTGTAAAATAAAAATATTTGATGAAACAAAAATAATAGTTACGAAGTCAATCAAATATGGTTAGTTTATGATAAATTTGATCAAATTTGATTTTATATGGTTAGTTTAGGATAAGTTTTGTTGCGGATAGACTTTATCAAATTTGAAATGGTAAAAGTTCTTTTCTTTAATTAAATGTTAAGCTTTATCGGAAAAAGTTTTACACATATATATTTTTTTTGCCAAAATCACTTACCCGTGTCACTCAAATGGTAAAAAGATTTTTACTTGAAAACGTTTTTTTTCGTAAAAGTTTTTTTTTTCAAAAATCAATTAGTTTAATATAGATTTTATCAGATTTGATTAATAAGGAAATTTTAACAAACAAATATTTTTTAAATTCAAATTATATTTATCTATTTTAAACAATCTCTTTCAAATTCAAATTATGTTTAAGATAAAAATTACTAAAATAAAAGTTGCTGCTGCCATGTGACGACTTTATCTATAAAGAAAAAAGCTTTAAAAAGATTTTGTGCTGCCACGTATCATTTTTGAAATGGTAAAAGTTTTTTCTTTTTTCAAAATCGATTAGTTTAAGATAAAAAAGATTTAACGTGTTTAATCAATTCTCATGGTAAAAGTTTTTTTATTTACCATTTTTTGTTTACAAAATCAGTTTGTACCCAATAGATTTTATCACATTTAATTTAGGCAAGTTTAATTTGATTAGGACTTCTCAATTCTCATAGTAGAAGCTTTTTAATTTTTATTATTTTACCAAAACTTGGTCAATTTAAAATAGATTTTATCCAATTTTATTAAACGTTTTCCATCAACACCACAAACAACCACTACGAAATAGCTTGCAAATTAAATCTACAAAATTCACATGGATTTTCGGTTTGATGATTCAGTGTGATCTCACTTTTTTTGATTTATTAATTATGTGGACAACACTATATATATATTTCTTTTTTTCTCTCCTGTCTTCTTCATATTTTCTCTATCATCATCACCGTCTCCTCTCTTTTAATTATGTTTAAACATTTTTCTCTCTTTAAAAAAAAAGACAACTAAAAAAAATAGTTTCGGAGTCAAGAAAACAAAAATATAAGAGGTTAGTAAAATAAAAATAATTCATGGAACAAACCACTATAAAAATATAAGTTACAGAATCAATAAAACAAAAATAATTTAATGCGGAAGTTAGTAAAATAAAATAATTTATGGAACAAAAGTTTTAAAAAAATTCTTATAAAAAAAGTAAAACAAAAATACGTTAGTAAAATAAAAATATTTGATGAAACAAAAATAATAGTTACGAAGTCAATAAAACAAAAAAACAATTTAAACTGAGGTTACTAAAATAATTTCTTTATTTTTTATTTTAACTTATTTTCTTATCAAAAATTTATTTATTCATAAAATACAAATATAATTTAATAAAAGTAATCATTCAAAATAAAGAATTTATTTGAGTTCAAATTTTATTTGTAGGGCGGAAAAAAACCAAGTTTGTTCGAAAACATTCATTTTACAGAGTTTTTGAATAGTATAAAGTGTTCAGGGTTGTCAGGTCATGAATTGACACTTAAAATTGGTGTTTTAGTAATACAATTGAGAAACATTGACCATGATACAGGGTTTTGAAATGAAACAAGACTAATCATCATAAATCTTGGCGATCATATTATTGGAGAAAATATTTTTGTCCTAAAATTGTCATTAACTTCATCCGATGTAAGACTGTCTTTCATATTCCAAAGAAGACAATTATAATTGCTGGTATTATATGTAATAACAATTAATAAGTGCCAAAGTCAATAATTACACGTAGCCGTAGATCTCTTTTTGAAGAAACTAGATATTGATATGCGGTAAAAATGAAAAATCAACTAACAAGATAACAATATTGTGTATAAGATTTTTTTTTAGAATCTATAATGATTAGTGATATACTTATGTGTAATTGTTAATAAATCGATTCTTATTATTTTATCTTTTAAGATTTTTTATCCTCTTTATTTTATTTATGTACGATTTAGTTGACGTGCGTTTAACGCACGAGTTAAAAAACTAGTTATACTTATAAATTATGAGATTTTGCAAACATGAACTTTTTTGGTAAACCTGAAACAATAATAATAAAGAACTACATCGTATGATAATTTTCTTATTCTTAATTTTCACAGTCAAGTTAACTAATACTAAGAAATGTGATACACCCTTCATATCATACATATAATTCACTATTCTATTTCGATATGTTTTATTTAAGAAAATTATCTCCCATATATTTTCATAATTTTTAAACTTTACTTTGTACAATATATATGCATGAAACTATGTTTAAATATTTTTGTAATTATGATCAATTCTAATAATATCAACATGTTCTTAAATGTTTGGACAAATCTTTTTTGGTTTGAAAACTAGACGACTAAGTAGATCAAAATTCCCACACTCCAATAATTTTTTGAGAAAATTAAAGGCCGTTGCACTTTGTGAGTAATTTTCACCAGCTTTACATCTTCATATATTTTTTGGAATCGAAAAAGACACTTTTGATGCATCACGATGCAACATTTGATAAAGCGATCGGTTGATACCAAACGATGCACACATTTGTGCATCGCGATGCATATTTTTATACATTGTGATGTATAACGTGACTGAAAGTGTTTTTGTGGTTTGAAAAAAATATTAAGGTGTAAAAAGCGGTTAAAAATTCTTCAAAGTGTATCGGTCTGAATTTCTCCCCGATATTTTTTATATTTTGAGTCGTTTAGCAAAGTTACTCTTCATAGTCAATATTCTTTTTTGCAAGTCTTTTATCTACATGTACCACTTTTTTTTATGTATGAAAATGTGTTAACATCTACTTGACTTATTGACTTGGTAAAGAACATTATTAATGTATATGTATATATAAAAGTGAAAAGATGAAAAGTTATTTCCAAGGAACGGATTTTGATAATCTTATCAAAAGTCAAATTATTCACTTATCAGCCTAAACTTAAATTACTTAGGAGTATCATTTTCATATTCGGTAAAAAATTGATGATAAGGTTGGATGTCAGGTGGCATAAAAAAGAAGAAGAAGGAGGAGGAGGAGGAGGTACATTCATCAATTTGAGGTTACTTGGAGGTAGGAGGCAGGGGTGGTAAAATGAGTGTTATGGATCAATTGATAATATGCCATTATCCATAATTATCCATGGATAATGACCTATTATCCATTGATCCATAACACCCATTTTGCCACCCCTACTTGGAGCTATAAGAAAATGGTAAAAGTAAAATAAAACATGACCTAATTTTTGAATTGATAAATTAACTTTTTACTTTTTTAGTAAAGATATTTTAGTTATATTAAAAATAATTGACGGTAAATATAACCGTATCGACATGAAGGGGAATGTAGCTAAAAAGTCGAATTGAAGGAACCAATGAATAAGAAAAAAATATACAAGACCAAACTTAAAGTTATATATAAATTGAGGGACCAAATTATATATGGATTCTTTAGTCTGCAGATAAAACCATATAGAAATACCAATATTGACAAATACTCCATCAGTCATGGAAGAAGATTAGAAAGAGAGAGAGAGGAGAAATTAAGAACAAAGAGAAGCAGTCCACCGTACGTAAAACGTACACCTAAACCAAACACCTACCTGAAAACCCCCCACCCCTCTGGCCCTCTCCTTCACTTTCACTCCCCAACTACACTCCACCAGTCTATCCTTTTAGAGAGATAGAGAGGGAGAGAGAAACCTATACATATAGAGAGAGAAACTCACAAAAATCTATATATTAACATACACCATTGCAGAGAGAGAGAGAGAGAGAGAAATAGAAAGTCAGAAACAGAAAGAGCTCACGTAAACACACTGCAATTGGAATTGCAATCAAAATCAATTCATACTCACCCTAAAATTTATCCCTTGAATTTCATGCTCAAACGGTTTGAGTCAAACCTTTTTCCCATTTAGTTTCTATCTCTATCTCTCCAATTGAGATTCGGGAGAGCTGTTCAGATGAAGAAACTCAAGACCTATTACATGCACTTGAGGCATCCTCACACCATTGAACGCAAATGGATCTTCCCCTAGCCATTGGCTCCATCGTCTCTCTCTTTCTTCTCTTCCTCACAACCCTAACTTCTCCTGACGGCACCCCTCTCCTCCCACTCTACCGTTATGCCACCTCCTCCTCCGCCGCCTCCACCGCCTTCGTCGAATCCAAGCTCCGTCCCATCCCTATCTCCTCCCTCCCCCCTCCTCCTCGCCTCGCTTACCTTATTTCCGGCTCCAATCGCGACGGCAAGATGCTCCGCCGTACGCTCCTCGCTCTCTACCATCCCAACAATTACTACGTTGTTCACCTCGATGCTGAGTCTTCCCCCGATGAGCGAATCGATCTCCACCACTTCGTCAAGAATCATCCGGTTTTTGTTAAATTCGGTAATGTCGTCATGATTACTAAGGCCAATCTTGTGACTTATCGTGGTCCCACTATGGTGGCTAATACGCTTCACGCAGCCGCGATCGCGTTGAAGGAAGGTGGGGATTGGGACTGGTTTATTAATCTCAGTGCATCTGATTATCCACTCGTCACTCAAGATGGTGCGTGCCTATCTTTTAATCTCATTTGATTTCTTCAATTTTGGACTTCATTTAGCTCATTGATTTCTGATTGCCTCTTAGATCTGCTTCACACATTTTCATACTTGCCGCGGGATCTCAATTTTATTGATCATACGAGTAATATTGGGTGGAAAGAGTAAGTTATTTCTCTCTGATTGAAACCATTTACTATCTTATCGGTTGCTTAGTAATTTTTGGTAACATTTTTTTGTATATAACTCTAAGATCATATTTATGTTAGGTTTCAACGTGCAAAGCCAATAATTATTGATCCAGGTTTGTATATGACAAAGAAATCTGATGTGTTTTGGATTACACAGCGAAGAAGTGTGCCGACAGCATTCAAACTTTTTACAGGTGCAATATTGCATCTTTTACTTATTTTGAGCTCAAAGATTAGGACTTTATTCCCTCCTTTTAGATTCCACATTTCCAGTACATGTTTGCTGATTTGGTCACCCTAGCTGTTATATTTATTGTGATGCATTAGCTCTGTTATGCCTAAATTGCTTGTCTTCATTCTTTATTGGTTGTTTTATGGTGTAATTTGATAATGATGAGTGTCATAGGTTAGTTGGGACTCTTTGAGTAAGTTATTGTTACTTTAAATATTTACAGCTGCAATTTGGGCCATTTGGCATCTTTTACCTACTTTAGTTCTAACATTGGAATTTTTTTCCCTCTCTATCACTTTTTCATTTGTAAAATTTGTTGGATGTAGATTTTTTATTGCTGGTGTTCACGTTTTGATGTTCCCTCCCTCTGCCACATGAACTGATTGTCTAATGAAATTTTGTGCTTTCTGAATTTTGATAATTGCTTGGTAGTGCTCAGTTGGTTGGCAATCTCATATGATCAGTAATTTCCAATGTGGAATATATGGCTTTTAAACTGGTTCCACTGTCTCTATTCAACAAAATAAGTTATCACTTGTAAAACATGCAAAATTGTATGTACACAGGATTTTACTATTCGTACTTAGCATTGCAGTGAAAATTTTGAGGATGCTTTATAGGGTTGGAATTTTCCTGTAATTAAAATATGAAGGTTAATTATTTATGAAACTTTTGAGTAATGGATGCATGTCAGTGTTTAAATTGTACTAGGGAATGCTCCACTAATTCAGCATTTCCTATAGGAACTATTGTTTATTGGCCCGAAGTTAAGAATGAATTCCTCAGGAAGTAGGAAGGTTACGTAACCAGTATTGACTATTGACAGATTAGGAAAAGTTTGTTTTGGAAGGTAAGTCCTCTCGGTAGATGCTTATGAACTGAAGTTTGGAAAGCTAAGAAGTTTTTCTTGGAAGGCCAGCCCTTCTGTCCAAATTCCTAATTTTGTCTTTTCATTGTCAATTTTTTTAATTTCA
Source organism: Codonopsis lanceolata (assembly GCA_013146195.2). Lineage (NCBI taxonomy): Eukaryota > Viridiplantae > Streptophyta > Magnoliopsida > Asterales > Campanulaceae > Codonopsis > Codonopsis lanceolata. Next base: position 125,669,729 of record CM028379.1, on the reverse strand, counting down.
TGATATCAACTCCTTTACTTTACCCCACGTCATCCCCACAACCATCCCTGTCTAACTTACCTAAATATATGATAAAAAAAGCTTGAAAATTTTCCAGTTTACGGTAGTAGTGTTAGGCAGGCTGTGGTAATCAATCGCTTGATCAAGGGCTATAATTCTTTTCAGATAACATCTATCTTATGTTTTACCTGAACAAATGACTCATTAGACTGTCATTTAGTTGGTTCCTATGTTACTTCCATCTGACAGATGTGTAATTTAGACAAGAATGAAAATGCAGATCTTGCATAATTATTGAACCAAAATCATAATTTTACAACTTCTCTTTATTAAATTCTCTTAACTATTTCTCAGTCTCAACAATATGGATTTACTTGAACCAGTATCACACTAGCTAAGGGTCTACTTGCTCTATACTTTTTTGCTTAAAAGCTCTTAATAAAATGAAATGTTTGAAGCAATTCAGCCTCTGTTTTTTGTGTTCTCTAACTTTTTGCAGAGGGGTCATGGTTAATAGATAAGTATGCAGTGATTACAACATTTTCAGTTTCTGATTCAAGAGAACTATCCTGTTGTACTTTGTTGCCTCTTTAACTTGCATGCACCGTGTTCCAAATGTGGCCAAAATAAGGTAGATAAAGACTTTAGCAGAAGCTTTATCCCTGCATCAAACATATGGCTTATATTCCTAAGTGTGCCCCTGTAAGGCTGTAACTATCCCAAAGCTTTGGCCAAGCTGTAAATCTCACTCCAGCTAAACGAAGAAATGTAACAACTTGGTGGTTTAATCTTGAAAAATTCTTTTATACATTTGGGCAATGTCCCCAAATATGTCTCTCTAACTTACCCAAGCATTTACCAAGCTGTAAATTTCACTTCAAGTATTAGAAATGTAGCAACTTTGGTGGTTTAATCTAGAAAAATTCATTATTTTTGAAGCTAGGAAAATAGACTAGTGAGCATATGCCACATATGTAACATGCACACCAAAGCATTAACAAACTACTTTCTGGCAGAGATAGAAGGTCACGGCTGTTATTTACACTGTCCCTGGTAGTCATATAATGCTAGGGCTTTTTTAGTTTGAATTGTGGCAGTGTGTTTCTCATATTAATTTTTATCAACCGAACCATTGTTTCTTCTTCCCACTTTTGTCTTTGAAACTCTTACTTAAAAGCAGCTTTAAGGTCATGAAGTCTTATGTTAATTTAAATTGCATGATGCACTTAACGTAGTATTTATACATCTTTACTTTTCAATATTTTCTTTTGGGTGTATTCCATAGATAAACGATTCTATAGCCCATAAGTAATGCTCGGAAGGTCACTTGGAGTTGGACCCCATTAAGTAGTACTCCCTCCGTCCCAATGAATGAGGTACTGGTTCCTTGTCCCAATTGAAGAGGTACATTTCCTGGGAAAATTTTCTTTAAGACAATTACTTTAATACACTTAGAACTTGTAGAATCACCATCTCAAGTCAACGAAATCAACTTTAGATTGTGGCCAAACATTAATATGGGTATTTTAGGAGTCATACACTTCTCAATCATTTTTTAATTTGCGTAACAAGTCAAAGTGTACCTCTTCAATTGACCTGAGGGAGTGAAAAAGATGGAGACAATTTACTCTCTCCGACCAACAATAAGTATTCACTTTTAAAACATTTCTTGTCCCAAAATGAGTGTCATTTTTTCTGTGAACTTACTCAATTGACATTTGCCAACGGACATGTCCTAGTATGCACTTGCAATTGCATAGTGTGAACACTAAAGGGATTCATGGATATGTGCTTGTAAAATTGCTTAAAAGTCAACTCTCTTAATTTTCATGAAAAACTAAAAAGGGACCCTAATTTTAGTGCGGTAGGAATATTATATTACCCCATTAAAGTCATAGCTTCCCAGAACTTAGCATTCTGGTCCATTCTCAAGGCCGTAAAGTTTCAAGGTCTAACATCATCCCTTGAGTTCCAGCGATACCATGGATCACCCAACTATTGTGCAGGCTCAAGTCAACAAATGTTATCAGTGTGCTGACAAAGAGTTTCCCCGGAGCACTAAGAAGTAAGAACCTATGTTAGAATACAGAACTCTTGTCAACACGTTACTCAATCCAGTAATTTGAGTTCTCAGTGCAAAGTATTTCTAAATTTAATCGCATAACAAGTGCCCCTTGGTCACACATTTCCCATATTCTTGTTAAAGTTTTTATTATACTATATCCAAATATGTCAGTTGGTATAGTCGTGTAAGTATCAGTTTCCCAATTACATTAGAAACTAATAAGTTATAGATAGCGAAAATATGCAAGGTTGTGTATGGTTTTATCGATTGAGGATATAATCCCTCCATCGCAGAATAACAGTCTCATTTCCTTTTTGGAAAGTCAACCTACTACAAATATCAAATCATTATTTAGCATACATTTATTATGTCATAGGTAATGAAATTTCAATCATTATTGTTGGTTGATGCAACATCAAGAATACTATCAATAACAATTTTTAGAATTTCCAAAGGATAACTACATTCTTATATATTTTTGGTTGAAGTTTGGTCTAGTGGACCAAAAAAATGGGGATGGAGGGAGCATGAATTAACTCATGCCAAGTCTTTTGGAAATTAGAAAATACACCTGGAGATTACCAAGAACAATTAATCTATAAGTACCTGCTTTAACTTTGTGTTCATTCTCTCTTTTTTTCTTTTTTTTCTTTTTTTTTTTTTGTGTGGTGAGGGGTAAGTTGGGTCCTTTTCTCTTTTGTTTTTACTGGACTTAATGTGTGTCTTGAATTAGAACATTTGAATATTTCCAAATTTTGTACTCCTACTCTGCACTGTTTCCTCCAAATGCACGTCATACTATTGTGGCTGACTAAAAATGATTTTGCATATGATGTTGTTGCAATTGACTTGCTTATATACTTGAGACGCATTCAACAACCTGATATTATGAAATGCACTGCCACATCCTTTCTATCTTTTCCTATAAAGTTTGAACTGCTTTCATGTCAGTTTCCATTCAAGATTGTGTTTTCCGCTGAAAATACCATCACCCATCAACACATGGTGCAGCAATTTCTGTAAAGCTGTGTTATCTTGTTATTCAAAGGATGTGTATACTTGTCCATTTAGCTTGTGAACCACCTTTCATTGACCAAGTTTTCCTCTGATAAGGTCAAATTTTGGTATTTTATCTTAGGATCGGCTTGGATGGCACTTTCTAGACCTTTTGTAGACTTCTGCATATGGGGATGGGACAACTTACCTCGTACGGTCCTTATGTACTACTCAAATTTCATTTCCTCCCCAGAAGGCTATTTCCACACAGTCGTCTGTAATGCACAGGAATTCCGCAACACCACAGTAAACAGTGACCTCCACTTTATATCTTGGGACAACCCTCCAAAGCAGCATCCTCACTACCTTACTGTTGAAGACATGCAAAGGATGGTTGACAGTAATGCACCATTTGCTAGAAAGTTCCACCAAGACGATCCAGTTCTTGACAGGATTGACTCTGAACTACTGTTTCGAGGTGAAGACATGATTGTTCCTGGTGGGTGGTGCATTGGTAGTAGGAAAAACGGGTCGGATCCGTGCTCTGTAGTGGGTAATCTCACAGTTCTAAGGCCCACTTCTGGGGCAAAGAGGCTGGAAAAGCTAATTAGCTCCCTGGTATCGGTTGATAATTTCAGACCAAGGCAATGCAAATAGCAAAAATAAATGATCAGTTTCAGGTTTCTTTAATTAGAGGCTTCATTTATAGCAGAAAAAGGGTGATTAGTGGAATTTCATCTGCGTGTGATGAAGATTGCGGAAAGCTTCCACGTTTAATGGGCACGGGGACTTGCAGCAATGAGTTTGGATGTTGGGTGGAAACTGGAAAGCAAAGGATTAAAGAACAGGGGACTATTTTCCTGCTGAAACAGCATGTATACATGATTTATCTGAGCTGGGTTTTTCTTTTTTGTTCTGAAAGCCATTTTTTTAGTTCATTGAAAATTCGCCCCCCCCCCCTTTTTTTCTTTACTGTAAGCACCAGGGCTCACCATTCCGATTATGGTATCTGAGGTTTTGTTACGCAAACTTGGTGCTATATATGGATGCGGTGGACTTCAGGTAAAAAAAAAAAAAAAAAGAATGTGAAGAAAATCAATTAGATGGCAATGTGTATTAAAATGTTCAATGATCACGAATTCAGGATCTCGGTTCTTTGAGAAATGATAGTGATATGCATAGAAATCTGCAGTATAATATAGTTGATTTAGATCTTTATATTTTTTTGGTCCTCTCATCTGTTGATAAATATTAAATTTTGATGTTAGATCTTGATTTTGGCTTCTTTTTTCAATGTTTTTTATTTATTTTAAAGAAAATTATTTACTGTTTACTGTTTCACACATCCACCACGTAACTTAGGCGCAGTACCAGGTTTTAACTTTTAACTAAATAAATGTTGACCCAACCCATAAACTTACTATTTTGACCTTCACTCAATTTAAATAAAAGCCGCAAATTATTATATTATTCTTCATTCATTAAATAAAAATGCAAATTACTCCAATAAATACCTCCTAAAAAAAGATATAGATGACCATGATTAGTTAAAATTATTTTAACACAAAATAAAAAAAAAATTAAAATTACTTCAATAAATATTACTCCCTCCGTCCCTAAATTATCGTCCTTCTTTCATTTTTCGTCCGTCCCAAAATAATTATCCACTTTAAATCCTTACTTTTTATTTTATTACACAAAATAAAAAAAAAATTTAAAATTACTTCAATAAATATTAGATACTTGAAATAGAATTGAAGTACATACTAATTACATTAAATGACCTACAATTAGAAGTTTAGAACTCAAGATCTATATTCTAAGGAATATTTTTTTTGCTCGAAAATTATGCTATCATAGTATCATGTCATGATACTATGAGTCTTCAAAAATATTTAATTTTGGGGAATAATGTAGATTATTTCTTTTTCTTCAACTTTGACTACTATTATGAATGCTAGTGGCATACTGGCCATGCCATTGATGCAATCATGCAAATCTGTACGAGTTAGATGTTTTATTATTTTCAAGAACATAAAAAATATAGAGCCACAATAAATACTGCACCTAAATACAGAGTAATTACAAAGTAATTATTTTTCATTTTATTGTGTTAAAAGAATTTTAACTTTTCATATTTAAGTATATCTATTTTGCTAAAGATAAAAATTAAAATATATATAATTAGTGCATTGTCAAAGGTAGGTGTAATTAAAGAGGATTTATTTTTAAAATGAAATAAATTTGGTTTATAAATAGATTTAGTTTTAAGAATGAAAGGGTTATATAAATACATTTAATTTATAATTTGTTCATAGTAAAAAGTTTGTTTTGCAATTATTTCCTAGGAAAATGGAGGAGAACCGGGCACGCCAGTGCTAAGTAGGATGCCCCTGTTAGATTTCTGTCAGCATATAGACGGAAGGTTTGAATTGAAATTGAAATTTTAGATGAAGGTTAAATTGGTTGAAGAAAACAAGATGTTTAATTTGAAATTTAAGAAATAGTAAAAGTTTTTTTAAATTTTTTTTTATTTTTGCAATTAACCTTTGTTTAATACGTTGAAACAATATCTATATTATAAAAGAGATCGGGGGCTAACTGACGGCCCAGATCGAATTATATCAAACATAACTTGCGGTCTAAATTGATTAGTAAATATGTGAGTTATATATAAACCTTTCAGTTATGAGTTATGTTTGAATTACCCCTCTACAACCAATAAATATGTAATAACCCCTTAGTTATGTTTTTTTTTTTGAATCATCATCTCTACAACCAATTACAGTTATATGAATACTTTCTTCTAACACATTTTTTTAACCACATACTTCCGTTTGAGTTGACGAGGTGGTAATCTATAATTTATCCCGAGCATCCATTGAGTTGTTTTAATGAGATATTTGTTTGTAACTTTTGTAATTAATTTTTGCAATTTTAAATATTTGTATTTTAATTTTATTATTAATATTTAGTTTATACTTTCTTAATTAATTGTTATCGTAATCAACTGAATCTCAATTTAATTTATATCCGACCTAGATTTATTTTTTAAAAAAATATTTGTTCGTAAGTTTTGTAATTTTAAATATTTGTATTTTATCGTAATCAACTGAATCTCAATTTATTTTTTGTCCGACCTAGATTTATTTTTAAAAAAAACATTTGTTCATAAGTTTTGTAATTTTAAATATTTGTATTTTAATTTCTTTCTTTTTTTTAAATGTGTGTTAAGTTTTCCTTAATAGTCTGAAATATTTGTGATTTCAAAATAGTCTTTTGTTAGTTCAATCTGTCTCATCAAATTTATTTTATAATTTTTGTTTGCTGCGATTTTCATTTTTAAGTTTCTTTCAATTAACAACAATGTGTGCGTAAGAGAGAATTTTTTTTTGAATGCTTAATTATACTTTTTTTTGGATGAATTACAAAATTTTAAAGCGGATAAAATGTTTTATTTCTTTAATTTTCGGGAAGTCATCTTTTTATTTCTTTAATTTTCGAGAAGTCGTCTTTTTTTTTTTAGTAGTGTACATTGATCTGATCCCTATAAAATCTCAAGCATATACTAATTTATTCGCATTATGCTCGTTTCAGACATTAATCACGTCTATACTGACACCGTAACATAGGCACGGACAAAATCTAGTTTGTTTACAAACAAAGTCATATCATTAAGATGAGGAAGGACAACACACAACTTACATAATAAGTTCTGAACTCGATAAGATAGTTAGCCCTCTAAGACTAACACAACCGAAGGTTTACCAACTAAGATGAACCAGTTTAACCAAGAAGCTGGTGTCTTCATAAACAACCCAACCGAAACCAAAGAACCCAAATTTAATTTAATGTTTTATTTTTGAAACATTAGAATTTGCAATAAATTACACCGTGGTAGACATACAAATTTTATGGGTTGTATTTAGGCAGGCATACATATATTCTGATTCTAGAGTGGTAATACGATGATGATCGGAGGTTGTAGATTGTAGTTAGACTTAAGGCAAAAATTTAGGAAATACAGTTTTATGCATATTTTATATAAGACGAATCCCTTTAATCCAACTCATCATATGTTGATGGGTTGAATTTTGATAAAGTGAGGCTTCGCCTTTCAATTTAAAATTCACAAGGACCTATTTAAAGAGGTTGTGGAACTTGTACCATCGTTAGGTAGATCAGATCGTTTGTGTTTCCTTTTTGTGTCGTCTGCCTTCTTCTAATCATTCCTTCTGAACTGTAACTTGAAAACATTTGCCTGATGAAGCCCAATTTTTGGGTATGTATGTCACTGTACCACCCATGGGCCAATCTATGACTATCATACACATATGAATTGAGCTGCTAGGCCCAGATCGCTTCTTCCCTCTTACTTGTAGTTTGACACTTTTATAAGATACTGGGGTAAAATTCTGTCCGGTCCCTTTTTCAAAGTTTTTAACCCTAAAAATTCATCGTTTTTTTTTTCAACCGCAAAATATCACTTTTAGAAATATTGTTCAAAAAATATCATCGCCTCCTTCAATAGCTTCGACAACACACTTTGGATTCAAAAATTATCATTGTTGTATAACGAAACGAGGATCGACCTGTAAAGAATCTGCACTAGGTTGAATGATTTTTCAGTAGGACGAAGACGAAGGAGGAGGGGGAAGAAGAAGGCTTACGACGGAGGAGATGAAAGAAGAAGGTGGATGACATGACCTGGTTCATTATCATTTTGTATTGCGGTGCAAAAATAAATTAATAATATTTTATGTATCGCGGTTGAAAAATTAATTCATCGCAATACATAAAAGTTGATACTACGGTGCACCTTGGATTAGATATATGTATTGCGGTTCAAAAATTAATTCATCGCGAACCATAAAAGTTGGTACTGCGGTGTAATTATAATAGACAATCAAACTATTGAACCGTGGTACAAAAATTAATGCAATAAAATTGATGAAACACAGTGCAATATGACTAGACAATTAAACTATTGAACCGCGGTGCAAAAATTAATGTAATAAAATTGATAAATCGCAATTCAATAATCAATGCACCGCGATTGATTTATGTAGCGCCCATCATGCTCATTAAGGGTATTGCTGTCTTTTTATGTTCAAAAGTATATTTTTCGGTTGAAAAAAAAAACACGGTACTGAAACAATTATAAATTTTGAAAAGTGGACCTGCTTGTAATTTTTCCTAGATACTATATAAAAGCAAGAAACCAGATCACTTTGGTGGAGTTTCAATTGCTTTAATCCACAATAACATTATCAAGTGTGAAATTTGGTCGGTACCTTTTCCCAAATTTATAGCCGCTCTAATCTCTCCTTTTTTTTTTCAATCTCCAAAATTCATTTTCGAAATATTGTTTTTAAAATGAGCAAGATTGTCTCCTTCACAACTTTGGTCAATATTTTGAAGTTCGAAAATTACGATTGTTGTGGCAACGAAACGGGGATCAACTTACCTAATCAGGTCAACGCCCCCGAAAAGTAAATGATTTTTCTGATCATTAAGTACGATATTGGAATGGATCTTGGCTGGATTGAATGATTTTTCAGAAGAGATAAAGGCGAAAGATGAAAAAGAAGACTTATAATGGAGGAGGAGAAATAAAAAAGATGGGAGGAAATGAAGGTTTGATCCTTTATAATTTGCAGCACTAAAAAGATGGAGAAAGTGTTTTAGCGATGTAATAATATTATCATGAACTAAAACGATTAAAAATCCATTACTGTACCGACTCGTAATTTTCTCTATATAAAAGCATTGATAGATAATAATAATAACCATAATAATAATCAGTTATCTTTTTTCAACTTACTTAGAGCCAAAATAAGGTTACTACTTCCTAAGTGGATTTCACTATGCCATATAGGATTTTGAGGAACCAATTTAATAACCAATTTTCCCGATGGTTTTGTTCGGTTCCTACTGACCCCAAAACAACTCAATTTATTTTTGGTAGAATCTTAGGAAATATAATTTTACGTGTATTTTATATAAGATGACTTTTTTTGACCCGACTCATCATGTGTTAGAGAGTTGAGTCTTAAGAAAGTAATGTTTCATTTTACGAATTAAGATACATGAGACTTACTCTTTATTTTCATAATTTTCAAAAAAATTAATTATTTTATAGTTTTAATTAATATATTGTATATTTAAAAATTTCGTATAAATAAATTGATTTATTTATAGTTTTAATTAATATCTTGCATATTTCAAATATTTTGTATGGATAAATTAATTCATTTATAATTTCAATTGATATATTTCATATTTCAAATAATTTGTACAAACAAAGAAATTAAATCATTTATAATTTTCATTGATACATTGCATATAATGCCTTTTTGGGAAAAAAGGCTTAAATGAAAAATAAGAAAAAAATGAAAGCAAAAAAAACAAACAATTGGTTATAAAATAGAAGAAAAAAGGTAAGAAAACAAACACACAAAAAAAAATGAAAAGGAAAAGAAAAGAAAAGAAAAGAAAAAGAAAAAGCATAAACAAACATCTGCAGAGATATGGCAGGCGGTAAAATCTCTCTTCACCCCGGTGTTTTGTGCATGAGATGCATGCGCCTTCTATATAGGGGCGGGGGTGGATCTCACTCTTCGTAGCTTGATTTTGCATGGGCACTCGGTTTCAAGAACCGGTTCCTAAAACTCTAATAAGAGCTTGTTTGATAGTCGGAAAAGGATAAACAGTATTATTAATCCAAGTATTATTAATGCCCTCGCTATTAATACTCACTTGTATATCGATGGTAGTTTTGAGATTATAAATGCTAATCCCAATTTTTTTTAGTGAGGGCGCTAATAATACCACCCTCCCACTTGGTATTAATAGTGAGGGGATAATGACTTTATCCGGATAACTCGTGTTATTAATCCCGACCACCTATTGCGTACCAAACATCAGGAAACTCGGCTTATTAATCCTATCTGGCCTTAATCCTGGCTACCAAACGACACCTAAAGCCCTTGCTCTTCATTTCTCCTATTCCTCATTTAAAAAAAAAACACTTGCAACACTACACTATAAGAGTATGTACAATAAAGCTCTCCAACTTGGGTAGTTTAACCTTCATTTTTTTAAATTTTTTTTACAAAATAGTCATTAAGGTCCCCACTTAAGCTCTCCAACAAGAATATTCTTCCACCAATACACAATCTCCAACACTTTAATATGCATCACACCATCTTTATCTCTATTAATTTAATTATTTTACAGAAAAATGGCTAAAAACTGAAAAAATCATAGAATTTTTTTATAATATCAAAATTAAACAAACCAAGTCTCTATTTGTAGGTAAAAATGTGTACTTTAATTCAGAAAAAAAGATTTTAAAGAAATTTATAGCTGAAAATTGGCCAATAAAGGAGATGTTGTAAAAGCAAATTTGTCAACTATGACGATGACATGTGGAAAGGGGGGGGGGGGAAGGGGCAGGAAGGAGGCAGAAGGGGCGCATGCTTTTGTCAGCTTGGAAATGGCCCAAACGGTCGTGTTTTGTTTCAATAAGACTGCCCACTACGTCGTTTTGGCCAAAAAAATATTTTAGGCATGTGAACTTATTAAGCTCCTCAAACAACTTTTTGCTTAACAAGCACCCCTCTCAGCACATTTGATATTTGCAAGAATCCCACAAGCACCGTTGTTAGCACCCTTGTTGTTGATGCTCTAAAACGTCACAAAAACTTGTTCATTGCTGATGCACTGTGTTTGCACTTCGTCTCACTTTTTCTTCCTACTCCATCAGTGTAGTGATGCACAAACGGGTCTAGTTTACTGTAACACCTGGATATTTCAAGTACATGGTTAGTAGTAATTTTGCATGCTAAATATTTGAATCAATGTGCTTAAATGTATCTTAGGACTTGATTTATATCCCATTGAGACCTTATGAATTTTTTATTTAAAATTTGGTTGATTTTTTGTTTGAAATTTATTCACTTTAGAAACATTTCTTGAACAGGGTCCAATGCGGTCACATTGCCTTGGCAAGCGACCGCATTGTAGGTATTTTGATTTTTGAACTCCTAGTATTAGATGCGTTCGCATCCTTTTGGTCAATACGATCGCATTATGTGGTCCATACGATCACATGTTAAGCGATGTGGCCGCATCATGTGGTCAATACGACCATATCTCCCTGTTTTTCATCAAACCTATTTTTGTCATTTTACCAATAGTCAACCATGTATATATAAAATCTTAACCCGAGTTAGACCAGGAGAGACTCATTTTCAGATTTATAAAACATACACTTTCACACCTATTAAAGGTGAGATTAAGGAGAGGGGGTTTCTTGCATTCATCCTTGGATTTGAATCTTCAATATTGCTCATTTGTGCATTTGGCCTTCTTCAAAGTTGTTCTCCATACCGAGGGCTTCATCTTGAGCCATAATATCTTGCATGCAACTACTTTTGTGATTCTTCATTTTGAGGTAAGGGAATTCTTGCTTATGTTTGTTCATTATTCATGATGTATTGCATCTACTGAAAGTTGTTGGGTGAAATCTATGTTAAAAACTATGCATGCAAATTACGTGAAACCATTTGGTTAATACTTCATTGATTTTGTGATTGTGAACTTATTGAAGTAATATTATGAATACTTACTAAATTGTTAAGGATGTGGAGTGAAATTTATGTATACATGATAATACTTGTTGAAATTTATTATTTTGGAGAAGCAGTGAGTTTAATTTATAACTCATTGACCCTCTAAATGTGTTAATTTCTTAAATATACAATAACGTGAGCATGAATAACATCCGTATCTCTATTGAACACCACGTGAGAGTTCATATAAACAATATCTTTGTGAATAACATTTACTTGTGCATGAGAGAACAATCAATTATAGGAAGAGTTAGGGGTACCTCTAACTTAGTCGTGGGGCGGAGTGCAATGCTAGTTAGCAGCGACACCCTAACTCAACCTAGAACCCTTCACAATGGCCATGTGGGGGCGAATTTCACCTATAAAACCTAAGTATCACGACTTGTCTAGGGTTGTAGAGACCTGGCTTCGTGAGGACTTGTGCCGGCTGTGTGATTTGTTAGAGAATAAGCAGTGCAAGAAAGTGATCAAGATAAACAAACTTCAACTACAATAGTGGGGGTGATAAGGTGAGAAGTGGTTTGATCGGAGATGTATCTCGATCACATATACTTCATTGTGTTAATTCCAACTCTTATGTGCTACTTGGTATTTAAATGTGAATTATGTATAAATTGTTCTAATTGTCATCATGGCACGATTTACGTTGCATACATACATAGCAGACATAAGTATAATATACCTTGCTGAGTTTCGAATCATCCTTTATTATTTGTTTTCCTTAGATTGTAGTCGAGCTGAGGGTTAGCTCGTATGTCAGTGGGAAGATCTCCAAAGCGCTAGAAGTGTCATTTTTTTGGGTAGTACTTAGTAGTTGGTTCATTGTTAGATATTATTGAGAGACATGTAGTCTTCTCTTATTTTTTAGTTAACTCTTATTAGTACTTTTGTAAAACTCTAGGTTGTCTTTTGAGACAGTTTATTTGTGTTAGTTGATAGTTGGAGTTCTTTCCATATTTTCCTTTCTATTGGTTTTAGATTGTGTTATTGGTAGGTTGTTTCCTCACGCCTGAGTTGGGTCCCACGCAGGGACGGGCTTGGGGCGTGACATTTATGGTTTGAACCATATAATTGAACCGGTAAAATGGACAAAATTGAAGAACCAGCACCGTGAACAAGAATTGACAGTTCCCAGATTTGATTCAGGTTCAAAAAAATTGGAATTCTTAAAGTGACGGTCATGAACCGCTAATCGTGAACATTTGAACCGAGTACCGACAGTTCAAACGGTTATATTTCAACAAAAAAATGGTATGGGTCATTGATTGATGATGATCAGATAATGGCTGCTTCACCCAAAATCCAAACGGTTATAACCGTTTTTGGTCCAAAATATTGTTAATACTTTTTTGTTTTTTCCCACCATTTCTCAACCTATAAATATTCTACACTCCCTTTTTAAATTTTCCTTACTTCAATCTTCATCTCTCTAATTTTCCCAACACTCGAACTCTTCATCTCTTAATTCGCAAGCTTCCACACCTTCTAAGTTCCTATTTATTCAATTATTTGTATGTTTAATTACTTATTAATTTTTATTAATAATATTTTTAATTATCTATAATATTTGTTAAGTACAGTACTTTAATATTTGCTAATTACGTTTTACTATTATACTTGCTAGTTACTATTATTAATTATACTTACTATTATAAATTACGTGTTTATTATTTTATACTTAGCATAAATTATTTTATACTTACTTTAAAATTATTTTATACTCTCATACTTACTATAATTTATTTATTTTTACATTTTATAAGTTATATTTTTACATTATATTACAAAAAGAAAATGTCTTTTTCTTTATCTAACTTGGACAAGGAAAGGCCAAGGCCAAGAGAGTGATTCCACAAAATCATCCTCTCTTCCCCCGAATGATAGTGGGTTAGACACACTAATTATTTTATACTCTCATTCTTACTATATATATTTTTACATTTTATAAATTATATTTTTACCTTATATTGCAAAAAGAAAATGTTTTCTTCTCGATCTGACATAGTCAAGGGAAAGGGCAAGGCTAAGAAAATGATTCCACAAAATCATCCTCTCTTCCCTTCCCCAGGTAATAGTGGTTTAGACACGCCAATTACTTTTGTCGAAAGTGAAGGCGACAAATATAATACAAACAATCCAATGAGTAATCAGTTGGTCAAACCCCCCCCCTTTTCCCACCTCCGAAATGCACCCTCATGCTCAAGAGACTAATACTCAACCGAAGGTGGAACAACAAGAGGTCGAGGTGGCGCTCGAGGCCAAAAAATGAGAGTTTCTGATATATTCACCATTGCATTATACAAAAAACGCATGTTAAAGGTAAGCATTTTCTAGTCACTTGTAACTATTATCGCGTCGAATTTACCTTCAAAACTAAAAATGGATTGGGGACGTATAGTAAACACATAACGTCTCATTAGCCCGATAAGGTTGCAATTGATTAAGGTCAAACACAACTCGTAGTAGGTATGTGTTCATCAAAACAAGGTACGAATACTTCTAGCTTATTTAAATTTAATGAAGTTATTTATAGAAAATAAATGAAAATTTTTATTTGTGCTGGAGAACTACCTTTTAGTTTTGCAAATGATATTTTATGGTCAAATTTTGCACAAATCTTGTCATAGTGCCACTAGAGAAATTCATACGAATATGGCTACTCATGACCCAAGAAGTAGAGTACTAGAAGGTAAACATATCTTAATTAATATGTTTTTAGATACCGCATATAGTTACAATATGTATCGATATTTCGAGTGATCATTGACAACGACATAATTATATAAAAATTACATGTCATTGGATTGATAACTCATGGACCTTACAAAAACGATTAATTGCATTTTGAGAGTTTGATACTGTACATACCGCTCGTAATCTTTTTGCAAAAAATATTAGTGTTCTACAAGAATAGGGTTTGACTCAAGAATATTGTCAACCATCAATTGGTGATAAAAAAAATTATGTTAGATGTATATGTCATATTTTAAATTTGTGTATGCAAAATGGTTTAACTTCTTTACGTGATGAAGTACGTCCGATTAAGGAAGTTGTTACTTATTTGATGAGACATATAAATATTTTTTAAAAAAAGAGCTAAAATTTGTAAACAAGCTGATGTTGAACCTAAATCATTTCCAATAGATGTTCCAAGCCAATGGAATTTCACATATAAAATGTTAAATGAATCTTATCTGCATGGAGAATGATTAAGTGCGTATTTTATACAAATTGATTATGATCTTACAATATTTCCTCATCAATGGAATGTTTGTGAAAATTTAAAGATAATTTTTTAAAAAATTTAACGATACTACCTAACAATTATCCGGTTCTAATTATTCTACTTCCATATTAATTTTAGAAAATTGTGCTAAAATTAGTTATATATTCAAACATTTTAAAGATTGTTCAATTTTGGGTGAATGTATTGATAGTATGAGAGTAAAATGTCTAAAATATTTCTTACACATTCCAAAATTATTTTTAATAACTAAACTATTAGATCATAGACTAGGACAAAAAGATTTAAAAAGAGCAATAAAATATTATTATGATAATTTATTCCCTAATAGCGTTGACTTAATGTTAGTTGAACATATCTCAAAGCCAAAAAAATGTTTTTAATGAAACTAAAAATAGTTTATATCAATTTTTTTTTTAAGAACATAACACAATTTATGGTAGTAATAGTGGTAGTGAAAATGTAGGTCGTAGTAATAGTCAACCTAGTGATGACCTACTTTTGTGGGTTGATAATTTTTTGAATACAAAAACTAAAAAACGAGAACAAGATGATTCTAATACTCTAGAACTTGATTTATATTTGTCATTAACTACCTTTGGTCCCAAAGAATTTTTTGATATTTTAAAGTGGTGAGCACGGATTACCCAAAATTATCCTACTCTATCGTCGATTGCAAATGGAGTCCTAGCTTCTCCCGCTTCGATCGTCGTCGTATAACAACCATTTAGCGTGTGTGACTATGTTTGGAATGAAAGAAGATTAAGGTTGAACGTTGTTAATTTAGAAAATCAACTTTTAAACAGCGATGGGTTAAAGCAAAAAATAGAACGTAAGATAAGGTAGTTGCTTCCGAGGAGGAATATGGATTTGATGAGGATCCATCGACTAGAAGTAATTGAACTACACCGCTCCATGAGGTAAGTTAATTATAATTTTAAGATTATATCTTTTATTTATAGATTGTAAATTAGAATTTTTAGACTAATTTTTTTTATTGAACAAATTGTAATTTATAGGTAATGCTCCTTTGGCTTTGGTTCATTGGTTGTCCCCCTCCTTTTAAGTTTTTATTATGATTAATAAAATTGGTCAGAGTACCGTCCCTATTTAAAAAAATAGGTTTGATTATCTTACACGGTTTAAAATATTTTTAAAAAATTACTTTTGATAACTTTAAAAATTTGAAAAAATATTATATACAAAATTTACAAAGGTTTAAAGATGGTTTAAAAAAAAAAAAACAAACATAAATTGTTTAAATAATTAAACGCAAAAGAGAATCATTTTTTTGTTTGAAAAAAACGATTTTGAACCGTGAATCGGCTCAAAAACAAAACTTTCCTATACGTTTCAACGGTTTGAATTAGGTTCAAGTTGCAATTTTTTTTGAACCGCCGGTTGAAACCGTTTGTGCATCTCTACATCGGTGGTGGAGGTGGAGACTGTGGTGTCTGGAGTACTCGTTTTCTCACCTTGGTAATAGCAACAATCTTAGTCCATCTTCCCATCATTCTTTATTTTGTTTTTTTTTCCTCTTATGAATTTGGATAAATTGCACCGTACGTCCTTCTAATTTTCCCTTATTATAGTTTTCGTTTATGTATATTAATAATGGATTATTGTTTTTTCTTGTCATAATTACAATTTTCTATACCCTTTATTCCTGTAGTCTTTTTTCGTCCTACAATTATTTGTCATTGAACATTTCAACCTCCCCTCCGTCCATTTTTTAGGAGAATTGTTTTCTACGAGATCTAAATAACAAAACAAAAAAAAAAAAAAACCAACTTACCGTATTTAGTTCTTTTCTTTAATTAATCCCAAGGATATTTTTGGGATATCAATACTATTTTATTTCTTAGATAATTAATTTGAAAATACTAGTCTACTTACTCCTTGCATCATTCAAAGCTGCAAGTCTGCAACCCTAAAATTCGATTCCTCCCCCAATCGTCCTTATTGCCGGAAGGATCTGACCGCCAATTATTTCCACACACACTCTTTCTCTCTGAACTCAAGTGTTGGATTTGATGACTCGATTATTTGTTTATTTATATTAATATATGTAATGCAACGATCTCGTAGACACATTTTTACTTTTAAGATGATAGAATGATCATAGTTATGTGTCTAATATTATTTATATATAGATAATATTTGTTAGTTAAATGCAAAGTAGAAATGGAATAAATTATAAATGATTGGGTTTGGGAGGTGGAATATGAAATTGAGGTTCCATGCATGGGATGGGGATTGGGGAACGTTGTTCTCCTTAATTTCTACCCTAATTTTCCTTTTCGATCAACAAGGATAACAGAATAAAGTGGGATGAAATTGCAAAACAGATAACAAATTAAGAAGGAGATTCTATCACTCTACAAAAACTTCATAACAAATTAAGAAGGAGATTCTATTCTCTTAACCCGTTGGTTAAGGTCTTATGATTTTAGTTAAAGATTTACAAAAACTTCACGGAACCATTCCTTTTTTTGGGTATATTATAAGTATTTATATGCCCATTGCTACCTATGTGAGGGCAATGGTGCAAGTAATAAGAGAACAAGGGAAAGATTACAAAGTGCACTTTCTTTAGGAATTGAATGACCCAAAAAAAAGGAATACCTACTCTCTCTCTCTCTCTATTGAAGTTGGTGTACGAGTGAAATCCACCAAATAAGGAAAAAGGAAAGCAATGGTAAATTGACTTCCTATAAATAAAAGATTAGAAAGTGGATTTTTTTAGAATGAACGAAAAATAAAAGATTAATTTTTATTTATTTATTTATTTTGGAACGGAGGGACTAAAGTTTTAGGAATGGAGAGAGAAGTATTATTCTCTACAGCTAAGTATATTAAAAATTGATGCCAAGCATGAACAAATTGAATTTGAAAACTTGATAATGCTACTTTTGGGAGTATCGTTCAAGGATGAGTAACTTGTTCCTTCAATGATCAAGCATCGTATTCCTGAATTCTTATATATCCTTTCCGTTTTGTGGAAAAAGTTTTCGTTTGAAAATCAAAACTTTTTAAGAAAATAATACTTTTAATATCTTATTAATAATAAAATGACGCTTTTATATCTTAATTATTAAAAGTAAACTTTTAAATGAAACATTAAAAATAGAATAGTGGATGGAGGGAGTATATCATTCAACTCTTTTTACAGTAACTAATGGAATCATGTCATGTGTTAAATTAGAATTTAAACCTGTAAAAATAGAGTTAATTATTATAATTAAAATAAGCAAAAAGTATTATTAAATGTTTAAGAGGAAGCAATAAAAAATACTTTGTTTAAATCCAAATAAACAAAAAATCATAGTATTTGCGTATCACTTGCATAATAATATAGAGATATATAGAAACTACAGTAGTAATATGTTAGAATATTGAATGGAAATTGGAAAGAAAAAGTCAAATTTTGGTTGAGAGTTTTATCCCACTTAATTTACAGGAAGCTCACTGCTCAACGTAAAAATATTGAATGAGAATATAACGTGAAATGAATTTCAATTATGAGGATAACTTAAAAACAAAGTAGAGTGTAATGGAAAAATTGAAAAAGAAAAAGTAAGAATAACAAAAAAATTATTTTTATATTATACTCCATTAAATTCATACAACACTTTATGATTTTCTAATATACTACTTGCATTTGTCAACACCCAAATAATGAACTTTTACACGGCACGATTGTCATATGCTAAAATCAATACGACAAAAAATTAAGTAAGACAGTTTTACGAGTATTTTTATGTAAGATAACAGATTATTTTTGACTCAATACATAATATATTGGTGGGTTGAGTTGTGAGAGAATGATGATTCGTATTACAAATTAAGACTGGAATCTACTAATACTTTAAAAAAATAGTTATTATGCATTTGTCTTTGTGATTTAAGAACAAAATTTAAAATATTGAGTTTTAAGATTGGAGAAAGTTGTGGGAACAATAATTAAATGGTTTATCTCAGTTAATTTGGTAAAGCTTGAGGCTGAACCGCGGAGTAATCATTAACGAATAGCGTATATTTGGACAAAAGATGTAGTAAAAAAAAATAAAAAATAGTAATACAGACCTTAACATAGATTATTAGACGATTCATTTCACATGTTTGTCCTAAGATTACCTTACATAGTTACATGCACCAATTATGCCAACCAAACATGTTCATCGTCATTTCTCAGTTACTCTTCTTATTCACACTACCACTCACCTAACCAGTAGTTGTCGCTTTTAAACAGAAAATATAGTACACCATCTTCTGCGTAATCCCCATTAAATAGACATTCCTAACACTAATTATTTTACAGTATTAATACATATACATACACACACATATAACAGAGATTTCCACCCAGCACAGGTGAGGTGACACTCCTATTCATCCAAATTTCGTTGCATTATTCTAATTTCTCTCTCATTCTCAACTTTCATTCTAACAATTAAGCTTTATTATGTATATTTTGGATGCACAGAAATTCATTTCTGTTTATGCATGCTTGTGATCATTTCCTAATATTTGTTGTGATTGTATCAGGCAAAAACAAGGACATTTTTGAGATGGGGGAGACGGACGACAAGTTGGAAGCCCTGAAACGCGAAGATGTTGATTTGGTATGATATGGTCCTCCGTGGGTTGGGGTATTTGAGGGCTTCTTTGCTTTTTATGTGTGTTATTCTTGTTAATTTGTGCTGTACCATTGACTCTGCCCTCCTCATTTCGTTACTTTTTACATATGTATCGACAAGGGTTTCAGGTTTGGGTCGTATTGGGATGGGGGTGATGGGTCTCTTTCTCTTTGTTTTAGATTATCATCTTCTTCGATTAATACTAATGATTTCAAAAATGAATTTGATTAATAGGAGACTGTACCACTTGAGGAGGTTTTCGACAATCTCAGATGTAACAGAGGGGGCCTGACATCTGAGGATGCCGGAAGGCGGTTGCAGATTTTTGGGCATAACAAGCTTGAACAGAAACATGTACACTTGCTCGTTTTGTCTTTGGATTTTATGTGTGTGTGTGTGCGCGCTTGTGCACTAATGTTGCTAATGAATTGATGATGATTCTTCTGATGTTGAGGCAATTCGGGATTTTTGTTGAATTTTATGTCTTTCAGGAGAGCAAGTTTCTCAAGTTCTTGGGGTTTATGTGGAACCCACTTTCGTGGGTCATGGAAGCTGCTGCCATTATGGCTATAGCCCTTGCCAATGGAGGAGTGAGCACCCTTCCATATTTTTCCTTCTTCTTTTTTGAGTTTCCGGACGAAACATGAGAATTCTCAAGAAATTCCAGCCCCCTACATGAAGATTGGTATTATATTCCCCAATTGCATTTTACATTGCACAGTGGGACTCCTCGAGTATGAACCAAATAAGAGACTTTTGTAGAATGCAAGGGTATTTTGTTCTTAACACCCTGATTGTTTGTTGAAAGTTTATTCATGGAAATTTGTGTATGATGCAGGGGAAAGAGCCCGATTGGCAGGATTTTGTTGGGATTATTACTCTGCTTGTCATTAATTCGACAATTAGTTTTATAGAAGAGAACAATGCTGGTAATGCAGCTGCGGCTCTCATGGCACGTCTTGCACCCAAGGCAAAGGTAAAATAAATTTATGCGTTGAAGCTAATTGTCTCGCACAATTGACTTTGGTTGATGCTTTTGATTGCTTTTTCAGTATCTTCATGTGATTGACTGTGGTTGGTTTTGTATGTATCCGAGTAAATTGCAAATGTGATTATGTATGTAGGTACTTCGAGATGGAAAATGGAATGAGGAAGATGCAGCTGTTCTTGTTCCAGGTGACATAATCAGCATAAAACTTGGGGATATAGTCCCAGCAGATGCACGTCTCCTTGATGGTGATCCATTAAAGATTGACCAGGTCTCCTTGTAACCATGGCTTTGTATTCTGTGAATTATGATTACTTCTTTTTAATGTTTTACCAACCTTAAGTTTTATTTTATGTACTTTTCCTTTTATTTTGCAGTCTGCTCTCACAGGCGAGTCCCTTCCTGTAACAAAGAACCCTGGTGATGGTGTTTATTCTGGCTCTACATGCAAACAGGGGGAGATTGAAGCAGTAGTCATTGCCACAGGTGTGCATACCTTCTTTGGCAAGGCTGCACACCTTGTGGACTCTACAAATCAAATAGGACATTTCCAGAAGGTATGCACATAAATTAAAACTTATTTTCTGTTATGTAAACATTAAATTAAGCAAGTGATATATTAAGTTGTGTATCCAGTAACATCGCAACTGAGGCCAATGAAAGGAGCAACATAGAGAGTATTCGTTTTCTTAAACATGTTTGCATTTTAATACAATATAATTGGTCATCAAGAGTGTATTTCACAATGAATTTGAACAATCCCTCCCCATTTTCTGGTAATGTTAAACCCTTACCATATATCTGTCCCACCTCTGTATTGGCTATAAATTATGTTCTATGCTTATAGGTTCTGACTGCAATTGGCAATTTCTGTATATGCTCCATTGCTGTGGGGATGATTGTAGAAATCATTGTGATGTACCCAATTCAACATCGTAAATATCGTCCAGGGATTGACAATTTGCTGGTACTTCTTATTGGAGGAATCCCAATTGCAATGCCCACAGTATTATCTGTTACAATGGCAATTGGGTCCCACCGTCTGTCCCAGCAGGTAGGTCTCGGGAGGTTTGTAATGCAATTACTTCTGTTTATTACTGTATCTGTTGTCCCAGTGTTTCGTGAACCTATATATGTTTTCTTCACCACAGGGGGCTATCACAAAAAGAATGACAGCAATAGAAGAAATGGCGGGCATGGATGTTCTTTGCAGTGACAAAACTGGGACGTTGACGCTGAACAAGCTTACTGTTGACAATAACCTTATCGAGGTTGCTTACTTCATGTTTGCTGATGGATGAATTTCCCTTATGGTTTATCTTACCGTCTAATACCCTTGCATGGGTTTACCTCCATAGATATTTGCAGAAGGAGTGGATGTAGATACTGTAGTATTGATGGCTGCCAGAGCCTCCAGGGTAGAAAATCAAGATGCCATTGACACTGCTATAGTAGGGATGTTGGCTGACCCAAAGGAGGTAGCTATTCTCATTGGTACTATAATTTGCTTTCTGCACCATTGATGTCGAAAGGGTTTATATTGAGCTGATTTTGTTTTCTGTCCTGAATCTATTTTTTATATATATATATTTCTTCAAGGCAAGAGCTGGCATTCAAGAGGTCCATTTCCTTCCATTTAACCCAACTGATAAGCGAACAGCATTGACGTACATTGACAGTGAAGGGAAAATGCATCGAGTCAGTAAAGGTGCCCCGGAACAGGTATATCAATAGATAAGTGTTTTCTGACAAGAGGTGGTTTGTAAAATGCTTATCAGCTAACTTTTTTTGTGCATGGCATGGCTGTTAGATTCTGAATCTTGCACATAATAAGTCTGAAGTGGCGCGTAGAGTTCATTCGATGATTGATAAGTTTGCTGAGCGAGGTTTGCGTTCTCTTGCAGTAGCATACCAGGCATGCAGTTTTACTTAATAGTATTCAGTGCTCTGTTTAAGTCTATTTTAGGTCGACAGATTCGCTTAGTTGATGGGGTTACACTTCTTAACAGGAGGTCCCTGAGGGAAAGAAGGAGAGTCCAGGAGGCCCATGGAAGTTCATTGGACTAATGCCACTTTTTGACCCACCCAGGCATGACAGTGCAGAGACCATAAAAAGGGCTTTGAACCTGGGAGTAAATGTTAAAATGATCACTGGTATGTGTATTCCTCTTTATAAAACACCCGCATAACTCAGTCTTTGTATTGTGCTTTTTAGTGCAGACATTTCCTTCATGGTAGCTTTTATTTTCAGCATTGCATCTGACCATTTACTTGGCCCCCGATCTCAATTAGGTGATCAACTTGCAATAGCAAAGGAAACGGGGCGCCGATTGGGAATGGGAACCAACATGTATCCTTCATCTGCTTTATTAGGACAGAGCAAGGATGAGTCCATTGCTGCTTTGCCAGTTGATGAGGTGATTGAAAAGGCTGATGGATTTGCTGGTGTCTTCCCTGGTAATTATTCGTTTTTATCTTATGAATCTAAACGTTAGGACTTAATATACTATTTGGTTCACTACACTTATTTATAGATCTTAGCCAAACACCATGTAATTGGATGAAAAGCTAATTGGCCACATTCCCTCTGTTGGCGCAGAACACAAGTATGAGATTGTGCAGCGTTTGCAAGCCAAAAAGCATATATGTGGAATGACGGGTGACGGGGTAAACGATGCCCCTGCTCTTAAAAAAGCTGACATTGGCATAGCGGTTGCTGATGCAACTGATGCTGCTCGTGGTGCTTCTGATATAGTACTGACAGAACCTGGCCTCAGCGTAATCATTAGTGCTGTACTAACTAGTCGAGCAATCTTCCAGAGAATGAAAAATTACACGGTACAATCAATAAAACTGTAAGATATAGGCACTAGGCAGGTCATACTTGTGAAGTTGTGCTATGCCAATTCCTAACATTTAATTAGGAGAGGAATCATTGTTTCTTCTATTGGTGTTTGTGTTCATTTTGCTCCCAAACCTTCTACAGAAGTTATAAAACACTTAATTATTTCTGGTTCCTCGTGTTCCCAAGTAGGGGTGGCAAAATGGGTGTTATAGATAATCATGGGTTAATTTATTATCCATGGTCCATGGATAATAAACTAACCCATGATTATCTATAACACTCATTTTGCCACCCTTATTCCCAAGTACACCTAAGTTAACATTCCCACCCATAAGTTGTTGCCACTAATATGTATAATGAATTTTTCAAGTGTTGTTTCAGCTTTTACGTCACACTAACTACTCATAATTTTTGGATTTTCTTTATGCAGATTTACGCAGTCTCCATTACTATCCGTATTGTGGTAAGCCATTTTGATGAGGCAACTTCTTTTATTGCCAAGATCTTTGCCAATTGTAATGATGAATGTCATTTACCACGAAAAAGATCCTCTGCTCATGGTTTCTAGTTCATCTATTTCCCATGTAATTTTAAGATCTGTTTTGACAGCTCGGTTTCATGTTACTTGCCCTCATATGGAAGTTTGACTTCCCACCCTTCATGGTGCTGATCATTGCCATTCTTAACGATGGTTTGTAATCTGTCCTCTCATCTGCTATCTTGCCTTCCTTTGACCTTCTACTTTACTTCATGCTTACACCGGAGTATGATGTGCATATAAGTATTCATATTTGTTTTCAGCGAGTTTATTTATGTTATCAAAAAAAATTAAAAAAAAAATTGGAGACAGAAAAGAGGGAGGGGGGTTTGTTGGCAATTGGTTGATTATTATGCCCTCTGGCTCTTTGGCCCAGGTACCATAATGACCATCTCAAAGGATAGAGTGAAACCATCTCCTCTTCCAGATAGCTGGAAGCTAGCAGAGATTTTTACAACCGGAGTTATTCTTGGTAGTTACTTGGCTATGATGACGGTCATCTTCTTTTGGGCAGCATACAATACTGACTTTTTTCCTGTAAGAGAAGTTATCGTTGTAGAAAATCGTTCATATACTTTTATTCATTATGTTGCTTCTTGGTTGAACTCGTTTAGCTATAGAAATACTCCATGCGGACCATGCACATCGTAATCGCACTCCAAAGATATGTAAATTTATGCAACAAACTACTTATCAAAAAAAAAAAAAAAATTTATGCAACAAACCATAATTACGAAAGGCGAGCGCCTCTTTGCCTGAGGTGAGGGGGTTACGCCCCTTGCATGTAAAGGCGAGGTGAGGATACAGAAGCGAGGCTGGGCGATCGCCTTTTAACGAGGCGAGAGGTGAGAAAAGGCGAGCAAAGACGTACATTCTAGAAAACCCCTTAAAATATGACGTACTTTGTACGTTTTTAGGGTTTTAACTTTTAACATAAGCCTACTAACCCTGGCCGTGATGTAGTGGATGATGATGGGATTGATTCGGATCTTGAGTGAGGATGTTTAATGTGTTGCTAGTTGCTACTTGTTTCGTGACTATATTAGAAGTTTTACTTAATTTGTAATTGCATCTTTTGCTATTAAATTGTAGGTTCGGATGTTGAGCAAGTTTTTTTGGATGTTGCCTTGTTATTATATGTGAATTTTAACTTAATTTCATTTATTAATTTCATTTATAAATGCTTTGGATTATGTTACAATAAAATTAATATATATATATATACTATTTTTTCTTAATTTCTTGCCTTGTTAGCCTTTCGGTCGCCCTCCTCTCGTCTCGCCTTTCCCCTAATGGACCTCTCGCCCGCCCCTCGCCTTCCGCCTTTAATAACTATGCAACAAACTATTTATTGCAATTCAAATGCTCCACATCTAGCCTGATGTAAACAGTTTTCTCATGCTTCTTGGTTACTTGGTGTTTGCTCCGTCTATTAAGCATGCTTGTCAAGAATCAAGGAGCAAACAATTGTGAATAACCCCCCACCACATTTCTATTTCAGCCGAACTGCTCTTAGTCAATTTTTTTCTTTTCCCCCTAACGTATAATCAAGAAAGGAACTGTTGTTTATTAACCAAAATGTGACATGTGCTTCAATAGTTCTGGTGGTAGGGAACTACTTGTCTATCTTGTTAACATCATCCATACAAAAGGAGTAATTTCTTGTTGGCATCACGCATATGACAAATGATATCTGATTTCCAAATAAAAATATATTGTCTGTGTCATGTACCTGGGCATATATTTCTTGTGTGCAGATTGCATTTTCTTAAATGAAGATGAATCTCTAATTTGTGCTTGTTTTAACTTTTCAACATATCAAAGATGCTTGTTCTAAAATCTTTCAAATAACTTTCAGCGTACATTTGGGGTTTCTAGTCTTCAAAGAACAGCTCGTGATGACTTAAGAAAGCTTGCCTCTGCAGTTTACCTCCAAGTGAGTACCATTAGTCAGGCCCTCATATTTGTGACACGAGCTAGGAGTTGGTCTTACCTTGAGCGCCCTGGACTTCTGCTTGTGGTAGCATTTTTGGTTGCGCAGCTGGTAAGAGTGTGCTAATTATTTTCTTGCTTACCATATATATACCCTTTGCAACAGGAAAGAACAAATGTTGATGTTAATTTTTGTTATGTAAACAGATTGCTACACTGATTGCTGTCTATGCGCAATGGAGTTTTGCTGCAATTGAAGGGATCGGTTGGGGTTGGGCAGCAGTGATATGGCTTTACAACATTGTATCTTACATTCCACTTGATTTCATAAAGTTCTTTATCAGATATGCTTCGAGTGGTCGGGCATGGGATCTTTTAATTGAGCAAAGGGTAAGCAAGCCAGAGCTTAATATAGAAAACATTTGGCCAATTGTTTGAGCTGATTGCTTGGTTGTGCAGATAGCTTTCACCAGTAAAAAGGATTTTGGAAAGGAAGAGCGTGAGCTAAAATGGGCTCAGTTGCAAAGGACTCTCCATGGGCTGCAACCACCTGAGACCCAAAGTACTTTCAACGATCTTAATCAGATAGCTGAAGTGGCAAAACGACGAGCTGAGATGACAAGGTAAAAAGTACACGTCTTGATTTCCATACTTCAAAACATAAGTAGGGCAAGATAGTCTGTTAGTCCCTAAAGCTTTTGTGATATGTGTATCCATGTCCGAGGCTGAGATCACCATAATTGGTTGATCTGTCAAATCTCATTACTCAAAAAACAAGGACTACCTGCACCTGAGTAGCTTGAAATAGAGGTGTGACTTTCGATGTTAAATTTCTACGACTTCTTTTTATAGGCCCCCAATATATACTTAGAAACTCTTTGTCCTGCATGATACACGATCATAACTTGTGACTCCATTTTTCCTGATGGATTGTGTTGCATGCTTTGTAGGCTTAGAGAACTGCATACACTAAAAGGCCATGTTGAATCGGTTGTAAAGTTGAAGAATCTTGACATAGATACAATCCAGCAAGCCTACACTGTTTGAGGAAGAAGTTGAAGAGTACTTTCTAGTGCCCAAGTGAATACCTGTAACTTGGCAACGTATATACCATCTACAAATCTGTATAAGGGAACCTCTTTCTTGATTATGGCACTCAAGGGAACCAAGATGATCCCTCTGCCCCAAACCAACACCTAAAGAAAACCCAAGAGCAAATATTTGCTAATCAACATTATAGCTATTTGTACAACCTGTATTTTCAAATGATATAAAACTTGTTTGTGGTGTGTTGACATCTTATGCTTCTCCTCCGAAACTCAAGTTTCTGTGTGTTGGGAATGGTGGTGAGAGTTTAGATATTTTTGTGTTGCAGTCAGCAGTCGTCAGTGGGTGGGAACTAAACTTGCAAGCTGCTGGTGATTGTTGCTTTAACCAAAGTATGAGAAATAACAAATCACAATATTTGCTGGGTATATTATCTTCCTAATGTACTTAAGTTAGATAGGCTTTGAGTCCCTATAAACTCATTTGGAATTCCAGGTATCTCAATCTGAAAATTTAGCTTTGCTTTCAAGCTTTACAATGTAACAGAAAATGAAAAGCAGAATGCCATTGTGAAGAAAAAGCCTCTATTAGAGCACAAGAGAGGCCTACAACCTTGCGGGGCTTAGTGTTTCCTTGGCAGAATATTAATGTAAAAGAGTTAAAAGGAAAACCACGAGAAGATTGAGATAACAAATCAAAGGCATGTGTAAAAAAAGGTTGAAAATCATAATTAGAATAGAATTAGAATTTCATTCATAGCAATTCCAGAATTCATCCCAATATTTGGAAGCAATAACTGAAGCTAATACGAAGTAGCAATATTTGGAAGTAAGTATTATGCAGCAAATTTGGGGACTTCCCTGTTCTTTACGATCTTCCTCTCGAGCTCGTCCTTCTTAGCACCAACAACCCTCTCAATTTCCTTTCCTTGTTTCAACAAGATGAAGGTCGGCATGGCCTGCACCGTGAACTGCTGCGCTACATCCTGCACATAATAAAATTAAGTCAAACAGTTTTGCCAATTTCATCAATTAATTCGATTCCCAAATCTAAAACCTAAATACTGCTTTAGGAAAAGAAATAGACATACCGGCAATTCATCGACGTCGATCTTGATGAAGTCAGTCTCGGGGAACTTGGAAGCAAGGCCGTGGATGATGGGCTCCATCATCTTGCAGGGGCCACACCAGGTGGCAGAGAAATCGATAACCATCAGCTTGGGGGATTGCTTGGAGTCGTTGAAGTGGAGTTGCCATCCGCTAGATGAGTGGAAGTGTTTAACACGGGATGAGTCGGACGACGATGATGAGTCTTCGCCGGCAGCAGCAGCAGCATCGCCTCCCAGGAAAAAAGATAAGACCGATCCCATCTTCTCTCTCTCTCTAGGATTAGGAAAGCGGAATGGAAAGAAAGAAAGTTTTATGCGGTCGTAAGTCGTAAGAGAGAAGACAAGGTTCTACTCAAAGACAATCATAACTCATAGCTTTGGAGTAGAACAGTATATCCTTTTCCTACAATGCATTGACCATTGACCATTGAGGAGTGCGCGTAATTAATATACTTATGTGTACTCCACTCTAATAGGATTACAATTTATAGGACAACCAAAAAAATATTTTGAATTTATATATACATAGATTTCTTAATATTTTCATAAAAAATAAATAGATTAATTGCCTTGTGATTTTCTTTTTCTTGATTATAAAAATATTAATTAATTAGAATTTTACGTGGATTTTGGACAACTCTAGCACACAATAGCGCAAGATCAAGTGCGAGTTTGCAACGAAAATTAAATTAGTAGCCTCTCAAGTGTGAAGAAAAACGTTCTAATGATGGCATGGGTTAAGGATTGGGTGTGAGTAGGGACGGAGATATCTCGTAATTGATATCACAATTCAATTAAAATAAATTATTGATTTCTTGTATTGTTATTAGATGGTGATATCACAGTTTGATAAGAGATTGTGAAGAATAAAATTGTCATGACCTGACCTAGCCCTAATAAGACTCAAACCAAAGTCCTTATTAAGGAATAGTGATAGAGTGAAGAATTAATTTTGGTTATCTTTGGAGTCAAACCAACTTGTTTGTGCTGCGTTGACATCTTCTCCTCCGAAACTCGATTTCTTTGTGGTCGGCAGCTGGAGTAGTTTGAACCCCACTATCACTATCAGAATAACTCCAACAGATTAATTACAATATTGATGACTTAAATAATGGGTAGTATTAGTGGAGAATATAAACTGAAACGAACCAAAAGGGATTTTTTATATCAGATATTGGGATGTTATGTGGTTTACTCTAGTCTAGGCATTCCCTATTTGATGTATTGCTGTCTGCTGAATGAAATATTTGATTTGTCTCCACATTTGTTACAGAGGATTTGTCAAATCAGAGCATTATCGTGAGAAGCTATATTCTTTACCATATTCATTTGTCTTGATACTGTCTACTTGCTACTTATTACGTAGACTTAATGGATATAATCATTAAATCCTATTTAGACCATTGTATAGTGGATTTCATGCATTGATTAGTCTAGCGGATTTCTTTGATCTGGTTTGGGTACACCTAAACTCTTAGTAATATGGAGAACCATTGAGATAAAATAGTATTATCACGTGGATTCTTCAAGTTGGAAGTCATAGTGGATTTATTTGAAGTGCAAGACAACTTCTTTTGCATGGGATGGTAAATATGAAACTAGCTTCCAAGACTTTAATTAGTGGATAATCTTAACTTGATTATTATAGTGTTAATCTGATACTTGCGTTGGTAAATGGGAATGAATACTTTGTAATCTTGAAGGATACATCAAAGACGGATTTGAGTTGTGTGTTAATAAAGAATGACAAGTCTACTACTTATGTCGCTTAAAAGTAAACCCATATGACCAGAATTGGAACTTTGCGTTACCAATGTTTTGTGTTACATAAATGGAGACATTATGTGCATTGTGATCATACAAAGTTAACATTGTTTGCTCTCTCCGAAAGAGTTAAATATGATATCAAAGAATGATGGATTGGACCCTTAAAGATTTTGACTGTATTGTTCCTTGTCACTTAGAACGCGACAATTTGAACCTTGTGAATCTGAATGAAGAGTAAACTTAGTAGATACTTAAATGTAACCTACTTTATCTCAGGAACTTGAAGAAATTCGAGGATGAAATCCTAAACTACTAGGAATTGTATTGATATTAAATAAGGATATGAAATCTGAGTTGCGCAACGGAAGTATAGTATTAAGAATTCGAGGGAGTTATAACACTTTATGTATATTGATGGATTCAATAAACTTACACATTTCTTTTGGGTAATATGACTCTTACCTTGAAACAGTTGCAATGTATATTTGAACGAGACTTCAATTGCATGGGTTATTTACTAACCTTGGATGTCTTACAAAATGCTTCGAGAATACAATGAAGTCTGACGCCACAGTTAAACTAGAACAATTGAGACTTTTGAGGATATACTTCAAGCTTGCTCAGTTGAGTTAAAAATCGTGAAATCACTATGGAAGATTTGAGTTCTTGTATGGACTAATACTGAAGGTAGATGATAAAGTTTATTCGGTAGGAGAATTACGTAAACTAGTAGATTATTACTTTCTTTTAAATTTGCATATTTATAAATTGGAGGTTTCCATGCTAGTATGTTAGTAAAATGTTAAAACACATTATACTTGTTATTTGAACTTGCATGAAAATTATGTGGTTGCATAAGTGATTGTCATCTTCTATTTGAATTGTATTACAAATTGAAATAATGAAATATTGTAAATGACATCTATAGATCGGGAATATGACGGCTTTATTATTTACTTTATGGAGTCCAAAATTGACTAAATTATGTTGGATTCTACGAGTAAAGAAAATTATGATAAATTATTGCATATTGTAACTTAGGTAATCATACTTGATGTTTATTGTTGAAAACACAGTAAAGTTGGTCTTTAAATCATTTCATTGTGTTATATGCTTAGATTGAGGCGTGTTAACTGGTTGGGTATTTAGATTGTCTCGGACTTGAGGTAAGGGTTCTTGTCAACCTAGTTACCATTTGATTCTAGTTATTTGAAACATTTGATAATTGATATTGTTCGTACCAAGTTTGAATTTGAGCTTATTATCGTTTATTTATTCATGTCATTTGAAATCGATGATTCGTATTAGTTTTGTTATTTCGCCATATACACTTTGAGTTGTTACCATGTTACGATTTGATAGCGTCACAAGTTGACAGCTCTATCACCGGTTATTTGTATTCTTATTGCGGCACTTGGTCAAAGTGGCATCTGCAGCGACACTTTGATGTTTGAGTCATTTGTTTTGCAGGTATGGGTATTTGGTCGGCTCAAGTATTATGGAATTTGATTTGATTTGATATTAGTGTTTATTGTTATTATTCATCCACTCTTCGATAAAGAGATATATTTGTTTGGTTTTGTTTCGTACCTTTTGGTTTTGTTTCATAGCTATTGTTATCAGATTGATAAAGCTAGTTCGATACACTGTCACATCCTTTAATGTTGGTAGGTTTCTTATTGGGCAATTTGTGCTCACCCTTTCCATTTTCATCCTTCCAAGTGATAGTTAGAGGGAAGCTTGATGTTTGACTCGGGTTTTATTGCTATAAGTGGTTTAGTGACGCATAAATCAACTTACTTTTGAACATTGTATTTATGTTTATTTGTATAGTATACTGTGTAAAGTTTTAGAGGTTTGTGAATATTTGGGTTATTAAAGGACTCTTGGGGTTTTGCTTTGTATCCAGAGGATAGTTGCTCTGATGTACTCGTATTCAGTGGTATTTGTATGGTATTTTGGTCTATTATGATAGGAACACTTTTTCTAGTTTGATTTTTGCTTTAAATTTGTGTTTGGTTTCATTCTTCATCTCTCGTGAGACGTGCAATCACGATCTCCTAAGCGTGATACCAACTCAGTACCCAGCTTTGATCGCTCCTACCTCCCTTCTTCCCCGTCTCTTCCTCTCTCTTTTTTCTGATTCAACTTGAGGGTTGTTCGACCATGGTCAACTGAACAACCTTGTGATGTTTGGCTACAAGGTTATTTGCTCGACCATGGCCAAACAACACAAAGTTGTTTGATCAACCATGACCGAACAACTCTTGAGTTGAATCGAACAAAAGGAAGAGACGGGGAAGAAGGGAGGGAGATGGGTCTAGAGAGCGATGGAGGGTGACCGATAGTGGATACCGTATTGATGGAAGAATGGAAGAGAGGGGGTATAGTTAGAGACTTAGAGGGGATGGGTAAAATAGGATGTTTGAGTTTTTGGTGTATACTTATAGCTTTTGGGGGAGGATTACGACGGAGGATAGGTGGGGGACGATTTGGGAACATGAAAGGGACGGAGAGAGATATGGTTTCAAGATTAGGATTTTTAATTTTTAATAGAACCCCCTCACTTCTAAATATTTACAATTACTCGTCTCATTTTACCAAATATCACTTTCCACCACCAATCCAAATGACGCGAATACCCCACTCGTGAGATGCACGTGTTAACTTTTCGTTAAAAATCTAACGACCGTCACGGCCAAGGGGCAATCTGGGAAAAATGGCAACGTTAGATATGATTTTGGCACAAAACATAGTTTAGGTGACAACTTTGAAGGGTAATTTGTATTTCGGCCAATTTTGTATAAGTAAAACTATTTGCCACAAAAAATTGCTAACTTCTTAAAAAAAGTTCAAAAGCGATTTTGGGTAACCTAACTAATTATATTCTCTCCAAAATCACCCCCAATCCATCCAAACCTTTCTGACCCGACGCAATAAGCTACGGTTCTGGTTCCGCTTCTTCTTCGGTGCCGACAACCGGTAATGTCTGCAACATCCCATTCTATGAATCTCAAGGTCTCTCTCCATGTAATGCAGCTACATGTTATAATATATAGATATGTGCGTAAGGATTTTAAAATTTTCACGAACCAAGGACTTGATCATTTGAAGTAAGTGGATACTAATCTATGAATCCTTTCAATGTCCCTTGAGAAAGTGTTGATGGGATTCATAATAGACCGAAAATTAAAATCTTATTGATGTATAATTTGCTTCATTGATTATAGCATTGCATTTATGGTTTGAGTTTTTGACTGATTCAGTTATCTTAGTTTAGATTTGATGAAGTCTCAATTGTGCATTATTTTGATTTTGATTTTGATTTGTTCTAATACTTACTTGTTGATGAGAAAACGATGGGTCTAATGTTGCATTGTTGATTTTTAGAAGAAAATACAGTACACTGTCTGTGATGAACCAATATGAAGTCTAGCTAGCATCTGCATCAGATTCAGGGTCTTTGCCTCATCGCCTTGATGTTATCATGTCACCTACAGGCTACAGCTACACGTTGATCAGATTCATACACATAAAAACATGCAAGGAGTTAGGAGTGAGTGTTCTGCCGTCCGTAACAAGCTTGCATATGTCTATCATGTTACCTTCGGTTCTTTAGAATTAAAAAATGTACACCAGTACACAACAGATCCTACTGGGCTCCACTTTTTTCCCTTGGATTTATTTGGAATGGAACTGCATATACCTCAGTTCTTGCTCACGATAGCCATCGTGAAACACTGATGCTCATTACTTTATCATCTGATCATCGGCAATATTGGCATGAACATTACAACAGCTCGTAATGGACTCCACTTTGTCATTTGGATTTATTGAATTATTGAAAAGGAACGGGAATGCCTTGTTTCTTATTCACAATAGCCATTGCCAAATACTTAGTACCCATCCCAATGGGTGCCTGATCATCAGGACCCTCCCAGAACGGGGCTTCACCTTCACCCACCAGACGCCAATACCCTGTTCTAAGAGATTCAGCTTGTTCTTCCGTGCAATTCTCTAGTAAGGCTTCTACCCGGAAATTTATCCCAAGATTACCAAGAAACTGAGACTGAGTGATTGGACCGTGTACAGACACATTTTCTGCGCACACACACAAAAATGTGGAATCAATTTTCAAGTTTCATAGCTTAAGTTAAGAACAAAAGTAACAATTATGAATAATTATTTTGGCTAACTTTGTTCCGCTCAAACAGTCTTACTTTCTCTTTTGAGATGTCCCACTAAAAGGGTCATCTAAAAATTAAGCATATCAATGTCATGATTTCCTAAATTTACCCTTAAATTAAAGTTAAAACTTTAAAACCTATTTTAATTCTCAGATTTAAGGATATTTATGGAAAATAATGTGAATTCTTAAAATATTGAATACTAAACTCTTTGAGTGGAACGGAGAGTGTAAACCATCATTGTTAGGACAAGAATGAACACCTGAAACTTGCTCTGCAGAGTGCCTGATTGCAGGAAAGTCAACATAAGCACTGAGATCAGCAGACCCTGGATTGTCCAGTATGTTGACAAACTTATGTTTCCGGATTGCCTACAAAATAGAAGTACAAAAATTATTAATCAACAACTGCTTTAACATCAGATGTATCAAACCTCATATTACAATATTTTAAATATTTGTATAGGAAAAATGTTAGATGTTGCTGCACAGTTGAAAATCATACATCTCATCGATCATTAGTATTAAGAGCAAAACCAATCCCATCCCAAGTATATATAATATCTTAAACCAGCAGAAGCACCAGACCTGAAGACTGTCCGCAACTAATTCATTCAGGCCGTAATCAATTATGAGAGCACCACCACCGTCAGAACTTACTCTCTTCGCAATAGCTTGAGTCAATTCAATTGCTTTTGGGCAAACCTCAACATGATGAAGTTTAGCAAGTTCTTCGGTCCCAGCCCACTTGCAGCGCTTTAGAAGATAGAGAGTTGCAGGTGTGGGCTGTGGGGATAGCACAATGCGAAACCTAATCATTGAACATATTAAGAAAATTATCAAATAATTTGGCTCAGTTTAAAAGACATGGGGAAAACGCAACAGATCAATGGCAGACTGGAGTGAAAAAAATACGATGAATCTTCTGCAACATCAATCATTTTCTCGCACCAGCCACGTGAAGCTTTCTGGAAAAATCATGAAATCAAAACAATTGGGTAAGAATTACTATCAAGTTATAAAGCACAATGAAAACAGGATACAAATTCTAGAATCAGAGTCTTACCCCCAAGACATCAACCCCGAATACCCGAGTCCTAGAAAGTTTGGGTGCAAAGGAGGTTCTATATACAACTTCTCCCTCCATCACAGAAAAATACAGTAATCCACTTTCTATATTGGAAAGTCAATCTAGGGCATATTAAACCAATGTTAAACATACATTTATTATGTTTTAGGTAATAAATTTTCACCCATTTAAACAATTTTAAGGGTACTATCAATAGCAACTTTTAGAATCTCATAAGGACAAGTAATTTTTTGTAAATCTTTGGTCAAAGTCTAATCAAGTTAACCAA
The DNA here is from genome assembly GCA_013146195.2 of Codonopsis lanceolata. Taxonomy (NCBI): domain Eukaryota; kingdom Viridiplantae; phylum Streptophyta; class Magnoliopsida; order Asterales; family Campanulaceae; genus Codonopsis; species Codonopsis lanceolata. Next base: position 125,634,379 of record CM028379.1, on the reverse strand, counting down.
ATAAAGTTGAGATAGGACTATTCTTTTGTGACATAGGTAGTAACATTCATAAAAGCACCACGACTTTTTAATACAGGAGATGGTGGAGACCCAACATGGAAGGGTGAAATAATGTATCCCTTTCTCATTGTTCAGTATGAGCATGCGAGCGAGAGAGGGCTTGCTTGGGAGAGAGAACAAAAAAGTCTGTCTTGTGGTTGCAAAGGAGGTTCTACATAAAATTAAGATTGCTAAAAGCACCGCAACTTTTGAATATTGGAGATGGTGGAGATCCAACATTGAAGGGTGAAACAATGAATCCCTTTATCATTGCTCAACATCAACGGAATACAGAGAAAGAGATATAATTTGTGCTCTCAATCTGAATACTTTACAGAGAGAGAGAGACAACTATTGCACCCAAAAGTTATTAGACAAACCTGAAATTGATGAACTGGTAGGGCATCATAGAACTCGTGGGCAATAATGATTGTCGGCACTGTAAGAAAGCAAATAACAATCCATTTAGTTAAGAGAAAGACGTATGCAGTTTCCAAGGCTTTCAAGAGAATAGATTAAGACAATTAAGATTTCAATTCAATACTAAAATATCCAGTTCGTTCCATTCATCAAGCTCAGATAATACACACACACACATAAATTATACATCTTCGAGGTCTTTACGATACTTTACTATTTGTGCAGTGGAACAAGTTACCAATTTCAGCTGAAAGAGATTATCTATGGTGATGCCAAGCTATCAATTTTGTATTACGAATCATGGGCATTGCAACAACATTTCTAAATTGTAATAGAAAGATAAATAAATAATATTTATGTAGACACTACATGTTACTGCCACAAATTTCAAACCATTAAAAACTGTGTGAACACTATCATTTTGTGATTTCAAACCTAAAACCCTAACCAATTGGTTCTTAACCTCCTGACACTCTTAAGAAATCTATCTTCAAATTATCACCGGTCTAGAAGTTTTTATTTAAGCAATGTCACAGTGACCCGAGTACATGTAGGATGTAAATAGACAGATTGAAGTCGAGGCAAGAGTTTCACTCTTTCTCCGTAAGACGAAATTGCCCCGTATTCATTGCCCACGGTCTACGACAATTGTCCCCAAGATACGACTTTCTAACTTTAGAATCACAGCACAACGATTAAATTTTTTCAGCGAACTACTTGATACCCGAGACTCTCTTTGACTTAGATAAGAAAGAACTACAATTGCTAAGAATGCTTGTATGCAGATTATAGTGGAGTGAAGACAAATGCAAAAGCCGGGGGGTCTATTTTTAGTTTCATAAGAGCCGAGGGTGTTTGTTGCGAAGAGGCGCAAATTGGTCCAGACAGATCTAGGCCGTTGGATCACACATGATTGCGTAGGCAAAAAGTAGCAGACCAGACCGTACATGGCGCGTGTGTCCAGCTGCTCCGCACGTGACTCTTTGTGTGTGTGCGTGGAGCCATTATCCTGGCTGAACTCGACAAAACTTTAAGGCTCCTTAGCTCCTACCAACGATGTGAAGTGCAAAGTGTGCCTCTAAAGCGCCAAATCCGACCTACGCATGCAGGCTTGGATAGTGCTTCGCACCATCCTCGCAGTTGCTTGTGTTAGCCGAAGGCTTACTCATGTGACCCCATTAAGCTTCAACTTGGAAGAGAACACACGATTGTAACTTTTTAAAGCGAACCTCATAATAAAGTGCCTTTGCACTTATCGTTTTTCCAATATGAGATATGACTTTCTGTAATCCCATTTGCTCTTCAACTATAATGTCTAAGTTGTTTACTTTGGGCATTAATTTTTCATTCACCCGAAATTGGTTTTGAGAAAATAAATACACTAATATTATCTACTCAAATCATAGATTCACAACTTGCAACTATAAGTGATTTGTTATGTTTAGCCAATCTTCAAAAGGCAATTAATTAACAAGGCCGAAGGATTTTCACAAAACATCTTATTTCAAGATTTAGGAAAAGTAAAATAGAGAAGAAAGAAAAATTGACAGTATATGACATGAACAAGTCAATGGACAAATCACCACACATACCTAACTGTGTGATATAGTGGCCACCATATCAAACATCATGACAGGTACCAACTACTACATTATAGTGGCCACACATCAGAACAACCTCTGCATAAACCATTGCACACCACCACCACTACACACCATATCAAACATCACCACAGGTACCAACTACTGCATTATAGTGGCCACACATCAGAACAAACCTCTGCATAGACCATTGCACACCACCACCACTACACTCCATCCCAAAAGGAAAACATGAGTGACCAGGCGGAAGCATAATTTATTGCTTATGCAACCCCCACCTGGTCCATCTCTTTCATGAAGAAAAGGGAGTGTCAGCTTATTTCAGTACCCGTTTTATAAAGATATTTTCAAATGCACCTATATCTCAAGTTGGTTCAGACAAATTAAAAAAAAAAGGAGGATTCTCAGATTTATCATTAGGAAGCACAAGGCCGACACATTTTGTAATACCCCCATCCCATATCAGGGTAGATGTGGGGCTTGAGTGTGGTTTATAAAATGGTCACCCACTACCACTAGCAACATCATCTATGGACTTTTGGGTGGGCTTGTGGTAGGCTGAGTTGACCCAGATGGCGGTGTTTAGTGGGCCATGAAAATTAGGATTTAAGACAATTCGGTGGATATAGTATAGTACCTCATTTGTTTTGTTGTGGTCAAACAACTTTTAGACGAGTTGGTTACTTAAATGGAATCAAAGCGGGTCCCGGTCAGAAGTGTGGTAAAAGAGTGTTGTGAGGGCCAAAGTGCTACACCACGGGAGTGTAAGCCACCTCTTGAGACCTGCATTACTCGAGGTCTTGTTTGTTTGGGCTTGACGAGGACGTTAAGCATTTAAGTAAGGGAGATTGTAATACTCTCATCTTACATTGGGTAGATGTGGGCTATGTTGCACAGATACGGATACACGGACACGGGATACGGGGATACGTAATTTTCAAAAAATATCGGACACGGGTACGGGGGGTAATGTGTAAATGTTCAAAATATAAAGACCAAAATGTAAAAATTCAAAAGATAAGGACTAAATTAGAAATACTAAAACTATAAGCAAAATAAATACTCACCTTACGCTGATAGGGCTCGAAGGCAATAACAGCAGACTTAGAAGGAAGAACGGAAGACTCGAAGGAAATGGTAGACTCGAAGAAAGAAGAAATCGAAGGGAAGGAAGACTTACGCGACAGACTCGACTTCGAAGGTAGAAGGGGCCGGAAGAGGCGCAGAGCTGGGTTCGACCTTCACTTCGGCAGTCGCAGGGCTTGGAGCCTTCGAGGCTTCTACTGTTCGAAATCCAAGCAAAGGGGGATAGAGCTTGGAGCTGGAAAGCTTCGACTGTTCAAAATCCAAAAAAATAGTATGCCCAAATGTGTCCAGGTAAGAGATGCGTATCCCAACCCCCAATTCTCGTATCCGTGTCCATGTCAGAACTTTCAAAATTCAAATTCGGCCCCGAGACATATTTTGAGCCATATCTCATGTATCCAACCCGTATCCGTGTCGGATACGGAATACGGTTGTTATCAGCCGTGTCCGTGTAGGATGTAAGACTTGAATGTGATTTATAAAGTGGTCACCCACTACCTACTAGGCACCAACATCATGGACTTTTGGGTGGGCTTGGGGTAGACCGGGTTGACCTAGATGACGGTGTTTTGTGGACCAGTGGGCTACATGTAATAAACCGGGCTCTTGGTCTCGGGTCGCTACACATTTAAAAGTAAAGAAAGAACACTAATTCAAACATAAATGAGTTATTGGTTTATTGTGGTCAAACTCATTTATGCCCCCTTACTTATTCGTTTCGAGCGCCATATGCAGCCAGGATGTTGTTCAATTAAGATTTTGAAAGGGTAAAGCTGCAGCCTACATATTCCTTCTAGACTTAAAAAATTTAATGTGAAATGACTTAGTCTAATTTTTTTTTTATATAAGTAATAATATATTGGATAGCGCCAAATCAGGTGACGCATCCTATATACACACGATGTATGCAAACAAAATACTATCAAGTAGATATACTATTCACGAATTCTACAAAAGGAGTAATTCCCATTGGGATTCTTTCACCACACTAGAAAAATAAGGTTTGAAGCAATGAATATTTCATCCTGTCAAATGCTACTTTCTACATTATCAAACACCCTGCCCTTTCATTCTTTCCACACCACCCAACACACGGCAAGCGGGGCAGCCTCCCAGAAAGCATTTCTTCTCCTGCTTTTAACCAGCTACTCAATAACTCCTCCACTCATCTTAGCATCACCCAAGACACTTGGAACAAATTAAATAAGAAATCCCATAATTCTCTAGCGACCGGGTAATGCAACAATAAATGATTAACACTCTCCTCATTCCCTTGCACATAAAGCACCAGTTCACAAAAATTTTCATTCTACGCCTTAAATTATCCCCTGTTAAAATGGCTTCCTTGGTAGCTTCCCACATGAAAAACACACCCTGGTTGGAGCCATAGATTTCCAAACTGTCTTCCAAGGAGAGGGCCTACTTAGAGCTGTCAAAATGGTTTGGGCCGGTATTTCTTACGCCCGCCAATCCACCTTGATAGCCTGCCTCTAATACTTTTTAGGGCTAGCTATATTACTCAATTGATAAATGCTAATTGATGGGTTGTCATTTAATGATACGGGTCAGATTTCCTACGAAGGCGGTTAGCGGCGGTTGAGCAACCCCTCACACCCTTCTCACATGTTCTCTCCACCTCCTCTCTTTGAATCGAGATAATTCAACTGGTATTGTTGTCCTATTTAAGAATAAAAATAATTATTTACAAAGTTAAGAAAAATACTAAAATTTTAAATTGAAAAATTGTCAATTTAAATCAATAGAAGTGATAATAATAATTTAAATTGAGTGTATAAAACATTCTTCCGATTTTTAATGTTGTTAAGAAGGGTGGATTCATCTTTTTTTGTTTAACCATTTTTTTAAAATGTCTAAAATACAATTTATTGAGTTTTTCTTTAGGTGGTTTGGGTTTTAAAATAGGTATTATCTTTTTTGGAAATTTTTTGGTTTAACTAAGAATATGTATAACCATTAAGACCACTCTAAAAGATAAATTGTTTTTATGTTATTAAGACCACTAAAAGATAAACTTGTATAATAGCTTCGATTTTTACGTTCTTAATAATATGTATAAAATATAAAATACACTTTTCATTAAATAAAACAGTTATGCGTTAAAAAAAGTTAAAAAATTAATACCCCGTGTTAAAAAAAGTTTATATTTTACGAAAGATTATTAATATTAAGGGCTGGTTGTCCTCCTCAAAATCTAACAAGGTATCGCCTCTGTTTCCTTAAAAAAATTACAAATAAATAAAATCTAAAAGTTTTTTTAAATAAAATTACAAATAAATGTTTTAATCTAACGAGAAAACTGTTACATTGTTTATGCTTAGTGTCAATAATCACCAGTTGCACACAGTTGTCATCCAACATCTGTACCATTACAAGTATAATGCACAAGTAAATATCGTTCAACACTATAGCTCAGATGCTACATTGTTTATGCTTCTTTTTGCACTCACTGAGTAATATCTTTTAAGAACTTAAAGCTTGGCTCTTTCCTTGCATCACAAATCAATATTTTCGATCTTCTCATTTTCAAATCTTGAACCACAAACTAATCCTAACCCAATCACAAAAAATATCTTCACAGAACCAGCTTTGCCTAAACCTAGTACAACCAAAACTTTCCATCCGAAGCCCCTCCTCACCACCTATTTCTTCTTTAGTTTAAAATAAATACAAGCTAAATACGGAAAATATGGATAGCAGGCTGTTACTGTAAGGCACGAAGACATTTTCTAGATATTATTTCTCTTAAGAGTCGAACGTACCTATGAATCACTTTAAAATTATATTAAACTAACTAAATGCTAGTCACAAATCAACTTCATTGAAAAGTAAGTTCACTCAACATGCCAAATAAATGAATCTGGTAATTACGTGCCCACTACCCATGAAATCCTGTTTGTACAAAAAACCATCAAGAGGACAGTAGAACACCCAATGATGTTCTGACCCAGATATAAATTGGGAAGGCAAGCAACTATAAATGAAACTAGTTGGAATAAAATGAAAAGCCTAAGATTTGGGAAAATAAATCTAGATCTGCAACACCTGTATGTACATTTTTCTTAAAAATGCAATACATATAGATATAGGTTAATGGTCAGTTGAATATACTTACATCCTGTTGGAACCTGTTCCAGGGTGGCATGCCATGAAACTGGGTTTCGAGCCAAAGTGCTAATTTGCTTATCAACAATGCCATCTGCTTCACTAATACATTTTAAACTGTGCTGCTGGATCTTCTTTAGGGTAGGACTGCACTCTACCATGTGTATGTGCAATGACTCTGTAAAGTTTTTGAGCTTTGATGCACCCTGCAGGAAGATGCTGCATGTCATCAAATCTTGAAGTTTTCTTTTTTCTAACCACAACAGTTTTAAGATAGATAGGAAGAATTATGGTGCAATACACGTAGTAGATCAGCCATTAAAGTTCCTCTTCCTGGGCCTAGCTCGACAAGGTTCACTTGATTTGGCCGCCCCATTTGCTCCCACAAGCACATTGTCCAAACTCCGACCATCTGAAACAAAAGCCGCAGGAGAATTAAAACCTTTAAGACTAAGTCTTTATGCAATCCAAACCAACACAACATGGTCTCGTACCACATATTGCAGCTGAACCAGTCTTGTAATCATAGGACAGATTCGGAATTTAGTAACAATTCAGCACGGTTAAAAATTCAAAGTCAGGAATTATTTGGAAGATATCAGTAAAGTATTGGATGAATAAGCAAATACATTCCTCGAGCTCCTGAAAAAGGGATTATATGGACTAGATTAATTGTACGATAAATTGGGAATCATTCGTTAATTTAAATTGGCCAAGAGACAATTAGTTGTGAATGTGCATACTTCCATACATGCATAATACATAATGATGCTCTGCTTATTAAAAAATATTTAGCAAGTTTTTTACCAAACATATTACATTGCTCTCTAGACTGTACCATTAAATGATAAGATTACGAAAGCTCAGCTACATTTAATTTGATATTCTCTAGTAAACAAATTTATTTTTGCCTCGACAGTGATAAAGAAAAATACTTCAATTAAATTAATTAGATTGAGAAACGAGGAGACAGGAGAATCTTAAAGGTTCTAAAAAAAATTGAGAGTTTTCTTTTCCTTTATTTTTTTCTTTTTCTTTTTTTTTCTTTTTTTTTTACAAAAAGAAAGATTTTCCTTCCAAGGAGATTTACTTTTCTTAAAAAGTTTTTCTTTTTCAGTTTATACATACATGCATATATATATATAATATTTAACTTGTAAAAAGCACAAATCTTGTTATTATATCCATGAATCTCATCATTCTACATGTGATAATCAAATTCCGTGCTTAGATTAGATTTTATCATATTTCTATGACTTCGCATATATACTGCAACAAATTTAAAATCTCACGGTTTTGTTACTCTTCTTGTAATCATTCACTCTCTAGCTTCTTAAACCCACTTCAAAAACTAATGATCATACATGGGAAAAACAACAACAGCCATCAGATTACCTCACCGAACATCTGGCTCACTTCTGGGGAGGTTATGAAGTCGCCTTCTGCTCCGAACACATCCCGATTGATATAGAACCCAGCCTTTGGATTTGTCAAGACCTCCTCCATGTACTCCGCCACTGATATCGGACCACCTCGGAACTGAGGAAAACAATCAAATTATCCACATTAAAATAAGAGACAAGTACCAATGACAGAATCCACCGATATAAATATTTAAAAATCCATACAAAACCCAAATAATCAATGAGAAGATAAAAGTTAAAGTTCAAAACATAAATGAAAACTAACTTAATGCTTAAACCATGCACCACAAAATGACGCCCAAAACTGCTGGGTATTTCTCATCCATAACAAAACAACTCAATCACTAACAACTTCAGCCTTCTGATCCTGATATAAACTACTTTGGCGGTTGGATGTTGCTCGCATATCTAGATGTAAATCTCAGGACGCGCCATCATTTGAAAAAGAGTCTCAGAGACATGAAGGTCCTGCATCTCTTACCATACTTCGTACTTCCCCTGTTAAACACTCTATAGGATCCTACCACTGGTGGTTTACCATCACGAACAATGATGGCGATCAAGTGATACTTGGACCACAATCCTTGTTCGTCTTTAAGTGTAGGCAAGTGAATATGATCCTTCAGCTCTAGATAATTCACATGAAAATTAACAAGTTTTTCTCTACCAAGAAATTGTTTCTTGTAAATCGACATATTTGGAGAATAAGATACAGTGGATGCCTTGGAATGCGATATCTCATCCTGGCTATACGATAACGAACAACTTCCGTAACAGATTCGCCATCAAATTTCTTCCAAGTATTGAAAAGTGGAACCAGAGGAATTGCTTCTCCATGACATCTGTGAACAGTACAGGTGGTGGCAAAGGGTAATGCTAAAGTCGCAAAAAAGATGTGCACAAATTTTGGAAAGAAAATGAGTTGTAAACTGTAGATTGGTTGTGTTATCTGTAGATCCTGCCACTCTACAGTACTTGTGTAGTTTCCAAATAATGTGCAATTGTGCACAAAATTGTAAGACTTTAGCATTACACAGCCGCAAGTCTAGTCCAAGCATCAAGAACGGCACTCTAAGATGGCATTTGGTTCGTTGAATCGTGAGAAATGGAATGGCCAATTCCTGTTGACTAAATTAGATAGGAATGTTTGCTTGAATTTTCAAAGGGGATGTCATTCCTAAGGAAAGCCAATATTTCTTACCCAAAGGAATTTGAGAATCGCATGAGGGAGGTGGTATTTCGAAATCCCACCAAAATCATTCCATGGGAATGTATTTTCAGGACCACATGGTCCACATACCCTCACTTTTTATATTAATTCTAAACTACCCTTTCCCATTTAAAAACCTTTCATGCTTACTTCATCCTCCTCTGTTGACTTTCATCATCTCACCAGACCCCCATCCTCAACTGCCATCACTAGCATAGTAGCATACCGTCACCGGCGTCGCTTTCTCTTCTGCCCCCGCCATTGCTTGAGGCTACCATGACACAAAGCTCTCTCTCTCTCTCTTTCTTTTTCTATCTCTCTCTCTCTGCTGTGTTCTCATCGTTCAAACCCTAGTCCAGTATTGTTGCTGCTGCTTTGAATTGGAAACCGCACTGATGCAGCCAAAACTTATACCTTTGCCACCTTTGGAGGCTAATCTGAGACCCAAACCCATTGAAATCAAGGATCATAATCTCCAGATTTTGATTTTGTTAGCGCAAATCAATTTGGCGGTGGCTTCCCAGATTTCGATTTGATGGTGCAAATCGAATCAAATCACCATTCATTTCATCTTTCTCCCTTGCTTCGTCAGTTGTGGTGTTCTTTTGCAAAAATTAATGTCCAAACACCGTATCACCATTGATAGAATCAAATTCCCATTCTTTTGCAAATCGAAACAAACCCCATTCGATTTTATTTCAATTTTCATTTTAATTTTAATTTTTTTTGCTATAGCCACCAATTGTTTTCTCTGATTAAATGACATATGCAGCAAGAGGGGAATTATTTTTGTTATACAAGATTGTAAAATTGATTTTACAGATTATTCTTTTTGCTTTTGTGTAAGTAGGTACAATTTTAAATACCGAAAAACTCTTTTCAAGAAGGAATTGGGATCAACATTTGACAAAATGGAAGAGTAGATTCATACCAAAAGAGAAGTTATTGTCGATGCATGATGTTGCAATCTGAATTCATGTATTTAAAGAATGTATGATAATTCATAATTTAGCTACTTTAATTTCTTTAAAATTCAATTTGTTAAAAATATTTTCTGGGGGTAACTTGGTCAGTTCTTAGCATTTTCATTCCATTCCCACAGATTATCCCTGAATAGAATGATCGTGCCATTCCATGTGAACCAAACATGCATGTTTACCGTTTAGATTCACATTCCAAATCCCATGGTAATGAACTCCCATTGATCATTCCACTCCTTTCGTTTCACTCTGGTGAATCAAATGCTACCTAATAGTCCATGCGGAAACAATGTTAACACATAACTGCCTGCAAGCATTCATGCAGGTTCACCTGTCCGCAGTTCTCTGCATGCCATGATGTTTGTGTAAGCTCTCCTAATCGGAGAAAAAGTACAGATTTTCTGTGTCTAGTTTTATGGGATGAGTAAGAGGAAGAAGTTCCTTGGGTTAACACAGATGATCAATTGGATGGTGACTTCAAAAATCAGCATCCTCAAAACTATTCAGACCAATCGTTCCAGAAAGATAATCAGAACCATCAATTTCCCTGGACCATCGCCTGCTTTTATCAAGGTGAACAACTTGCTCTATTGAACCTATGGTTCAAAACATGTCGAATAGCATCCACTGAAGGATCATATATATATTTTTTGATAAGTAAATAATATATATCAAGCATCAAAAGAGATGATGCGTCCTTTGTACACTAGAAGTATAGCAACCAAAAGATTAACCAATATCTATGCTATTTACAAAATCTACAATAGCAATGTTGGAACTAGAAGAAGAGTGATCAGCCTCGGAACACCAAAAATGAAGGGTGCGAATCAACAAATTCTTCAATTCCGGGACTGACATTTCCACGTTATCAAATGCCCTATGGTTTCTTTCCTTCCATAGAATCCAACACACTCCCAAAAGAGCTGTCCCCCATATACGACTACTCCTATGCGAATACCCCATATTCCAACCTCTGACATGGTCAATGATCGAATTTGGCATGACCCAAGACATTTTGAACATACCCAGCACAAAATTCCAAAGCTCTAAAGCCACTTGGCAGTGTAGAAGTAAATGATTTGCACTCTCCTCGCCAACCTAACACATATAACACCTATTGACAAGAACCATGTTACGTTTCCGCAAATTATCCCCGGTTAGGATAGCTTCGTGAGTCGCTTCCCACATGAAAAAAGCCACTCTCTTAGGGGCTTTGGATCTCCAAACTGCTCTCCAAGGAAAAGAAGTTCTACCACAATTGAGAAGCTTGATCATATATTTCATAAGCATACAGCAATAAATTGTCTCCTCCTGGACATGTATACACAGTGTCCTGCTTCAAGGCTCAGAGTATATGCATGCAACCTCCGTCTTCTTCCACAATAATTTCCACCAGACCAAGCATGCATACACATTCAAATTTGGGATGGAGTCAGAACAGAATTAGAAATAAAAATTCAATATATGGCGATTAAAAGGATGGAGGTAAGGGCAATCTCTATCAGACTCTATGAATCTCAATCATCCAGTTGCAACTCCTTGGGGAGGATCCGTTATCATCACCTTCTTCTTCATCCTCTTCCTGATCATACTTAGGGCCAGTTTCCTCCATTCTATTATTGTAATTTACATTCCTACCTCCATTTATGTCTCCCCTTTCATCTACCTCACCATAGTTATCATCACATGAAGCAATGAAGCAAGTAGAGCCGGAGCAATGCAAAGCAAGTGGCGAAGCAGATGGCAAAGACTGTAAAGGTGACGCCTCTTTGAGTTTTCGGCATCCACCTGAGGTTTTACTCTTCTTCCCTCTTCAATTACATCATCCTCTTCACAAATACTATATCTCAATCTCCAAAATAAGGCGAACGAGCACCACTGCACAAGGACAGCTCCAAAATATTTTATCTCTCAACAACCTCTCTCAAATTAACAGACCTTACGATTTAAGAAACTCAATATTCTTCAAACACTGAACAATTAATAACAATTAAACAAAATGCACAAAATAAAATATGCCGCAACACAAAGCTAGATAACGGAAAAGCTTAAACCTTGATAATGCCTTTAAGGTGTTTGACAAGCTCAGAATCCGACGAGTTTTCATGAGAATGCTCTGCAATCCAAAGTGCAATCCTTTATTCAAACAATAGCTCATGTAAATACTATTTGTACCTGTCATCGATATACGTATGTATGAATGAGCTGACGATTATTGACCTGGTGGATCGTACAAGCCTGAGCGGTCTATGGCTATTTTTGCGGGAAAATGGGGAGTAGATTCGTCCGGAAGATGTGTGTCCTTCAAGTGTTCGACGAAATGGCCATCATCCGAAATTAGAGACGGCGACTGAGATGAAGACGAAGACGAGCATTGTCGTGAAGAGAGAGCTGCCGAGTTTCGGAAGACAAGACGAGATGGGGTAGAAGAAGCTTGTACCAGAAATCGCCTGAGCATTTCGACGCACCAGGAAGCTGTTCTGGAAGTAACTGGTTAGTGGTTACCGCGTTTCGGAGGAAAACGCTGCTCAAACCGCTCCCGCTCCGCGCCGTGTATCAAATTATACGCCACGGGCTCTAACTTTTTATTTTATCGTTTCCGAAATAATTAATTATTCACTTTGAAACTTACTATTTTAGAACATCACTTTTACCACTTTATCCTTATTTTTTCACTCTACTTTAATTATGGACCACATACACATGGACATTAAAGGAAACTACACATTAAACCAATATAAATAATCAAGTCAATTGTTTTTTCTTAAACTATACGCCGAATCAACTAGAACGATTATTTAAGGACGGAGGGAGTAGCTTTTTCAAAAAAGCCCTAAACAAAACGCTCACCTCCCAGAACTGGACCCAAAGTATTTCTTCATTTTCAGAACACCTAAAAGTAACACCAAAATCTCTAAACACAACACCATTTAATGTGTAAAAAGACCTAACCACCCCTAATAACTACACCCACCCTAAACTTGACACCCTCAACAAACAACCCCTTCCACAAATCCCAACCCGTCTCCTTCTCTCTCTGCATAACCCGTCTCCCTCTTTCTCTCTGCATTCAAAAGTTGAAACCCAAATTGGCAGCCACTCTCTCTACCCATACCCCCCAAAACAAAATTTAGATGCCAGACATCTTCTCAGGCTCACTCTCACTCTCGTTCTCTCTCAGTCTCCAGGTAGGTTTTTCTCTATCTCACTCTCTCTATTTGTTGTTGAGAAATTTTAATTTGTTGTCAATTGGTGTTTAATTAAATTATCTAGAATTACGTATCTCTCTCTATTTTCTGTTTGTTCAATCTCAATTTGTTGTGCATTTGGTTTTTGAATAAGCTGAAATCTCGTTTTTTTTCTTGTTCGCGATAAAGAACCGCTAGGGCACAGCGGTTGTTCTATACAACTACCGCGATTGACCAGCGATAGTGATATAAAACATCCGCAAATTTGTATAGAACAACCGCAAATTTGTAGTGGATATTTTATATCACTACCGCTGGTCAATCGCGGTAGTTGTATAGAACAACCGCTGTTGAATCGCGGTTCTTTCCAAGTTAAACCGCTGATCTGTAGCGGATATTGTATGAAAACCGCTATGTTGTAGCGGTTGTTTTGAATTTTTGTTAAAAAAACGAGTTTTTTTTAACAAAAGTTATGCGATAAGTGTAATATATGTCTCTATATATACAATATACATATATAATGTAAGTTTTCATTATTTTTTGGAAATAGAACCAAAAGTATTTGATGTTTTGTGTTTTTTTTGGAAAAACATGTTTTTAAAAAAAAACTTATGTAATATATGTGTGCATATATATTTATAGAATTTATAATTATTTTTTTTAAATTAAAATAGAACCAAAAGTGGGGGATGTTTTGTTATTTTTTTGAAAAACATGTATTTAAAAAATATATATGTAATAGATGTAATATGTGTGTGTGTGTGTGTGTGTGTGTGTATATATATATATAATGTTTTATAGATAACTTATCACTTCATAATTTAACTTGTATTTATTTTTTTGTAATAGATGGAATCCGGACGTCGACGAGGGAAACGTCCAGTACAGGCAGAGGATCTAGGTAGAGTACGTATGGTGGCGCCGAGCAGGAAACGCTAATCAGACACATCTGACCACTAATGAGAAGGATGAGGGTGCTTATGCGCGGACCCCCATTCACGGAGATGATATGAGGAGTCTAAACCCCACTGATATTCTATTTGGGGCTCCTTATAATGCTCCATTGAGGGGGAGAGGGCATTCACCTATTACGAGAGATGATGAGGAGATAAAAGCCTCATTAAACATGATGGGTGGCATGATGGGTGACATGGGTGGCATGGGTGGTATGGATGACATGAGTGGTATGGGTGGCATGAGTGGCATGGATGGCATGAGTGGTATGGGAGACATGAGTGGCATGGGTGGCATGAGTGGTAGTTCGAGCATGTTACCCGGACGTGAGAAGGATCCGATGAATGTTGATGTATTTACTGCACTACGAGATAGATACCGGTTAGTTGATGAAGAGGAGGATGAGGAGGAGGATTTGGGTTTTGGTCGACGACAGAGAGCGGGCCGAGCACATAGTAGAGGCAGAGTATGAGGTCGTGGTAATGGTGGTGGTGATAACGATGATGATTCAGACGATGACGTGGATGCGTATGGTTGGATTTTGATGGATCCACATGGAGGTAGACCCGAGAACACAGAGTTACTTACTAGATTTCGTGGTCATATTGCATCTGCAATATGGAATGGCGAGGTAATTTATTATATTGACCATGATAGTATTGACAAAAATTTATTAAATTGACTACGTAGTATTGTTTTAATATTGATGAGGGATTATTTTATTATGTTCAACAGGAGAGACCAGTATTGAGTTGTCATAGCTCCATGGACCGTCGAACAACATTGTCTTGGACTATAAATGATATGGAGATTATTCAGTGGATAAGTAGGAGTAACCTGAGACACTTGAGGGAGTGTATGTTACATCACTTGAACATGTCATTGATATCAGCCTTTGTGGAAAGATGGCAGCCGGAAACCAACAGTTTCTATTTACCGTTCGGGGAGATGACACTGACGTTGCACGATGTGCATTACATTTTACAGATCCCAGTGGTCGGTATACTCATTTTGGCAAGAACCAAGTTAGTCCAGATCAAGTCATCTCTAGCCATTCTCCTACGCATGCCTACTGGCAAGGTGGACAGTGAGGTGAGGGGAAGTGATACTAGATTTTTGACATTGCAAGAATATTTAGGTGGCGAGACTGTGCCAGCTCAACCGAGGACGGTTGGCTATTTGTTGTGGTTGATGGAGACGACGTTGTTCATGGACAAGTCGTCGAGTCGGGTAAATGTTCACTTTCTATCGTATGTGATGGATATCCGTGATATGCCCAATCACGCTTGGGGTGCAGCGACTTTATCCTTTCTATACCGGCAGCTCGGTATAGCATCGAGGATTGGTTGTAGACAGATGGTTGGGTGCTTGTCTTTACTACATGTATAAAAATGAATTGTTTTGATACTATAAAATTTAAATTATTTTATTTGACACTATTATATTTGACGCTATTTTATTTGATGCTATTTTATTTTATTGTAGGTTTAGATATATGAATATTTTCCTCAATTCAGACCAAGTTGTTCAGCGACATGGACCCTTCAAGAGCCATACGCTAAGAGATGGACCTCTTATCTCGGTGGAAGAAGAAATAATCCTGATACTCTGTTGGAGTATCGTAGAGTCCTCGATCAGATGACTCGATCAGATGACTGTTGATGCCGTAAATATTTATCATTTATAAATAATGTATCAAATAAAAGTTTTGATATTCATATTAATATTTGTTTTTCCAAGTTATTTGGACTCCTTTTACACGTAGGCCATCACAGAAGGTACGATCAGTAGGGATGGCAATTCGTGTTATCGTGCCGTGTTCATGCCTCATTATCGTGTTTTCATATTATCTATCTTATTTGATCATAAATATAACAATAAATATTAATTTGAATATATTAACAATTTCATGTCTTTCGTGTCGTGTTTCGTGTTGTGTCGTGTCGTGTTGGACTTATCGTGTCATTTGTCTCTGTAATCGTGTTTTATAATCGTGTCGTGATGGTTCGTGTTATCGTGTCGTGCCAGGCATTGCCACCCCTACCGATCAGTTTGTTCTCAAGCATAATTCATTGCCGTAAAATCACTAAGTCATACATGCCCGATCGTTGCTTAAGACAGTTTGGATAAATCCAAATGATTCCCAGCCATGTATTCCAGCCGACGAAGGTTTATAGAGGTCCAAAGCCGTTAAAGTACATTTGTCTCCACGATGAGATGCTTCGCAATTTCCAACAATGGGAGCATCATTCTATAAACCCCAAGAGGGTCAGATCGAATAGAGCCAAGATTCTGTCCGCTACCGTAGATGATTACGAGCAGTGGTTTCGGGAGCGGACACATTATCGTGTGATGGCGCCGGTTGATGATGATGATGATGACACTGAGGTGATGGGGGATCATCAACCATCGTGGATCACGCACGATCGCATGTAGCCGTCATAGAGGGCATCCCAAAGGCCTTCTCATCCATCGAGAGTTACCGCATTTGCGCGTAGATCGGCTGAGGATCGAGTCGTAGCTGTACTTCCTGAGCTTAAGGCACTCCATCGGTCCAAGCGAGATGGACTTGTGGTCCAGGGTACTTATATGTCTACTGTTGACAAAGTTGTTCAACAATTTGAGGATGTATTGTGATATACTTTATGTTTGTGTGATATACTTGTGGTCCAGTCGTTGATGTATTTTATTTGAACTCGGAGTGTGATGTATTTGTTTGGACATCAGTTTGTTAGATACGTTTAGTTCGACTTGTTGTGATGCATTTACTATAACACTATGATTGTCCCCTAAACTTTTGCAAAAATAAGAAATAACCCCCTACTCTTTTGCGAAAATAACAAATATACCCTACACTTTTGTAAAAATAACACATAACCTCCTACTCTTTTGCAAAAATAACAAATAACCCCTACATTTTTGCGAAAAACAACAATTAACCCCCTACTATTTTGTGAAAATAACACATAACCCCCGACTCTTTTGCAAAAATAACAAATAACCCCCTATATTTTTGCAAAAATAACAATTAACCCCCTACTCTTTTGCAAAAATAACACATAATCCCCTACTCTTTTGCAAAAATAACAAATAACCCCTACTCTTTTGCAAAAATAACAAATAACCCCTACACTTTTGCAAAAATAATAATTAACCCATACTCTTTTGCGAAAATAACACATAACCCCCTATTCTTTTACAAAAATAACAAATAACCCCTACACTTTTGTGAAAATAACACATAACCCCCTTCTCTTTTGCAAAAATAACAAATAACCCCTACACTTTTGCAAAAATAACAATTAACCCTCGTTATTAATTAATGTTTTACATCACATAAAGTGAAAAATTAACTGTTAACTCTCTACACTAAGGTAATTAGTAAATCGATCATGTCAAATTGGCAGTCAATGTCGTATCGTTGGGTCATAAGAATCTTCCCACTTCGGAATAATTGGCAAACGAGGCAGGGGACTTGAAGGCTTCATCCCAAGTGCTACGAAGTGGATTAAATTGACCCACCCAAAGTCAATACTTGTGGTCCAGGGTTGTAGCAGTTGTCCATCAACAGATCGGGCTTGCAACGGCAACCATGTATTGCAACCAATCGATATATTACACAAACAAGTCACTATGCTCTGATACCGTGTAGCAATCACCCAACCGAGCATGCCCAGATTCAACCAATGCTCAGTTGGAGCCGGAGAGGTATGCCAATTCAAACATACCGACGATCCTTCAATGTCACCTTCCAAGAAGTTAATGGCTAAGTAGAAGTCCCAGTAGTCAGTATGTTCCTATATCAAGTCATTACGCACTTGATCCCATTTTTCTTCGTCGTGATAAAATCATAAAATAAAGTGGGCAATAACTCGAAAACCACAATTTCCATCCGCTTTGACATCTATAACATTTTATATGAAAGTGATCATCAATGGTGGAAGTTGAGAGGCTTATGGAATTGAATTACCCGTGGATGCTAATGAACTACGTCATTTTCCTCTTCTTCTACATCTACCTCTACCTCATGATTCTCTTTTTGGTTGACGGTTAGCATGTTCATAACATGTTGAGGTGAAAATTATAAACATTAAAGCATAAATCATTTACTATAGACAAATGTAAAAAGTAATACGACGTAAACATTTAACATTTTAAAACCTGAGAGGTCTCTCTTTGTCGAGTTCTTCTTTGGACGCCCTTTGTGTCGTACTATTTCTGGTTCAGAAATGTTAGTTGGGGGATGTACAACATCGAAAAACTATTTAGCATATTGATATTGTTGCGATTCAGGAGTCCCGTCCATATCTGATAATAGGTTTTTTTTTTTTAATCAAATCAGCCGCAGATTCCCTTGATGTACTCATATCTTGAACTCCGCCCATAGACAACGTCTTCCAAAACACATGGATTTGATGGGGTTCAATCGGGACATTTGTCTGCTCCATGTGCCACATTTCACAACTACATAGTAAACCGTAACTTGTCCTCAACAAACACTCACAACTTTTAGAATCACCATCAACTGGATTCTTTATACGTTGTGTCGAATTCCAATCGTATTCTAGCAACTCAAGGGCATGAGGAGATACCTTATATCTCAATCGACGGAGAATAAACATTAAGGATGTCAAAGGATGAGCTACATTCAAAGACCTTTCAAATAGAGTCAAGATCTCATTGAACTGAAGCCCGATAGCATCGTGGATTTGATCGAATATATGATCGAAACCTCCAGCTGACGTGCATAACCATCTTTTCATCTGGGAGTGTGCACTCTCAACTCTGTAACATATTGCACATTTATAAAAAATTACATAATGTTCATAAACAATAAATATATTGCATTCATAAACGTATAAATTTTACATGTTCGTCGTTTGATTGCCAAAATGCATGTATTGTTTGGTCTAAGCACAAACAAATCTATCTTTATAGGGCTCCAACCAAGTTGAATTAACATATCGAACAACTACCTGAATATTTGCCCACGATTCCTCCATATCTCGACAATTTTTTTGTGTATTCTTCCTCAGTTTTGGACTCAACTATATCGATCCATCTCTTCATAAATGTTGCAGCATAACTTCTCTTTCCCAACAGGTTCCTTACATACTTCTCGACATCCTTCGCTATGTATCTCTTACACCACATATGCTGAGATGTTGGAAAGTAATCTCGTATTGCATTCATGAGAGTCAGCTCCCTATCCGTGGCAATGACATCCGGCGGGCGAATATGAACTAATAAAGCACACAACTGATGTAATGCCCAACCAAATGTTTCACTTTCCTCATTTTGCAAGAATGCAAATGGGACATGAAAATTCTTCCCCACAGATGTAACTCCAACGATTTCCAATAACGACAAATCATATTTATTAGTCTTATATATTGAATCCATAAGGAGAACATACGGAAATAAGGTAAACATCTCTTGAGCCTTCAGATGAGCAAATATAACATCAGTCAATACAACTTTATTTTTTTGGGCAATTCTCTTTGACATGAACAGAAAATATATCCACGTCAATACATCTCATCTAAAAAATAATTCATTTTTGATTTATTTCTCATTTTCTTCTTTCTTATACCTGCCAAAGCATTCTCTACATGCTTTCTCGAACTTCTGTCATCAGGATTTTCCTTTTTCAATAGATTTAATATCTGTTTCGGCTTCACATTAGCACTATAAAGTTGATCAACCTTTTCAATCTCAACCTTTGTCAACTTTGATGCAGAAGTGTGCCATTTTCTCCCATTGAAAGTGGATGGTTGTGAGCATTGTTAAACTCGCTAACTTTAACTTTCCAACCATCATCTTTTACTTCCTGTAAATACACTTCAAATTTACACAAAAGCTTTTTTGAACCATTTTTCTTTACATCTTTCAAATCCTTTTTACTATCGTACCGAGGTTTTCCATCATTCTCACAATTCAACCAAACTTTACGAGTGTTATCAAATTTAGTTTTACTCCTGGACACGAAAAAGTACATATCCTCGACACATCTGGTATCTCTAACCCATTTTTCTGCAGCTTCTCGATCAATGAATTTTTCATCTGTCACAAAAAAATGAGATACATCCGGAAATAAATTATTCTCGTTTTCAAACTGGTAATCATATCAACAAATAACAATAAAACCATATTGATAATTAATAATATAAAAAAAAACAAATTTTCAGCAAATTCAACAAAAGAGCCGCTACAAAGTAGCAGTTATTACTTATTAATATATACAGCCGTTACTGACAAGCGGTTTTAAACATATACATCCACTATTAAAAAACGGAACTATTAAATAACATCCGCTTTTATAAAACGAATGTACACAGAAACATCCGCTACTTTGTTGCGGTTTTCTAATAAAACATCCGCTTGTGGGTCGCGGTACTTGGGCTATACATCCGATATGCCCTAGCGGATGTTTTGCCCAGTTACGAATTTTTTTCCAAAATTTCAGTGAAAATACATTAAAAATCATTATTTACCTTAAAATAATCATCATTGTTAGCATTTTCATCTTCGTTGGAATTACAATCATAACCCATTATGAGTTAGGTGGAGGGTTTGGAGAGTTTTTTTTTTTTTTTTTTAAGATGAAGAGGATTATGAGGAAGGGAAATAGATTGAGAGTAATGAGAGAGTTTTCAAAGTTGATGGTTGATGGTTAGTTGAAGGAGTAAATGAAGGGGAGTAAATTGTAACATTTCATATTAATTATCCATAAGGGTATTGTTGGTTTGCGAACGCGCAACACAGGCAAGATTACCCGGTCAAACAAGTAATAAAGTGATAAGTAGAGTGTCGAACCCACGAGGAAGCAATTTGGTTGTTTTTAATGAATACCAAGCACGTTGCAATTTTAACTATATTTAGACGATCGATTTTAAGTGAATTAACTAATTAATTAAGTTAAAACAAGAAATTAAATAAAGCAAAATTAAATTGAGGTTGACTTCAATGAGAGAGGATCTAGGGTTTTGATTTTCAATTGGCTCTTCCGTTGTGATTTAATAAGGGGTTGCTATTAATGCTATTTTATTTTTGGAAATCGGGGATTCAAAAATTACCGTTAAGGGCTTTCGCTTCGTATAACGGTATAAATTCACGGGCTTTCGCTACGTATGAATTTATCCAATTAATCACGTCCAAACACAAAACCCCAATTGACTATTTTAAAGAGGATTAATAACCTAGATTAACCCAACCCAAAACAACT
The DNA here is from genome assembly GCA_013146195.2 of Codonopsis lanceolata. Lineage (NCBI taxonomy): Eukaryota > Viridiplantae > Streptophyta > Magnoliopsida > Asterales > Campanulaceae > Codonopsis > Codonopsis lanceolata. Next base: position 125,613,129 of record CM028379.1, on the reverse strand, counting down.
ATGTTGTATTTTCCAAAATTATCAAGTCACTTTCATGCACTAAACAATTTTTTAAAATCATGTAATGGGTGATCAAATCATTACAAGCATTAAGAGCACAACATAATACCCAAAAATTAATGAATAGCAATTAATAACAAAACCCCAAATTTAAATCACAACATCCAAGCCAATATATAACAAAACCCTAGGTAATTATTTTAGCTCATAATGCAAGGAAAGTAAATCAAATCTTCAATAAAATATGTTGTCATTAAATAAAAATAGAGAGTAAATAGTACAATACTTTTTAATTGAGGAAATGATGAAATCCTTGCCTTTGCTTAAACAACAATGTAGGAATAATGGAGAGAAGGAGGAAAAATGGACAATGAAAAGATATGCAATGCTCCTTGTTCCAAGCTTCTTTCCTGTTCACTAGCCCTGTTCTGCTTCCTCTTCACCAGCCCAATCTCTGTCCGAAAATTCAAGCTCCCAGAATCTCTCAAGGTTGCTAGGGCACAAGGGGCAATTTAGGGAGTTCAAGGGAGATTTGGGGGTTAAATTAGAAAAGAAAAGGAAGCTGGGTGCGCTAGGGTCAGGGTCGGAAAGGCAAGGGGATCGCGGGTCGCCCAGGAAGGAAATGGGCTGGAGATGAGAGATAAAATGGGCTAAATAGCGGGCTGGTGGAGCTGGAGTGGGCTGGACAGAACGCGGGTGACCCGGATCCGGAAGGGAGGACGCGTGGGTCAGCCACAAGGGAGCGGGTGACGTGGCCGCGCCTGGGCTTGACAACACATTAATGAAGGCCACTTTAAGAGATTTGCGCCGGTGCCCTTGCATTCCTGACTTGAGCGCCGGCTTCCCTGGCTTTCTGAAATCGGCTAGCGAAGTCCCTCTGCACCCAGACTTCGCAATTTAGTCCTCAATCAGCTTCTGTTAGCTTCTGTTAGGCTGCTGTTGCCTTTTGCTCTATGAAATCCTTAACGAAATTTAACGGCAAGTGTCCAAACTTAACATTGGAGCCCGGGATGTCCTCGATTTGCACGTATTGAGCCATACAACCTCAAATATCTTTGAGATACCTACATGAAGTATAAAAATACATAAAAATAGGCTCTCAAATGCAATTAATTATCAACCAAAGCTCAAAATAACCAATAAAATTCCGGAAAATTAATGAAAATAATAGAAAATAATAAGCTTATCAACACCCCCAAACTTAAGCTTTGATCGTCCCGAGCAAAGAGAGATATGGATTATGGATAAGCTCGAGACAAAGATGGAATGAAGAAGGCACTCAATCAAGATCCCATATGCATTACCATGAAAGAAATCAAACTCAAGATTATAAAAATGCATAACCAAGGTATGATGCGATTTCAATGCTAGCAAACTTTCCTCAAACACTTACTTAAAAACATGAAGCACAAGCCCATGACTAAATAGCATCACTCTAGCTAGGATTGAACGTTCAATGAAATACCAAGAATAAGCCATGAAACCAAAAGAGATAAACTTCACAAAGCAATAACCCATGGCATGACAATATCAATAGGACTTTTGCAAAGCTTGTAACTTTAGGCCAAGGTTGAGCTACAAATGAAGGGAAGGAAATCAAGACAAGAGAGCACAAGTGAAGCCTTCAAAATCACACGCAAGTCTAACTTCATGGAACAACATACTCCATCATAACTCACCATTCTTCTCAACAACCCCCAAACTTAGCTTCTTCTTTCTTTCTTTTTTTTATACATATCAAGAACTTGGGGTTGAGAGTATATCAAACTACCACAAATAATTTTTCATCCCACAATTTCCCTTTTTGAATAACTTTAAAGCACAAATGGATCATAATTTTGGGTTTCACTTTTGATTTTTTTTTTATACACAAGGGCCCCTTTTTACAAGATAAACAACCCCCAACTCATCAACCAAAATTAAAAACCACACCACACCAATACATGAAGAACAACACTTCCATGAAGCTCACATTCCCTCCAAGACATAAAATTAGAAATTCATTTCACAAAGTGCTCTCTCAAAGGGTTGGATAAAGTGTATAGGCTCATGGGATAAGTCAATGTGGGTGATAGAAATGAAGGCGAATGGGGGTTATTGTGTGCTCTTGCACACACCATTCTTTTATTAAGGCTCAAATGGGACTCTAGGGATTTAATGTGAACATGGGTAGGTCGATATGGCACAAACGAGTCAAACATGGCCTATATCATGCTATTGTCATACTCACAAGCCAAGCTATTCATCAATTTCAAGATCATCTAACGGCATCACAACTCACAACAAGGTACTCATAACACATGCACAACCAAAGCTAGAGCTTAGCATAAAAATTCATCAAGAGATCCACACATGGGCGCTATTTAACATGAATGAGGGAAAGGCTAGCACAAAAATCACAAAATATCCTCAAGTATGCATATAGTAATCTCAAGGCCAAATCTAAGAAAATAATGCACATACAACTCAATGAGCGCCAAAGTGATGAGATGGATGATCAAAGCATAATTAATGGGGTCCAAACTAGCTTGAAATTTTCTAAAAATTTTCTAAATTTTTTAAGAATGATAGTGATAATGATGAGGGTAGTGAGACTAGTGAAGTGTTTGAAAATGAAGGGACATGTGGAAAAGTCCAAGAGAATGAGATAATAATGATCGTGATAGTGATGACACATTTTTTTTAGGGAAGCAGGGCGGCACCTGCGAGGATTTTATTAATTAAAAAAAAGGAGAACAAACTTAAGGGGGACAACCAGCCTTACCCTTTGAACGGGGGGATAAAGGAGCCTTACCTCGAAAAACAAATACATCAGAAAGAAAAAATTAAGAAATTCTAACATAGGGGGTGTTACAAGCATCAAGTAAAATAATCCCTCGAGTAGAACGCGGAATATCTCTCAAATTATGAAAGGCCATATCCGAATGAGCATCACAGGAAAAATTTGCTAAGCTATCAGCGACCTTGTTGGCTTCGCGGAAACAGTGATTGAAAGTAAATCTCATCTCAGCCTGAGCTCGGGAAATGTATCGAACCAAGTAGGAATGAGCCCAAGGTAAATTGTGACCATGAGCAAAACAATTAAAAAGCACCTTCGAATCAGTTTCAATAACTGCATCATGAAAACCCTTTTCCCATAGCCATTTCACGCCGAAAAAAAGAGCTTTAATCTCAGCATCCATATTTGAACAAACATCATAAAATTGGGAGTAAGCAAAGATGCAACGACCCAAAGAATCACGAACTATACCTCCACCACCGCTAACACCCGGGTTTCCACGACTAGCACCATCTGAATTTAGTTTGACCCGACCTGAGGGAGGATTGATCCAAGCTACATGTTGAATACAGATTTTCTTTCTATAACCATACAAAATTTTGGAACTTTTCCACAGATCAGAGATATGGTAGTTGGCTTCTAAGAGGAAAAGATGGAGATCTGAAGAAATATTCTTAATAATCATAGCGGGAGGGAGCTTGTGATTATCAAAAATAGCCATATTACGGAACTTCCAGATATTCCAAAGAATAATAGAAGGAAGCAAAGAGAATGGAATAGCTTTACTATGCAGCCACCAAGAAAAACATTTTTGCTGAATAGAGCCGGCCTGAATGGGAACTTCAAAGAGGTTATGAAAATGAAACCATATTGCTGAAGCTGTGGAGCTATGAATGAAGACATGCATAAAAGTTTCTTCATGCCCTCCATCACAACAATAACAATTGGAAGCCAACGAAATCTCCTTCCGACAAAGAGCTTCATCTAGAGGAAGTTTATGAGCAAAGAGCCTCCAGATGAAAACACTAATATAACGAGGCAAGGCTTTGTGCCAAATAAATTTGGAAGAGAGAAGAGAAGGCTGAGATTCTCTGATTATGGGAAAGACCAAAGAAAGACTGAATTTACCAGAAGAGGAGGCAGTCCAGTAAGGGCAGTCGGCTGAGTCATTAAGAGAAATCTGTTGTTCAGAGATCAAGTTTAGAACATCAGTCGGCAACGCAGAACTGTGATCGTGATTTTGAGTTGGGCTAAGAAGCTCCTAAATCATTGTGCAAGAACAGTCGGGGGTTTTTCAATCTGAGAATTAAACAGCCACTTATCAAACCAGGGAGAGCGAAGACCATGTCCAATTATCCAGAAGATATATGGCTCAGCAATAGCACGAGCTTTCAGCATGCGTTTCCAGATTTGGGAACCTCTATAACCAACTTGCGTGGGATGAGTATTGGAGCAGTATCTCGCGTTTAAGAATGCAGCCCATAAGTTGGAAGAAGTACGGAAGCGCCACCAAAGTTTGACACCAAAAGCTTGGATAATATCTGACATGCTATGAATTCCAATGCCTCCTTCAGAAATTGGCCGACAACATTTATGCCAAGCAACCCAATGACTTTTATGTTTTCCATCTATCTGCCCCAGAAAAAATTAGCACACATCTTATCTATCAAGGAACTAACAGACTTGGGAGGATCAATGGAAGCAATCTGATAACTTGTAATGGAGTGACGAACATGATTGATGAGGATTATGCGACCATTGGAATTAAGAAAATTCCCAGACCAATTAGAAATATGATTCTGCAATTTGACAATGAGACTATCAAAATATGAACGTTTCTTACGACCTTAAAATAACGGGCAGCCGAGGTAAGTAATGGGAAGGGCACCAGCATTGAACTCCAAAATATTAGAAATCAAAGAAACCCGATTGACTGCAGTAGAGGGAGCTACAAAAAAAGAGCTCTTCGATTTGTTAACATGCTGTCCAGAAACAGCCTCATAGTGATTTATCACAACTCTAAGATGCTCAATAGAATTCTTGCCTCCATTACAAAAAATAATAAGGTCGTCGGCAAATGCAAGATACGATATAATGGCGCAGCCGCTAATAGAGGAATAAATAGTAGAATAAACTTGCTTGTGTAAAATGTTGAGAGTCCTGCTAAAATAATCAGCTGCAAGAATAAATAAACTTGGAGATAGCGGATCACCTTGACGAAGCCCACGAGTCGAAGAAAAAAATCCGGAAGGGTTGCCATTTATAAGAATCGAAAACCAATTATCAGAGATTAGGCGCCAAATGAGGTCTAAGAAAATCTCATGAAAACCAAACTGACGCATCACCGTAATAAGAAAAACCCAGGAGACTGTCAAAAGCCTTGGCCATATCAAGCTTAATAATGACATTCGAACCGGTAACTTTTTTTCCCAAAAAATCCATCAATTCTTGTGCCAATAAGATATTATCCTGAATAGTTCGGCCCTTGGTAAAAGCGCTTTGATTTTCAGAGATAACATGAGGCAAGATGGAAGCAAGACGAGAAGAAAGAACTTTGGATATGACCTTGTTACAAAAATTGCATAGACTAATTGGCCGGAGGTCCTTGAAAGAGAAAGGCTTATCAATCTTGAGAATAGTCACTATTAAGGTGCTAGACCAAGCCTTAGGAAGAGAGAAACCAGAAAAAAATTCAAGAATTGCTTCACAGAAATCCTCACCAATAATGTCCCAGCAATGAGAATAAAATTTGCTAGTGAAGCCATCCGGACCAGCTGCACTATCACCGCTTAATTGAAACACCACTTGTTTAATTTCCAAAGCAGAAGGAGGGGAAATAAGGAGAGCATTCCAGTCATCCGTAATAAGACAGGGAATGACATTCAAGTTAATTAATGGAAGGGTGCATGATACCATCAGATTGCAATTGACTTGTAAAATAATTAATAGTTCCTTGCTTAATGGAATCTTCAGATTCAAGAAGCCTACCTTCCATATCATGAATAGAGTGGAGAAAAAGACGCCGTTGATTCTGCTTAACTGAGGCATGAAACAGCTTCGTGTTGCCTTGTCCCTCTTTTAACCACTTAATTTTTGATTTTTGCTTCCAATAATATTCCTCCTGATTAAGAAAAATCCGAAGATTGGCTTGAGCTGCCATAAGAGCTTCCCTGTTGGAAGGAGAAGCATTGAGCTCAAATAAAAGTTCTTTTTCTGAAACTTCATCTTCAGCCTCTCGAAGATTAGCAAAAATGTTACCAAAGACAGTTTTATTCCAGCTTTTTAAAGCTTCTTTAACATTCTTAAGCTTCCGAGAAAACCGAGCCATTGGCCTGCCACTAACACTGCAATTCCAAGCATTTAAAATTGTGTCTGTGAAGGAAGAATGACTAGTCCAAGTGTTAATGAAACGGAAGGCCGAAGGACCCCGAGTAGTCTGACTAATAATGGTAGTGAGAAGAGGAGAATGATCTGAATAGGTTCTGTTTAGATGCTAAATAGAAGTAGCATGGAATTTATCTAGCCAAGCTGTATTGCAAAGGACACGGTCGATACGCTCATGGATGGTTGCATTCCCTTCTCGCTTATTCCACCAAGTAAAATCACTCCCTGAATAGCCTAAATCAGAAAGACCTGAAGCAGCCAGACAAGCATGAAAGTCAAGAGCTCCAATACAATCCCAGCCTACTCCACCCGATTTTTCTGAGGGATGAAGAATAATGTTAAAGTCTCCTCCAACTATCCAAGGAGTACTTTGAGAAGAAGAGCTGATTTGAATCAGATCATTCCAGAGAAGTTTACGATCATCAATGTTACACTTAGCATAAACACAAGTGAGGAGAGCATGAGAAGGCCACGAAAAATGCTGAATCTGCAATGTAACTTGCTGAGAGGAGTTATTAATTAATTGACAAAGAAAAGAGGACTTAACAAAGATCCAAATAGAGCTAATAGAATTGGAAGCGGAGAACCTGAAATGTAATCTGTGAGTGATGAGATTAACTTTTTCCAAATTCAGCATAGGCTCAAAAACTGCAACAATTGAGATACTGTGGAGTTTAACTAACTGCTTTAAACGGCTGACAGAAGGCTCATTGCCAATACCCCGAATATTCCAGAAAAGGATTTTGATATCCATAAAAACAGTTAAATAGAAGAGCTCGCCAATGGCTTGGAAGCCTGGGAACGCGTAAGCCTATCCGAGGGGGGAATAGGAGGTTTTTGCTTAGGTTTTGATGAGATGTGGTTAGTCTCAATGTTGAGGGCCTGAAGAGAAATACTATATGCATCTTCCTCATCCAGCACATCTAAATCCGCAAATCGATTGGAGGAAGTAGGAATAATTGATGGAGCATTATCATTGTCAACAGAAACATGCAAGTTGGTGGAGCTTAAATTAGGTTCAGTAGGTTTAGAACATTCAGATGGAGGAATAACACCAGTCTCCATAACAGCCACGGAGGGTGATCTGACGAGCTTCCAAAGTAGGATCATTAGTGTTCTCCCCAGCAATGGGTGTAGGGTTTTGAGGAATGTCAGAGGTTTGTGGTTCCTTGGTCACATTGCTATTGTCAGGCGAGTTAGGTGAGGGTTTGTATTACTTTGATGCATGTCTTTGGCACTAGCAGCATTGTTTTTCTTTGGAGTCCACCGCTGGCGTGGATGAGAGGGCTGAGGATGATTGAAGGGATTTTTCGGGTGAGGCTCACATTTATGAACATCAGGGTGCTTTACCTTACAATTCATCTCATGGTGACCTTGTCGAAAGCAATGAGAACAGTAGGCTGGTTTATTTTCAGCCTCGATAGGCTGCCAGAAACTTGGATAAACATTGCCGCAATCAACCCATATACATGAGGGACAAGGCTGAAGCAGATCGATCTCGACACAGATTCGAGCAACACTAGGGCGAGAAGGATTAAGAGTAGGTTGATCTAGCATAAGAGGCTTACCAAACAAGGAGGCTAAAGAGAATAATGCCGATTTGTTAAATAGATGAATAGGAAGTCCAGGCAAGGAGAACCAGACTGGGACGATGGAACTCTCCACATCAGGTTGAAAACTAGGAGACCATTTAAACACACGCATGAGACATCGGCCGAGATACCAATGGTCCTTTATCCAAAGCCTTTGATAATCTTCATTATTGCTAACCTGGATGAGAATATGCTTAGAATCCATATGGCCTATAATAAAAGCAGCCTTAAGACCAATGGTGTTGAAGTATTTACGGGTAGCGTCCATAGATGGTCTGCCATGAGAAAACTTGCCGATCAAAGCAAATCTAAAAGGGGCAGCGAGAGATTCAATGATTTCTGGAGATAGTTTGAGAGATTGCTCGCCCTTATATATTGCACCTATTTTTTTTATGAAGAATCAACATAATATGAATTTAGTGCATGTGATTTTGATACCAGTGATGATGAGTTGGCTGAAATGAGGAGGGAAAGATATGAGAAACAACAAACAAAGAAGCAGAAAGAAAAAAGAAGTGATAGAACCATAAGAAACAGTAGTGTCTGAAAATGAAAGGAGGACTGGAAATGTAGGTGTTGAAGCAGAATTACCAAATGAAGGGACTGGAAAGAACCAAGGTGATACTCAATTATCTTCAGATGACGAGAATGCAGTGGAAAAGGAATTGTTAGAATCTGATACTGAGTCAAATCCAAGTATTGGTGAATCAAGTAGTGATGATAATAAGGTTGTCAACAGTAGGAAGAAAAAGAAGATGAAATGTGAGACTTTAAACCCAAAAAATGGACATGAAACATGTGCAATTTAAGATGGGGCTACAGTTTGCAAATGTTGGAGAGTTTAAGGAAGCACTTTCTAATTATGCAGTTGACAACGGATATGACTTGAAGTACATTAAGAATGACAAGCTTAGGGTTTGTGTTGTTTGTGTGAACTCTACAATATGTCCTTGGAGAATTTGGGTAGCAAAGAAAAAAATGAGCACAGTTTCAAGGTAAGGTCCCTGAATCCGGTGCATAAGTGCTCAAAAAACATTAATACTAGACAATTATCATACAAGTCGTTAGCCAAGCATTACTTTGGGAGGATTAGAGACAACCAAGGCTGGACTTGTGAAAAAATAGCTTCAGAAATTCTAGCCAAACATGAGTTGAATGTCCATGTCAGTTTGTGCCATAGGGCTAAACAGAAAGCTCTAAAATATGCAATTGGATCAATGGAGGAACACTATGCAAGATTGTGGGATTACAGAAAGGAACTGAAGCAGAAAAATCCAGGAAGTATAGTTGAAATAAAGTACTATCAGCCCAATCCACTTATTGCTCCTGTTTTTTAGAGAATATATATTTGTTTCTATGCCTTTAAACATGGCTTTCTCTCTAGATGTAGGCCAGTTATTAGGGTTGATGGATGCTTCTTGAAAGGGTTTGTGAAGGGTGAACTCCTCATAACAGTTGGTAGAGATGCAAATAATCAGATATGGCCAATTGCATGGGCTGTTGTACCAGTAGAGAATATGCGTACATAGTCATGGTTCTTATCACTTCTGATTAAGGACTTACACATGGGAAATGGATCAAGATGTACAATTAAAAGTGACCAACAAAAGGTAGTAATTGTTTGCAAACTAGTTATTTCTATTAATATCTAAGTGGTGCATTTAACCAAGCTTCTGAAATGTCCATTGTCATTTTCAGGGTTTGGTGATATCAATTGATGAGCTTTTTCCTGGTGTTGAGCATAGAGCATGTGCTATACATGTTTGTGCTAACTGGTTAAACAAATTCAAAGGTGTTGCATACTTACCTTTTTTATACTATATTTTTCCCTCATTTTCAGGGTTTGATGAAATCATTTTATGTTTACTATGTTTTTTGTACTCTATTTTTTTTTTTCAATTTCAAAGGTGTTGAATTGAGAAAATGTTTTTGGAGAATTGCTAAGGCCACACACATACATGCTTACCAAAAAGCATGTGAACATTTGAAGGAGGTTGGTGAAGATGCATATAAGGATTTAATGAACAAAAATGTCCGTAAGTGGTCAAAGGTGTATTTTGAAAAGCATAGTCAGTGTGATAGTTGTGAGAACAACATGTCAGAAAGGTTCAATGGATATATTGATGTATCTAGGTGTAAGCATTTAATGGGATAATTGCATAAAAAAACCCGACCTATTTTAGGTATTGCAAATTGAACCATGACAATTGTTTATAGGCTTATTGAAACCCAACCTATTTTTTATGTTTCAATTAGAACCCTCCGTCCATTTAATCCGTTAAATGGTAACGGTTTGCTGAGTAGGATGCCAACGTGGCATCCTACGTGGCCAATTGTATTTCATTATAAACCTTGTACAAATTTTGTAATTTCATAAAAAAAAAACCCTAAAATTTATTTTCACCAAATAAAGCCTTAAATTTTAAAATAAATAGTTATTTATATACCAATTTCATTTTAAGAAAATAAAGTTATTTTTTTTTAGAAAATAGGGCTCAAAATATGATGCAAGTTCCAATGAGTATTTAATATTTAATACACATCCGATCCTAAATAATCAACTTTTTTCACTTTAAAAAGTGTCGTTTTTACCCTTAAAAAGTGTTACTTTTGCCCTTAAAGGTGTCACTTTTGATCGCAAAGTGATATTTTGCATTAAAAATAAAGTTAATTAAAGTTATAAGTTGATTTTGGGACTAAAATGCAAAGTTTGGGCACAAAATGACTTCAGCAGCAAAGTTTTGAGAAAAAGGAGGGCACCAACACACGATTTGAAAGTTGGAGGGCACCGAAACAATTAAGAGGCCGAGTTCATTAATGTGATGTTGGCTTTTCATGCGGCCACGTCGCCCACCTCTCCTCCAGTCAACCCGTGTGTTTTTGAACGGAGCTGAGTCACCCCGTGGGTTTCAGACCTTTTTGCTAGCCCATTTCCATCTCTCATTTTAACTCGTTTTCTTGTTGGGTAACAAACGATCTTCCTTGATAGGTTACTCGCTCCAAAAGCATTGTTTTTATCATTTTTGGGGCTCCGTCTTACGGATTTAGGATCCGTAAGACCGACATACTCAAGTTATTGTCAATAATATTTTGGTCCCTGCACTTTATAAAATCTATAAGTTTTGTCCCTGTTCCAATTTGTATTTTATGCATATGGTCCTTACACTTGATAATTGCTCCCAAATTGATCCTCATGTCTGTTACCTTCAAAAAGTCTGTCAAAGTTGTTATAACCTATCAAAATTACCTTGTTCACTTCATCTTCAACCTCTCCCCTTTGTCATCAACCTTCGTATTTTGTCTTCAACCTTTGTATAACGGTATCACTTGAACAAATGCCACAAAGAAAGGGTTGTGCTAAACGTAGCACATATGAAAATTTTAAAGACTTGTGCTAAACGTATCACGTATGAAAACGCTAAAAATCTGATGAAGCAACATGCTCGTCGAGGAGGTAGCATTATGGCTATGTAGTTGGCATGCTCACTCAGCACGTTTGCTATATGGTTGGCATGCTCACCGAGGAAGGAGTATGTTTGTTGAGGAACTTTATGGTCGGTGTATACTTAGGCCTTGTAGGCATGGATAGTGCTCGTAATGAGTAATCTCCAGCCCAAGGTGCAACCCTTTGGTCGTCACCTTACTATGCCCACGTTCCCCGCATGGGGCAAGGTCACGTGCCCAACACGTGGTGATGAATTTGGGTTTGGCAGCTCATTAATGAAAATTATCAACTTTTTTCACATTAAAAAGTGTCGTTTTTGCCCTTAAAAAGTGTTACTTTTGTCCTTAAATGTGTCACTTTTGATTACAAAGTGACATTTTACATTTAAAATAAAGTTAATTAAAGTTATAAGTTGATTTTAGGACAATTGCAAAGTTTGGGCACAAAGAGACTTCAGCAGCAAGGTTTGGAAAAAGGGAGGGCACCAACACACGATTTGGAAGTTGGACGGCACCAGAGCAATTAGGAGACCGAGTTCATTAATGTGATGTCGGCTTCTCATGCTACCACATCGCCCACCTCTCATTCAGCCGATCCGCATGTTTTTGAATGGAATTGAATCGCCCCTTGGGTTTCCGACCCTTTTGCTAGCTTTTCAGCCCATTTTCATTAATCATTTTAACTCGTTTTCTTGTTGGGTATCAAATGATCTTCCTTATAGATTACTCGCTCCAAAAATATTGTTTTTATAATTGTTTGGGCTCCGTCTTATGGTTTTAGGATCTGTAAGACCGTTCTACACAAGTTATTGTCAATAATATTTTGGTCCATGTACTTGATAAAATCTATAAGTTTTGTCCCTATTTCAATTTGTTTTTTATGCATATTGCTCCCAGATTGATCCTCATGTCTGTTACCTTCAAAACTTCTGCCAAAGTTGTTATAACCTATCAAAATTACCCTTGTTCACTTCATCTTCAACCTCTCCCTTTTGTCTTCAACCTTTGTATTATTGTATCACTTGAACAAATGCCACAAAGAAAGGGTTGCGCTAAACGTAGAACGTATGAAAGTTCTAAAGACTTGTGCTAAATGTAGCACGTATGAAAATGCTAAACATCTTATGTTAAGACTTAAAATTTACTTCACCTAATTCGGTATAACAAATTAGTTACAAACCATTCTCTCTCATTATGTATAAAGTAACAAAATATATGGCAAGGCTAACCACACACCATAAAAAAATTTGCAAAAGCGCCATCATACTAATTTACCAAATAAACCTCTCATTTCTTCTTCCATTCTTCATTTGCTTCCTCTATGCTTCCTCCATTTTTTCTGGCGACATTTTTCAGCGACCATTTCTTCTTCCTCTTCCTTTATTCTCTCTCCTTCCTCATCCTTTCCTTCCCTCTTCTCTCCTCTCCCTCACGTCCCATCCTCTCCTTCCATCTTCTTCATTCTCTCATTCGCAGGAAAATTTTATGGGCAACATCATGTTCAGCCATTGTTGGCCGCACACTTCAGTGGATGGAGGCTGGTTCTTACACATTTTGCTTGATGATAACCTTTCAAGACCAAAGATTTGACAACTCTACCTACCTATTTAACACCATGAGGATGGCCTATTACAACAATTATTCAACTAAATGAAATTTCAAATTTGATTGACAATGAAACCGAGATCCTCTACCATGCACCTAGTAATAGCCATGATCAAGCATACCATATATACAAGGGCAATGATGTTTAAGCAAACTCTGTTTATCTATCTATTATATAAAACAGCTCAGTCAGTTATCAAAAGTTATTTACCGGCCAGGATTTATTTTTACCAAACACAATCACTGACCAGGATTTAATCTAATCTTAACCGTTTTATCACGTTTTTATCTCAACCACTTCCTATTCACATTTTTTAATCTAATCTAAACCATCTTTCTTCCTTCCCCGTCTCACTCTCAACCTCTTTTTCCTCTCTCTTCTTGGATTGGAATTCATGGGTTTATATTCTGCCTGACCATCTCAACCACTTCATATTCACGTTTTTAAATCTAATCTCAACCGTCTTTCTTCCTTCCCCGTCTCACTCTCAACCTCCTCTTCCTCTCTCTTCTTGGATTGGAATTCCTGGGTTTATATTTTGCCTGACCATCTCAACCTCCTCTTCCTCTCTCTTCTTCAATTCGCAATCGCCTCGCCATCTATCTCTCTCAATCTCGGTTGATCTCTCACTTGCTTCTGCCTCGCCATCTATCTTTCTCAATCTCCATGTAAGTTCTTCTTTCCCCTACTGTCATCACAGTTGTATGTCTAATCATTTATGCATCCATTGAGAGCTGAGCAGAACCTAGCTTTGTTCCCTTCTTTAACATTTAGAGAGAAAGTTGTTTTGTTGAGTTGCTCTCTGGACGGAGCCGAGCGAGAGATTTTTTGTGAGCCTTCAAAAGGAGAGAGAAAGGGCGGATGATGAAGATGATTTAGTGAGTTGTTGAGGGTTTTGGGTTAATGAGAATGAATGAGAGGGACATTTTAGATAAGGAGGGAGAATGAGTGGTGATATATTGATGAGGAGATGGGAGTAGGTTAAACATGTGGGGGTTGATTTTTTTGGCTATCTCCGATATTGAGACAAAGACTAAGTTGAGTTGACTATGTTTGACAAAGCACTTAATTTACTCCCCAAACTTCTATAACTATTACTAAAACAGAAGCCGTTGCTGCCACGTGGCGGCTTTCTGTAAAAAACTAATTTTTTAAAATGAATTTTGTGATGCCACGTGTCACCATTAAAATAGTAAATGTTTTTTATTTTTTTTCAAAATTGATTAATTTAAGATAAAAATCTTTAATCTAATTAGATAAGATAAAAATCTTAAAACTAATTTGATTTTATCCTATTTAATTTAGACAATTTTAATTTGACCGAAACTCTTCAATTTTCATCTCTTTTCATTTTCATACTATTTAATTAATACAAATTATTCACAAGATAATTTTATGTTATTTGTTCTTCTACTAATATATATATATATATATATATATATATATATATATATATATATATATATATATATATATATATATATAAATAGAAGTCGCTGCTGCCACATGACGACTTTGTGTTGAATGCATAAAATTTAAAACGAATTATGTGCTCCAACGTGTCAACTTCTTGTGAAGTTGCAAATTTTTTTTTCTTTTTCTTTGTTGTCAAAAATTAAAACCGGATAGACTTTAAAGCTGGTGCCTCCTTTATAAATGGTAAAAAAAAAATTTTTTTGCCAAAATCGGTTAATACGAGATAGATTTTTATCACATTTGATTTAGACGCATTTCACTTGATTAAGACTCCAAATTTTAATGGTAAAAGTGTTTTTTGCGAATAGATTTTATCAATTCTCATAGATTTAATCTTTCAATTACATAAATACATATTCATATGATCAATTTTGAATATGTACCTTATTTTTCGTTGTTTTCATATTATTTTAATTAAAAAATTTAACTATTTAATACAAGTTTAGAAAATCATCTTATTATAAATAATTTTTACACAAAAAAAAAACACTATGTAACCGGATATATTTTAAAACTGCTACCTCCTTTATACATGGTAAAAGTTTTTAAAACTATATATGTACTATATACGTATTTATAGTATTATTTTAAACCGGATAGATTTTATTACATTTGATTTAGATTAGTTTCATTTGATTAGGACTCCTCAATTCCCATGGTAGAAGTTTTTTATGTTTTATTATTTTATCAAAACTCGGTCAATTTAAAATAGATGTTATCCAATTTAATTAAACGTGTTTCACCAACACTACAAACAACCACTGCGAAATACTTCTCCTCCATCAAACACCTCCTTGACGAGTCTGTATTCGTGGTAGTTCCCCTTCCCTCCCTCCGTCTCAAACTCACACTAAGAATAATTGTTCGATTTTGTAATTCGCATGAATTTTCGGTTTGATGATTTGGTGTGATCTCACGCTTTATTTATTTATTTATTAATTATGAGGATATCTTGTTGTTGTTTGTTCATTCAAATAGCTTACAGATTATATCTACAAAAATAAGTTTCAGAAACAACACTAAATCAACCGTGCATCGCACGGGTGATAACCTAGTTTGTGAATATATTGGATAAAAATCCTTAGTTCTTGGGGGTGTTTGGATGGTAGTATGGTACCCTTCAATTTTTCTCTCTCGTTTTTTTTTTTATGAAAACCTTCATTATACGGGTTTATTGGATGGTACCCTTTAGTTGCAATTTTCAGTTATTACGTCCTCCAGAAACTTTGAGAAATTAGCTTATTAAGTTGGCTTTTTAATTGTGTGGAATGTGTAGAGATTATGGGTCATCAGAGGTTCAGCTTGGACAGACTCATGTGTTGGGTTGTGATGGACGACTGGTTTAGCTTCTTTTTTTCTTCTCTTTTTAAACTTTGTACTCCTCTTTGTTCTTCTTCTTTCTTCTTCTTTGGTCTTTATTTGCAATTTATTATTTTAGACTCTTTTTGAAACATGATTAAAACATATATTAATTTATTTAAATATTGACATCCTCCAATACTGACATCCTTCCTTACTCACACAGTGCCATGGGCACGAACACAAATACTAGTATATATAATGATACAATCATCCTAACACACCAATTTTCCGCCTAAAACCATTAGCTAAAAGAAAGCTCTAATCTAAATCTATGCACTTGAAAATGAAATATTTCTCATGTTTCTATGCCTCCAATTTTGACCGATGAATTGGTAATCACGAGACAAAAATTGTCATTTGGTTTTCCTTCACATGTATATTTAAGAATCTTAAACAATATAAATTGTGACAACCCATCTTACATAAACTCACATTGAGCTCCTACAAAACTCACATGTATATTTAAGAATCTTAAACAATACTCCATCCGTCCCTAAATAATCATCCTAGTTGATTCGACGTACAGTTTAAGAAAAAACAATTGACTTGATTATTTATATTGGTTTAATGTGTAGTTTCCTTTAAGGTCGTGTGTATGTAACTCATAATTAAAGTAGAGTGAAAAGGTAAGGGTAAAGTGGTAAAAGTGATGTTCTAAAAAGGTAAGTTTCCAACTGGACAATTATTTTGGGACGTACGAAAAAGGAAAGGGGGATGATAATTTAGGGACGGAGGGAGTATAAAATATGACAACCCATCTTACATAAACGCACATTGAGCTCCTACAAAACTCACATAAAACAGTCTGTCCTCCAAAACTCACATATTTTACAAGAAATTTAGTTAAACACTGATAAATCAACAAGAATTGTAATAAATTAATATCACCCTCATTTGATTCAGTTATAATTTCAATCAGTTTGCAAAGGTAGTATCTTATGAGCTACTTCCTCTATTCCGGGCAAAGAGTCCACTATTCAATTTTGAGATGTTTCACTTAAAGAGTCCACTTTAAAAAATTGAAGCATAAAAGTGTTACTCCCTCGTCCCAAAATTATCGTTTGAGTTGACTTGGCGCACAATTTAAAAAAACACATTTAACTGAATTATTAATATTGGAATAGTGTGTGGTTTCCTTTAAAGCCCATGAAATGTGGCCCAAAATTAAAGTAAGGATAAAGTGGTAAAAGTAATGTAATAAAAAAGAAACTTTCAAAGAAGATAATTATTTTAGGACGAACGAAAAATGAAAGCAATACAATAATTTTGGAACGGAGGGGGTATTTTATTAATAAAAAACTACTAAAATGTTCATTTTCTTAAAATGTTAACGGAGACTTTTGAAGGGAGTATTTCTTTCCTTTTCCATAACTAATAAAGTTTTATCATTTCCATCAAGGAATATGCTAGCAAAGCATGTCATGATTGGTCAACAAATGAAACCAAAAATAAGTTAGTAATATCGTACAAACTCTCAAGTTAGAATATATGCGCTATAACAGTTAACGACTCAACATACATATATGAAACTTTTACGTGAATTTCAATTTCTCTCATTATGTTAAAACAAAATAATTTAAACGATAATAAAAATATGTTGAATAATGAATTAATGTTTATAATTTTCATAATATTTGAAACAACAATTGAAAAATTCAACTAAAATTTTCAATTATTTTCTCTAAATTATTATATAAAAATATACATGTTTTATTCTGTAAAATAAAAAAACTTCATTGCCGCCGTCCCATGGTCCGCATTCCTCATTAACACCAACACTGCCTTTTACCTAGGTTTGGGATTTACAGACGGCGACGAAAAGGTCATGTACGTACGAAGAGGGAAAAGGAAGGTAAATATCAAATAATCTCAACTTGCTAACAAAAGACTCAATAACCGGTTTGAAGCCTTAAACAACCCCTTAGTTAGAATATCAACTTGTTGAAATAAACGTTATGCAGACCACATCATTCTCGAAATATCTGTAAGTTATTATCCAACAATTCTAGATTAGGGTCATTGGGTCAATGACATTAATAAATAATAATTTTTAATCTTTTAGTGGGTTCCAATTAAAGCCTAACTTTATTCTTTCCTTCTCTCTTTGATTTGTGATTTCTTAATTGAAATGTCATGTAACTCATGTATATAAAAAATGTTATGATCGCTATTTTTTTATTTAAGTTTTAGTTTCTTTTTTTTAATTTAATTGTTGGTTCTCAACAATATATGATTGAATGTTCTATAAAAAAAATGTTAAGGTATCGTCATATTTAATAATTAAATTATTTTTTATTAATTTTATCGATTGCTTGAGTATAATATAATTTTAAAAAATTTGTTTCGTGTATTAAGCACGTCGGTATAAAACTAGTTGCTTTTTAGTTCCATAGTCTCCACAACAGTAAGATGATTTACATTTATCCGGTTCCTAACTCGATCCATGCCCTCACCCAGCTGAGATCAGAGTTTCTAAGCTTTCCGGCATAACCCACGTCATCCCAAATAAAGCAAATATGATCAGCCCCATAGCTCTCTAGTTGCATCAAAGAGATGCGGAAGGTCATTATTTGACTCACATTCACCATTCTTTTATACTGTTTACAGATATTCACAGGTTACTTGTAATTTTACCTCCTTCAGGAGTTTATAATGGGTTCCAGACTACTGTTCACACACAAAAAGCGCTTCCATTTCACAAGAAAACAAACATCAAACAAATAACCACCCAAATTCAAACAAATATCGACTAGAGATTGGGCTTCTACTTGGCACAATGGTCTGACTTCATCCTAGTCAAAGTGAAGAAAGAACTATGACGTTTCCATTTCTCAAGAAAACAGGCAGTAGAACTCAAATCCGGTAATGATGATTATTTTCTTTTTTCTTCTTTTCTCAATGTTGTTTGTGGTGGCTATCATGGATCTAAAAAGGGTAAGATAGTTTCTTGTTAAATTGTTAAACAACATAACATGAGCTCCATAGATAGTAAGACAATGCTTCAAGCCAAACATATAGGACAATTTTAATTTCTGGCTTCAGTTAAAAGAAAGTATATAGAATGTTACAGCTGATTCATCAATAAACCCTTCGAAAAATCATCAATAAACCCCCCAGAAAATAGAATCCAAAGAACCATAAACCCATAAAAAGGCTTCATCCACCCCCCACCTATTCTATTCAACTTTCATCAAACAAATAACCACCCAAATTCAAACACTTCCATTAATCCATCACAAACCGCAGATCAGAACAAATCCACAAACACGCAGTGCAGGAGAGGTAGCTGCGGGTGAGACGGCTATGTGACCAGAGGAGGACAGAGATCCAATGAAAAGAAATATGGATTCACCAAGAGAGATCGGAGAGAGCACCGTCACTCTCTCTTTGACGGATTGAATGAACTGGGAGTAAAAGAGAGAACAAAGAGACGCAAATGGGTTTCAGCGTGAATGATCTTAAATAGGCATGCCCATTTGTGCCCAATTTAAAAATGAAGTGTGCCCATACCCTTGATTTTGTGGGTAGTCTGGGGGAACATATATGGGCATAGCCAGAACATGACACCTCTAAATCTAATAAATTTATATCTATGCAGGTTCACTGTTTCTGGATACCCGTATAACAAAAGTCTCACCTCAAAACCATATGATATAATCACACCTTACACAGAAAAGAAAAAGGCTTATAGCTCGAAAGACTTTTAAGTAAATGTGCCTCATAAACTTATGCTGCTACCTCATGATATTTTTCTGGATAAATTCTTCAGTCCACATCCAATGCACTTTAGCATGACTGTGCCTGTTGTTGGCTCTGGCTTGATGACAAATTTAACACCCAGGAAATCTCTAATATTCCTCAGTGTTTGTATTCCATAAGGTGAGAGCTTGCCTACACGAACCTTTGAAACATCTTGTGGGCACAATGCACAAAGGAGAAACAACAAACCCTGCACGCAGAAATAATTGCAATAATTAATATTACACCATTGACTAAAAGTCTTGATTTAAAACATAGACAGCCTTGTTATCAAGAAGAGAATACTACGGGGCAAGAAATGGCGAAATAAGGTAAGTATTTTAAGCCTTATTACGACAGTGAATCAGCACTTAATTTGCCTTCATGGCTTCATTTGTAGTGCCCAAGAACAAGGTTTAAAGTTTCATCAAGAAATTCATAAATACCTCAAAACTTGTTCCTCATTAGAACAAGACCAAAAAAAATTAGTCACTTCTGCAATTCACTGCTCAACTGATCATCTTCATTTGAAAACCACTTATCAGACATGTCAAGAGTTCCTAGCTTTTCAACATCAAAATAATAGGGCCTCAGATGACAACTACTCAATATATGGCCCTCCTTACCCCATATTGTTCTCCTATGGTTCAAGAATAAAACATACATGCTGGTTAAGTATGGGCAAAGCTAGGGACACTCTCATTTTACACACAAAATTGGGTACTCAATGACTTGGTAAACTATCATTGGTTGCACATTTTATGGGTCCTACCACTCTGACCAATGAGAGTGTGCCAAGTCATTGAGTACCCAATTTTTGGTGTAAAATGAGAGTGGCCCAAGCATTACCCGTTAAGTATTTCCTTTTTCCTGTCCAGGTAAAGTGCTGAAGAGAGAAAAAATAATAGTTTGACTAACTTAGATCTGCAGCTATTAGGCAACCACCCAATTTACTGGTAAGTAAGATGCAATACGAAGGTGATCACCCGTACATCGAAACATATGGGATCAATATGTCATACAACTAGTTCCATTGCTGTTGGTATTGGACCATTTAGGATAAAGCATGGTACACACTCTCTACATCCCATAATCTCATGCCCTTTGAACAGGCCTGGACCTGAGGCATGTCTAGAAGGGCAGCAAGCCATATGCCCCCAATTTTGGGGGCCCCAAATTTATAGAAACTACCTTAGACATGTTATATATAATATAATGTTAAAACTTTCCCAAATGATTCCATATCTCGGTGGTTTAGGCGCTTACCAGAGAAATTGGAGAAACCAGGTTCGATCCTAGAGGTCAGGTTAATTTTTTAAAATTTTGGTCTGTGAAAATACTCCTCAAAGACATGTAATATATAATTTATTATAATAATCATTATAGACTTGGTGTCTCAATGGATAATGTACTTGGTAGTTGACTTTGAGATTCTATGTTCAATTCAATCTTTTTTGTGAAAATTTATTTGTGCTAAATTTTTCTCTATAAAGGGCCCTTCATCCTTTTTTTACATGGCCCATGGACCCCCAAAAGCGGCCCTGCCTTTGAGAACTCTTAAGATTTAGGAGTTTTAAACACACTTTCATTCACTACTTAAATTCCTTCATGTCTCAAATTGGAGTCTAATATTTTATTTTATTTGATAGGTAAGTGTGAGCCCTTATTGATATGGGGATTGGAACCAAGGACGTGCAACCACTTCTTTCCCAAATATAGGACGTGCAACCTAAATCATGGAGCTAAACACTGGAACTCTCAATCTTAGACACTCTCCAAAGGAAAGGGTTACTCTTAAGATGGCACATCAGAAAAGTTCTCAAGTGGGATGGGATGACAACAAACTCGGTGCTGCAATGCTTCATGGAAGGCCGCTTCATGAGCTGAACAATGCTCAAGAGAACTGCGACGAGCCCTGCCCTGATAGGATTTTTAAACATGAACATGTGCAGTTCAATGATTAAGGGACTGCATCTTGAAAAATGGATTGTAATGTTATTTATCTTGCAACAGATAAGGAAAGTTCTGCAAACAAAAGGCTTCTGCAGAGTATACTATACTTACCACTAAAAAGAACAATAAATATTTATAGAGAATTTGAGCACACCATTATGAACTTTTAGCTCAAGAATGATGAAGATAAAATTCAAATGAGTCAGATATCAGAGACAAACCTGGTGTGTCGAATCTACAACACCCCCTTGTTCAATCTCTCCAAGTAGAACAGAAGCCATATGCTCACCAACATCCTCCGGAGGCATGAGCTCTTTCTTCTCTTCATCAATTTCGTCCTCGCCTCTTGCATAAGAAACTGATGTATCAGCAGAAATGAAGCAACCAGATGTAGTCTCAGCAACCAATGAAACTCCATAACCGGGCGACCTGCAGTACAATTAATAAGAGACTCAACTCTTGAATAAAGCCATCGGCTACAAATAGTTATGTATACTTCCATAGCTACAATACAATATATGACATGCACTAAAATATGACATACTTTCCAGCTTGTGCACCCGCTTTATGATCAGTAAAAATGTGAACATCCGGAAGCAAGCGATTAAAGAGTCCTCGAGCTGCATGTATCATGGTATTTTCAAACTGAACAGATACTCTAGTTGAAAAGGTGACACCCCTAATTCTCTTCACCATTCCTTCATCAATCCATGTGACTGCCTGCAAACACAACCTCGTGAGGAAAGTGAGAAGACAAATGATAAAATTATAGATTATCATTGCTTTTTTTTGATAGGTATAGATTATCATTGCTAAGATGAGAAACTTACTGTCAGACTGCTGTGGACAACAGGAACTGTTAGAAGAACTTCACCACCACCTTTGGGAGCAACTCCACGGCTCTCAATCTTTAGATCCAATTCGTTAGAAGGAACTCCAAAACGACTCACAGAGGTAAGGTAGTTGATCTAAAAGTATCAACAGATGGGTCCCTAGGATCATTTGTAATCCCTGATAAGCAACATAATGACAGGTCTCAATCCATCTCCACCAATGAATTCCAATTCATGAGATAGAAAACACAAAGTCATTAGCTCAATACTTCACAGATTATTTAGCCTAGTAGATAGGGAGTAAGGGTATATACTTCCCATATATACTTCTCGAACCAATGAAATTGACTTGTGTTGATCGTTAGGGTGTAATTATGAAATATATGAACTAAAATATAACTGTAGCAGTACAATCCACTGAGGGGTGAGATGACTCATTTGAGATAAAACATTTCTCTTCAGATTGCAATTCATAGCAATTATAGGCAGCCACACCCCTCCTTAGACTTCATAATTTGAAAGTCAACATAAACAGACCTCTAATGGCCGCTAGAAGTAAATGAAGCCCGCTTTGTCTTTCACACATGGATGTTAGTTTTTATAGATAATTCCCAACTTTAATATTCCCTATAAGAAGGAAACAGTTGATTACTGACTTCTGTTCACATTCTCAACGAACAATATCACAATCCAACAAAAGTAGATGCCCTTCGGCAAGCAATGCAACAATGATCAAATGAGCCATCAGTCACATTCTCTAATTTTACAAATATCGTTATCAAATGAAAATGTATAAAACTATCGAGTCATGATGACAACCATCAGTAGCAAGAAAAGTTCCCATTATAAAGCAACCTTTTTCAACCCTAAGAAAGAACAAAAAAAAACAAGCCTTCCTTCAACATGACTAATTTCTTAAGGATTTTGTTAATTTAGTTATTCCCAGTCATGTATTAAGGGTGAACTACATCAAGAGCGAATAGACCCTTTAATTACAAAGCTTGAGTTTGACAAGCGTACATCGTTTTGGAACGTCTCGTATGGGGTTGTGTGTGTGCGCTCAAATGAATAGACCTTTTTCCATCACAATACACAAACAGTTGGGTCATCAGTTATTTTCATTGTAATTTTGTCCATTTGAATACACAAACAGTTACGTCATCTGTTAATTTAATCGTATATGTCCTCTCAAGTCCATAACCTCAAACAAGCTCTAACTTGGACCAAGTTCAATCAACCACAGCCTCTTCACAGTATCCACAGAATCTCTATGTATCCATGTGGGGAAACAGAAATTCTAAACACATATAACATGTTCGACACCAAGTTCGTAGTACTCTCACTTCTCTCCCAAACTGAAACAAGAAACTTAAACCCACAACACTTTCACAGTTTCAGTTTTGTTCTATTGGGATATACTCCCTCCGTTCCACCCAAAGAGTCCATTTTTGAAAATTATAATAATTAAAGGTTGTATAAGTTTGTCATGATTACAAAATGCTTTAGCACAATCAATATATTAATATTAAATATGGAGGGTAAATTTCAAATGTTACAGAGATTGTGTAATGTTTGAAAGTGGACTTTAAAGTGAAACATCACAAAATATAGTACTGACTCTTAGCCATGAACCGAAGGAGTATAATTTAGAATCAACAGTTTGGAGGATAGCTTGCCTATAGCAACTATCTTACACAATTGCTTAACCAGTAGTAATCAACGTTCTAAAACATAATAGAAACGGTATCAAGTTAAAAGGAAACCAATAGCAGAAATACAGAGAAACAAAGAAAGGAAACACGCACGGTCAAAACAAAACTAGCGGAAAATTAGGAAAAGCAAATAGGGGCAACCTTTGAGTCTGATGGAAAGGGGCTTCTTTCCGAACAAACCAAGCAGAATTAAAGGTTCCAAGAAATAGCCAATAGACCGACTAACACCACAGTCATGCTCCAGGTGCTTCCCTCCCATCACTATCCCTGGCTTGTATTTCAACTTCGTGCCTGCCCAGTAAAGATATTCCAATTTTAAAATTCAAAAACAAATAAATAAAGTAAAACTAAAACCCTTAACCGAAGAAGTACCGGTGTCATTGATTTCGACGGCACAATCATCACAGATTTTTTCGAGGAGGCGGAGGAAGGAGACCTCGTGAGGGCGGAGGCCAGGCCAGGTGGCGTCGGCGTGAATGTCCTCGATCAGAATCGGTGTCGAAGATAGCGTCGCCAGTAGGAGACGTTGTCTCAGGTTCTGTCCTCCTTTTAGCTTCATGTACGATGATGTCTTCCCCATTTTTCTCTCCTTCTTCGTCTTCTCGCTCCCCCTCCTTCCCTTCTAAGTTCTAACTAGTTAACTATCGAGCGGCGCTAAGTTGCGTTGCGGTTTATATTCTGAAACCAGAGGGTACAAAAATACAATTAATTAAAATTTTGGTTTGGTAGGTACTCCATATTATGCAAGTATATTAATAATGTTTAATTCTCAATTTAATGAATGTGATCGATGTAGGAAGCGAGTATTTGGTTGGATCAATGTACACTACGAAAAATAATAATAATAACATCCCAAAAATTAAAGAAATAATACATATTATTGACTTTAAAATTTTGTAACTCATTCAAAAAGAATATAAACGTTCAAAAGCGTTCTCTCTTCCACACGCACACCAACTCAACACATGTTAATTGAAATAAACTTAAAAATAAAAATCTCAACAAACAAAAACCATAAAATAAATTGAATGAGAATAAGTGAACAAACAAAAGATTATTCAAAATCGAAATCACAAAAATTTCAGACCAATAACGAAAACTTAGCACAATTTTTTAAAAAAAGAAAGAAATTAAAATACTAATATTTAAGATTACAAAATTCACGAACAATTTTTTTTCTTAAAATAAATCTAATCGGACAAAAATTAAATTGAGATTCAATTGATTACAATAACAATCAATTAAGAAAATACAAACTAGACGGAACAAAAATTAAATTTAAAAGAAGTTGATTACCATACAAAGCAATTAAAAACTACAAATAGTAGTAAAATAGTAAAACAATAAATCTTACTCAGGGATTTATTGAGAAGAAGTTGGATAATTATGACCGTAATAAAGCATCGAGAAGAAACTGGATAATTATTTATGTCCAGTAAAACAATAACTTCATTCACATCATTCGATAATTACGACAGTAATCTATAATACAATACAGCTCATAATCGCACGCTCGCAATAGATAAAAGATAAAGACCGGCTGAAACTTACTGTTTTACAAAGATTATACTGTTACGATTAAAACTTATCTTTCTCACGTGCGACAACGGTTGAAACTTCCTTCTACCTTTGCGGTATTTGTTCCGTCTTCCATCTTTTAGCTCTTTCTTCGCCTTTTTGAAACTTCCTTCTACCTTTGCGGCGTTTGTTCCGTCTTCCAATGGAAGCTACAAAACCAACTTCTTCTCCAGCCTCGCCTGCCCTCTACAAAACCCACTTCTTCTCCAGCCTTCGCCCTCGCCGGATTCCTTCTCATCTTTGTCGTCCCGTTCTCCCGCCATCGGTTTGCTCCCCTATTCCCGAAAACCTCTCATCTGGGTATGCTCGATTCCTCACCCCTCCTACCGCCGGTTCGCTCTGTAAGTTTCTCTTTCTTTTATTTGATTCGCATGATGCGATATTATAACATTGCGTGAATTTCAGACGCTATATCAAAATCTCACCTGAAATTGGCTTAGCGTAACATACGATTATGTAAACATGAAACATGTACGTTCAATTGTGCATAATATCATTATATTTAGTGTTTTTGGAATGGAAATGCTTCGACAAAATGTGTAACTTACGAATATGTTAATGTGTATGTGTGAGCCTACATTTATTTTCGGGCTTTTCTTTGGTAGATGTAATAACAAAATTAAATGTCTTCTTTTTCTCATTACTTGGTGTTTCCAAGTTCTGACATGAGAACCACTTTACATCATACTACTATATCTGTATATTTTGTGTGGGGCTTGATGTACAGAATGAATTTCTATAGTTTACTTTACTATGTATGGAAAATTGCAAAATCGACCAAGCTGAAAGCTGGTCTTGAAAAAGAGAGCTAACGTGCAAACAAATGGCCACCAAGAGAAAGACCAATAGGAGGATGAAAATTTTCATTTGAGTTCGGGACCAATAGGAGTACAAAAAAAATTTTGTGTGGGGCTTGATGTACATAATGAATTTCTATAGTTTACTTTATTGTGTATGGAAATAATAAAAATTACAAGTAGAGGTAGCAAGAAGAAAGTAGATACAGTGCACCCAAACATATTTTAGCATTATCTTTGAGAAATGGTGTTTGGAGATCAATTTTTTCTCTTCCAATTCTTGCTTCATTTGTTTGCTTATGGTGTTGGTGGTAGGGGATGGGGTGAGTTTGCTGAATAATATTGGACTGGTGGGGTTGTATGTTGCTACTTGTTTGGCCTAAATTTATTCAAGGGTAAGGGTTGCCTACTTTACAAGAGTATGATTGAGGTTTTAAAAAAAAATTATTTAAAACCTAACCCAAACAGATTCATATACCTCTAAAGCATAAATTGTGGTTTTAAAATACTAGATTATGTATAACAACAACAACATAATCAGATATACTAGGTACGGTGAATAGTATATCACTACTTATTTTATTTTGATTTATTAATCATATATCTCTAAATAGTTTTAGTCAATTACACATGAATATCGAGATCGCAATATTTGAGGTGTGTGCATAGGTTAAACGATTTATGCTTTGAAAGTTAAGACTAGAGACTAGCTTAAGTTAATGACACTATTTGTTCCACGTACAGATGGAGATGATAAATTAAACAAGTATTAGTTTATATCATAAAGATAGTTGAATTACCTGCTCCTCTCAAAGGTAGCATCAATATGTAAGCAATAAGCATAACTCAGAGAGAATTTGATACAAAAGGATAACTTTAACTTACAGAAATGAGATATGGCATGTATTTAACTACAGCTTGCCCCTGAAGTGGTGACACCACAACACTATGTACACCATTCAGCTTTTGAATCACTGGTTCTATTGATGCCCAAAACTATGGCTGAAACTACTTTTATTGATGTTAGCGTTACCCAGTCTATCGTCGACGCAACAATAGCTTAGTATTGATGGTGAAGGGGAAACAACTGGATAATAGAGATGTCGTACTATATAATCATTATCTAACGGAGATGTTTAACTGTCATATTAATGTGGAGGTTTGTGTTAAAATTAGATATGTCAAGTACATTAATAAGTACATCTACAAAGGACATGATAGAACTACAATGGTTTTAGGGAGAGGTGATGAGATCAAACAATATCTTGATACAAGGTATATTGGACCGCCAGAAGCTGCATGGCGGTTATTTGGCAACACTTTACATGAAGAATGTCCTAATGTTGTTCGATTTGATCTCCATCTTCCTAGAGAACATAATGTTTTGTATGATTCAAGACAGTCTCGAGATCAGATTGGTCAACAAGCTGAGGAGAAAGTAATGAAATTAATGGTTTTTTTTAATTGTTGTGCATCTGAAAGAATGACCCGAGATTTAACATATCAACAAATGCCACATAATTACACTTGGAATAAATTTTTTTGTAAACCAAGGCATCCCAACTATCCGAGCAATGCTATTGGTAGAATATACTTTGCTAGCCCCTCGAGTGGAGAGAGATTTTACCTCCGACTATTACTAATTACCGTGAAAGGCCCGACATCGTGGGAAAATTTACGCACATACAATGGTATTCAATATGATACGTTTAAAGATGCATGTGTTGCACGGGATCTTTTAGAAGATGACGAAGAATTAGCGCAATGTTTAGAAGAAGCTTCGGTTACGAAGACTAGATACCAATTGAGAAGATTATTTGCCTTTATTATAACACAGTGTTCTCCGATACAGCCTGACAAGTTGTGGAATAAGTTTGTAATAAATATATGTGATGATCTTCCACACCAATTGCGTACGAATTTCTGAATTACAAATCCGACTGATGATCAAGTAACAGATTATAGGTTTGCATCTCTTAAACGAAATACTGTAAGAATCTGGAAAAAGTTTACAAGATTTTTCACCGATGCCCCTCCCAAATGAAAATTGGACACAAATAGCAGGAAACAATAGACTATTGTGGGAGTATAGACAACTCCGATACGATGCTCGCACAACTGGTGCAGAAGAAAATATTAATTGTCTGAATGACGGTCAACGACTTTGTTTCGAAGCTGTAATCTCTTCAGTGGTTTTGAGTCATGGAAGGACCTTTTTTTTGAATGGGGGTACTGGTACGGGTAAAACATTTTTATACAACACCATTGCAGGATACTGTCGAACCCTTGGTCATATCGTCATTTGTGTTGCATCATCTGGAATTGCATCATTGTTGTTGGTAGGCGGTAGAACTGTGCATTCTACGTTTTGTCTACCATTGAATGTGTTGGAAGACACTATATGTTCCTTCACTAAACAGTCAATTCATGTGGAATTGTTTAGGGAAGCGAAATTGATTATATGAGATGAGGTCCCTATGCAACATCGCCATTGCGTTGAGGCCGTGGATCACACCCTTCAAGATGTTCGTGATAACATCAACCCTTTCGGAGGAATTACGGTTGTACTTGGTGGGGATTTTCGTCAAACTTTACCCGTTGTACCAAAAGGATATCGTGAACACATTGTGAGATCAACTCTTCAAAGATCAACACTTTGGAATTTGATACACATTTTGACTCTATCACAAAACATGCGATTGAATCCAAATGATTCGGAAAATGTTGAATTCGCTACATATTTGAACGAGGTAATATCAATTTTACACATCTAAGTTTAAATTTTAAATTAATAAACATTTTATGATTAACATTAATTTAATTTCAATCAACAGGTAGGAACCAATCCATATGAAACCATTGAACTACCTTCTACACTTTGAAAGTGTAAAAACCTCGGTGAATTAATAAGAGAAGTGTATCCACAACTGCATAGGATTGAGACTTCTTCTGTGAAATTCTTAACATAACGTACTATTTTATATGCACGCAATGATGATGTTAATAATATAAATGTTGAAGCATTGAAGATATTCCCCGAAAATGTCATTAGTTATTTATCGACAGACAAAAACGTGGAAGATGATACGAGTGATCCGATCATGGTAAATCGATTCCCAATCGAATATTTGAACTCTTTGAATCCTCCCGGTCTCCCCCTTCAGATTTGCAATTGAAAATCGGTTGTCCAGTTATTTTGCTCAGGAATCTTGTCCCAAAGGATGGTCTCTGCAATGGAACAAGACTGAGGGTAGTAAGATGTGCACAACAGATTATTGAAGCTAAATATTAACTGGAGATAAAGCTGAAAATTTGGTATTTATACCAATAATTTCTCTTAGCCCTTCTGCTTCTGAGCTTACCATTCCTATTACAAGACGACAGTTTCCAATTAGGTTGACGTTTGCAATGACTATAAATAAATCACAAGGCCAATCGGTTAAATTTATCGGCATTGATCTTCGTACCCCAATGTTTACTCATGATCAATTATACGTTGCACTTTCTCGATGTACTACATTCGGTAGGATAACTATTCTCTTATCATCACAAGAAAAAATTTCGACAACAAATATAGTTTATCCTGAAGTTCTTCTATAGTGCTTCTATCACATGTATAAATCCCTATAATTTCCAACTCTAAAATTAAAATGTTGTCATTTCATACACTATTACATCAAAATCATTTTTTTACGATTATATAGTTTTTATTTAACACACACATGGTTTCAAATAGGGCAATGTAACTCCATTTGACACTTCACCTGCATTTCCAACCCCCCTCCACCTAATTGTTATGATTCTGATTCTGTAGAGTAATTTGTAAGCACCCAACTCATGTTTAGATAAGTGTTAATAATTACACAATATACAAATTTTACAATTACATAATTTTTATCTTACACATTGCTCCAAAATAGGTCCCAGCAACCCTACCTGCAACTCCACCTACAACTCTGACACCCCCTCCTCCTCCATCTTAAATACTATTGTATGATGATATGTGGGATGATTTGAATTTTGTAAATGAGGCGATATGTTTTTTTTAATATTTTAATTAATTAATTACTTTTATGCATAAGATATAGTTAAATTAATATGTCTAAATCTTCTTTGTCTCACGTGTAGATGAAAATACTGGACAGAGTTATTGCATCTCCCGTTTCAAAACCAGAAATTGTTATGAAACAAGAGCCTCCAGAAGAAGATTAAGTAGTGATATAATTATGGATACCCAAGCTTTACCTCAAATTCAAATTTCTTAGTTTTTATTTGTTGTTAGTATTTCTTTTTCGAGGTTAGGTTCCTCCGTCCTCCCTCCTATAAGGATAAGGTTGGTTGTCCCCCTCAAATTTGTAATATTATTTCTATTAATAAAATATAGTAGGGTACCGCCCCTGTTTCCCTTTAAAAAAATACCAAAGTAACTTTAGATTTTTATTCCACTGTGGATGATTATATTGTTTTAATTTGTTACCAAGATATGTTAATTTTAATTGTTTATTATATTGATTTATTTGAATACTAACACCATCTCATACTGACATCGTCTCATGCTGGCGCCGTGCCATAGACACGAGCACATAATCTAGTATCTATATTACAATAACTATAATTCAATCGCGATCACATATGCGAAGGTAGATTTAATCGTAACTATATAATCTTTGTAAAAAATTAAATCTTAGCCTTTGAATAGTTTTTTATGAATTGCACACATATAATCCAAGGTGTACTGTAATATAGAAGATAATTTCGAAAATACATTTTTTTTTCACTTTACTAACTTATACTTTCTGAAAGTCCAAATAAACCCTTACTATTTACATGTGGCAGTCATGTTATTGTACTCTTTCAAATTGAGATTAAGCCTAAAAATAAAATACAAACTTCATCTTTAACCTTTGAAAAATTATGCATTATCCCAACTCACTCACCACATTCTCCCAAGTCCCAACGCACTTACCACCAACCCCACCACCATTGAACATCACCACCAACCCTTTCTCACTACCAATAAAAGATTAGCCAAGGGATTAAAGGCCACAAAACAAATCCTTAACACAACAACCAATAATATTTTTGGTTCCCAAATTGACAAACCAATGACACGCATTGTACAATCACAAAACATTAGTTCAAAAATATAAAGAATGAGTAATTGTGTTTGGGTTTGGGTAGGATTGGTGGTTTGGGAATTGCATTATACATTTCACTAATTTAGGGTTTGAAATAGAATGACCAATCGAGAACCGACGACAAGCAACCTCATAGCACTTTGAGAGGATTATGGTGAAACAGAAGCAACGCTTTGGGTTCTTCACAACACCATAAGGAATCCTCCATTACCGCAACACCTCTGTAAGAACAATAGTAGTTAGGATTCACAAAACTGTCAATGCAGTTCCCAATGTAGCTTGTGGAGAAGCTACACTGGAAGGTGCATTGGTTAGAAAATTAATAAACAATGAAAGACTTTAATTAAAAAGCAGGAAATAAGCACAAACGATTACCAAACAATCTACAAGCCTATACTTGTAAATCTAGCCTCATGACCAAAAAGATTTCACTAATAAAGATGAATTATTTTACAAAAATTATGTGAAATCACAAAACCAAACACTCTCACAAGACAACAAGTCTTGGAGAGCAAAACCCACAGAAAAACAGGTAAAGAAAACGTGGGAAGAAAAAATCAGCTTCCTAGAATCACTAGGAAGACAAACTGTTCCAGCAGCCTCAATGTAGTTTCGAGATGTTACAACATTCAGAACTACATTCAAATTCAGCACAAACTGGAATTCTGAATTCTCTCTTTATGATCTGAATTTGTTGCTCTGCTATGCTCTATGCTCTCTCTGTATGCACGTCCAAGCCTCTCAGGCGTGTCCCTTATTTATACCATGAAGGAGACCTACACATAAAGGAAACAAACTCCAACACACTAAAGATTAGGAGTTAGAATTGGTAATCAAATAAACTTCATAAATTCACTAGATTTCATTACCAAATAAACCAAAGACTTTAGGACACGTTTTTAAGGAATGAATATTACCAAGATTTTGTTTCTATAATTACTCCTAAACTTTAGGACCAAGAAAACCAAAAATCTGATGAATATTTTGTTTCCAAAAAATGCATCTAAACTTTAGGATCAAGAAAGCCAAAATATTGCCAAGATTTTATTTCCAAATATCCACAAAAACTTTAGGACCTTTACCAAGAAAGGTGAGAACAAAACCAAAATAGGACATACCTATTTTGCCTTTACAATCTCCCCATTTGTTGAACATTTCTGGTTAAATCAAATGACAAGTGTTTATTCAACACCAATCAAACCATCAAACCTGCATTGGTTAGTAAATTTCATCTCCCCCTGAATTTGTGTAAGGTATACAATTATAAATCATTTATTAAGTACAAATCAGAATATACCAATGATGCAACCATATTCATACAAAAAAGCAGATTCATCATTATCACCATAAATAGGAACACTTGACATCTAACGGATCATGCTTCTAACCCCTTCAAGTTCGGTGATTTGGCTTAACTTGCTTCTAAAATAACGGATCATAATCTGATTCAGACACGATTTGGATTTATTACCATCCCTAAAACAAATAAAATAAAAATTGAGTTCAAAATGTGGCAACACTATGCTCGAGGTCTGGGTGGTGTACCCCATTTTAAGACTAATCCCACTTGTGAAACAAGTTGAAAAATACATAAAAGGCTTGCTCAAATGCACCTCCAGTTTTAGTCGTGATGTTTGTTTATCAAATGCTAGATTTTGTGCCCGTGCCTATGCCACGACGCAAGTATGAGACGACGTAGTATGTGACGGTGTCAGTATTCAAAATAACCAATTTAAAATGAAGATCTCTCGGTAATCAATTAAAACAATATGATCATCCAACAATGAAAAAAAATTAAAAGTTAGTTTTGTAATTTTTTTTTTTGGAAACAGGGGCGGTACCCTGCTAGATTTTTAAAAAAAAATGCAACATGGTCATCATTTTTTGTTAAAGCAAGCTGATTGTATTAAAAAAAATGCAACATGATTATCATAAAAATATAAGAAAAAGAATATAGAGAAAGAAAAAGATACATAGTTAAAAATAAGAATTAAGTTAGATATCTCTTATATTGTTACCGAGATTCACGAAATCTAACAATATCTTGGCCAATAGTTAACTTTTTAGAAAGACTTAATCCTGACAAGTAGTTATGTTTTGTAAAAATAAATTCTGGTCAGTAGTTAACTTTTCAGAAAGACCGGATTTAATTATAATATAGATGACACTTTGACCAAAATGTTTGGCCTCCTCGCCAAAAAAGTTTCTAACTTTTCACAATCTTAATCTTGATTTTTTTAAAATTTTGATTAGTTACGTCATCACATGTATGGTGTGATCCAAACATCGACAATATATCTAAGTTGATGAAAATTTAACCATGCTATTAAAAAAAAAATAGTCAGCCAGTCCCCCGCCCACTGGCCAATAACCCCCTGTCGTGTTGGCAATAGGGGTGGCAAAATTTTATCCAGTCCATTGGGTTATCCAATATAACCATTAAAAATGACTTATTGGGTATTATCCATTAACACCCAATTAAGTTAATGGGTGTTAATGGATAACATCCATTAAGAACCAATAACAAAATGGATATCAACCGATTATCCATTGAGTTTATCCATTAATATTACCACAACCATTTGTTTTATCAACCAATGCCACCACCACCACCCGTCTCCTCCCACCGCTGCCACTTCCCAACTCCGGCAACCGCAATCACCACCACCGCTTCAGCCACCACCACCACTACCATATGTCGCCCATCGCCACCGCCACCAATCACCACCACCTCCAGCTCACTCTGCCACCGCCACCACCGCCACCACCATCTCCCCACCGCGCCTCACCTCGACCGCCACCACCGCTTTTTGCGCCATGCCACTACTATATGTTCTTTACTTAAAAATGATAATAAATATAAATGTAACTTGCTATTAACAAGATTTGAACTTTGATCAAGTTACTTTATACCAAAACTTGCTACCAACTAACTAGGCTAGACTCCTTTTTGAAATTTATTTGAAAGTTTAATATAAATATAAACAAGTAATAATAAAAGTTGTTGATTATTATAAACTTATTTATTATTTTATTTTGGATTATTTATAATTATAATGAATATAAATATTTAAATTTTTTTTTTTGTATTTTGTAAAAATTGCACCTAAATTGCAACTTATTGTACTGCACACTCTTCATTTACTTGTCAATTTCAGTTGGCTCCATTTCATTTATTTAGCTTAATATTTATTGCTCCATTTCATTTGGCTTAAAAAATATTTAGCTAGAAATTAAAAGTTGGCAAGAAAAAAAAACAAAGTCTACACAAGTTTAATATGCAATGTTTTAAAAAAAATCATGACCACAAATTATGACATTTTTTAATATTTGATGATCCATTTCATTTCATTAACTTTTAGTAGCTCATTAGTAATAAAATGACATTTTTATGCCTCAATTTTTAAAAGTTGACTATTTAAGTGAAACATTTCGAAATGAAATAGTAGACTTTTTGCCTGGGACGAAGGGAGTATATTGGTTTGATAGTCGTGGGTGTTTGTTAGTATAGTCAGAATGATTAGCTATTCACTGCTTGCTATCTTTTTTAGTTGAGACAACTAAAGCATTTTGTGATAGAGTTTCCTAGAAAGGTCCCCAAGCTATGGTTGTTTTATTTGCCAATTGCAATTAACACAAATTATGCTTGTGTTATTCTTTGAGTTGTGTGAGTGCTCATATATATATATATATATACTAGATCTTTGTGTCCGTGCCTATGGCACGTCGCTAATATATATGATTTCGTCAATTGAAATGACAATGTCTAAATAGAAAGTGTAATTTTAAACTTGATCCATAGTTGAGTTATATGTAACTGACCCATGACCGCTCATAATATTAATTATAAGGGGTGACTTTGTAAAAACTAAAAGATGACCGATCATAATATTAACTGTAGGGGTGACTTTGTAATTGAGAGTTAAAAGTGAATAACTACACTCACACATGCGAATGTAAATGTGAATCACAACCATTAATTTTTAAAAAATAATTTAATCTCAATCTCTCAATAGCTTTAATCAATTGTACATGTGTCAGTATGAGCTCTATTGTATTATATACTAGATTCTGTGCCCGTGCCTATGACACGGCGCCAGTATTGGATGATGTCAGTATGGGACGATGTCAGTATAGGACGGTGTTAGTATTCAAATAAATCAATATAATAAATAATTTAAAATTAGCATATCTTGGTAACCAATTAAAACAATATGATTATCCACAGTAGAATAAAAATTTAAAATTACTTTGGTATTTTTTTTTAGGAAAACATGGGCGGTACCCTGCTATATATATTTTTTTGACTTTTGACTTTAATAGTCATACATATGAGGTAAGTCCAAGAACGGAACATGTAATGCAGTGACCATCAATTATAAGAAAAAGTAACATTAGTTATGATAAGAATATAAAAAAAACTAAAAAGGAAATTTTTGGTTTTTGATTAAAAAATATGATTAAAAAGCATATGACTTTAAGCAATGCATTCCAAAATATTTGCCCACTGTAATCAAATTACAGTAATTTAAAAAACTAGTTGAAATCCCACATCTCCCAAAACACCCATGTCAGTGGGTGGCCAAAACTTCAGGGAACATACCTCTTCTTTTAGGAAGAAGTAAAAAATTTATATTAACTGAATAATGATAAAAATCACTTATAAAATTAACAGAAACTTCATCAATGTGAGCAGTTTAGCCTTAATTAAAGTGAACCAAATTTCTTGCACATTAAATTTCTGAACAGTAAACAAATAAAGAGCAAAACAAAATTGTAACTGTATCAACCATTGAAAAGTAGATACTTGACTTAAGTCTGAATATAAAGCATATGACTTTAAGCAATTTAAAAAACTGGTTGGGTCTCCCTCTGTTTGGCATTTTATCAAACAGTTGCCGTTGATATCTCAAAAGTGGCTTCAAAGCTTTCTTCTACTCAATCTTCCATTCCATAAAGATATGTAGATACTGAAACATCAAAGTTGACCTAGATCACTGGAATGTACTAATCACAATTCAAACCAACCCAAACCCACCAACTACACGATAAAGTGCGAGTGAGGGTGTTACCGTTTGTCTCTATCTACCTAATCTGCGCACCCTCCCGGCCCCTCCCAGTCACACACACACTTATATGCAGTGGCAGCATGTACTGCTTACAGTGTGTCCCAAATGCTGTGACAATGCCAAAGAACGGAGCAGAAAGCTGCTCAAAAAGATTTAATTTATGGTTCAACTGAACTTAATAAAGCAATTTATGACTTATTCAAGAAAAAAAAAAATACCTTGCGGTCGCAAGGCAAGATAGACAGAAAGTTGGGTTGGAAGGAGTACACAATAAAAAAAATAAAAAAAATAAAAGAAAAGACGGCAGCTGCAAAGGCGGCTCCTGTTTCTCTCTCTTACCCATCACTTTCGGCCATCAATCTCTGCCTGCCATCCTTCATCTTCTCCAACCTTCATCGCCGGCAAATCAACACCCGACTTCTGCCATCCCCTTCGTCCCCGCATCCAGAAGAGGATTGTTAAAGAAAACCGAGAAGAGGATTGTTAAAGAAAACAAAATCGAGAAGAGGATTGGTAAAGAGAGAGAAGCCGAGGTCACGCGAAAGTAGGAGAAGTTTTTGCAGATGCGGAGGGTGGC
The DNA here is from genome assembly GCA_013146195.2 of Codonopsis lanceolata. NCBI lineage: Eukaryota > Viridiplantae > Streptophyta > Magnoliopsida > Asterales > Campanulaceae > Codonopsis > Codonopsis lanceolata. The sequence continues at coordinate 125,576,091 of CM028379.1, read as the reverse complement.
GTCGGTGCGGGCAATTAGTTCAAATCAGGGCTCACCCATCACTTTCGGCCATCAATCTCTGCCTGCCATCCTTCATCTTCTCCAACCTTCATCGTCAAATCAACACCGACCGCCATCCCTTCGCCCCCGCATCCGAAGAGGATTGTTAAAGAAAACCGAGAAGAGGATTGTTAAAGAAAACAAAATCGAGAAGAGGATTGGTAAAGAGAGAGAAGCCGAGGTCACGCGAAAGTAGGAGAAGTTTTTGCAGATGCGGAGGGTGGCGTCGGTGCGGGCAATTAGTTCAAATCAGGGGTGCCGTTGCGTACGTGTACGTGGGTGATGAGTGCGCAGAAGGCGCGGGCTAACAGGGTGTAGAGATTCTTGAATTCCTGCCGCTTTCGAGGGTACGTTTGATTGAGGTACCATTGGCAAGGCGGTTACGAATCGTATAGGAAAAGAGAAGGAAGACACGGATGAGAGATATGTGGAAGAGAGAGAAAGAGATAGAGATAGAAGGGTCGTGGAGATAAAACCGGGAGGTAAAAACGGTTATGATGAGATTAAATTTCTAGTTGATTGTGTTTAAGTAAAAATCAATCTGGCCAGGTAAATAGCTTTTCAAAAGATTTAATCTGGTAGATAGCTTTGTGAAAAGCATCTAGGTAATTTTTATGATACATTTTTATATAATAGATATATATATATATATATATATATATATGTGTGTGTGTGTGTGTGTGTGTGTGTGTGTGTGTGTGTGTGCGCGCGCGCGCACGCGCACACGTGTAAAAGTGTGTGTGTGTGTTTATGTGTTTTTGTATAATTTTGTGCGTTTTTTTATGTGTTGTGATTAGTGAATAATAATATATCTAAGAAAATAATACTAAAAAATAAATTAAAATAGGATGTTACTTATTAGGTATTATTCGTATAATATCTATTTATTAATGGATAGAATTAGATATTATCCAATAACAACCATTAAACTTGTGTTATTGGATAATATCCGATAACATTCGTTAACTATATTAAGTAGATAATAGATTTATCAAATTATCCGGTAACGCCCGGTTGCCGCACCTGGTTGGCAACCACCACCGGACTAGAATTCCAACCGCTACGCATTGACCAAAAATTCAAATTCAGGTCTTCTGCAGCTCTCTCCTTGATTTTATTACCTCTGTTTATTTCAAATTCTCATTGCAATAGTATAAAAGCTAGTTGGAATTTTGAGATCAGACGTAAGCTCCTTAAACCCTAAAGTTGAAAAACTTTGTTGTTGCTCAGAAGTAAGCAATTTGACTTATGGCGTATGGAGGCGCCGGCGTTGGTCAAGCGGCGCCAATTGGTGGCCCACCAAATCCGACGACGAAACAGGTGAAGCTTGACAAAGAAAGCGAGCTTCGAATCGAAGTCGGTTTCAACAGTCCTTTGAGACTCCGGCTACTTACTGGCATGGCTGAGATTTTTGGCACCGAGATTCCTCCCGAAATTTGGATTACCTTCCCTCCCAAACTCAAATTTGCTGTAAGCAATTCACTTTCCCCCAAATCTTTACACTCGGTATTGTATATTTCTTTCTCCAGTACATACAAATAGTCATACTACATCCGTTACTTGGTGAGTATTTGGTTATAATATTTTGGCAATTTCAAAATTTAGTCAATGGAGATCAAATTGATAATGTACTGCAAATAGACAACACTATTTGATGTCAATTGAATGAGAAAATGGACTTTCTTTAAGTGTACAACTGGCTTCTCTCAAACTTCTTTTGTTCAGTGGTGTGCAAAACAGCAGATCCCCTTAAAGCATCGCTCAGAAAGTTATATTTTTACATTTTCTGGTCGTTCTTGACAGTTTATCGGTTGGAGATTTGATATGAATTTATTTGATTTTAAAGTAAACAATAAGAGTTGCAATTGGCACTTTGGCAGTACTTTTTGTGTTGTTTGCAACGGTTATAATTTTCTACTCTATAATTTGATGACTTGGTGTCAAACATTGATATCATGAAATGGTCAATTTGACCTCTGAAATGAAAATAAGGAAGACTGTTTGAGTATCTATTCTTGTTACTTTTTTGGGATTATGGAAGAATGAAATGTCTTGATCCATTCTCCCATCAGCAGAGCCTTCACACAATTTGCCAAGATGTGACTATGTAGCTTTTTGAGTTGGAAACCTCACGGGCAATGATAACATTGTCTTGGATCTGCATAAACTGTTCTTGCTTCTCACTCCCATGCATAATTCATAACATAGGGCTATGCGCCTACCTGTTTTCAATAAACTTGTTGTCCCAAAGATGCTTCCTGCTTTAAAACTTACCTTGAAAGAGCCTGCAACTGGTTCTATCGTTCACACACTTCTTCAAATGATGGATGAAAACTAAAGAACATAAACCATAAATTAAAGTTTATTGTCATATTTTTCTACTTTAAAAAATATAAACTCTTTTTTGATTTGGCATACTTTTCTGTACATGATGCAGCACATAGTTATATTTGTGAAAGGAAACTAAAATAAAAATAAAATTCTTATATCATTCTTTCGTTGGTTTAGTGTGATTTTAGGAACATCTGTGTTATGATGGTGGTGTGTTTTTAGTCACACGTGTCTGTAACCTTTTATGTGCACGTACAGATACAAGCGAAGCACTTTTATGAGGGGCATGCCACGTCTCTTTTGTTCCCATAACAATATTATTTTCCCTGGTTGAGCATCAAACCAAGCTCTTGGGTAGCATATTTTGTACTTTGATTTGTTGGATTACTAGCTTTTAGAATGTACTCTATGTACTATGTTCTACGAGTTATAGAGGTTACCACTTATTGTGCAACTTGGCCCATAATGACTTTCCATGCTATATAAATCAGATATTCACGTGGTATGGAGCAACAATAGAAATGGACGGTATAACTGAAACTGATTATGTGGCAGATGAGGTATGGTTGCTCTCTCTCTCTCTCTCTCTCTCGCTCTCGCTCTCCCCCACCCTCTTTTTGTTCTCAGTATGCTGTTACGAGTACTCTTATATTCAAGACTTTTACTGACATCAAGTGTTGTGCTATCTTTATTTAAGACGCCGATGATCAGTTATGTAAATGTGCATGCTGTATTAGAAGGACGAAGATATCGTGCTAAAGCATCACCTAATGACTCTGATTCTTCTCAGGTACTATTTTATTTATATCATCATATGTCAAAGACGTTTGTCAAATTATTTTTCTTTTAATTTGTTTGAGTTATTCTTGTCAGCATAATCCAGCTCTTGTGTTTTGTATTTTCTCATTTTTCTTTAGTGCTGCATCAGCCTGACTCTTAAATTTTTTGCCTCACATAGAGGATGGATTGCCATTATTATTTCATTTTGTTGATTTGGCGGTGACCATTTATAGCACGTTTATGGCCCGTGATAAATTTTCAGTTACTTTTTCTCCATCTAAAAGCCTTCTCTTGAAGAACAAAAATTGCTAGAAGTGAACTGTTATTCATTTCTGCTCAGCCATCCTCCCACAGGGCAAAACCTATCCTCATATAAATAACTTTTTCCTTTGTGTGGTTATGCTAGGTATTGAACCTTCCCACAAATGTCTGCTGTAGTGTGTGGTTGTAAGGTAGTTCTATGTAATTGAAATAGGTATGATATCAATTGCGTTGGTTACAAAAGAGCTGACGAATTGGAAAGTGCAAAACGCAAAACCAGACTCATTATAAAATTAAACTTCTGCCATATCATTTTTCTTAGTGTCTTTCTTCTTGCCACATTGAACTTGATCTGCTTGAATACAAAATGGCTGTGTGAGAATTTATATGAATCTGCATAGAAATATATTTTCTACCCATAAGTTTCCATGTCAAGTCTGAATTCACTTTGTTGGTCAGGGTCCCAGGGTGATTGTTGTTGGACCTACGGATTCTGGAAAGAGTACATTGTCAAGAATGCTTCTTAGTTGGGCAGCCAAACAGGGATGGAAACCTACTTTTGTTGATTTGGACATTGGCCAAGGATCTATAACCATTCCAGGATGCATTGCTGCTACCCCAATTGAAATGCCAATTGATCCGGTGGAAGGAATCCCGCTTGAAATGCCTCTTGTTTACTTCTATGGACATAGCAATCCAAAGTATCAAAATTTTCACTTCTTTATCATTTGACATTTTCCCTTGCATTTCTTGCTAATTATTATAGTGATCAAGAAACGACTGGCATGACCAGTTACTGTTTGCTTCTGACTTGCTCACTTTCGCGGTTGTTTCAAACTTGGTGCTTTACAGTGCCAATGCAGATCTTTACAAGGTTCTTGTAAAGGAGCTTGCACAGATACTGGAGAGACAATTTACTGGAAATGCTGAATCTCGAGCAGCAGGCATGGTGATCAATACCATGGGATACATAGATGGTGTTGGTTACGAGGTATTTCAAGGTCCTTTCAGGGAGTTTGTTATTGGCTGAAAGTTTATAAAACCAATCTCTTACAGTAGTATCGTCTTGTATTTTGTGCAGCTGCTTCTGCACGCAATTGATACCTTCAACGCCACTGTTGTTCTTGTGTTGGGTCAGGTTATAGCTTTGCACTCGTGATTCCTATATCTGTGGCCGAAGTATCTGAAAGCATTTATCTCGTTTGATATCTATGCTGTATTTATTTTTTTGTACAATATAGTTTCATGTTTGTCATACAAGTTAAGCTATAAAGGTACATTGAACACGATTCATCCTTGATACCTACATATTAGACTGCCACACAATAACTTGCCATGGTTCATGAGTTCATGGAGCCTCTTGTGCGGCTGTGTTCAATTTAACCCTTGAGATTTTTTATACCAAAAGCATATTTTAGTTGCTCAATGCTTCTTTATGTTACAATTTAGCTTTGCAGCAATCTGTTATTTTATTATTTCATGTGGTCTGTAGATCTTCTCTGGAGATTAATTAAAACTTTATACAGTAATTTAGAAAACAAAGATATATGTTGAGAACATGCCCAGAATGAGTCTCAAGATTTGCTTGAGTGTACTATAAAGAAGTAGTCTTTAAATGATTTTCATTTTTACTTTTTTTTTCTACTGGGTTAATTCGGTGTGTATTCTCTTTTCGCATGATGAGAGAATTCCTTGAACAACTTGCTTTTGTTGAAGGCTGGATACTCTGACTTGGGAATATTAACAATTTGTATATACTTGACCATCATTCAGGATAAACTTTGCAGCATGCTGAAAGACGTTTTGAAAAGCAAGCCTAACGTGGACGTTGTGAAACTTCAAAAATCAGGTGGTGTTGTATCTAGGAATCCAAAAGTCCGTATTAGTGCCAGGAGCCAAAGGATAAGGGTAAATGGCTACTTTTTGTTGGCTGAATAATAGGAGTGTGAATCTCATTTAGTTTGAACTTTTTGTGCTTTCAAAACCTTATGTTCCCTTACTTTGATCAAGCATACTCAGGTTAATTTTCTGCATGTCCAGGAATACTTCTATGGCCTTTCAAATGATCTTTCCCCACATTCCAATATTGTAAATTTCAGTGACTTGTCTGTCTATCGAATTGGAGGTGGACCACAGGCCCCAATGTCAGCGCTTCCAATTGGTGCACATCCTGTGGCAGACCCTACAAGATTGGTTCCTGTGAATATTAACCGGGATTTGCTTCATTTAGTTCTTGCCGTCTCATTTGCCAAAGAACCAGATCAGATTATGTCAAGGTATATAAAATTTGCCTCTGTTTTTCATCATTAAAGCAAAGATGCCATTTTATCAACGCATATCAAGAAACTGGCGTTCGTTCCTCTTTCTTGGCGTATAATCACATTCTGTCTCAATGCAGTAATGTTGCTGGTTTCATCTGGATAACAGACATAGACATTCAAAGGTTTGAAAATGAAGCCTTTTGGCCAATATCTGTGGCTTGATATCATGCTATATATGACTAACTTTGATCATCACTGTCTCAGGAAAAAGATAACATATCTAGCGCCATCAGGTGGTGAACTACCCAGCAAAATTTTGATAATGGGAAGCATAACATGGATTGAGCACTAAAGCTTTTAGTTGCAACCTTAACCCTGTTGTCTATGCAAGCATGTCTTATGGCTTATAGATGAATGATCTAGCAATCACTGGGTAGTGTCAGAGTTGTTTTAGCGGTTGTATCAGTGTTGTTTATATAATTCTGGTATGACCTTGGGCTTAGGATTTCACCGAGTTTGTATCGAGATTTATGTTGTAGGTAAAACATTTGACTAATGTAAAGCTTTTGTATTGATGACAAGCTTGGACTTTGTCTTGTGAGTAATGTGAATGCAAGTCCTTTTGTTTTGTGATGTGTTACTATGTTGCTAACCACTTGACTATGATGGAGTTAGTCGCAGAATGAGGTCACACAGAAACTGTATATTTTGTCTTGCTTATTTGGGTTCAGTCAAACTGAGTCAATTATTCATGGAATGGATTTAATACCAATACGTGTGAAACTCAATTTTGTTTACCAGCCTTGCTCTCTCGTTGAAGGCTCAGTATTCAAGATTCCAAATTGTATGAGAAGTCCAATTGTCTGTTAGATTTATAAGATGGTAGAAGATTCAATGTTTGAACAGTATTGGCCTTTAGAATTTGAAAACGTTTTCCGAGACTCGTTTACTTTTAAGCAGTAGAATTGAAAAGTTTTACATATCCATATTCTTCGTGTTGTCGTTCATTTCATCAGGCTGCTGCTTGCTGGTGTACGTTGTAGACTTGTAGTGAAGTCAATCCCATTATCATAACTCTCAAAAGAGATTATCATGAATCATGATAGGTAGTAGGATTTCCACCATGAATGACCCTCCCTGCCCTTCCACGACCGCTGCTCCTAATCACGATGATATTGTTGATATAGACTATAGAGTATAGTTAATTTAACAACTTGTTATGGTGTTGTGTTCCTATATGGTAAAAAGATTTACTGTTGATCGTTCAACTTTTGTCCGAGCAACCTATTTTCTGTTGATGATGTAATTGTAACGCATCGAACCCGACAGCCCGATCCGCTATGCGTAACTCACACACTGACTCACGAGCACGCAATACCTTGGGTCATCAGGCTCACCACAAGCCAACCCAAAAGTCAGTGGATGATTTTGGTGTGTGTGGCCACCTTATAAATCGAATACAATTCTCACACCTACCCCGATGTGGGATGAAGTATTACAATCTCCCCAACTTAAATCCTTGACGTCCTCGTCAAGACCGAATCGTACCCTTGGGTCATCAGGCTCACCACAAGCCAACCCAAAAGTCCATGGATGATTTTGGTGTGTGTGGCCACCTTATAAATCGAATACAATTGACGTCCTCGTCAAGACCGAATCGTACCCCGAGCGATGCAGGATTCAAGAGGTGGCTCGCACGGGGATCAAGAGGTGGCCCCCACCTTCTGCGGTATAGCACTTTGGCCCACACAACACTTTGTTCCCACATTTTCGCTTGGAACCCGCTCTGATACCATTTGTAATGCCCAGAACCCGAAAGCCCGGTTCGCTACGTATAGCCCACATATGAGCACTCAGCACCTTGGGTCATCAGGCACACCACAAGCCGACCCAAAAGTCCATGGATGATATTGTTACCCAGTAGTAGCACATGACTACCTTATAAATCACACACAAGTCTCATATCTACCCGATGTGGGATTGAGGTATTACAGTAATACTAGTAATGTTGATTTTGACAAAGCTCCCTTCTTCAACAATGAATCTAAGGCCTAAGGGTAATGCCCTTACGTTAATGTAATCTTTGTATTTGGTTAGTGAAGGGAGTCAAGGGACCCAATCTCAGAGATCCTATTTGGAAATGCACTTGACTGACTTTTCACCCTAAGAAGTCCCAACATGCATGTCCGACCATCATAATGCTTGGACTTTGTACACCAACTTTTGAGGATCATGTTCGAGCATTAGCTTGGCATGTCCGATCATTAGGACCTAGCTCGTTCGACCAATAACACCCCCTGCCATTCAGGTGACCATCGCGGCCATCAAGTAATGCCAACTGATGTGTCCGGCCCAAGCTCGATCACGAGCAAAGCACGAGCAACCACCATGTGCCAGTCATGAGCTCAATTAATATGAGATCTACTAACCTAGCGGGCAGAGCTAGCAGGGTACCTGAGCAGAGATCAAGATAACCCCCGTCTAAACCTAGACGAGCACATGCCTAGCCTGGCCGACCAAGGGCCATGCCTGGGATTTACTCTTATCATCTACAAGTCTACATCGCACAACCGGGCAGAGCCTTGCTCGCCCGGGAAAACATCCAGCAGGAAACCTCAGAAACTTGCTCTCCAAGACAAGTCAGAGGTTTCTCTATCCGAACATGACATTTACCATATCTGTTCCTACATTCACATGGTCAGCCGCTTATCACGCCTATAATTTAGGGATTCTATGTCATAAGGGACCTATAAATACCCCCCCCCATAAACCATAAACAACATACACTCTTTCTTGAGCCTCGAACCTCTGTCAAATTCTCTCTTGACTTCTTACACGTTACTTACTCTCACGTCGGAGTGATTTCGCGAGGCCAAGCCTTGCACGCCTACTAAGGTGTTTTCGTGATCTTAATCAGGTTCAAGGAAGCAGATCAAGCCCAGATATCCTACCCATCACACGGACGGCCCAAGCTACATTTTTGTCACATCACCAACTATCCAACCATTATTATCGACGTTCACTTGTTATAAATGCTATCCTCCTGAAAAACCGGTAAATCAGTCTAGAAAGTGACTGTGCCGCTTCACACCCACCGAAGAAGCCCCACCACTTTGTTGTTTCATCACCATAAATACAAAGACACCTTTTTTGATACATGACATGAAGCTTTCGTTGAATAAACGTCTCATCATCATTAATGCAACCGGACCCAAGGCTTCTCCTATAAAGAACCAAACTCTCCATACAAGGTTAGACTCTGTTCTTGCTCCCAAACCCTTTCTCCCCACATCACTTGTGATCATCGCTAGAGCAAGTCTAATGGTGATACTTGCTCATAAGTACCAAAACCAAATTTTGAAACATATTGGTTACTATTCTTGAGTATTAAATAATCATCTTTAACTGTAGGTATCAAAATTTAATATATATTTTTTTTTGAAAAAATTATATCTAACACATATTATAATATAAAAACAAAATTAAAATATTAATGTACAATAATGTACAACACATATTATGGCATAAATATATGGTCAAAATAAAGAGTATTAAAATTAGGTGTGGTACTAGGGGAAGTATCAAATTTGGTACCTTGCCTAGTACCACACCAAATTTTGATACCTTTTGTTTTAACCATTGGAAACCCTAATATTCTTTCATAGATATTATAATTTGGTTTTGACCCCTACCATTAGACTTGCCCTTAACTCCCTTGTTTTTAACTTTGATCTTTTCTCATGTGTGAAACCTTGAAGTCCCTTGATCCATACTTTATTCTCACACTGGAGGTTTTTGGTTGTGCCCAACCCCAACCATCTTACGTTGTTGTTAGTGATTTTAGGTTTGCAAGGAAGCAAAGTGCATTCATCCGTTCTGCCTTCAAGACATACAAGCCTAGATGTCCTTTTGTTAGAGGTGAGCTTGGTCCGGTTAAAATCAGAACCAGACCAATAGTTCGGTTCTAAAAAAAACTAGAATCGGAACCAACCAAATATGTATGAGAACCAATCATTTGGTCCGGTCCAGAACCAACCTAAAAAGTATGAGAACCAGGATCAGATCAATAATACGGTTTTTAACTGTTTAATACAAACAAATAATAAAAATCTTAAACTTCATAAAAAGATTAAAAAAATATTATAGATTTATATCACATCAATTCGGTGAAAATAAAATTACAAAAGTTAGTAAAAATAAAAAAAAATTAGAACAAACTTGCTAAGACTTCAAGAACTCAAACGAGACAACGAGCTTAAGTTTGAGAAGTTTTATTTGAACTAAAGAAACACACATTGTCTCTCTCTTTGACGGAAAAATAGAAAATAATATTTTATACGAAGCTAGAGTTAGGGTTATAAATAAGTTTTTATTGGTCTGGTCTAATTCAGTTTTAAAAAATTATGCACACCCCTACCTTTTGTTATCAATCCAATCATCATCAAGTCCACCCACGTGGACCTTTGACACGATCGACCATTTTATGCACGATTTAGTATAAGCATATAAGTTGATTCACCAAAGAGACGTACATGAAATTTCCAGTTACATTATTTTAAGATTGGTAAAACGCACCTTTGGGCCACTGTACTTTTTAAAAAATTGCAATTAGGCCACTGAGACGTCAAAATTTTCGAAACGACCACTGTACCGGACTTATCTGGCATGTTAACCCAATTTTTGGATCGACGTTAAGTTTGAACGTTAACTTAGGTTAAATACCTATTTTGCCCTCATCTTCTTCATTATTTCACATTTTTCAAAATGTGTGGTTATTTGTATTAATTTATTATTGATTTTCCATTCCTGTTCATTATCAATTCACAGAAGAGGATAAAACTTTGATGCTATGACCAATTCCTTAATCTTAATTTGGATAGAATGTTGTAGACCAATTCCTTAATCCAAGCACCCGTATCTGGTTTCAAATCCAAAAAACCCATCTCCGGCCAAAATCGCCAGCAAGCCTCCTCCTCTTTCTCCGAGCTCTCTTTCACCAACACTGACCTCCTTCCTGCTCCATCTCCGGCCAAAATCGCCCCCTCATCTTCTTTCGACTTCATCGTCTCTCTCTCCAACCCTCTCCTCATATAGATTCCGCTTCGATTTCATCTTCTCCAGCCAACATCATCATCTTCGTTGAGAATGGCCTAGCTCCTGCCCTAGTTGAGGCGGTGGCAGTGTGTTGAGAATGCAACCTAATTGTCGACCTCCTTCAATCTACTCCGACTTTAGCTTTTTCTCCATCACAGCAACTCTTAAAGCTCTATCTCTTATTGAAATCTCCGGTCATCAATACCATCTCCACTCCAGCTCCGTCCTCTCTCTCTTCCCCCCCTTCCGCCTCTGCTTACTCCGACCAAATACGATTAGCTCCAGGATGAGACCAAGTAACCCAGATCTGGGTTTTGAAACTCAGATCCACTTTTCCGCATCTTGTAAAACAACCCAATCATCGACCTCCTTCAATCTGGGTGGACTGATGTTCATCCTTGCATTTCAATGTGAGGCGTAGGTAACTGGCGCTAAATGTTCTCTTTCTTGGCAATCTCTGAAGAAGGCAGGTCCACCGTCTTTTCTACTAACTCAATGTCAGATCCTGTTAGAACATCCAATCCCTCACTATAGCAAAATGAATTCTTTTCTGTTAATGAAGTTCTTGATGTAGCTGTAGGATCCTCTTTCTGGACTTCAATGAAGTTCTTCTCAGATCATAACTCAGGAGCAGAAGTATTCGAGCAGCAAGGTTCACAGGAGTTATCTGAAGGGCTTTTGCTCATTGAGATGAATTTGCTTTAAAAAGTCCACCAGGAAATCAAACCCACCAATTCATGAATTTTTTTTCCTATATTTTTAAGTATACTCAATGTCATGAAATAAGAAATTCTTGAGGTTTTTTGTTTATATAATTTCAAATGGATTGGCACAACAGTTTTTTTTTATTTTCATTTCAAATCTTGGTTTGATCGGAGTTTGCCATGTTCAACTGCAATTCTTTGATTTTTGGATCTAATGATGATGTGGTTGACCACTGTGATGAAGTAAAGAGAAAAATATGTATTTAACATAATTAAACGGTTAAACTTAACGTTCATCTAAAAATTGGGTTAACATGCACGATAAGTCTGATACAGTGGCCGCACAAAAAATTTTGACGTCTCAGTGGCGTAATTGCAATTTTTGAAAAAGTACAGTGGCCCAAATATGCGTTTTTGTCTTTAAGATTCAAAATTTACTTACATCTTTACAATTAAGGTCCCAACAGTCAAACATGTTTAAACTTTTAATATTTCTTCTTCCAAAAGGGTGGACGTGCTATAATACTAGTACTAAGTAGTATAGTAGAGTCTTGAGGTGAAATAAATATAATATACATAATATATTCAATAATTTAGTTTTTTAATTAGGTATGGAATAAAATATTACACATTTTTTCGGAACATATGGATCAGTTTAAAATAAGCAAAACACACAAATGGGCCACCCAATTTTCTCACTTTTTGCAATTCGGTCACCGAAAGTTTGAAATATCTATTTTGGCCACCCAACTTTAGTCTAATTGCAAGCGAGCTCATTTGTTTGATGGATGTTAGATTTAGACGTTAAGTCATGTCAAATATCTATTTTACCCCTGTATGGATGTCAATAGAGATGATGTTGGGGGCTCTATGGATGTCGACGACATTAAAGTGGAAGCAGCCTAGGACTCACCGATTTCCAGATCTAGGATGTTCCATCTGAAAATTTACTTCACTTTTCTCTCTATCTTCCTCTCTCTCTCTCTCTCACACACACACACACACACACACACACCAGAGACAACATGAGGCGACTATGGATGAAAGGGTTTGACTGGATCTGGGAGAGGGTTGGGGTTGGTACGGCTTGGAGCCGCTAGGTCGGAGACGGAGAAATGAGAGACGGGTGAGCTAGCCAAACTGGTAGGGGTAGGGGATCGATTGGATCTGTGACATTTCCTGGTCGTAGAGATCGATGGTGTTTGATACGTCTTTGATTTCAGCAAATTCGTGGTGGGGGAAGTTGATGCTTGGTGGGATCAATGGCCAAGCTTCAGAAATCAACAGTCCAATCACTTTCTCCTCCGACCAATTTTAGATAAAGCTCCCGTACCCGTGGCGTCGATGACAGCCAGATCCGCCTGCTGAAGAAGTCATTCGATAGTTTCGTCGTCGAACTTGTGACCCAGTTCGCGGGTCTCCTGAAAGCATGTTATATATATGTATTGCGATCCATCATCTTTTATATCTCCTCCATTCTTTTCATTGGGGTCTTTTGTTTGGCTGGTGGGTTCGCAGTGGCGGCGACGACAATCAATTGGGAGTTGAAATTGGTAGTGGTTGTAGAATCAGTGTGACTGGAGATTGCTAGAGGAGGGTAGCCGGAGCTTGAACAAGAAGTTTATTCACGTCTTTCAAGTAATTGTGAGGGGAAATTAGGGCAGCGCATAAATCTTGGTTGACTCTTGATTTTTGTTTCTCCAAAAGTCAACAAAAAAATCAAATACGAAACTGATACTTACTGTGATCCAGATCTGTAACCTCAATTGGAGAAGATGAAGATGAACATACCCAGTTATATAAAACCCATCAAATTCTATTATTTACAGTTGAAACTCTTTTTAAATATAATTGTTCCTCCATTGATATTTACAGGGGTAAAATAGATATTTGACATGATTTAACGATTAAATCTAATATCCATCCAAAAAATAGGTTTGTTTGCAACTAGACTAAAGTTAGGTAATCAAAATAAATATTTTAAATTTTCAGTAATCGAATTACAAAAAATAAAAAAAATAGGTGGTCCATTGGACCATTTGTATGTTTTGCCTTAAAAATAAACCAAAGGGTAGCCTAGTCTAGGTGTTTGTTGGTTGACTAGTATGAACTATGAAGAGGCCCCTTGAGCACACGGATGAGTGATGTCCAAACATGTTAAGCCACCAGGGTTGTCTTTTAAGTTGTTGGTAAATGGTGACCGACTTTAGTCAAGGTTTGGTGAGGGGCAACGGACATACTACATAATTTACGTAGAAAGTGACGTCTGAAATCTGAATGTTTGTTTAGTCAAGGTTTTTATAATCATGATTCGCATGGCATGATGGTGCCATGTTGTCAAATTCTTACTGTTATTGGACTATAAAATGGATTAATTTATTGTTCTCAAAAACTCCAGGGTGGTAAGGGGGGATGTCACTCTTGACTTCTCTATTCTCTATTCTCTATTCTCTATTCCAGTGTCCGCCTTTTCAAATTAATTACTCTCTCCTCTGTTCCTAAGTACTCCCACGTCCCTAAATTATCGTTCTCTTTTTTTTTTTTCGTTCGTTTTAAAATAATTATCAATTTTGAAACTTACATTTTTAGAACATTACTTTTACCATTTTATCCTTACTTTTTTACCCTACTTTAATTATGAACCATATACACATGAGCTTTAAAGGAAACTACACATTAAACCAATATTAATAATCCAGTCAAATAGATTTTCTTAAACGGTGCGCCGGGTCAACCAAGACAATAAATTAGGAGACGGAGGGAGTAATTATTTTACTTTTTTTATAGGTTTCAAAATAAAACTTTTCATTTTTGAAAAATTCTCTTTAACATTTTACCATTATTTTTTCTTCATAATTGTTTATAATACACTCAATTATTTAGGAAATGTGGAAATAAATAAAAAATCATTAAACATTAGCTCCATCCAATTATGATTGGTATTTAAAATTGATTTCCAAAATAATTAAACAACATTATATAAGTTTTCTGTTTATCTTGTACTCTGTAATTTTACACTAATAAATGACTTCTTCTGTCCAAATAAATAAATAAATCTTATTAAGCAAGTTAATTTGTATAATATAGTCCTTTTATTATTTTACATTTCTTTTAAATAACAGTAAAGTTGTGTTGTTTTTATAAGCCATGTTTGATGAATATGATCACATTCTTCGAAAAGATAGAACAATTGAAAAAAATATGAAGATTCAAATGTCAAATTTTAAAAAATGTCTTTTTTTAGATAAATCAAAATAGAAAGTACTTTTTTTTATATATATTTTGTGAGATAATGGGAATGCTAATTACTATGGTAGGGTATAACATAATTAGTTGATTACTATCTTTGTTTCCTTGCACAAATGACCAAACCTAACTACTAAAAATATTTAATCATATTTTAAACGGTTAGAATTAACTTTCATATCTACATGTATTTATCATCCTCATTCCCCCCCACTTACACAAAGTCACAAACTTTAACTATTTGAATATAAATTCCTAATTAAGATACTCATATGTCAAGCATACATAATCTGGTCATATATTAACAAATGTATGATAGGCACAAGCACAAATAACTCGTGTGTTCTAGATTAGTATTTAATAATCTACATAAGATAGTATCAAGTTAATAAGATAGTATCAAGTTAAGTGTTATTCGTTATATCAAATAAGATATTTAGCATTAGATTAAATATGTTCGATATGATCCAAAAATAAATCTCAATCGATATATATGCGGTGGCATCAAAAATAATCATTAATGTTAACTATTACTTAAAAATAAAAATAAAATTAAAACAATGTCGTTTTGTAGTGTATAAATTCAAAAAAAAAATCTTCAGCGGGACACTTGCCCCCCAAGTGGAAGGCATAGATCCGCCACTGTATATAGCAACTTAAAAAAGTTACTCCTAAATTATAAGCATTACTTAAAATATACTAACAATTGAAACTTTTATAATTTTGTATGAAGATATAACTTTTTATATGGCCAATTAAAAAATTAATCAACTTGATAAAAAAAAAGTTAAAATCAAACTTTAAAAAAAAAAAAAAAACAAGAGGAGGAGAAAGTAGTATGAAACAAAATTATATATGCTCCATCCGTCCTAAAAGTTATGAAGCATAATTTTGGCTAAGTATTTTATTATTCGTCAACTTTAATATACGGCAACAAAGTTGCCAACCACGGTCCACGGGCACATCCTTCGAAATCAACATTGTGTTCTTACTTCCTATAAACACGTTGTAAAATGCAAATCTAGAAAAATAATATTCTCGCCCCAAAATATATGACGTTTTGAGATTTTTTATACAGATCAAAGAAATATATTGTAAATACTAAATTGCCCATATCCAAACATTAATAAGATGTCCTGATATTTTTGCCAAAAAGAGCCAAACACAAGTTAAGGAGTTAATAAATATGGGTAGAATTGAAAAAAAATATGGAAAATGTTTCTTGAAAATTACAAAGTATCATCTATTTTAGAACAAAGAAAACTCTCCCAAAACATCATATATTTTGGGACGGAGTGAGTACTTCAAATACTATACATAATGCCTGTCGAACTACTTAGGGCTCGTTTGATTTAGCTTATTGATATGTGCTGATGACTGATGACTTATGACTTATGATTTATGGCTGATGACTTATGACTTATGACTGATGGACTGATCAATGATGCTGTTTGATTTAACTTTTTCGAAATGCTGATGAGTTGTCATAAGTAAGTATGTCTGTTTGATTAATAATCCAAAAAAGTGCTGAATGAAATTATAAAGACTAAAATAACCTCACCACAGAATATTTTCCATGTTTGTTAAAAATAAACTATGATAACTAACAAATTTATTTTCAAACATTTTTAACTTAGAATTACAAATAATGTTATTTTCTTTGATCAAAAAATTTATATTTGAAAGAGAATTCCTAAAATTATAAATAAGTTGTCATATCCAAATGTAAATCAAGAAGATTAGAAATTATATATATATATTACATTTAAGTTACAATAATACAATAATACCTATAACAAGTGATAGGTATTTAACAAAAATACATTTAAGTTAAAAGTTGCAATATCCAAATGTTAATTGAAATTATAATTTTTACATATTTGATAACATATTGCATTTCTCATTGCTTTCATCTCTGGATTTGTCATACCTAAAAAAGATATAGGTATTTAATTGACTACATTAGGGTCATCTTCCCCAACCCCAAATAATAAGTTAGGGTCATCATTATAAGCTTGAAACTCATCAACGTATATGTTTTTTCTCCTAAGGAAATTATGAATCCCCATTGTTGCACAAACCATACAAATTTGATCCGTATCAACCAAGTAAAATCGAGTTACAAAACAAATAATGTATACAATTCAGAAAAAGAAAAAAAAGATAAGTTATGAATTTTATTGAAATATTCATAATCTAAGACATACGTAAAACATGCATAGGAAATTTTGATAAGGGATCTCTAATATTATGAATTTTACACAAAACATGTAAATAATTCAAAAAGCTCCATAGAGTTTCAAGTGGAATTGAAAGTGCTAAAGCAGAATATATATTTATAAACCACTAAGCCGAATTAAATGGAATGCTAAGTAACAACAATCTATACATGACACTGAATTGAAGTTTAATTTTGGTTGTAGCAAATCAAGGAATATATCATTTTTTTCAATTTTAAATATAATTAAGCCATAAATTGTTTGAATTTCCAAATATACAGGGACATATTTACATAGCTCATGATGCCCGTTGCTCAAAAGAACCAGTTGAATGACAGAGACATGAAGAAAAACATGAAAAGGAACAAATAGCAGCAAGATAAGGGAAAGGGAAACAACTGCTATCCAAAAAGTGTGGAGAATATGGAAGAATAAAAATTCCTCCTTTCATAGATATTGTAAACTTATAGCAAATATAATACAAACATTCAAACTTTCTAGAAACAAGGCCTTAAATGGAAGGCAAAAAATACATAACCCAACATGAAATGTAACTAAATTCACTTCATTCACGGTCTAGTTTTGTGGGTATTTTACTTGAAGCTTCATAAATTCGCTTCATTTTTTTCACATAAGCAATCAAACATTAAAAAAAAATCAAATTTAACACCTAAATGATAGTACTTGAAAAAAGAATATGAAAGTAAATAGAAATAAAAAAACAAGGTTAAAGTTGAAAATGAATCATCAATAGACAAATTGGATATTTTTGAAATGGGTCCAAGAAATTTTACCTCAAAATTATCGGTAGAAAAGTTGGGAAAATGGGGGTTGTTCGACGAACTGAGGTTGCCGGAAGGAAGAGGCAAGGAAATGGAGGGAAGTTCCCGGCTGGTCGGAAGAGCTTGGCCGGAGCGATGGAGGAGCTTTGCAAGAAAAGTAAGGGTACGGCTGCTGCGTTGAGAAAAATGAGGAAAGAAGACGAGAACCCTAGATAAAATAAGGGCATTATTAGAATGTTATAAATTCATTAAAGTGCCTTTGGTTTTGTATTTTTTGATTTGGAAGTCATCACTCATCAGTACCAGCTTTCGTGTTTATGACTTATAAGGTAATGTGTGCTTTATAAGTCTTATATTATATTTATAACTTATGAACACACAAATGAAATCAAACTCATTTAAAATAATTTTATCAATCATAAGTTATAAACACCATTCCATAAATGATATCAAACGGCGACTAAATAGTTGTGTCCACATGGCCAACAACGGTCTAATTGTTTTGAATACCATAGCTTCACTATTTTCCTCTCTAAAATCCGGTACTGAGTACTAACATGTTGAAGGGGCTTTACAGGGATTCCCCTAGGCCTCCGGTCCACGTCAGAATTTTATAAATGTTGTCAACAAAAAAGAAGAAAATATTAATAATAATAGAAAATATATACTCCAACACTACTCCCTCCGTCCTTAAATTATTGTCCTGTTTTCTTTTTTCGTCTATTCCAAAATAATTGTCTTGTTTGGAACTTTTCTTTTAGGAGAATATTTTTACTATTTTACTCATACTTTTTTATCTTATTTTAATTATGAGCCACATATATATAAACTTTAAAGTAAACTACACAATAAATTAATATTAATAATCCAGTCAAATGTGTTCTTAAATTGTGCACCAAGTTCACCAAAACGATAATTTAGGAACGGAGGGAGTATTATTAATTTTAAGTTTTTTTTTATATATAATTATGTACTTAATTGGTAAGACTCATTAAATCACTAACTATTTGTAACCTTTTTTCTTTGATTAATGAAGTTATTTTGCATTATTATTATTGTTTACAATATTTTTTAAATACTTAGCTCACGTGATACTAAAATCTTCGACTCTTCTACCTTAACCCAAGCCAAAATATCCAAACATCAATTCTAAGTCAATCCTTTGAAATAAACTTTGGCATTACCAATATCATAATTCATAACCAATATCACGTGCTACACTTTCTTAAGGTCACGATTCACGAACATAAAATGAAGATATGAAAAAAAAAAATTTAAATAAAACTAACATGAATGATAACAAGTAGAAAATCTAACTTTGTAGAGAAATAAAATATAAAAAAGTAATTATCAAAACTTAATTAAGACAAATTCAATGGCTCAAATTGTTCATTGTAATTTGCAAATAGTAGAAGCTAGATATGATACATAGCACCTTCGATGATAATGTCCAAAGTTAAAAAGTAAAAGTAATTTCAATGAATTATTAATTCACTTATCAATATTAATATTGGTTATACTGAAAGGGCAAAATGAGGAAAATAAATAAAGATAATACGAAGCCTTACCCAACCCCAAGGATCGATCGATTCGGACGTCAGGTGCATACGTAAGCGCATAGGACACACACTAATAATCAAATACTTCACCGTTGCTTCTAACTCATTTAAAATATTCTACACCCAACACACTATTCGCCGCACATCCGCTACAAAGACTAATAACCCCTTATAAAACTGACGTGGCTCCATGTGACTACCTACTTAGTAGGAGGCATATACAGTCGCGAAGTAGCAGAATAAAGCGTTTAAGTCGCCGACTTCAAAGAGTAACATGAGTCAACCGAACCTCGTCCATTCTACGGGCCGACTTTTCTCCTCGAGCTGTCCAACGTAGATGACGAAAGCAGTGACGAAATGACCCACACGTGGATATACAAGCTTACGTGGTCACCACTCATTAGACCGTCAACAGGAAATTTCTGCTTTCATTACGAATCACAAGGAATAATCCACCACTAATACTACGATCTTTATCTATTTCAAATTACTGAGGATTTACTTTTGTCGGTATTATATAGGGGGACCAATACCCCTTGTCCCGATAAAATTTTGAGGTATCAATTTTATTTTCAACTATTTATTTAGCCTGTGCTATACATGAGTATAATGTGGGATATATATATTTTTGTAATAATAATATAACTTTTAGACATTATAATTAGATTGTTAATCTTTTCTATTGTTATAATTTTTTTTATATTGTTACTAATATTAAACGATTTTTTTTACCCAAATACTTTTAAAATTAATATAAGTTTCTAGCTAATGTGAGATACATATTTTGTATTAATAATAATAGTAATTTTTTTAATCTAAAGACTTTTAAAATTAACATTTAACTTGATAATAATATTAGAAGTCGTTTTGTTAAAAAAATTTAAAATCATAATTCATTTTTAAACAATGTGAGATACATATTTTATATTTTTATTGGTAATGAAAGTTTAAGTCTTTTATCTAAAGACTTTAAAACCAACACCACATTCTAATCATGTGGTATACATATTTTCTATTAGTAATAATAGTAGTGGATAAAAGACTTTTTAAACAATATTCATTTCTAAACAATGTGGATACATATTTTCTATTGGTAATAACAAAAAATGTCTTTATCTAATGACTTTTATAAGTTATAACCAATACTCATTTCTAAATAATATGAGATACATTTCTTTGTAACCAATGTGAGATACATCATCTAAAACCTTTTTAAACCAATATCACTTTATAACAAATGTGAAATATTTCTCTTCTATTGCTAATAATTGTAGACTTTTAAAATCAACATCACTCTCTAACCAATGTGTAATACATATCCTCATTTGGTAATAATAGAAGAAGTCTTTTATTTTAAAATTTTTATAACCAACATCTCTTCCTAAATAATGTGGATACATCTCTTTTATTACATTGACGATAAAAGTAAAAGTCTTTTATCTAAAGACTTTTAAAACTAACATAATTTTTTAGCAAA
This sequence comes from Codonopsis lanceolata, assembly GCA_013146195.2. Classification (NCBI taxonomy): domain Eukaryota; kingdom Viridiplantae; phylum Streptophyta; class Magnoliopsida; order Asterales; family Campanulaceae; genus Codonopsis; species Codonopsis lanceolata. The sequence goes on along the minus strand of CM028379.1, from coordinate 125,555,338 downwards.
TGTAAGATATCTCTTCTATTAGTAATAATAGTAAAAGTTTTTTTTATATAAAATTAAAATCAACATCACTTTCTAACCAATGTGAGATATACATATTCTATTGATAATAATGGTAGAAGTCTTCTATTTGAAGACTTTAAAAACAAACATTACCCTCTACCAAATGTATGATACATCTATTCTATTGGTAATAATAGTATTTTTAAAATCAACATTAATTTATAGCCAATGTGTAATACATCTTTTCTATTGATAATAATAGTAGAATACTTTGTAACCAATGTGAAATACTTGCATCCCTTTAAAAACTTTTGGTTTTCAAGTGACTTTGAAAATCAACATCACTTTCCAACCAATGTATGATGCATTTCTTCTATTGATACTTAATAATAGAAATTTTAAAACCAACATCAATTTCTAACCAATGTGGATACATCTCTTCTATTGTTGAAAAAAATAATGTTTTTAGTGAAAGAAATTGTGCAACTTGAGACACGAAATTCTTTACGTGTCATTTGTTTGTTGACGAAGGTAATTGCGCAAATTTGTTCTACTCGGTGAGAGCATCAAAATGATATATTTATTTGTCCAAATCGAGTTTTGGGTAATAAGATATCAAGACTTAAAGTATAATACTTGTTAAAATAATTAGTGTTTTTAGTGAGAGAAATTATGCAACTTGAGGCACGAATTTATTTACGTGTCATTTGTTTGTTGGCGAATGTAATTGTGCAAATGTATTCTACTCGGTGAGAGCATCGAAATCATATATTTATTTGTCCAAATCGAGTTTTGGATGAATAAGATATCAAGAGTTAAAGTATAATACTTATTAAAAATTAGTGTTTTTAGTGAAAGAAATTATACAACTTGAGGCACAAATATCTTTACGTGCCATTTGTTTGTTGACAAAAGTAATTGTGCAAATGTGTTCTACTCGTCAAGAACATCGAAATGATATATTTATTTGTCCAAATCAAGTTTTGGATGAATAAAATATCAAAGCTTAAAGTATGATGTTAAAAGTGAGTCATTAGAAGGAATATCTAACCTTGAAGAGTTTTATCCCACATTGGTTAGAAGTAATGTTAGTTGTAAATTTTTTTAAATATAAGTCTTCTACTATTGACAATAAAAGAAGTTATATATACTAATACTAATACCCATTATCATTATGATTATTATTATTATGTATTATGTATTATTATTAGTTAATTATTATTAGTTAATGGTTAGAAAACCAAAAGTATATATATATATATATATATATATATCTTATATTGCTAATAATAGTAAGTCTTTTATATAATCTAAAATAAAATAATTAAAAATCAACATCATTTTTTAACCAATGTGAGATATACATTTTCTATTGGTAATAATGGTAGAAGTTTTTTAACAAAAAACTTTAAAAATCATCACTTTATAACAAATGTATGATACATCTTTTCAATTAGTAATTAATAATAATATTTTTAATACAAACATCAATTTCTAACCAATGTGTGATACATCTCTTCTATTGGTAATAATAGTAGAATATTTTGTAACCATGTGAGATACATTTCTTGTAAAAGTGAAAGTCTTTAGTCTTTTAAAGACTTTAAAATCTAACATTTTATTTTTTAAACAATGTGTTATAATATAAAATAATTTAAACTCAACATCATTTTCTAGCCAATGTGAGATATACATCTTCTATTGGTAATAATTGTAAAAATATTTTATCATATATATATATATATATAATTGGTGAGGAGCACTATGGTTGTGCCACCTCACCACCTTTGGATAAATCTTCATTCTAAAACATCCATGTGGAAGCTTTAAAAACTTTTGGTTTTCTAGTGACTTTGAAAATCAACATCACTTTCCAACCAATGTATGATGCATGATGCATTTCTTCTATTGGTACTTAATAATAGAATTTTTAAAACCAACATCAATTTCTAACCAATGTGGGATACATCTCTTCTATTGTTGAAAAATTAGTGTTTTTTGTGAAAGAAATTGTGTAACTTGAGGCACGAATTTCTTTACGTATCGTTTGTTTGTTAACGAAGGTAATTGCGCAAATGTATTCTACTCGGTGAGAGCATCAAAATGATATATTTATTTGTCCAAATTGAGTTTTTGATAATAAGATATCAAGACTTAAAGTATAATACTTGTTAAAAAAATTAGTGTTTTTAGTGAGAGAAATTGTGCAACTTGAGGCACGAATTTCTTTACGTGTCATTTGTTTGTTGGTAAATGTAATTGTGCAAATGTGTTCTACTTGGTGAGAGCATCGAAATGATATATTTATTTGTCCAAATTGAGTTTTGGATGAATAAGATATCAAGAGTTAAAGTATAATACTTATTAAAAAATTAGTGTTTTTAGTAAAAGAAATTGTGCAACTTGAGGCACAAATTTCTTTATGTGTCATTTGTTTGTTGACAAAAGTAATTGTGTAAATGTGTTCTACTCGGCAAGAACATCGAAATGATATATTTATTTGTCCAAATCAAGTTTTGGATGAATAAGATATCAAAGCTTAAAGTATGATGTTAAAAGTGAGTCATTAGAAGTAATATATAACCTTGAAGAGTTTTATCCCACATTGGTTAGAAGTAATGTTAGTTGTAAAAGTTTTTAAATATAAGTCTTCTACTATTGACAATAGAAGAAGTTATATATACTAATACTAATACCCCTTATCATATTGATTGTTATTAGGTATTATTATTAGCTAATGGCTAGAAAACCAAAGGTTTTTAAAACCTCCACATGGATGATTTAGGATGAAGATTTATCTAAAGGTGGTGAGGTGACACAACCTTAGTGCTCCTCACCAACTTTATATATATATATATATATATATATATATATATATATATATATATATATATATATATATATATATATAGATTTCGTTCCAAGTAAGTATCGGGACTCGACTAATCGAGATCCCGGTATTTTGGGAGATAAAAGTCTCGAAATCCTGATTATAATATTTATAAATAATATCTTTTTATATTAAAATATTTTTAAAATGTCTACATTATAATTAAGAGTTCAAACTATATATTTACAAGTATATTTAAATATTTACTTAATGATAAGTATTGATAAATCTGTCATTATGAATAAAATGCATCGCTAACTCGCTGGAGAAGAACTACACTAAGTACAGAAGCGTGATAGATAAAAATATACAATATTGTGAAAATAAATTTAACAAATAGCATTAAGTAATTTTAGCAAACACAAAATAGACATTGTTTGAAAGATAGTCTCTTGGCTTGACAACAGTACACACCTACAATATTAAAAAAATATTAAAAATAATAATTAAAAAAATAGTCGGAAATCCCGACGGGATTGATAATTTTTTTGAATCCCGTCCCAAAATAAGTCGAGAAGAAAAAATCCCGATAAAGTTAGGATCGGGATTATATCGGGTTGAGAAATGTCGGGATCGGGATGGGAAAATTGAGACTTTTGCCAGCCCTAGTATTAAATACATAATATGTACACTTACTAGTACTTCGGCAAAAATTATACAAATAATCATCTTACTATTCGTAGGTAACCAATTTGATCAACCATATTACAATATCTTGAATATGACCAATGTACCCAGTAACTGGGTGCGATGTGGTTTTTGCCGTCGACATCCCATCAAATTTTCTAACGAAACTGTTGACATGAATTAATTGAGGGACTGTACAAAGGGTATTGGATGATGCGTATATTGGTCATATTTGAAATATTGTACTCCCTCCGTCCCTAAATTATTATCTTCCTTTCCTTTTTCGTTCGTCCCAAAATAATTGTCCAGTTTGAAACTTACCTTTTTAGAACATCACTTTTACCACTTTACCCTTACTTTTCACCATATTTTAATTATGAGTCACATACACATGGGCTTTAAAGGAAACTACACATTAAAACAATATAAATAATCTAGTCAATTGTTTTTTCTTAAATTGTGCGCCAAATCAACTAGGACGATTATTTAGGGACGGATGGAGTAATATGATTGGTCAAATCGGTTATTTACAAATAGTACAATGTTTATTTGGATTATTTCCCCCCCCCGCCCCCCCCCAAAAAAAATTATTATCTTACTTTATTTTTTTCATCCCTTTCAAAAAATATTTTATTTTTAACTTTCATTTTTAAAACAATATATTTTTTAATCATTTTACCCTTTCTTTTTCTTTATACTTTCATTATGTATCACACGCATATGAATTTTAAATGAAACTAAACATTATACTAATACTAATAATAGTCAAGTCAATTGTGAGTTCAAAAAAGACAATGATTTAGGAACAAAGAAACTATTATTTTTCATAAATAATATATATATATATATTAATATAAACAGTGATACTAAATTTGGTGTAGAGTATCTATCAACTCAATTTTCGTCAAAGCAAATTTAGATTGAGATGTTTCATATAAAGAGTATACAATACTATTTTTTACTATTTTTTTAATGTTGCACTTAATGAGTCTTCTTTCAAAACTTATGTTTACAATCTTTAAAGTCATTTCAACTTTATTCTCTACATTTGATTTAACATATTAATTATTTTTAAGCATTTTTATAATTTTGATCAACTTTAATGGTAGTTATATACTATCAACGTTTCATTCAAAGAGTCAAAGTTTGAAAATTCTCACTATTAAGAGATATATAACTAGCATTGGAGTTAATCGTAATTACAATAATGCTTGGATATAATCAATATCTTAATATTAAATGTGGAGGATAAAGTTTAAATGTTATGGATATGATAGGCACAATTTTTTGAAAGTAGAATTTTAATATGAAACATCTCAAAATAGTATGATGTACCGTTTGTCCAGAATGAATGAAATATTTTTTAATTATTAAACCTTTTAAACATGAGCTCTTTAAGTGAAACGAAGGAACTACTACCCTCGATCTCAAGTAAGTATTATTATGACAAAATAAAATTTGATCCAAAAAAATTGTTATTCTTGGTTTTTATTGCATAATTTTCTTAACTTAGTATTACCTTTTTCCAAGTTTCAAAAATATTAATCATTAAATATTTGATCATCTATATTAAAAATTAAGCTAAGTTTTTTTGAAAAGTTAACTACTGATCAGGATTAAGCCTTTCTAAAAGTTAACTATTAGTAAAGATATTGCTGATTTCGTGAATCTCGGTAACAATATAGGAGATATCTAACTTAATTCTTTATTTTTAACCCTGTATTATTTTTCCGGCTTCAAATCATCTGTCCCGCTCTCTATCACATTCTCTGTCCCATTGAATCTCAGCCTCACATGTTTTCTTATAAAAAGAAGACTGACTAAAATAATAAGGAATGTGTACGGCCGAGATTCAATGGGACAGTGAATGTGACAGAGAGTGTAATAGACGATTTGGAGCCTATTTTTCCTTCTCTGTATCCCTTTCCTTATATTCTTATGATGATCATGTTGCATTTTTTTAAAAAATTCAATCAACTTACTTTAACGAAAAATGATGATTATGTTGCATTTTTTTAAAATTCAATTAGCTTGCTTCAGTTGAGCCAAGGGACAAGCTGGTTAGTCACGTGATTTTTTTAGTTTTAATTTGGGTTTTATGATTTGTGGGTTTTGAGATCTGAGAAACCCAAAAAAAAAAGTGACATGATTTTCGGGTTTTAATTCGAGTTTTCTAAATCAAGCGGTATGTTTTTTATATGTTAATTAATATAATACAATTAATTTGTCTTAATCTTATTTGTCTCACGTATAGGTGAAAATACTGAACAAAGTTATTGCATCTCGCTTTTCAAAATCAGTCATTGTTGTGAAGCAAAAGCCTCTATAAGAATATTAGGTTGTCGTTATTGAGAAAAAAACAATACAATATTGTTTCTACAAGTTAAATTTCTTTTTTTATTTAACGATATTTGATTATTGATTTTGCTAATTTTGATAATGACACGGATATGGATGTCACATTTTTTCTTTATAAGATCTCGCTCGCTCGATTTGTGGAAATATCATTATGGATGCCCAATGGTTATCTCATATTCAAATTTCTTAGTTTTTATTTGTTGTTAGTATTTCTTTTTCGAGGTCAAGCTCCCCGTCCTCTCTCCTATAAGGGTAAGGCTGGTTGTCCCCTTCAAATTTGTTATTTTATTTCTATTAATAAAATCTAGCAGGGTACCGCCCTTATTTCCCTAAAAAAATTTTAAAAACCAACTTTTAAATTTTTTTTCCCATTGTTTAATGATCATATTGTTTTAATTGATTACCAAAAGGTGTTCATTTTAAATTGATTATTTTGAATACTGCTACCGTCTCATATTGATGTCGTTCTATACTGGCGTTGTGCCGTAGGCACGAGCACAAAATATAGTCTATATTATAATTAAGCTCAATCTTTCTGAAAAGTTAACTACTGACCAAGATTCATTTTTACAAAACATAACTACTGGCCAGGATTAAATCTTTCTAAATAATTAACTATTAACCAAAATATTGCTAGATTTCGTGAATCCCGGTAACAATATAGGAGATATCTAACTTAATTCTTTTGTTTGCCTTCCCATACTATGTATCATTTTCCTTCTCTGTATCTTTTTTCTTATATTCTCCGCATCCTTTCCCTCTTCATTATATAACGTTTCTCTCAAGGATAAGGCTGGTTGTCCCCTTAAATTTATTAAAATCTAGTAGGGTACCGCCACTGTTTCCCTAAAAAAAAAATTACAAAACTAACTTTTAATTTTTTTTTCCCACTATTAAATGATTATAGTGTTTTAATTGATTACCGAGAGATGATCATTTTAAATTGATTATTTTGAATACTGACACCGTCTCATATTAACGTCGTGCCGTAGGCACGAGCACAAAATCTAGTCTTTTAATAATTATTATTTTCCAGTAAGCCCCTAAGAGAATGGCCCGATGGTAGATATAAAACTTCACAAAATATGAGGTCTATTCCTTCACATTTCCCCTTAGGGAAAAAAAAAAAAAACTATCATTTTCCGGTTTATCTTTACGGGTACTCTAACACAAGTAATGAGAATATTAAATAAGGGTATATTTGTCGACCTGCGTAATTGCTTATTATGTTTGCATTACTCTAAAATGACACATATTATAGATCATAGTTAGTAGTCACATTTCACTATATGACGTGGAGCATGAAAGCGCAATTTTTGAACTTGTCCGAAAGGGTAACACAAATTAAAGCATATGTATCATAAAACATTTAGATAATTAGTTATATCTATTTAGATGTTGAGATTAAATTATTTTAAAAAATTTAACGGTTAAGATTCATCGTCACATTTATATGTGTAAGTAGTTATCTATTTTTAACTCCCCATTTTTTTTTTCTTTCCGTATTAAAAATCACTCCCTACAATTAATATTATAACCAATCACTTCTTCTTCTTCTTCCTATATTTTATATTCATATTATAAAGTCACACCCTACGATTAATATTCTGAACAGTCACTCCTTATAAAACATCAATCTCTCAACTATCACTTGAAGTAATGTAACTGTAATAATTTTTTAAATCATACCTTCTATTTAGACACTGTCATTTTAATTAATGAAATCAGATATATTGATATCGTGTCATAGGTACGGACATGAAGATCTAGTCTATATTATAAAATAGCTCAGGTTCTAATTGGTGACCCTGATTGAATTATGCAAAACACAACTGACGATCCAGATTGATTCGTAAGTATATGAGTTACAAATGAACCTCTCAGTTATAAGTTATGTTTGAATTGCCTCTCTACAATTACATATAAAACCTTCAGTTGTGAGTTTTGTTTAAATTACCCTGTCAGTTATGAATTTTGTTTATCTCAACTATTCATTAAACCGATCACATACTGACACCGTGCATATGACATGAATACATAAATGCCATTTTAGACTAATACACATGTGTAAAGATATTATGTAAGTGAATACTATGTGATGTGCTGGAGCCTGGAAGTAATTAAAAATATAAACTAGGAGGAGAAAATAAAATATCTAATTTAATGATAAAATAATTAATTGTTAAGATATTAAGAAAAATAAGGGTAAATTAAAAAAAATCATGATTTAAAGATCTAAAACAAGATATTTAGCTAAAGAAATCAATTTAGGGATTAAATCAGAAAACAATGCGTATGCCGTATGCGTAGGTAGGGCTGCGGTCAAACCCAAGCCTCGACCAAAACCTTCTTATCCAAGGAAAGGCAAGGACCTTTCGAGGAAACCACGTTTTCTTCCCATCTTCCAGATACAGCCCCCGTGTTTATCTCCCACGTGACGACAATATTTATTTATATATACACATTTATTCGCCTGTATATATTAACGAAGCTCGAGCTTGACTAGTGTCGACAATCATACAACAGAAAAGCAAACCAGAGCAGAGCAGAGCAGAGCACAGCAGTCTAGAGAGAGAAATTAAGAAGAATTTTGCGAATGACTGGTGATAACTTAGAGTTGCCCCCGGGTTTCAGATTCCATCCGACGGACGAGGAGCTGGTTATGCATTATTTATGCCGTAAATGTGCTTCACAGCAGATTTCCGTCCCAATTATAGCCGAGATTGATCTTTATAAGTTCGATCCATGGCAGCTTCCAGGTAAATCCACCGAATCAATTTCCGAGAATAACTGTTCCGATTCAGGGACTTTGCTTGGAATCAATGGAGACTAATTATTGGGAATTCTATTTCATTGAGCAGGTATGGCTTTGTATGGTGAAAAGGAGTGGTACTTTTTCTCGCCGAGGGATCGGAAGTATCCGAATGGTTCGCGGCCGAATCGGGCCGCAGGGACCGGGTACTGGAAGGCAACCGGAGCTGATAAACCGATTGGGAAGCCGAAGGCGGTCGGAATAAAGAAGGCTTTGGTGTTCTACGCCGGAAAAGCGCCGAGAGGGGTGAAGACTAATTGGATAATGCACGAGTACCGCCTAGCTAACGTGGATAGGTCAGCTGGCAAGAAAAATAATTTGAGGGTAATACTATTATACTAATGGTCCTATATTTTCTTTAATTACTTATATATTTTTGTGTTTTAAGAATTTTTTTTAAAAAACTCTAAAATAGTAAAATAATTGTTGTGTGATTTAATTGCAGCTAGACGATTGGGTATTATGTCGAATATACAACAAGAAAGGCACTATGGAGAAGCATTACGAGACCGATAATTCTTCGGTAGAATTCCCTGAAATGGAAGAAAAGAAACCCGAAATAGTCCCAAAGGTACAAGTGGCACCATTGCAGCTGCAGCCACCATCGTTGCCGTCACATTTGGTGAACGATTATTGGCATTTTGATACGTCGGAGTCGATACCAACGTTGCACACAGATTCGAGTTCGGAGCACGAGAAGGAGGTGCAGAGCCAGCCTAAAAGGGAGAATCTTGAGGTTGATTTTCCATTCAATTTCATGGATGCTTTTCCTGATGACCCTTTTGCCACTCAGGCTCAGTATTACAATAATGAGTACCAGCTTTCGCCATTACAAGATATGTTCATGTACATGTAGTCAGTCAAAAACATATGGAAAACAAGATATTTGTTTCACGGGCTAGCCCGATATGGCAAGTACATCTGCATCTGGACCTTAAAAGCAACTTGGGTGGAGGATTGGTAGAAATAGAAATAGAAATAGCAATGATAATGTTCATTGTTAGGTACAGCTCATCTTCATGTTAATATGTGGATGACATGTAGGGCAATTCTTATATTTTGTAGCAAATTAGCAATGTAGAACACATTGATTTCCCACTGTTATTAATGGATAAGTATGTATAATATGCATTTTAAGACATCAATGTTAATTACATTTTGATGTAAATTATTATACTAATTCATAAATGGAGAACCACAATTTTTTATTTTTATTTTTGAATCTATTTGTTGTTAGAGTACGTCTCAATTTTAATTCCTAGATGAATTCTAATTCTCTTACAATTCAATCTCTCAATATACGGTGAGATGGGTCCGTCTTACATAAAATTGTCAGCATTGTTGTTATCCTTGAAAGTGAATGCACCTTATATTTAATCATCAAAAAGTGGTCATTCAGTAGGAATTATAGCGAAATACGAACAAAATGATTTCTACTCCAAATGATGAGTCAATCTGAACTTGTTGAAATCCAAATCATCTATACTATTTATGACCTTTTTTCCAAGTCGAGGTTACAATGAACTCAACTGGAGCTTGATCCTAGCGAGTCGATCATAAATAAATAAAATTAATTACTAAGTTAATTGTCTTTTTATAACAATAAGAATTCGTAAAATCTAACTTAATATTTCCTTTTGTGAAGAATTCTGATTAACACATAACAAGAATCCAACAATGGAATAAGAAATAAAATATAATTTTGGAATAAATGATTCAGACTCAATTCTAGCCACATGAACTTAAGATTTGTTCGATAAATGTCGATAGTATTTTGTCTTATGAAGACCCTCTAACAAGTTCATTTGAATTTGTTCAAAAGAGTTGATGTGTTTTAAGAAAACTTGTACAACACCTTAACTTTTCATCTTTTTTACCAAATAATTTTACATCATTTTTAAAAATTGAAAACTAAACGCAAGAATTTTAAACCAATATAAAAATCGAGAAATTAGTTTTCACTACCAGTAAAATCTCAGACAATAATTTAGAGACGAGAGGGAGAATAATCTTTGGAATAAAGGATTGATTTCAATTCTAACCACGTGAACTATAAGATATATGTTCGATAAAATGTCGATAGTATTTTGTCTTATGAAGACCCTCTAACAAGTTCATTTGAATTTGTTCAAAAGAGTTGATGTGTTTTAATAAAACTTGTACAACTCGTGTCCACCTCAAATATAACTAATTAGTCAAATATACTAAAGTTGTATTAAAATTTAAAAGAAAAACTTTCAACCTTACATGTAATTCCTTGATTGCGTAATTTAAAATATCCAAATTTCATGGAGGGTATGTTTTCGATACCCCAATTTTATAGTTTGGAATTGGAATTGGGGCCTCCAAAACCAATTTTATTGTTTGGAAAAGTAACTAAAATTTGGAATTAGAATTGTGTTGGAATTCTAAATCACTCAATTCCATAAAACTAATTCCATCATAAATCTTAATAATTTAAATTTTGATCAATAATTACATAGTAACAAATCACCTTCTTTTTACCACCAGCAAAACAAATTTCAACCACCACCACTTGTGCCACCTCCCGCCGCCGCCGTCACCTCCAACCATCACCGCCACCAACGCCTCCGGCCAACGCTATCGTTAACCACTACCACTATATGCTATTTATTTTATAAAATATAAAAAATTTATACTTTTGTTGTTAACAATGTTTGAACCTTTGTGATTCATAATAACTAACAACCATATACAACTAGACTAAACTAGATACTTGACATATTATTAACTCTTATTTTAAGTATAATGTAGAATTATAATTGAATTTCACACATTATCCAAACAATGAAAATGTTATGATTTTAAAAACATTTTATAAGTTATTTAAATTTTATTGAATTTGAATATTTATTAAATTCAAAATCAATGAATTCAATATAATTGTTGAATATTCTTAATCGGTTGGCTTGAAAGTTGGAATCCATTTTTGAGATAATTTTGAACTGTGAAAATAAAATCCTCTCGTCTCTAAATAATTTTTGCTTTTTTTTTTTGTCTGTTTAAAAATATAATCTTCTTTGTAAGGTAAAGATCCGTAAGACGGAATCTCATTTATGAATTCACAGGTTAATAAGTAAACATGTTAGTAAATGGCATAATAACATGTTAAGTTGGTTAAACTTAATGGTTTAAGATTAAGATAAGATTTAGATTTAGAATAGATAGAACAAGAAGGTTTTGGGTTTGATACCTCCTAGCAACATTATTTTGTTTTGAACTGCTCATCAGTTCCTCTATTTGTTCCGGTGTTCCTTTATTTTTAATGTTTGTTATCGAAATTTTTATGTTTCCCACGCCTTTGCAGTTTAATCATCTGTCAGCTCCGTTAGCATCAATTGGTTTGGGATACTTGATGGATCCAAACGGACTTTGAAGAAATGCTAAATGACACATTTAATGTCAAACGTGACACATTGAAAATACAAAAGTGACACATTTTAATGTTAAAAGTGATATTATAAAGGAAAATTTATTATAATTTTCATTAAAATACAAAGTAACGCTCTTAATACTAAAAAGTAACACATTTAATACTAAAAAGTGACACTCTTAATACTAAAAAGTGACACTCTTAATACTAAAAAGTGACACACTTAATTAATACTAAAAAATGTTCACTTTACAACTAACGTTGACTGTCAAAAGTGACACATTTAATACTAAAACATGACATTTTCAATGCTAAAAAGTGACAATTTTAAGGTCAATAACAACGATTTTTATTTATAAGGCAAAATGACACTTGTACGGTCAAAAGTAACACATTTAATTCTAAAAAGTGACACTTTTAATGTTATAAAGTAACACTTTAATGTCAAACGTAATGATTTTTATTTATAAAAAAAATGAGACATTTTTCAAAGTGAAAGTAACATATTTAAGACTAAAGTGACACATTTAAGCCCAAAAAGTAACACTTTTTTAGGGAAAAATTATAATTTTCATTAAAAATACAAAGTGGCACTTCTAAGGCAAAAGTGACACATTTTATACTATAAAGTGACAGTGTTAATAATAAAAAGTGACATTCTGCATATATAAACATGAGGGGTGACACTGTAATTTTCAAAAACTAAGATTTTGCATTGAGATTTCTGAATTTTACCCTATTTAACATGAAAAGATTCACCTTTACAGATAATGATTCGTAAGACCGTCTTACAGGAGACCATTTCTCTTTGTAAAGTTCATTTTTCAAAGAAAAAACCGATCAAGTTGAATCCATTTTTTAAATAATTGAATTGTAAACATAGTATTCTCATCGTTCCTAATTTTTTTTTTTTTTTTTTTTGTCTGTCTTAAAAATATTGTCTTGTTTATAAAGCTTACTCTCTCCGTTCTAAATAATCGTTCTAGTTGATCAGGCGCATAATTTAAGAAAAAACAATTGACTTGATTATTTATATTGGTTTAATGTGTAGTTTCCTTTAATATCCATGTGTATGTGACTCATAATTAAAGTTGAGTGAAAAAGTAATGGTAAAGTGGTAAAAGTGATGCTTTAAAAAGGTAAGTTTCAAAGTGGACAATTATTTTTGGACGGACGAAAAAAAAAGGAGGACGATAATTTAGGGACGAAAGGAGTATTTTTTAGGAAAACACAAATTAAGTCAATTATTTTTTTCTTAATTCGGGTGAACCAGGACAATAAGTTATCGAAGGAGTTAGTATTAAATCTTTATTACAAAAAATGAATACTAGAAATGTAAAAGTTTAGGAAAGACGAGTATTTTCTATAAGATGATTCTCGATGGTGACTTTTTCGATGTCAGGACATAAGATTTTGGTTCGTTTTGGGTGACTTTTTCTCAAGGATGTCTCTCGGAGACCTACTCAACTAGAGACCTTATCTACTTAATAGTTAATATCGCAAGTCGCAACTGAGCCTATGAACGTGCAATGCCATATTGCCATATGGTAACCAATAACAAATATTTTTCCCAAATTATTTGCATTATGTTAATATAATTACAATGGTACCCTCTTGTACAATCCTCACATCGATCATTAATCCATTATTACTCATCAGAAAAGGATAGATTATCCATCAAAAGCAAGAGAGGAGGGGGGCAGTTTCGTCAGGAAAATATAGAAATTGAGGAAAACCGCGGGGCAGGATGCACTGTCAAAATACCAAAAATGGGAAAAACCCCCAACAAAGCAAAAGCAACGACGCAGGCGTGAATAGAGTTAAAGAGAGCAGCAGCAACGCATTTTCACTCCAATTCTGTCTTCTTGAAGTTTTCGCTAGGTACGTACCTATTTACCTTAATTCTTTCAGCCGGTTAATTCTTCTTTAAATGTTCAATTCTGATGTTCTTTTTAGCCCCCGCTTTTGATTTTAATCTGGAAGAAAGGGATTTGTCTCAAAATTTTCACCCGTTCTTGAATTATTATTATTTTGTTCGTAATTCTTGTTTTTTTTCCTTCCGTTTCCTTGTTACGGAGAAAGATTTCTTGCTTATATCGGATCATAACAATTACTGTCTAGTGCTAGATTCATTGATCATTTTCTTTTTTTTTTCCTTCGTTTTCCCTACACTTTGTGTCTATGCTTTTGTTCGAATTCTGATGACTTATCTTGGTTTTTGAGGCAGTTGGAGAATTCTCAGATCTTTTTCTCTTGTGTGTAGGATTTCATTAGTTATATATGCATTTTCACAATTTCATGATGTGCCTAATTTTCATCAGTGTGGACTGAAGTCCTGTGATGCTTGTATTGATTTTTTAGAAACTTATTTTATCTTAAGAAATCACACATCCTTCAGAATATTTGATTGCATCACACTCTTTTGTTTACTATGTCTAATTATGGGAAATTGGGTGCTAGAACAGAGTTCATGTATTCTCCTTCGGAGAACACGAGATAAACTCCATTTATCAATCTGGGTCCATGGATTTGTTGGAATGTTAGATTACACTTGACATATTCGTTGTTTAGGTTTTTGTCTTGATGTTGGAGGATAGGGCAATGGGTAGAGCCAAATGGGTAAAAATGTTTTGCCACCCGCCCTGAAAGGAAGCAGATGGTACAGAATCGCTTGTGTTGAGCTCTTTTTGTTTAGGAGCTTAGGTGTCTATAATTTCATTCTATTGTACAAATTTGTCAATCCCCTTTTATGTTTAATTATTTATGAAATTGTTTGTAATATTCTTTTGATTTTTCATTTTCCCCTTTTGGTTTTGGTTTTGGTTTTGAATGCCTCCACAGTTGGCATATTCAAAACAATAATAATCATAATCATAAATCATAATCATAATAAGATATTACTCCCTCCGTTGCTAAATAATCATCCGTTTGACTGGGGACACAGGGACACAAATTAAGAAAAACTAATTAACTATGTTATTAAAATTTGTATAATATGTAGTCCCTTTAAAGCCTATAAACACGTGTCACATAATTAAAGTATAAATAAAAAGTATGGGTAAAATGGTAAAGTGTTTTTCTAAAATGAATGGTTTGGAAACTGTAATTTTTATTTTTTTTTTTTTTTGCAACGGACAAAAAAGTAAAGCAAGACAATTATTTTGGAACGGAGGGAGTATTATTTTGAATTTTCGTATAAAGTGAGGTTGGTATTACATTCTAAATTTGTTAAATAATATAATCAACTCAAGCTCTTGTACCAAGTCCCAACTACTTTGGGTTTACATAATCTTTTTAGGAGTGCTGTCAATACATCTACATATAACTCAGAACACGTGACGCTATATTGGGAAGAAATATATATTGCTATAACTACAAGGATACTTATTTCTTTTCCTATTAATAAATATTGCACTTTCCATGAGTTTGTTCGTTGAATTATCTAACATAATAATCAGACTTGACAGATTTCAATAATGGGTCAAGCATTTGGTTGCATTCAAGTGGACCAGTCTACCGTGGCTGTCAAGGAACAATTCGGCAAGTTTAATGAAGTACTTGAGCCTGGATGTCATTGCTTGCCATGGTGCTTTGGGTATCAATTGGCTGGTCAACTGTCTCTGCGTGTGCAGCAGCTTGATGTTCGCTGTGAAACAAAAACAAAGGTTTTCTATATTCACATTTCACTTGCCCTGAATGAATCTAAATGTTTAGTTTATCTGTTTTTTGCTAGCGTGTTTTCACAACCCACAATTACCCTTACATCCTGGTTGTCAGGTTTCCTAAGAGCTTCTCTGGGTGTGTGTGTACCTTTTTTGTACGATGTCTGTAGTAGTTATTCTACTGTAATGTGACCATCAATTTATCATAATCATGTTCAGGATAACGTCTTTGTGACTGTGGTTGCATCCATCCAGTACCGTGCTTTGTCAGAGAAGGCTGCTGATGCTTTTTATAAGCTCTCGAACACAAAGCAACAGATCCAAGCCTATGTTTTTGATGGTAAGGATGCAAATATTGATGTATTACTGAAATGGATCACTATATACCAGAGAATCTTTGAAAGAACATCTTGTAATTTATTAGATATTTCACAGATCCAAAAAGATAGAATATATTATCCCCATTATTTTGGAAAGCAGAAAGAGCCTTCCAAACCCAACTTGATTTTATAGGCTTACACTTCCTCCACCTCAAAAGTCCCACTTGGACTTTTGTTGGTCAATTTGATTAAATTTTGATCAAAGATTTATAAAAATTTACTTGTTTTTACGAAATTCTAAAAGTTATTATTGATAGTTTTCTTAATATGCTTTCAGTTATTGAAATCTTATAACCTAAAACATAATTAATGTATACCTAATGGTAATTTGATTGACTTCCCAACAAGTAAACAGGACTATTTTTTGTTGGGACGGAGGGAGTAGTAGCTTTTGCTGCATATGAGTTGTTAACTGTTTAGATTTGTATATCAATGGTTTATGCCATTATCAACTTGTTCAGTGATTAGGGCTAGTGTACCAAAGCTGCAGTTGGATGATGTCTTTGAACAGAAGAATGATATAGCTAAAGCTGTGGAAAATGAACTTGAAAAGGTAATGTATTATTACGACAACATAACTTATGTATATGAAGCATCCACCTTCACTTTGGAGTTTGGTCAATTTTTATGTTTTCCTTACCGATCGCCAACTCCCAATCCACGTGTAGGCCATGTCTGCCTACGGGTTTGAGATTGTCCAAACTTTGATTGTTGATATCGAGCCTGATTCTCATGTCAAGAGATCCATGAATGAGATCAATGCTGGTATTCAATGACACCCCATTTTACTATTTTCTTTCTCTTCTTTTTTTTTCCTCCCTGTGTTCTGTACTAAATGTAGCTTTTTATTGTCAACTCAGCTTCTAGAATGAGGGTTGCTGCAAATGAAAAGGCAGAAGCTGAAAAGATACTGCAAATCAAGCGCGCTGAAGGAGAAGCAGAGTCCAAGTACCTGGCAGGGCTAGGTATTGCCAGGCAGCGCCAAGCCATTGTAGATGGGCTCAGGGATAGTGTGTTGGCCTTCTCTGAGAACGTGCCTGGAACATCAGCAAAAGATGTCATGGACATGGTGCTGATAACTCAATATTTTGACACCATGAAGGAGATTGGTGCTTCGTCAAAGTCTTCTGCTGTGTTTGTGCCACATGGACCTGGTGCTGTGAGAGACATTGCCTCACAGATCCGTGAGGGTCTCCTTCAGGCTGACTGTGTCAATAATTAGTTCTATTAGCCCCCTCTTGAAAAACAAAGCCTTAACAGGTTGGTTGTTGGTTAAATGGTTAGATGCATAAAAACCGTACTCTTGGTTTCGCTTTACTAGTTGATGAACATAATATAGTGCTAAATCAGCTGCAAATATGGGTTTAGTCTTGTGTAAATACAGGGGTAGGAGCTTGAACCTACTTTGGTATTGCTGCTTACTGATTAGTATGTGTAATTAAATTCTATCCAGTGTTCTTATTTTATCCTTTGTTTTGGTGCTTGTTTAGCACTTGTACCTATACGGTTAGAAGTTGAGAGACGTTTCACGGAAGCTTGTGGCAAGTTATTTATCGGATCGCCTCTCTGATACCTGAATGGCTGCAAAACTTATACAACCTTTTTCATGGAGAGAGCTTGTTGTTGGTTGAGCAACTTCACTATTATGGGTGGAAAGAAAGACGATGGTGTGCTGTTAAAGATAAGCTTGTTTGAATTTACGTGTATGTTTCCTATGTAATGAGATGAAATCATTGTCAATGTTGATGAAGTTTCTTGGGGATGAGTATGTCACTGCAAGTTTTCTTGGAAAGCACTGTTGAGAGTTGAGATATGAATGAGTGGTGTCATGAAAAAGAGAGGAAAACGACTCCACCAGAAAGATCCTTCATAAATAAAAAAAACCGTAGTTCAAGTGTTTAACTGAGTTTGAAAAGTCCAAATTATTAATGATATTGATGGGATGATGAACTGAAATAACTTGAGGTCTAGCCGTTTTGGTTGTCGTGGCCCTCGCCCTCGCTGACCGATTCTATCCACAAGTCTCACATTAGATATTAAAATGGACACTTATTTTGGGAAGGACGGAGTAATTAGATATTTGTCACAAACAACCTATGGAACACTTGTTAGCATTTCTCACATAAACAGTTTTGTTTTGTTTAGTTTAGTTTTGGTATTGCATAAAGAAGAGGCAGCCTGACTTAATTTGTTCTCAGAAAACAAAACAAACCCTAGTTCTGTTTTTTTCTTTAATATATTCCTTTGTTGATCAAATCAATGTTTTGTCTACTTTGTTTGCTTGTTTCTTATTTAGCAGTCCTTTCTTGTTAGTCTGTGTGTGAACTCAGCTCCAGAATGCTTATGCCGTATGGGTTGTTGCAAGGCTGTCTGTGACAGCCACAGTTGGACAGGGACATAATTGTGTAATTCTTATTGAGAATTCACTCTTCTATCTTCACGAATTTCTGTAAATTCCAATGGATAAAGTATTTGACTAGATGATATTCCAATATCTTCAAAGCTTTCACACAAGCTTTGAATTTTCCTCCAAAACTTAGTCTAGGTAGGAGAATCATGTCATTATCTCAAATCCCATTCTTGTAAGTTTATCCTAACATTATTAGTGTATAAATATCTCTATCATCAACTTGTCAATAGAAACAATTTGGTGGAAAAACTACTCAGGGTCAGGGTAGGCCCAATCTGGAGTTGTGGTTTCCCTGAACTTGCAGTCCCAAAAAGTCAACTACCTAGCTTGCTGCCTCTTTAAATTATCCAGTTGGCCTTCTCCTGTTCCTCAACATTTTCACTTCTTCTGGTATGCTCCATGTCTGTTACCCTAATAATAATTGCTGAATTTTGATTTTTTAAATTTTGATAATGTCTGGGAATCATGATTCACCATCTAATTCTATGTTTCACTCAAAAGAGTTCATTTTCCCTTTTTCTAGTGTTTTGCTTAAATAGTTTACCATTTCAATCAATCAATCTACTATTGGTGTTTGTATGTTTGTTTACTTATGTTCTTATTGAACATGATAGATTTCTTCGCTACCAGAAACTAGGAAGAATGGGTGGTGTATTATGCTGTGTGCAAGTTGATCAATCAACCGTTGCTATTAAGGAAAGGTTTGGCAAGTTTGATGATGTACTTCAACCGGGATGTCATTTCGTGCCTTGGTGCTTAGGAAGCCAGATTTCCGGTCACCTCTCTCTGCGGCTGCAGCAATTGGATGTCAAATGCGAGACCAAAACCAAGGTTTTCTTCTGTTTTAAATTACCATTTGCTTTTTACATAAATATTATCAGGTAATTTGACACTACGACTCAGTACTCACATATGGTCTCGGCCAAATTTCTTGCTGTGCAGGACAATGTTTTTGTCAACGTGGTTGCATCGATACAATATCGTCCTCTGGCTGGTAAAGCAAATGAGGCTTTTTACAAACTTAGCAACACTAGGTCCCAAATTCAAGCATATGTCTTTGATGGTATGTTTAAAACGCCTAAATTCATAACTAATTATATTCTACAATCATTCGAGATAAATGAGGATAATACCATTTTTCTATCTTTTTCAAACTCCCAGTGATCAGAGCAAGCGTGCCAAAGCTAAATCTTGATGATGTTTTCGAGCAGAAGAACGAAATTGCCAAGGCTGTGGAAGATGAGCTTGAAAAGGTAGTCATTTGGTAACATTTATTATCTCAAGATCAAATTCACTAATTACGGTTGTAACATTTTATAGGCTATGTCTGCATATGGATATGAAATTGTTCAGACACTGATCATTGATATCGAGCCAGACGAGCATGTGAAGCGAGCCATGAATGAAATCAATGCTGGTAAAACATCAATATTGTCGCATCACTCATTAAATACTTAATTGCATCAAAGAGTAAAAACTAAAAAGTTGAATTCATGAAAATTGTGGCAGCTGCAAGGTTGAGATTAGCAGCGAACGAGAAAGCTGAAGCTGAGAAAATTGTACAGATTAAGCGAGCTGAAGGAGAAGCTGAGTCCAAATACTTAGCAGGGGTGGGTATTGCAAGGCAACGCCAAGCTATTGTGGATGGTCTGAGGGACAGTGTGCTTGGCTTCTCAGTCAATGTGCCTGGGACTACTGCAAAGGATGTACTGGACATGGTTCTTATCACTCAATATTTCGACACCATGAAGGAAATTGGTGCTTCGTCCAAGTCATCAGCAGTGTTTATTCCGCATGGACCTGGTGCGGTGAGTGATATCGCTGTGCAGATTCGAGATGGACTGCTCCAAGCATCGGCCAGCAGCCAAACCATCAACTAAGTATATCCAGTCATCCAGTGTTCTCTGGAGTTTTTTTACAGTGTGCTTCTCTTCCAGCCAGCGTGTTTTGATAAATGTTGAACAGAACTCAAATTGTATATCAACTTAATGCATTTACATCATGTACTTTCACATTATGTGGGATAAGATGTTCTGAAACAGCAATATACTTCCTACGGCCAATATTTAGCTAACTCTTCGTACTAATCATTTTCTGAAAGCAGTAGCCAAGAAATATTATTGTTGTCATTCAATCACAGCAATATGATTTATGATTACTCAGCCTTCGTGCCTGGGATGAGTAAACTCGACGTCCAAGTTTGAGACAAATGCAACACAGTGGCATCATTATGATTTATGATCATTTTCACAACCTACTGATTACTCAAATACCCTTGCAACACAGATGCTACAAGGAATCTTAAACAATCCAGAGGATTGCAGGCTTAAAAAAAGCGCAACCTAATGAAGAAAACAGGTATCCCCTTTAGTGGGGGGTAAAAGGGTATTTCAAAAACCAAGAGGAATTTAACCGGAAGCCTCGACAAAATCTCAATTACGTACCAATTCTTCCAACTTTGAGATTGTGGTAATGGAAATAAATCACTGTGAACTTGAGAATATGTACACCTTGCTTGCTGCTCTTTGTTTTTCTTTTTGAAAAAGCAACCATGGCTGAAAAACCAAGTGACCAGAGAAATACAAGCAAAAGGCCAAAAAAGAATCAAGACTGTAAAATGGAAGACTTGTGGAACATGCCAACTGTGAGATAAGATCACAAAATCTAAAATTTAAACCTCTGCAAGTATAACCTCCATCAGGGGGTTTTAACAAGAGATGAGTAGAGAAAATTGGAAACTAACCATCAACATGGTCCATGAAACCATCTAAAATTATTTCTACAGTCTATAAAACCAAAACAACTTTCAGTTGCCAACAGTATACCATCCTCAAACAAAACCTTAGTACTCCCGGCATGATAAGCAGATATCATGTCTATGGCTTGAGGGCCAGGGCAAGACCAAACTTGGCACTCTTGTCAATCGATTTGGTGTCTACTTCTCCTGAAAGGGTGAAAAGGGACCTAGGGCGCCACTCGTGCTGGATAAGAGCAGTTGCCTTCCCAAAGTTGTTGACCCGTGCCTTGACTGTGGTCAGTGGATCCAAAGAATGCTGGGTGCCAACTGTGATCGTATTCTCGTTGGTTGAGAAGCTGTGGTTGACCTCTGCACCAACAGCTGTGTTGGTCAAGGGGCTCACTATGTGGTAATAGGAAGCATTGACAGAGTCACCCTTATCGTTCCTGCATGATCAACACTCCGTTCATAAGACATACACATACTACTAACCAAAGAAATACAACTGGTGACAAAAAAAAGAGAGACAAGATAGAAATCTTTCCCGACACTGTCCAAACTTAAGGCAGACTACTTCTATATTCCTGAAATATCACAATCCGAGCAAGAGTAAAAGGGCAACTACATATGCAACACCCATGCCTAAATATTACCACCACAATCTATGTGCCTTCTTATATCTACTTTTCTGGTAAACAATAACAATTATACATTTTTTTTGACAAGAGGAAAGTTATATAAACAAAGGTATCAAAACACGCAACACGTCCTATGTGCAATAACAATTATATACTTTAACTTGATAAAGGAACTGTATCCTTCAAAAGATGAGGACTACTCACAGGTACAACGCAGCAATAAGGTCCGCATTGGAGAAGCTGAATCCAGCATTCATTTTGGTTAAGTTCCCTGTCTTCGTATCAAAGGAGACATCAGTTCCAACTGCAGCAATATTTGTGCCCAAGACACCAGAAAAGTTGACAATGGGGTTTGCAGTCAACCCAATGCTAGTGCTTATCCCGGCATAGTCATGCAAGTACTGAAGTTCGATCTGTTGCAGCAACAAGAATCAGATATCAATACAGAAGCTTTGCAGATTCACAAATAACAACAATTCCCTTGGGTTGGATCAACAAACCCCTCACTTCTCTCTGATAAATATAAATATATGTAGGCTTCCAACAGGATAACCAGGATACATTGTAAAAGACAAAATATTGAAAAGACCACATGCTACAGAAACCAGAAATCATCACTACTTACCTTGCCAGACCTTTGATCTGGAACTTTGAAGCTAAGGATTGCTCTCAGCCCAGGGGCAGGCTCATCGACTGTGATTGTCGTAGAAAGCTGTAATGTAGAAAATAGTTTAGTAAGTGATCAAAGTCAAAAGAGCTATAGCTTCAACCATGAGAAAAAGCACTATAGCACACATAAAGTAAATCATAAAATTTAAAGGGCAATGCCACAGTGAAAAAAAGGTAAGCAAATGCCTTGCAAAAGTGCACCACCCATCCAACATCCTCATGGTCCAGCTAAAACAAACTAGCCAAGTGTTCAACAGAACGAAAGAAGAACACTGGATGAATCAAGTGGAACAAAAGGGGACCTTAAGAAACAGAAACCATCCCACTACACCTCCTGCACTAGCTGATCTATACTATATCGATGCTTCCTATCTGCATTGCATTTCTAAAAGAATTATCTGACAAAACATATGGAAAAGAAAAACTGAACGAACATAATTCCTGAGCATAGTACTATGGGTATGTTTACTGTAAGCTGTAACTTTGGACCTTGGCCAGCCTTAGATAAGTTGGGGAATGAGAAGGATGACAAAAATACAAGTTCAGAAAAGTTAAGCGGATAAGAAAAATATCAGAATTGAACAAGCAGGTGCAAGGTTGATCTTACATTGGAGTTTGTATCCACTTTGATATCTGTAGTGATGTTCTTGTTCTTCAATTGAGTGTTCACATCAGCCAGAAATAAGTCACCTTTCTTTGTTCCAGATGATGTGATAGCCTACATATAGGAAAAGAAAAATATTAGGACTTACTAGGACATTGATAGAGCATATAACAACTCTGATTGTTATGATACCATTACCCACTACATGAGGCAAAATCATACGAACTTTTCATATTGACCACAAGTTTTCTAAAACAAACTGTTAAGTCTCAGATGGAACAAAATAAGGTAATCACAAAATAAAAACCTTGGCCATAATAACAAACAAGAATAAAATACATATAAAAAGTAACAAGCTCCATCTTCATCTGAGGCACCACAGTACACCATACATATCATTTTTCAATGATTTTTTCTAAGAAAAAAAGAAACTGCGAAGTCTCAGATAGAACAAAATAAGGATTTCTCCAAATCAAACCTTGGTCTGATAAACATGTGTCAAAAATAGTCCGCAGTCACATTTGAATATTCACCTCTAAGAACCTTTAACCTTGGTCATAATGATAAACATGTGTCAAAAATAGTTCACAGTCACATTTGAATATACACATATAAGAACCTTCAACATCATGAAAAAAAGACGGATGCTTATGCAACAATCCACAAATGTTAAAATACTCAGACTAACTAGCAATGAGCAACAGTTCTAAATATGGGTATAACCACTAAATAGCTAAATACTAAATATATGCCACTTAAGGGAGACCAAATGTAAATTAAATGAAAACAGTATATTATTAAGGCTAGAGACTCCAACCAAAACACACACTAGACAAGGATGATGAATCAAGCATAACATTAAATATAAACACCCCTCCTCACCCCACCCCACCCCCAAAAAAAAAAAAAAAAAACATTTGGATACCATCCCGAATTGAATGTCCCTTTTTCATGAAATTTTTATCCCCAATGTGTCCTTTTTGTATAAAGTTACAAAGTTCACCTTTGCTTTGCTTTCTATCGAGGATCAATTTGCACTTGGGATACTATAGTGAAACTTAGGGCATCCATGTCCACGTACAATTTATTAAAGTGGCCTAAAAATCACCTTTCTCAACTTCAGTAAAAACTAAAAAAGGGGTTCAATTTGGCGCAAAGGGATATGACACATTAGAGAAACAATCATTGAAAAAAATAATGAAATTGTATAGCTTAAAGATGCAGACTCTTTCCTTTATAGGACTACCTCAAAAGTCAAAAGAGAAGTATTACTTTGTTTTGACTATAATTATTATTACAATAATTATTTATTTTTTGGTAAGGAGGGGGAGGTGAGGACAAAGGGGATGAATTTATCAACCAGAAGTTACCAAACAGTAACTGGTATGCAATGACTGCATCGATAAACAACATTCCACCAGAATTAACTTTGTGTTCCTCACCAATCACCACTAATATACCAAGAGCCAAAGAGTAAGGCTAATAGCAAGTGCAACCCTTCAAAACTCAAATGTACACTACAAATTGGTATTATTCGAACAAACCGATTCATTGGAAAGACCAATTGCATTTAGAAATACATACACGAGCAGCATTCCAGCTAGCAATTAGCTACAACAACAATATTCTTTGTAACAGATCTAAAAAAAGTGTAAATAAAAACTCACCACTCCGGTCGGCGAGTAGGTCGTGATAGTGAATTTCTGGTCGCTCTGATAATCCTTGTACAGAAGATCTATCACAACAACAAAACAAATTCGAAGAAATTAAAAAATACAAATAATTTAACCAGAAAACAACACATAAACCTAAGACAAACACACACACACACTTGACGGAGTATATGTAAAGATAGACGAACCTCGGGCACTTTTGCCGATGTTGGTGTAAAGACCAGGACCCTTGCCCATGATTTCAAGCAAAAAATCGAAAGATCAAACTCGCAGAAGCCCTAAGAACGAGAGTCGAAAATGGGAAGAAATCACTGATGGCTAAAACACACCGATTGAGTGCTATTTATATTATTGTAATTGAATTAAACCCCTAATTTTTATTGGCTTTTTTCGAAAGGTGTGCTACTAACGTGTTTTTCAGATAATCTGGGCCGTTCGATGTTTGAAAGCAGTGAGTAGAGGTGTCTGGACCTTTGATTTGTGTTGGGGGTATTGTATTAATTTTGCTAAAAGGGGTATTTTGGGAATATAAAGGACACGTGGTATGATATCCTTGTTCGTGTTTATCGAGTTGAAACTTGCTGTTGCTGATGCCAAATTAGATTAGAATTTTATTTTTCTTTTCCTAAAAGACAGGGGAGGTTTATTGCTCTTCAAGAAATGTTCTTTATCAAAATTATTTTCTAATTAATATACAAGTTTTATTTGTTATTTTATCGGGCACTAAGAGGATGTACAATAGTTTGATTAATTCAAATTAAAAATAAAATCAATAAAATAACTAATTAGATACTCATTTGATTTAAAACTAAAAAACCTTCATTTCCGGTGGTGACACAAAATCCAACACATTTACATACCTCACCATCTTTATCTTCATTAATTTTAATATTTTTATCGAAAAATGGCTAGAAACTTGAAAAAATCATATAATTTTTTTTTTTGATATCTAAATGAAACAAACAAAGTCTTTATTTATAAGTTAAAATATGCATTTTAATTCAGAAAAAAAATTTAAAAACTTCTACTAAAAATTGGTTAAAAAGGCAATGAGAGAAAAATAAAACAGTATCCAGTACAATGATGACACATGGAAAGGGGAAGAAGGAGGCAAGGCGCAGGAGGCAGAATGGGGTTCATCCGATGATACTTTTCTCTTCAAATCTTCTCTTGATTTGCTTTATATTTTTTAAGATTCTCTATTGGATGGGAAGATTTGGAGAACCCCCCCCAATTGTCTTTGCTCTAATGAGTAACTTGGGTTGGGCCAGCAAGCTCGGCTTGTAAGCGGGCTTTCTTGATTCATGTCTTATGTGTTTGTGTGTATGATTTAAAATAGATCCATTTTATGTGTGGTGTTGCTATATATGTAATTTGTTCGATGAAATACATGAATAATAATTTGTTCGTTGTTGGGCATATTTTTTCAATTCGAATGCATTAACTTTTAATCATGTTGCATCATTTGTAAATTATGATGAAACAATTTGGATTTGGGATGCATGAAAGATACATTAATTTGAAATCATTTGTTGATTGTGTTTAGGAACACATGAACATGAAGGTTTGATTCATTATAATTTGTAGTGCGATGCATTAATTGGTTATTTAACTTGTTTGCATTGCGATGCATAAATTGGATTAGGTAATTAAATTTGTTACATTGTGGTGCATAAAATTCATGTAGCGTGATGCGCACCGAGTAAGTGATCCGTAGCGCACCTTCGGTTCATTAAGTGTATTGTAGTCTTTTCTCCTTTAAAAATGCATTTTTATGTTTAAAAAAATATAAGAGATCTAAGCGATTATAAATTTTTAAAAGGAGGATCAACCTGAATTTCACCTTAGTCCGCCAAATTTGAGTCAAATTTGAATAGTTTAGCTTGACTTAATTCAAGGAAAAATTGTGGGTCGGTCCCTTTCTTAAAAAGTTTTTAGCCGCTCTGTTTCCCTGTTTTTATGTAATCGGAAAAAGTCACTTATTGCATTGCGATGCACAAAATCTTGCATCGCGATGCATCATTTGTAAATCACGGTGCATGAAAGTGATTTATTTTGTGTATCCCGATGCATACAAATCTTGTATTGCGATGCATAAAGTGACTTTTTGTGGTTATAAAAAAACCAAGGGAGTGAAGCAGAGTAGTTAAAAAATTTAAAAATGAACCGGTTATAATTTCTCCCTTAATTCAATTCAAATGATATACTCCCTCAATTTCGTGTAAGGAGTCTACCATATAATTTTGAGATGCTTTAGTTTATTTTCAAAAAATTATGTTTGCCATATTTTTAATATTTCAACTATATCCTTTATATTTGATTTACATATTGATCATTATGTTCTAGTATTTTTTGTAATTATGATAATCTCTAATACTAGTTATATATCCGTTAACAATATTATTTTGGGGGAACGAAGGACGGGAGTACTTGATTATGTACGATAGCAAATGATCTTTTAACAATATCATTTGATTGATCTTTTGGAATTTGGAAGATTATGTTCTCAATCAAATTATTGTATGACGATTGACTCGGCTCTGGCTACTATAGGGAAGCTCGTATGTCTTGGACTATGTTTTTCTTTGTAATTTAAAGTGTTTTCCAAGTAATGATTTGTTGACTTGATTTTGAGATTTTATTAACAAATTATAACAATTAAAGAAAAAGTTAGTGGGATTAAAGAGAGAAAGTTTGTAATCACCGACCAAGTAAGTTAGGTAATGTTTTGTAATATTTCTATTTATTCGTTATGATTCAAATGTTTTTGTTTCACTTTCTTTTTTTTTTTATCTATACATATATAAAAGGAAATGAGCAAATAATGAAAATATTCTGCAAAAGTGACTTTCTAAATTTAGAAACATTTATAATTTGTATATTTGTCATATTTTTTTGAAAATTGAAATAAAAATTAATTAATGAAGTTGACAACAACTCTTCAAATTCAAATGACTTTACAAATATCTTTAGTGTATTTAATGTGAACAAATTGTATAACATTTAATATAGTTCAATATGATTTACAAAATGACAAGAAATACAATATCAAAATAATATCAAATATTGAATAATTTATTCTATATCTGATTTCATATTTCTTTTTTTTATTTAATATTTTTTGCATTTATAATTGACATATTGGCTTCTAAATCTTCACCACGGTAATATAAACTCTCAGAAATAAGATTAAATGATGAAACAATCGATTCAATATAAATTATTTGCCACCATTATTAATAAAAATCTTGACAAATAATTACAATACATTATTATTCAAACCAGTTTAAAATCATAAATCAAAGTAACATAGTTACTTCCCATCACTAATGAATTAATTAATGGTTTACTAAAGAAATATTTTTAGTAAACGTCCAAAATAATGATAATATTTTTTCGTTTAGTAAAAAACAAATTATCATTACCTTATGAAAGCTTTAATATTATAACTAACTTTATTTAAAAATTATTCATCGATGTAATTAGAAATATAAAAGATGGATGTCGGATAAATTTGTTAATAAACAAAGACAAATTAGTAAAAGAACACATGTATTAAATTAATGTTTATCAAAAGAGTATATAAAATGATTGTCAACCATAGTTATTTGCAACCGTATGAAGTGTATAATCTAAATGCAGTAAATATTTTGAAACAAATCATTTTGTTTAGATGTTTTGAAGCTTAATTTATGAGTAATATGAGTAGTTTTATAAAAAGTTTAATTCTTTTTCATTCAAATAAATTTTATATTCTTATAGTTCTAAAATTTAAAGATTTTTAGAACCAGTTTGTTGTTAGAGGTGCTTAGGTATTTTCATTATTCTAAAAAATAGTTTTCTATAATTTATAACAAGTTTATATATCAAATATATCAATAAAGTATATAACATTCAGATTTCAAATAATTTACTCCATACAACAATAATTATGACATATTATGAAATTTACAGACAATTTTATATAAATTAGTAAATAGTAAAGACAAATTAGTAACCGAGTATTTACAATAAATTTACTCTTAATATTTACTTGCCACCGATAATGGTAATAGTCCAGAAAAATAATTATTGTATAAAGTATCAGCATATGCACTACTCCTATTGCCATTCAAATATTTAGTATTTAGCCGTCGAATACTTATAAAAATGCAAACAACTTAATATGTGAAATCTATAGATCGGACAAAGGCTAAGGTTAGATTGAACAAATAATTGACAAATTTATAAGAAAATAAATATATATCTGACCCAAGGGGTGGGAGAGATGGCAAGACTAGGGGCCACACTTACCTATAAAAAAATAGATAAATAAATAAATATATACATATATATGAGATTTTTTCTACTTCATTTTAATCAAATCTGAAGCTAAAAAATAAAATTCTTAATATATTTGTCTAGTCTACATGTTTAAAAATCCAAGTCTAATATATGCAAAAAAAAAAACTATTAACAAATAAAAATCTTAGTATATTTGTCGAGCCTACATGTTTAAAAATCCAGGTCTAATATTAGCAAAAAGCTTTAACCTATTAAAGTTAGTTTACAAAAGGTATATATTTATTCAACTTAATCGGTAATATACCAAGGTTAATTTGAACTTTAATTTTACAAATATTTACCAAAATATATAGATCTAGGATGTTTTTTTTTCCATTTTCATCAGATCTGAAGTCAAAAAATGCATAACTAATGTTTATTTTTCCATTTTTGTCTAAAATAAATTTATAAAACAAATGTCCAACATAAAAAGTTGGGATCAGATTTTTTTTTATCCATTTTGAAAAACAAATTGGAAAAAAAAAATCATATGTTTAAAATTTTTCTCAGATATGATAGATCTAAGTTTCTTTTTTTATAAACTGTTTTTAAAGTAAAGATGCATATTGATATGTAATTGGATATAATTGATTAACTATAAGATATGTATATTTTCTATACTTAGTTAAATTAAACTCTCAATTTTTTAAATAATAATCGAAATTCAAATTTGTATCATACAAATTTCTCTCAAAATTTTATTTAAAAAAAAATAAAAAATAAATCTAAGAAACCTAGTTGTGAAATGGTTTGAAGGTATTCAATGTTAGGATTTCTCCAAGGCACACTAAAAATCTAGACTCAATAACTTTTGTTATTGAATAGTTGTATAAAAATTATGTTTCATAATATGTTATTCATAATATTTTTGTGTTGGAGGTTCTGTTTAGAGTCAGTTATCAACTGTCTGTTATAGGACTTCTACCAAGGCACACTAAAAATCTAGACTCAATAACTTTTGTTATTGAATAGTTGTATAAACATTATGTTATATAATATGTTATTCATAATATTTTTGTGTTGGAGATTCTGTTTAGAGTTTGTTATTTCGACTTCAATTCTTTTTTTTTATTAGATAAAACAAACAGTTTGATATTTGACTATTTAATATTTATTTATATATATAACATAAACATTTGTGCTTTTTTAAGGTTATTTGAAAATTACCAATCCAACATTTAATTGTAATTTTTTGTGGTGCTTTTATTTGGTAGCAAGAAAGATTATCTCGTTGTTTTAATATTAGCAATTCAAATTAAAGTGCAGTGTCGTATGTAAGGATAAATATAACTTCATGCTTTAAAACCACCCCTTATAGAATTAAAAGTACTAATCGTACGTTTTCAATGATAAATATTATATATAAAGAAGTATTCCAAAATTTATAATTATTTTTTCAAATATATGTGTTTGATGAAGATTTTTGACAGATATTGCATGTGATTCCAAAAGGAAGTACACGAGGCATCGTTCATCATATTATTAATTCATTATATTTGTGGAGAAATTCATCTGTATTGAGGTTGACAATGAATATGAGATACAAAGTATGGGTCCAACGAGAGTTCCGAATAATTGAAACTTTTTGTCGATTGGATTGCGAAGATTGACGATGGTAAAATTGGTGAACCAAATGATAATTGTGATTGTGTTGATATTCTCAATCAACTATTGCTTAAGAAATTTAACGATCTAATTTCTCCAATTGTACAAAACACATATTCTTCATTTGGAAGCAGTCCCGATGATTCATCATTTTTGGAAAAGAGTTATTCTAGATCCGACTCTTGATGTGGTTAATTCAATATATGATTACATGATATTGAAGAACAATTCAAAAGGAAGTGATGTGGCAAAAACACAGCTTGGGCCGTCCTTGAGATGGGTAGGATATCTGGGTTTTGGATCGTCCTCCTTGAGCCTGTTAAGATCACAAACAAATCTGAGTGGAAATGCAAGGCAGAGCCTCGCGAAACCCCTCCGGCGTGAGAGTAAGTCTCGCGTGTGATTGTCAAAAGATAAATTGACAGAGTAACGAGGCTCAAGAAAGTGTGCATACCTTGTTAATGATTATGGAGAGGTATTTATAGGGCTTGGTGGTGTTTGAATCCGTCTAGGATTCAGTTTCCATAACTGTCGAATCAATCAAGGAGGGAATCCCTTGATTTTAGGCGTGATAGGCGGCTGACCGCGTAGATGTAGGAGTAGATAAGGCAAGTGTTCTGCCTAAACATGGAAACCTTTGACTTGTCTTGGAGAGCAAGCCACCAGTGCTTCCTGTTTGATGTGTGCCCGGGCGAGCATGGCTCTGCCCGGTTGCCCTACTTGTATTGCTTCTGAACTTATTGTCGGTCCAAGGTACGACCCCTGGTCGGGCAGGCAAGGCCAATGCTCGAGCAGGTTTGGACGAGATGAGTCTGGTTTCTTTACCAAGTGTGTGTGATGTCCGGGCATGGCCCCTGGTTGGGTAGGCAAGGCCTTTGCCCGACCAGGTTTGGATGAAAGTCACGTTGCTCGGTGCTCCTGCTTCTATCATTTTGCTCGCTGGGCTGTGGGCCCCATATGCATTGTGCTCGTGATTGGCACGTGATGCTAGCTCGTGCCCTGCTCGTGACCAGGTTTGGGCCGGGTATATCAGTGGCCCCTGGCTCCCTATCTAGCGGGCATTCATGCTCGGAGCGGAGAGCGCTTAAGTTTGATATTCGCACGGGCTTCAACACTTATGAATCTTTCGAAGAGGTAAGGAATTCATCGGGGTAGACTTGGGGCGTGTTAAGGAAGCTTTTTGTTTAAGGCGTACTAGGCGCGTGGGCGAAAAGGGCGC
Source organism: Codonopsis lanceolata (assembly GCA_013146195.2). Classification (NCBI taxonomy): domain Eukaryota; kingdom Viridiplantae; phylum Streptophyta; class Magnoliopsida; order Asterales; family Campanulaceae; genus Codonopsis; species Codonopsis lanceolata. The sequence continues at coordinate 125,523,337 of CM028379.1, read as the reverse complement.
GTGAGCCGTCAGAAGTTAAGACGATGGGACAGGGCACGGAGCACGAAGGGTTGCATTTAATGCGTTGTGATGATGGGCCGCCCATTCCGGGCGCCGCTTCGGGCTCTGAGCTTTCCCCCGCGATTGCCCAGAAACCTGCCTATAAAAGGCACACTCCACTCCTTCTTCTCCAAGATTTGACATCAGCATTTTTGGCATCAGCAATATTTTTGGCATCGGCAACAATTGTAGGCATCAGCATTTCACCTGATGCCAAGATTTGACATCAGCATTTTTGGCATCAGCAATATTTTTGGCATCAGAGTTTTGGCATCAAAGTCCTGATGCCTGGAATTAATCATCCTGATGCCAAAGCTTGGCATCAGAGTTTTCATTAATGACATTTTTGTCATTTGGACAAGCAATTTGTAGTTTAATGAAATGTGCAAACAATTAATGGTCCTAGATGAAAACATGTTTTAAAAATTGTACCCATTTGAAATTCCCCCTAAATTTTTTCAGTTGTATGAATTGTTTTTCTTTTCCTTTCAAGAAATGGACCCAAAATATGAAATGTTTATTCTTCTGTAACACTCCGATAATTTTAGTTAAAAATATTAATTCATGTTAATTAATATTATAATAGTATTGGACATATTTATTTAATATTATATTTGTTTTGGATTAATCTAATCATTTTGACCTATTTTTGTATTGGACAATTTTGTATTAGGCCAATTAGTGAAATTGTTATCACCTTAATGGTCTACGATTATTTATTATTAGGCTTTTATTAGGGTTACTGGGTTAGGAATACCATAATAAGTGAGTATAAAAGAGAGCATTAGGGGGTGAAAACCCTTTATGGCACAACTATAATAGAAAAGAAGGGGAGAAGGAAAAGCTCGGCGACAGAGAGAGGGAGGAACAAGAGAGCATCATCGGCAATTTTGGAGGTGTTAGAGTACACAAAGTTTCAGATGGCCGGGGAGTGGTTTGATAGTTTTGGGTCGAAGGTTTGATTCTCTTCTATTCTTATTTAATTCTTTTCCTTATATATATATATATATATATATATATATATATATATATAATGACAAAGATACATTTTTTCTCCAAAATCTCACTTTTGAATTATTGACTTTTGAGTTACTATTTCACTTTTTTTTTCTCATATCCTCTCCCTATTTTCTCTCTTTCTCTCTCCCGTCTCCTCCCTATTTTCTCTCTCATCACCACCATTTCCTCTCTTTTAATTATGTTTAAATATTTTTCTTTCTTTAAACATAAAAAATAGTAACTAAAACAAAAATAATAGTTCCGGAGTCAAGAAAATAAAAATATAAGAGGAGGTTACTGAAATAAAAAATAATTTATGGAACACGTCACTATTAAAATAAAAGTTACAGAATCAACAAAACAAAAATAATTAAATACGGAGGTTAGTAAAATAAAATAATTTACGGAACAAAAGTTTACAACAACTTCTTAAAAATATATATGTAAAACAAAAATACATTAGTAAAATAAATATATTTGATACAACAAAAATAATAGTTACAGAGTCAATAAAACAAAAATAATTTAAACTAGGGTTAGTAAAATTATAAAAATAATTTACGGAACAAAAGTTTAAAACAAGTTCTTAAAAATAGTTATGTACAACAAAAATACGTTAGTAAAATAAAAATACTTGATGAAACAAAAATAATAGTTACAGAGTCAATAAAACAAAAACAATTTAAACAGAGGTTAGTAAAATAATAAAAATAATTTACGGAACAAAAGTTTTCCGTAAAACTAATTCTTAAAAATAAAACAAAAATAATAGTTACGAAGTCAATAAAACAAAAAATATAATGGAATTTAGTAAAATCAAAATAATTTACAGAACAAAAATAATAGTTAACAGTAAAAATAATTTCGTTATTTTGATTTTAGCTTATTTTCTTATCAGAAATTCATTTATTCGTAAAATACAAATATAATTTAATAAAAGTAATCATTCAAAATGAATAACTTATTTGAGTTCAGATTATATTTGCAGGGCGGAAAAAAATCAAGTTTGTTCGAAGACATTCATTCTACAGAGTTTTTGAATAGTTTAAAGTGTTCGGGGTTGTCAGGCTATTGATTGACACTTAAACTTGGTGTTCCAATAATGCTATTGAAAAACATTGACCATGCTACATTGTGCAATGGAACAAGACTAATCATCATAAACTTGTGGACCATATTGTTGAAACAACTTTTTTTGAAATGAAGGAATGTTGGAGAAAAAGTTTTTTATCCTAATATTGTCATTAACTTCATCCGATGTAGACCCTAAAGAGTGGCCCAGTGGTAGAGTTGAGGCTTTACAAAATGTGAAGTCTCAGGTTCGATCACTTCTCATGCCCCCTTAGCGGAAATGTCTACAAAAAAAAAAAAAAACTATTAAAAAAACTTTTTTAAAAAAACTTCATCTAATGTAAGACTGACTTTCAAGTTCTAGAGAAGACAATTTCATGTCATATGCAATGATAATTAACAAATGCCAAAGTCAAAAATTGCATGTAGATCTTTTCTTGAAGAAACCAATATTTAGTCATGAGCAGTTATATGTCGCAGTTTCTAGAGTAACAAATTATTTTGATTTGAAGATATTGATGTGCGGTGAAGATGAAAAACCAACTAATAAAACAACAAATGTTGCGTATAAGGAATTTTTTTTATAATCTATAATGACTAGTGATATATTGATATGTATTTGTTAATAAACCGATTCTTCTTATTTTATCCTTTAAGATTTTTTATCCTCTTTATTTTGTTTATATACGATTTTGTTGAAAAAAAGAATGATCATGCGTTTAACGTAGAGTTAACAAAACTAGTTATATGACTAATAGGTATTACTTGGATTTGTCAAATTTTTTTGGTTAGGTTTAAACCAGAGGGTACGATGATGACGGTGACGGGTGGAGTCATTTTTTAGTTTTGAGAGAAATGATACATATATAATTAATGGGAAGTATATACTATATAGTACATATTTTGACTTTTATTAAAAAAGGATTATTTATAAGATTAGTTACATATTTTTGTACAAGTGATATCCTTTGTAATTAATTTTTATTTTTTGAATTCGAACAAACAGATGTAGTGGGTTCGTTGCGCGATAAGCCGTCAAAGTAACTTTTGTGCTTGTTAGACGGGTAAGAGATTTATACTTCGTTTAGGTCTTTTGAATTAATTCATTTCAACTGGTTAGACATTCACTACTTTCTTGATATATGTACGTATTTCACAACATGCATCGACCTCGTGTCGATAATTGATTTTGAACTCCGTCGAATTACATTCATTCTTACTCATAATTATATTTCTTCGTTAAATTTCACATACTTGTTAACGTTTCATGTGAGATACCATTTTTGATACATGAATTGATTATTGCTTATGCATGAGTTTGAGAAAATTGTTTATCTCTTTAAAAGTTCATACCTTGATTACTAAGTCAAACAACCAGTCACAGGAGGTTTATGTGATTCTTTGATACACGTACCTAGTCACGGATTAATGTGACCTTTTGACACACTTTAAACTACTAAATATGTGGATGGTAATCCAGATATACCCATTTGACACTTTAGCCTTATGGGTCCTTGGCTTTTTTTCAAAACATTATTCAAATAGGTCATTGACCACTTATGTGATCTTAGTATTTATGAGTTGTCTATTGTCTCCATCTGGTATGGGACGACTGGTGACAATTGGACAATTCGAGTTGTATTTTGCGTTGTTATCTTTCATTTGCATCCATTGTCTTTTGTGTTTCATTTGGTATGAGACAGTTGGTGTCAATTGGATTATTCGAGTCGTTTGTTGTATTTTTATCCTTCACTTGGAATCTTGAAAATATATTTGAAATTTGAATATTTGACTTTCGCATTGTGGATATTTGAACTTTCGATTTTGAAACCTTTGATTTATTTCGTTCAACTCCTCCTTAGTAACCGGAGGGGTTGTATATGAACTTATTAAGTATTGTTCGCTCACCCTTTCTTATGTTCTCTTCTAGGTGACAAATAAGTTTGACTGAATGATTTATTTTAAGTAGGCGAATGAAGACTGTCCAAGGATGTTAGACATTAATGATTTCATTTATTAGTACTTTGGAAGTTTAAATTAATTTGAGTTGGTTTTATTTTGGGTTAGTTTTGGATATTTGGTAGTTGTATTTTAGCCACATTTAGAGATATTATTATTTATAAATTATGAGTTATGAGAGTTATTATGATTTTTAAATATTGATTGATGGTAACATGATCATATTGTGAGACCGAGTTTGGGGTGTTACAGCTTCTTATATAAACGAAATGGTTGCCAAATAAATATCTATTATTAATTTTGGCCAAAAATTAGAAATGAAATGATCATCTCTTTTTCGTGAAGGTTTCAGATATTTTGTTTTAAAAATTTCACTCTCATACTTTTTTGTCCAAATAATTTATCTATATCTTTCTTTTACATTTTCTTCGGTCATTGGTCATTACAGTAAATACAAATTACAAAAAATAACCTAAAAGCTGTTGTGTGAAACACATTATAAATCATGCTGGAGAAGGGATCATTAGGGTGTGTTTCCCTTCGTAATAAACAAACTTGATTTTAAATCTTGATTTTTATTTTTGTAATGATCAGATAAAAAAATAGTGAGATAATCTAAAACCACAAACTAAAATCACTAAAAGTCATGCGATGAGAACATAGCTAGGTTATGTGGGTTTAAACCTTCTATTTATTTGGTCTCACTAGCTTTCCGTCTATCTTTCTCTCTCTTTTTGTTCTGGATAAATATTTCTCATTAATAAAACATACAAATTAAGAAACACAGTTAATGATGCTCAATAAAATATGTGGGGACAATAATACCCATCTATTTCTCATTAATTTTGTCTTATTTTTGGTTAAAAATAATGAAGATTAGCACTAATTTAGTCTCACTGTTCTAAATAAGTGTGTTTATAGGAAATGTCATGTTGATTTTAAATGAATGTTTCAAAGGGTATATCACGAAGAATGACAAAGCATTTATTACCAAAAATTCATTTGCAACATTAGTTGAGATATTTCAAAATAAAATGTAAGAACATTTATTCCGAAAGGGAGAAGTACTAATCTTTAATCATTACTACAAAAGAAAATTTAAAATCTCAAATTAAAATAAAATCTCAAATTAAAATCACTAAATTATGATTCAAACACTTGTTTGGTATCTTGGGATAAGGATAAACAATATTATTAATCCCAAAATTAACGCCTCACTATTAATCCTCACTTGTATATCGGGGGTAGTTTTGAGATTACAAATGTTAATCCCAAATTTTGTTAGTGAGGGCGCTAATAATACCACCTTCCTCTTTGGTATTAATAATGAGGGGGTAAACTTTATTAATCCATGATACATCAACATATATCAACTTGACTTATTAATCATATTTGACCTTAATACTAACTACCAAACGACACCTTACTATTGTGATTGTAAATTGTGGTGGTAGCTATTAATCTCGTGAAGTCCAAATCAACGAATAATTATTATTCCCATGTCTAAAAGAAGTTATAGTACTTGATTTACTATACATTATTTTTAAATAAATATTAAAATATTATATATTTTTCAAAATTGTTGATCGTGGGTGCCGCCATCAATCAAGATAATAAGACCAACTTCAATGACATATTCTTTGGAAAATTCTTAGTAAGCTAATAAAGAGTTGCTCTTGGAGAAAATTCTCCAAAAATTCTTAAACTTCAAAAATTATATATTAAGAATTAAAGTTGGAAGAGAGAGAAAACAGTGAGTTGGGCGAGAGTGTGGTGCACCACGCCATTCAACTGGGCGTGCGGGGCTACAGTGCGTGAAGGAGGTTGAAAAAGATGGGTCCCATATGTTCCCCACTACAAACGATTTTCAATTCAATTAGTTTTTTTTAATTATTTTTTTAAATCAAACCGTTGTTGTACTGGGCTTGTTTTGTTAACTTTTTGAAAAATTAAAATTTTCAACACTTTCAAAATTGACCATTTGTTCATGTGTATTTTTTTTTAAAAAAACTCAATTTGACTGTTTTGTTTTAAAAATATATGCACGTTTAAAAAATGCACGTTTTAAATGAAATAATTTATGAGTTATATATTTTTTATAAATTGTTTTATTATTTAAAGGAAATATTTTAATATGAAATATAATAATTAAAGTTAAATAAATGTATTTATTTGAAAAGTATAAGAATAAGAAAGTAGTATGAATACAATAAATGATTTGGTAGTGAGACTCATGTAAGAATTGAGGAAAAATGAAAATCATTGGACATAAATTTTTTTAGAGAAAAAATATTATTAAAATGCATAAATGATAGTGAGACCCAGCTAAGAATTAATGTTAAAATTTTATCTAATGGAGATGCTTTAAGCAAAACACAGATAACATGGTAAAGATAAAAACTTAAAAAATATATATTATGAAGTTGACAATTATTCTGGTGTTATAAAGTAACCACAAAATAGAACAAAGAGTGTATGAGATAGAGAGAGAGAGAGAGAGATTTTATTAAGAGGAATCGCAGTGGGACGATAACATCAGACTGCTCGGTATTTATAGCCGAGCAGCCCACTTACAATTTGCCAAACATTGAATGTTTGGCATACAAAGTCTTGCACCTATTCACCATAGGCTATTGTTCATCCATGACTTTTGTTTCATAACACTCCCCCTTGAACATAGCATTGTAAGTTGGCTAAGTGTATCTCGTTAAAAACCTTTAAGTCGAAAAACCCAGTAGGGAAAAAATCAGACATAAGGAAAAACATACACAACTTAGGTCACCAATTTTGTGCATGAGCTGTCTCGTTAAAAACTTTTTCATGGAAAACCCAGTGGGAAAAAACCATGATAAAGAGAAAAAGAGTACAGCCATATATGCTCCCCCTTGAACTGACAAGGGTCAAGAGAAATCACCTTTGTAAATCTCGTAGATTTCGCATCCCAATATTATGAACATGCTTTCTGAAGGTTGTAGTGGGGAGTGCCTTCGTAAATAAATCTGCAGCATTATCACTTGATCGAACATATTGGATGCTGACCTCTTTCTTCTTTTCAAGTTCTTGAGTGTATAAAAAGAGCTTCGGGGGGATATGTTTGGACCTGTCACTTTTGATGTATCCCTCTTTACTTTGGGCGACACATGCGACATTGTCTTCAAATAATATTGTTGGGTCTTTGCCGATAGGTAGTCCACTGGCATTTTGAATATGATGAGTCATAGATCGAAACCATACACACTCTCGACTGGCTTCATGAAGTGCGATCATCTCAGCATGATTTGACGATGTAGCAACTAGCGTTTGCTTTTGAGAACGCCAGAAATTGCGGCATCACCCCATCGTGAAGACATAGTCGGTCTGTGATCTGGCTTTATGAGGATCAGACAAATAACCTGCATCTGCAAAACCAATCAGTTCATCCCTAGATCCTTTGGGATAAAATAATCACAAATCGATCGTCCCTTGAAGATAACGAAATATGTGCTTGATACCATTCCAGTGTCTCCGTGATGGAGATGAACTATATTTTGCCAATAGATTTGTAGCAAATGCTATATCGTGCAGTACAATTAGCAAGGTACATAAGAGCTCCAATAGCACTTAAGTATGGTACTTCAGGACCAAGTATTTCTTCATTATCTTCACAAGGACGAAATGGATCTTTTTCAACATTAAGTGATCTATTAATCATGAGGTTAGTGAGAGGGTTTGCCTTATCCATATAAAAACGCTTCAAAACCATTTTTGTGTAATTTGATTGGTGTACAAATTTTCCACTATGAAAGTGTTCTATTTGTAAACCAAGATAGTATTTAATTACGCCAAGATCTTTCATTTCAAATTCTCCCTTTAGGTAATCAAGCTGCTTCTTTGATTTCCTTGGGAGTTCCAATGATATTCGGATCATCTACAGCGATAATAGCAAATCCAAGCTGTCGTTTTCTTTATAAAAACACACGGACATAATTGATCATTCACATATCCGTCTTTTAACAAATGCTCACTTAAACAATTATACCACATGCGACCGTATTGCTTCAATCCATACAGTGATCGCTGTAGTTTAATTGTGTATAATTCTTTGGGCTTTGAGCTCAGTGCTTCATGCACTTTAATTCCATCAGGAATTCTCATATAAATACTAATGATCCGTATAAATAAGCCGTTACTACATCCATGAGATGCATATCTAGATTTTTCGAAACCGATAGGCTGATTAGATATCTGAACGTAATAGCATCCATTACAGGAGAATACATTTCTTCATAATCAATCCCAGGCCTTTGAGAAAAACCTTGTGCAACAAGGCGAGCCTTGTATCTCACAATCTCATTTTTCTCATTTCGCTTTCGAACAAAAATCCATCGTATCCAATGGGTTTCACGACCGGTGTGAGAAGCGATAGATCCAAATACTTTTCATTTATTCAACGAATTTAATTCACCTTCATGGCATCTATCCATTTGATCTTGTCATGCCTCTTTTGACATTCGAATCTGATTTTGGTTCGGGATCATCAGTCCCGTCATTAATTTCTTGGGATACCGAATAAGAGAATATATCATCAATATTCTTCATTTCATCTCGGTTCCATATTTTTCCATTACATATGTAATTAATGAAAATCTCATGGTTATCATTGCCTGCAGGGCTTACTAGATTTGCATGATCGTGTGTTTCTTCTGGAACAATTTCACGATCGTGTGTTTCTTCTGGAACACTTTCATGTGATTGGGGATTTTCAATCACTTTCCTTTTGCGAGAATTTTTATCCTTTGAACCAATGGGTCGTCCACGCTTCAGGCGTGTCTTAGATTCATTTGCCATTTTATCATTTGGCAGCCCTTTTGGTATTTCAATTCGGGCAGGAGCATTTATAGCAGCTACATGTGACTTTGTCACTCTCTTTGTATCTATAAATGCATCTGGCAACTGATTCGCTACATTTTGTAAATGTATGATCTTTTGAACTTCCAGTTCACGTTGCTTTGTGGGAGGGTCAAGGTGCAATAACGATGATGTGCACCACTTGATCTCTCTTCCCACTTGTTTCCCCTCTTCACCTAAAGGTGGAAACTTGTCTTCATTAAAATGACAATCGCAAAGCGTGCGTAAAGACGTCACCCGCTTTTGGTTCAAGATATTTTATTATAGAAGGGGATTCATACCCAACATATACTCCCAATCTCCTTTGTGGTCCCATCTTTGTGCGTTGTGGTGGAGCAATTGGTACATATACCGCACAACCAAAAACTCTTAGATGGGATAGATTCGGCTCGCCCGAATGCCAACCGTATTGGGAGTATTTATGATATGCACTTGGCTGAGGCGAATCGGTCGCATGTAAAACAACATGACCCCATACAGAAGTAGGCAACTTTGTTCTCATCATTAATGGTCTGGCAATGAGTTGAATACGCTTGATCAACGATTCAACCAAACCACTTTGTGTATGAACATGGGCTACTGGATGTTCAACATCAGTCCCTATTGCCATACAATAATCATTGAATGCTTGAGATGTAAATTCACCAAGATTATCAAGTCTCACTTTCTTGATCATATAATGGGAATTGTGCTCGGCTTGATTATTTGTGCAAGGAATTTGGCAAATGTCGTATTACGAGTTGATAATAGACATACGTGCGACCATTTTCTAGAAGCATCAATCAATACCATAAAGTATTGGAATGGTCCACTTAGTGGATGGATAGGTCCACATATATCACCACGAATTCGTTCCAAAAGCGATGGTGATTCATATCCAACTTTAGTTGGTGATGGTCTAATTATCAACTTTCCTTGAGAACAAGCCTCACAAAGGAGTTCATTAGATTGAAAAATCTTCTGGTTTTTCAATGGATGACCACTAGAATTCTCTATAATTCTACGCATCATTATTGATCCTGGATGCCCCAATCTATCATGCCAGGTTTTAAATGTTTCGATAAACTTGGGTTTCTTGTAGAATATGATTCAAATATTCTTATGATTGTACTATACAATCCAGATGATAGAGATGGCAATTTTTCCAATATACACTTGCTTCCGGAAGTGTTTGAGGTAATGCAAAGATATTCATCATTCCCCTTATTCATAGTCTCAATATGATATCCATTCGATTTAATGTCTTTGAAACTTAACAAGTTTCTTTGAGACTTAGGAGAGAATAATGCATTATTTATTATGAATTTCGTGCCTCCAGGCATTAGGAAAATTGCTTTGCCAAATCCTTCAATTATTTTGGCATTACGGATATAGTGTTGACATTAGCATTGTCAATTTTGAGATAAGAAAAATATTTCTTATTTTTAAGTATGGTATGCGTAGTAGCGCTATCTGCAAGACATAAATCTCCTCCTTGAATTTTGGATTCAGACATATTTGTGATCTATTTCAATATGAGAGAAAGTAAAATAAGATGAATAAATATGATAACACATTGAATGCAAAATGTATATATAAACTTTATTGTAAACATGCTAGTATACATAGGAAAAGCAGATAATGTTCCTACATAACAACATGATACTTTTTCCACAGCTTTTATCTTAAACTCGGACCATAGCTTCATTCCTATGTTCATTTATTGTTCATGACCACCAATATCATCACTAATGGTATTGGTCATGTGCCATATCACCGAAATCAAAATGAAGATCTTCAGGATCATTTTCAAGGAAATTTGTCTCTACATTCTTTCCTTTTTGTGATTTCTCATAAAGATCAACTAGATGTTTGGCCGTTCGGCATGTGCGTGCCCAATGGCCTGTCATGCCACACCTAAAACATGAACTCTCTTCATTGTTTGGGCACATTTTGCCTACTCGAGGAGGTGTTTCTATCATCATCTCTGCTGTTCCACTTCGGTGGCGAGAGGAATTTCCATTATACGGATGATGATGATGGCGATGAAAGTTATTTCGTCACGGCCTCTTCCTCGGCCTTGATTTCGACCACGACCGGCCTTGTCCATGATTTCCTTGGCCCGACCACGGCCGCGACCACGACCACTACCACGCCCACGCTCTTCATCATACATAGTCCCATTCGCTTGGAATGGGCCAACTGCTGGTCGAGATTCATGATTCTTCATTAGAATCTCATTATTTTGTTCACTACAAGTAGGCAAGAGATCAATTGAGTACCTTTTAAAACCCTTCTCTCGATATTCGCCTTTGCAGGAGCATATTCGAGGCATGAAATGTGGAGAAAGTCTTCTCCAACATATCATATTCGATGGTTTCCCCACATAATTTCAACTGTGAGGTTATTCTATACATCATTGAACTATATTCATTAATGGTTTTAAAATCTTATAGGCGGATATGAATCCAATCATAGTGTGCTTTTGGGAGAATGACCGTTCTCAAATGGTCATATCTTTCGCTCAAACTCTCCCAAAAGACGAGTGGATCATTCACCGTGAGGTACTCCATCTTTAGGTCTTCGTGGACGTGGTGTCGTAGGGAAAATCATGGCTTGAGCCCGTTGTTGATTACTTATCCATTCACTATTACTTTGTTGGATAGTATTTTCGAGGCTTCGGCGGCGGTGGGTTTCGACATCTATTTTCCAAGACATATAGTTTTCCCAGTTATGTCGAGCCTTTCAAATTCAAGCTTAGCAATGTTTGCCATTTTGTGAAGAAAAACTATAAAAATGAAACATATATATATTAATAAAATGATGACATGGAAATTTTATTCATACGATAATTAATCAGTACATGTTAAAATGTAGGTTGAAAGCTATTGTAATTGCTAACAAGACATACATGATACAAAGCAAGATAATAAAAATCTCAAAATCATTTGGAGGAATTCAAGACAAAACCATTGCAAGGCATGCAATAACAAGTATGATAATAATCATCAACATTGGAGGAACATTTTGTAGAAGAATATATGATATTGAGAATTTGTAAGGAGATAGTAAAAATGTGAGTAATCTATTAAAATGTTACGGTATATATGGAGAGAAAATGACCGTTTATGACCGTTAACTAGCCGCTTATTACCGTTGGAGGAGATAAATAAAAATCAAGAACTAGCCGTTTATAGCCGTTATATAGCCGTTAACTAGCCGTTATAGGATAGGGGTAAAAATGTAAAAATTCTGATTTAATAGAATTACATTTTTATTATGAATAAATATAAAACTTATTAGGAGCAATAAATAAAATAACCCCGCATGAATATTTTTCTAGTTAACTTTATACAGCTATTATATAGCATACATATATATTCACGCCACGCTACTCGACAAGCCTTTCTGTGGGTGTTTGTAAGTCAGTAATAAATATATATGTATATAAAGTTATTCATATATATAAAATTGAAATATATGTATATATATAAATATTCAGTTTATAGCTTGGGGTTATTTCCACACAAGCATCAACGAACATATATATTATGCGTTAAATAATAAATTATTATTTCGTCATCTCACCATATATTATCGACGGTGACTTAGCTAACCTTTTCTTAATAATGGTGATATATGATAAATATTGAAGTAAAACTGAGACATGATATAAAGAATATATCGGTAGAAAATTTTACCGATTGAGATTGTTAACAGTAGAACAATCGTGCTGATAACGTGTTATAAAGTAACCACAAAATAGAACAAAGAGTGTATGAGATAGAGAGAGAGAGAGAGATTTTATTAAGAGGAATCGCAGTGGGACGATAACATTAGGCTATTTCGGTATTTATAGTGCCATTTCAATTTGCCAAACATTGAATGTTTGGCATACAAAGTCTTGCACCTATTCACCATAGGCTATTGTTCATCCATGACTTTTGTTTCATAACATCTGGAATGATTTAATTTTTTTAATTAACTCTTAATTAGAAGAGGGAATAATACGCTCCATATTGTTATGCTTTTAATTTGAAATGAATAGATCTTTTGTGTTACAAATCATAATTCATAATACAAAACTACACTTTCTTACTTTCTTACGGCACGACCCACAAATAAATTGTGAATTGATAAAAAAAATTCGTCTATTTTGTCATTTGAAATTGTTTTCTCTTGCCTGGGTAGGCCCTGTACTGTAATGTTTGGACTTGGGTCTTTTAATTAACGAGTAGGTCTACTGTCACAACTCAACCCTAATTAACCCCTCGAAAAACCAACAATTCACCGACAATAGGTCCTAATTGCATACTCTAATTGGCTCAAGTTTGAAGACGACGACGGAGCCGGAAATTGCAAGACATTAGACATGGCGGACTCATTTCTAAATTCTAAATTCGGGTTGATGGAAGCTGGAAATTGCAAGAGTAAGACATTAGACATGGCGGACTCATTTCTAAACTCGAGATGATCGAAGGTACTCTCCGTCCTTCACTCCTTCCTTGTCGCATCAGTGATGTTTTAGTGGAATCAATGGAGTATATAATTGGAATTGATGATGCTCCACTTTACTTATTCCCTTCCTTCAGTAGATTGAAACTAAAATTACTAATCCCTCCCTCCTTTAAATAGCCAATTCGACCATCATCCCCATTTTGTTAATTATAGTCAAATTTCTTCCTTTTATTCTTCAGTTAGTCTTCAATTCATACATGATTCCCTTTCCTATTGTCCATACAAATGGTTGATTGGTTGGTAGTATATAATCTTCATTTCTATTTTGAATACATTCTGGAATTGCTAAAGAATTTTCAGATACAACACTAAATTCTAACAACTTGTCTTCAAAGGCATCAACTACATATTTACAAAGTCAGCAGCAAGTAGTACGCCAGTGCAATTGGCAACGCGATAATCAAGCCAATGATTATCCTACAATAAGAAAAAAATAAATCAGTTGTTAGTACATTTTTACTTAGTTTGCTAGTGAATTTGTATAGCTGTTTGCTTCAAATGATTAATTACCCGGTGCTTAATATATCTGGGTGTACATTGTACTCCTTGGCAAATACGAATGGGACGATTCCCTGAGGAAGAGCTGCCTGAAACATGGACAATGTCATTATCCCTGTTGTTTGCAAGAAGCAATATACATTGATTTTATACCTGCATTACGGCGATTCTGAACAAAACTTCCCTTATTCCCATGACAGTGGAGGAGGCCGCCATTATGGCAGGTCCTACTAAAAACTTCATTGTCATGGCTAAGAGGAAGAGTCTGGGTCCACATGCTATTATGCTGGCCTGTGATGCCATGAAAAGACCTATCAAGAATGCAATTCAACTAGTCAAGGATTTCTATTTCATTTATCATCTTCGGTAGGTGAATACTAATTTCTGATTGATACCTAAGCTGAACATTGCCATTCCAAGTCCTCCATCTGCCAATATAGATATTGATTTATCGACTATCTTTGGCAAATGTACTCCATACCTGCTATGGGTTCAACACTCTAAATTAGTCATGTTCAGGCTAGTAAATTTTCCCTTGTTTCTGTTCTTATCTCAGCTCGGTTCCACTTACCTGAAGCTTATGCTTGACCAAATAACACCAATAACAGTTGCATGAGTATTGGGATTGGTCACTAGCTTCCTTCCGACTGTAGATAGTATATGCTTTATTTTTGTTTTTCTTGTAGTTCTTATTTTCACTTCCCGCCATCCCTCATTTTCTTGTGTTTCTTGTTGGGCCTCGAGCTCCCCTGGAATAGAAAGCCAACCATGCAAGTAGGTGATATAAGGATATTGACGAGATCAGACATGTGATTCTCACTCTACTCTACTTATATGTAAGACTGACGTGACATTGAATAGTGCTAATAGGTTTAGTTCCATCTTTCTGATTCTACAATCGTGGCTGGTGAAAGAAAGATAACTATCACTGTTCCTTCCCAGGATCTTGGATTTGCTCTTTTATTTGTAAATAGTATGCCCTGGTGCATCATGACCCAGAGGCTGGGGGCGTGCTGATTTTGAGTACAGCTGTGTGGCTTGGCGTTATGGATTATAACTTCAGTAAAAAGACATACCTGGAAAGAAGATCATGAGGTGACAATTATGCGAACAAATTGCATTTTTTTATTTACAGAAGTATTAGGAAATAAAAGAGGAAGAGAAGGACGTAATATCTTTTCCATATTTTACTTTCTTCCTTCTTTTTGGCTAGAGTTTCTCGTTCTTTTTGTAAGTTTGTTACAGGTAGCAAGGTGCCCAGCCCCTTTTGTCCCCAAACACCAAGGGCTTTAGCAAGTCCTCTCCTCTTGGTCAATCTGCTACAAGATTTTCTCTTCTTTCACATAAGTGGTCATTACGCCTTCAGCCTTTACTTTGCATTATTGTCGTAGGCTTGAGGAGTGATACCTCTGTGTATTTGTCTCAAAATATTTATCAATTTAATTTGGTACATGGGAATAGATTTCACAGGTTCCTGAAAGACATATATAGCAGAGAGACAAACATTCCGGCATATAGAATCACTATCATGTCTTGGAAGAATAGGGACATGGGTTGCTGGAGAGAATCTGATGAATGTTGAACATTCAGGTAACAGAGAGACAAACATTCATGTATACAGAGAATCACTATCATGCCTTGGAAGACTAGGGACGAAGGTTGCTGGAGAGAGAGAGAGAGAGAGAGAGAGATAGGAAATATATCAAACTTCGGAAATTTATGATCATCATGCCCATAGAGAATGGTTGTCTTGCCTCTAAATACTAGGGACATTGTCATGAGGCCAGATAAGAATGCTTTCTCCCTCCGCTATCCCTCACGTTATTTGGCCATTGGTTCCTTTTTCATTCCTTAAAAACCAAGTTGGAGTTGTTCACTGATAGTGATGTTACAAAACTATTCCACAAGTGTTTACATTTGAATAATATCCATTATATTAATACCAAATGTGGTCCTAGGAAATTAGAATATATTGGGGGCCCACAGTGCTATTCTGGCTGAAGTTGATCCTACAAATAAATATCACATCTACAGTTTGTCTCAGTGTGTGCTGTACTACGCGCATAAATAAGAAGAATGACATAGTGTTTCATTTTCTTATAGTCAGCCACATTGCTGTTGTAGTTGATGTTTTGAATTAACATTCAATTTTGAACCCTGTGTACATACCTGTGACTTCTGATGATGGTGGTACATAGGTTTCTTTTGCTGCAGAGAGCTCAAACAGAAGTGATAATAGGTTGTACCAAAGTATGCTCTGCAGAACAACTATCTGGGCTAGGAGCAGTGCTGCTTCATCACCATACATTGCTTTGAATAGTGGAATTCCCAGGATCAATGTGTTAGGCAGTGTTGACAGAGAGAAACCTGTTATGATCCACTTCAGGTTTCCTTTGGAGTGAAATTTGACCATCACTGCCAATACAGCAATGACAATAAACTTTTGAAGGAAATCGGCACATACTAGCTTCAGGTTCATTTTGTAAGGATTGCTTGTTGAGATAATTTGGAAGGACAACAAAGGGATTGAGAAATTTGCCACGAATTTGTTGATACCTGAGCATTGTTCAGGTGTGAAGAGTTTCAACCATTTTACAGACACGTAGGCCAAGATCATGGCAACATATAGTGGGATGATGGCTTCCACAACATGGTAGACATCTGCTCGGGAAATCATGGCTACTGGCTTAATGGTTGCTGATAATTATTGCCTTTTCATTTTATAAGCCCCCACGTAGGGCGTGTTGGTCTTTACGCTTTCTTGGTTTTCTTTGTTGGATTATGGAATAATAGGTGGGATCACTTGTTATAATAGAAGCTCTTTTGTTCTTTTAGAGCAGTCAGGAAAACAGGTTTTTGTTTATGGTGCATAAGTAGCCAACTTTTTCACTACATGAGTATACTTAACTCAACCTTTTGTCCGAAATACTAAAATGAGCATCAATATACCTTTGATACATATATACATGCATTCATACGTGCGCGCGTGTGTTTGATTTGGCTTTCCGTTCTTTTGAACTGTACCTATCCTAACCCTAGTAGATCTTTATTGAAGATAGAGAAAAGAGATTCATGTTCTTTACTGTAGCTTCTTGTGTTGACCAAGTATACAACTGTATTCCTTTTAATTTGCATATCTTTTTTTTCGGTCCTCGTATAATCTGAAATACATATATATTCCCTATTTTCCTTTTTCTTCCTTTATTTTTCCTTTTCATTCTATATTTTATTACCTAATGCAGTATATCTTGTGAAATCAATCTAAGGATTATTCAATCATCCGAAGTGCATCACTTTTGATCTTTCTTTTCAGGTTATCAGAAAGAGGAATAAAGATATGAATTGCTGGTGAAGTAAGAGAGGTAAAACAACAGCTACGAGCCTACGGCGGGAGGGGTGAAGGAAGAATGCTTTCTAAATATGGTCAAAAGTGTAAGAATAAGTGTTGTAGGGGAATTTGCTTTATAATGAGAAATTTTACCAGAAAAGTCCTGTTTCCTCTTTTCTTCAAGTTGCTTATGCAAGGTCTAGAGTCCAAGAGTCTTCATGTCTCATTTGATCTCTCCTATATTCTAATTTCTAAAGGTCTCAAAATTGTCAGACTCGATGGTGTAAGTTAACCCATTTAGCATTTTCAGAACTGTTGTCTGTTGTCATTTTTTTGAAAATGTTAATAGTACTTGTTTGTTACCGCTTTTACATATAGGTTTATAGCTTTTGGCTTAAAATAAGCCGATTTTGGCCCGAGTTGTGTTCACTTATAAGACACTAGCCAATAAGCGAGGTACGAACTCTTTAAGCATAGAGAAGCTATCTAGTTGCAAGTACAAAGTGTCCACCCATGCCAATGATACATCTGGTCGGGTGACTCCTGCCGATAATGGTTCTCTCGGTTCTGCTTGTGTTTTTCTTAATTATGTACTTATTTTATTAATGGTCCTTAAAAACCGAACCGTGACCAAAAACCATAAGCATAGCAGGACCGTAACCGCCAATTTACTGGTTTGTTTGGTCGCGGTTTGTTATTTTCGAAAACCTTGAGCCGCGGACCCACGGTTATTTAAAAAAGAAGACCGTTTTTCTTCTATCCAAGGTTAAAAAGATTTGATAAAAAATGGACGGCTAGGATTGAAATGGGCTGGAAACGGTGGTCATATGAGATATGACCATTTTGGATCAAAAACAAAATTATTATTTTTTGTTTTTAAAATCATTTTCTCACCTAAAAATACCCCCATCTTTCATATCTTTTTCCACACAATCTCTTCATTTCTCTAATTCTCAAATGGTAAAAACTTGTGAACACAAAAAAATGATAAAAAGAAGGCTGATGTAGCGGGTAATCCATCAATAAAGACTGTGGGTTATCCAGTAACAAATAGGTCAAAATATGAGAAAAAATAGGTAAAAAAATTTAGACAAAATAGGTTGAAACTAGTGGATCGACTCGGATCCATCTACAAAAATCGTGGGTTGCATAAGGAGGACCTGACACATGTCACCTCGCTAAAGGTTATAGCACATTAATGAGAAGTTTCTTATTTTGCTTTGGTGCCCCTGCTCTTTTAACATTTGCTCTCGAAATTTTCTTCCTTCCACACCTTGCAATTTCATCATCTGTCAGCTTCATTAGCCATCTGTTAGCTTAATTTGTCTTTGGATGCTTGACGAACCCTAATAAATTTTGACGAAATGATAAGTAACACATCTAAAGCTAAACGTGACACATTTAAAAGGGAAAAATGATGTGAATTCGAGTTCGGATTCGAGCCAAGATTGATTCGAAGATTAACGGACTCTTGTAGACGGACAAAGAACGCATAATGAAAAGGATAGGGAGTCTCCCTCGACCCGCTAGTTGCGATTGACTAGGAACCTCCGGGTGCGGTAGAGAACCTTCGATGCGATTACCGGAGACCCACAACCACGAAACACCACAATCTTCCGACTCATGAAGATTGATAAGTTCAAGGTGGTTTCTAATCCAAGAAACTCAAATACTCTCACAAACTCAATTGTGGAGAAACACAAGTGTATAAGAACACTCAAACAAAGCTTATGCTTTAATATATCAACCAAGTTATCTCTAAAATGAGTTTAGAGTTGCCTTTTATAGGCTTAAAATGCAACAATTACTAAGGGATGAATCAAGTCTCAAAGCCGGTCCAACTTCGGAGAAGAAAACAAGAAGACTGTCCAACTTTCAGGACTGTCCAACTTCAGGATTGTCCAACTTCAGGGACTCCAAGGGTTGTGTGATTAAAAGATAAGACTAAAGGTCTTCAGGAACTCCAAGGGACAGATTCTTCAGTTGCTGATTTCTTGAGAATTGTTTGGATTCCAAGCCTTTTGCTGGGACCAAAAAGTCCTCTAGCTTCCCAAACATTACACTTGAGCTACTCCATTTGTAGAGTGCCAATCCTTGGCCCTAGGATCACATCATTCCCTTCTTCTTGAAAATGATTCGTCCTCGAATCTATACATGCAACTTGATGATCTGCACTTGAGGCGAGGTCCATCCAGTCCGCCCATTGAGTTGAGAAGAAGTGATTGTTGATAAGCCGCTTGATGAACCAATGTAAACTTGGAATTGGAACGTCGGAGTCAAATGGGTCTTCATATGCATGCATGCATCATCTTCAACTCTTCTCGAACCACATTTAACTTTCTTTCATTCTTCTCTCTCTCTACCCTTCCTCGCTCAAATTCTTTTTTTCTTCTCTCTCTTTCAATCAAAACACTCTCTTGTATTTCTCTCACTTTTTCAATATATTATCTCTCTTGTTTTTCTCTTTCTTTTTCTTTTCTCTCGTTTTCTTCTCTTTCTTTTTCTTCTCTTTCATTTCCTTCTCTTTCTCTCTCTTGTTTTTCTCTCTCTCTGCCTTTTGTTTCTCTCTCTTGTTTTTCCCTTATCTTTTTCTATTCTCTCTTTTTCAATCTCTTCCTTTTCTAGCTCAATTTTCTCTCTTTCAAGGAAACTTTTGTTGGTGACGACATCATACATAGCTCGATTTTCATATTTCCATGGACGACCTAGTAAAAAATGCCAACCTTGCATTGGTATAACATCACACAAAACATGATCTTCGTACTTCCTAATGCTAAATGTTACACACACTTGTTTATCCACCTTAATCACACCATGACAATCGAGCAATTGCAAGCTTTAAGGGTGCTTACGTCTAACAATGGGAAGTCCTAATTCTTCAACCAATAGAGTGCTAACAACATTAACACCGCTATCACTATTGTTGTTTCTCATTTGTATTTTGATTTACATCTGTTCATACATTACATTAAGTTTTATACATTAGTGGCTAATTGGGCTGCGTATCAATTAGCGTGGCAACTATGTATAGAACTTTGCCATAGAATAGTTTTATAGGCTTCACATGTTCAGCAGAAGACTTCAGCAAAGCTTCACCGGAAGACCTCATTCAGCATCCAGCGGCAGACCTTGTCTGCACGTGTTCAAGCATGACGTGTCCAGTCATCAAGCATTTAGTAGATTAATTAAATTCAGCTTTTATCGGTTTGAATTTGAATTAAACCAATCTTCTATGACTTCTCAGACACGCCTATCCAGCTTTCCAAAAAGCAAGAAGACTTTCGCCTTCTGAACAGTGACAGAGCAGGTGAACAGACTGACACTCACAAACTGTACCAACTATTGCAGGTCTGCAACTCTAATTACTCACGTACCAGTTGTTGCAACAACTTTGCACCATTCCTTGCTCAGCATCAGTGAAGACGAAATCTACAAGTCAACTCCATGCATTTAATGCATTCAACCTAATAGAGCTGTTACACTTCGTCTTCTCCAACGGATCTCAAGAATGCCCCAGCTATAAATACTGCCATTAAAGACTGAAGAAAAAATGCTCTGAAATTCTCCAACAACTTCAAGTCTTATATACTTAGTGCATTCAAGAGATCGTAAACTGATCAAGAAGTCCTCGACAACAATCAAGAAGATCTGCATCAACACTTTATCATTTACTTCTTATTGTTGTTCTTTAACTATTCTTCTGCACAATTGAATATTCTATTTTTCCAGATATTCAATTCCCAAACCCCCAAATACAAGTCAAATATTTTGTACACGATCCATTGGAACTCTTTGTAATATAACTAGTGGTAAACATAGTGCACATTTAAATCCAAGGTTGACTGCCTTGGTGGTGGACGTAACACTCTTTATAGTGCGAACCATCTCAAAATACTTGTGTTAATTCATTATTGTTGATTACTGCTTTAAACTGCTTCATATCTATTTACTTATCACTTCAAACAGCAGACTTGAGTATTCACCAAGAGTATTCAACCTAAACTGTCTTCCTTACAAGACTTCTGCTACTTCAATCTCTTTAATAGATTGCAAGTGCTTGTTTTATGAACTTATACAAAAAGTTTTTAAGTGTCTAATAAGCTATTCAACCCCCCTTCTAGCTTATTATTGTGCCCTTTGGGACTAACAACTATTTATAATCATACTAAACACCTTATCTTGCACACAACATCTAGTACGACATATATTTTGAAATACCTTTGTTTTCCCCTTGCTTCGCACACTTAAAACCCTCAACAATTCAGCTTGCATATATGTTTCCATTTGGTAGTTCAATTACTGTTTTAGAATTGGATGACAAGGAAGGAAGAAAATGAAAATATCGAATGGCTGCAACAATTTTTTTTTTCTAATGACAAAAAAAAGGGAATGATTGTTTAAGGAAAGTTAATGGATTTCCTTTTCTATAAGTTTTTTTTTTCTTTCAATTTTCTGAGATTTCGAAGAAGAAGAATTCAATGAAAAATAGAAAGACGAGTAGAACGAATTCGGGTTACCTCTTCGATTGACTCTGATACCAATTGATGTGAATCTGGGTTCGGATTCGAGCCAAGATCGATTCAAAGATTAATGGGATCCTCAATGATAAAAAAAGAACGTGGAATGAAAAGGATAGGGAGTCTCCCTCGACCCGCCAGTCGGGATTAACTAGGAACCTTGGGGTGCGGTAGAGAACCTTCGACGCGATTTTCGGAGACCCACGACCACGAACGCCACAATCTTCCGACTCGTGAAGATTGATAAGTTCAAGGTGGTTTCTAATCCAAGAAACTCAAATACTCTCACAAACTCAATTGTGGAGAAACACAAGTGTATAAGAACACTTAAACAAAGCTTATGCTTTAATATATCAACCAAGTTATCTCTACAATGAGTTTAGAGCTGCCTTTTATAGGCTTAAAATGCAACAATTAATAAGGGATGAATCAAGTCTCAAAGCCGGTCCAACCGGAGAAAGAAAACAAGAAAGCGTCCAACATTCAGGTGTCCAACTTCAGGGGCTCCAAGGGTTGTGTGATTAAAAGATAAGACTAAAGGTCTTCAGGAACTTCAAGGGACAGATTCTTCAGTTGCTGATTTCTTGAGAATTGTTTGGATTCCAAGCCTTTTGCTGCGACCAAAAAGTCCTCTAGCTTCCCAAACATTATACTTGAGCTCCTCCATTTGTAGAGTGCCAATCCTTGGCCCTAGGATCACATCAAAAAGTGACACACTTTAAAGTCAAAAGTGACACTATCAAGGGAAAAATTTATTATAAGTTTCATTAAAATGCAAAGTAACATTCTTAATACTAAAAAGTGACATCTTTAATACTAAAAAGTGACACATGCAAATTGACACTTTTAGGCCAAAAGTGATACATTTAATATTAAAACATGACACTTTCAATGCTACAAAGTGACACTTTCGCCGTTTCATGCAAAAAAGTAACGGTTTTCATTTATAATGCAAAGTAACACTTTTTAAAGCAAAATTGAGACATTTAAGACCAAAAGTAACACATTTAAGGCTAAAAATTAACATCTTTTACAGGAAAAAAGTGATATTAAAAAAAAACAAAAAGTGACACATTTTATACTGAAAAGTGACACATTTTATACTGAAAAGTGATACTTTTAATACTAAAAAGTAACACTCTTCATTTATACGCGTGAGGGATGACGTTGTAATTTTCAAAAGTCGAGGGGTTGCACTGAGATTACTGAATCTTGACCCATTTAACATGGATATGTTCGTCTTACGGCTTAAGATCTATAAGACCATCCTACAGGAGACCTACTCTTCTCAAATATCTTCATCTGCCTTTCACTCTTAACAGTCTCAAGTCTAAAGCTTCCAAAAATTCGAGAATTTTGTTCCAATTTACAAGTGTTAATTATAATTAGTAAGTATACTTACTAAATATTAAATAAATTCATTTATATATTTCTATAATATTTATTAATTACATGCTTATTATTGTATAATACCTACTTGAAGGGACTCAGCCCGAGTCCACTTCGTTTTGGAATAGATTGGGTCCACCTCCAATGGGCCACCATATGTGCCGAGGTGGATACATGGCTTTTACCGTTTGCCGAGAAAGACACACCGACATAGCGCGCGGCCTCTCGATCCATTTTTCCTACAGTCGGCCACCAAAGGGTCTGTGGCACCCCGACCCGGATTCCAATGCGAAATCCCAAGTCGGACCGCCCAAATATACACAAGTAAGCATGCACAAGTAGGATTATAAAATTCACGTGGCGCAACATCGCATACGAATAACAACTCGGCTACACTTGGCCGGAAAATAACTTAAAATAAACAAGTCATCGGCGACGTTACAGCCGGAACCCAACAACTACTCCTACGATTATAACACATGCATATAATATCCTCAACGGCCACAACATGCCGGAGACAACAAAAACAATAATACTTAAAAAGAGTTTAAGCGGAAGGAACTGTAGTGAACCAATAATATATAAACAAGCTCGACATATAAGTCGGCATACAAAAGATTATAAGCATCAAGTAATTAAGTTATACTACAACAACAAAACCCAAAGACAAGTCTAAGTGACTTGCTTCCCATCGTCCTTGCCAAAATAAAAGTCTATCTATAAAATCCCAAAAGAGCAACCTTCTAGCTCACAAGCAACCAAACGCGGGTACGACGAATCTAGCGAGAACCGTCTCCTTAGCTCGGATCTAAGGAAAACAAAACAAGCAAATAGGGTAAGTCATAAAGACTTAGTAAGTTACTAAAAATGCATGTTCATGTCATAGCATGACATTTATCACAATTATGGTACATGATCATCATATAGCACTTAGCACATTATTCACGTAAGTGCGGAAAATAAATCATACAAGTAGGATATGATATAGGCACGGCCGCTTCGTAGCTCCTGCAATAAAGTTTGTTAACCCAATATCGTGACTACGATGCTTGTGACTTCGCATCGATATACCGAACTCCGCCGGCTAATAGCGACCTATGGCGCTTGCGTATTGATACGGCAAAGGGCTACTTCCCCACTGTGGCCTACAGTGGAGGTGTGTGTGAGGTCCCAGGTACGACGATCCATAGCGAGCACGAATCTCTCAATTCGTGAAGGCGATGCATCGTCCTACCCTGACATAAAAATCAAACCAAATAGTGCCAGCTGGACTTAATGCAATGCACAAGTAGATGTTTACTCGTCAAGACCAAATAAGGATCGAATTCGACAAGAGCGAACTCGACCGACCAAGTAGGGTATTAATCTTTACCATAAATCATGTCAAGGCAATTAATTGCTGATAACCAAATAATCACAACGGGTTCAATTGCACATAATTAAACTCAACTTAGACTTGAGTAAACTCGACCAAACGGTGTCCAAACTTCGTAGGGATTGAAATTAGTGTTCAACATGTTCAAATCTTCCCTAGAGTCGACTCCGTTGAGTCTTTACTATAAATTCCAAATTTGGGGTAATTGAAGCTATGTGCTTCATAACCCAACCTAGGCCATTACTAAGTTCAACTAGGTAATAAATTCACCAAGGCATTGCAATATATTTCATATTCATCATAGAGTCCAATTTAGAGGATAGAACACATAACAACATACCAACATATCATGTAGGCTTTAATTAGGGCATTCTCATATAGCACCATTTCAAGCAATTCATAAAATAAATATTTCTAACATGTTCATAATCTTAAATAAACAAGATGAAAGAGTATAACAATCTTTCATAACCATAAAATCATCCTATACATGCTTCTAGCAAGTCCATATTTTCAAAACACAAGATGAAGGCATAAGAAGCATATATGTGTCCTCATTGACCTCATACATCCTAAGCTTTGTTTTCCTTAGGGTCAATGAGAACTAAATCAAAGATGAAGAAGAGCAACTTACATGTATTCTACACCCAAGAAAGCAAATAGGAAATCTATTCGGTAGGAAATGATCTACTCTTCAAGCTCTTCACTTCTATGGAGGTGGCTTGAGCAATGGGAGGAGGAATCATGGAAGAGCAAGGAGAAAGCTTCAAGAAGCCATGGGAGAACCTTGAGGGAGATAAATCCTGTTTTTGGAGAGTGAGGGAGAGAAATGAGGGTCAAACTTTCAGGTTGTGGTGTTTAGAGGGTTTAAAACTTAGTGGGACAAGTGTCAACATGATGTGGTTGCTTAAAATCTGATTTGGGGGCATGATTTGATCACTAAAGAACTCTCTAATCCACTCTTAAAACATGTTACTAATGTTAGGGCACAAGTAATGAGGGTTAGGGAGGTTTAGGTGGGGTTTAGAAAGGGTTTTGGATAGGGGTTTAAGTGTAAAATTCAAGAAACATCGAAACAGAGCAGTCCGGCCTCGGGGGACCATGCGGTCGCATGGTCCTCCATAGCATGCGACCGCAAGCCTCCTGGATTCACAACCTTCAAGTTTCTGGTTACCTTGCGAGGGCAAGGCCATTCCACCTTGCGACTGCAAGCCCGGCAGACCCAAAATGGCTCAAAATGCAACCTAAAAGACCCCCAAACACTTAGCCAAATCAATGGGGCTTCAAACCCCAACAAAAATGAGTCTAAAACTCATCACAAACACCCTCAAACAACACCCGAACAATCCGAACAAAGGAGGGAAAAAAGGAGAACTAAACAAGCAATTCATCCGACGATTCAACAAGCATGCAAACACGATTCTAAACATGTTAAGAGCATTATGAATGACTTATTCATGATTCTAAAACATATATAGACTAAGTAAACATGCTCACGAACATCAAGAATGCATGAAGGCAAGCACACAATGCTCATGCAAGAATCCGGGGTGTTACACTCTCCCCTCCTTTAAGGAATTTAGTCCCTAAATTCTTACCAAGTCCCTCAAACAAATGTGGATACTTGTCGCGCATCTCCGCTTCCATTTCCCAAGTCGCTTCCTTAATGTTGTGATTCTTCCAAAGAACTTTGACTAAGGGAATCCTCTTGGTTCGTAGCACTTGCTCTTAGTATCCAAAATCTTCACGGGCTTCTCAACATAGGACATATCCGGCTCAAATGTTATCTCCTCATATTCAAGTACATGGGACTCATCTTTCAAATACTTTCGCAACATGGAAACATGGAAGACATTATGAATCTCCGAAAGTGAAGGTGGTAATGCAATTCGATACGCTAAGGACCCAACTCTCTCAAGAATCTCAAACTGGCCAATGTACCTCGGTGTAAGCTTCCCTTTCTTGCCGGATCTCTTTGTACCCCTTCTTGGTGACACCTTCAAGAATACGTAGTCTCCCACTTGAAACTCAAGATCCCTTCTACGATTATCCGTGTAACTCTTTTGTCGACTTTGAGCGGTGCATAATCTATCTCTAATTATCTTCACGCTCTCAACCGACTGTTGCACTAACTCGGAACCCCAAAGTTTTGCCTCTCCAACTTCGTCCCAACAAATTGGTGATCTACACTTACGCCCATACAATGCTTCATACGGCGCCATCTTTATGCTCTTTTGGTAGCTATTATTATACGCAAACTCCGACAAGGGTAAATGAGAATCCCAACTTCCTTTAAAATCCACGGCACAAGCTCGAAGCATATCCTCCAAAATCTGAATCAACCGCTCAGACTGACCATCCGTTTGAGGATGAAAAGCTGTACTGAAGTCTAATCTGGTCCCCAAAGCCTCTTGCAACGATTGCCAAAATCTGGATGTGAACCTCGGATCTCTATCGGACATAATACTCACAGGTACGCCATGAAGTCTCACGATCTCCTGAATGTACAAGGCTGCCAACTGAGTCAACGAATAAGTGATCGCAATCGGGATAAAGTGTGCAGACTTAGTCAACCTGTCAACTATAACCCAAACTGCATTAAATCCTTTACATGTGCGCGGTAACCCTGTCACAAAATCCATAGTAATAAACTCCCATTTCCATTCAGGAATCTCAAGTGGTTGTAGAAATCCCGCAGGCCTTTGATGTTCAACTTTAACCTGTTGACAAGTCAAGCATCTCGATACATACTCCGCAATTTCCCTCTTCATGCCTTTCCACCAAAATTGTCTTTTCAAATCCAAATACATCTTCGTGCTCCCCGGGTGAATGGTGTACCTTGTTTTATGAGCCTCATCAAGAACTTGCCTCTTCAATTCATCATTAGCAGGAACGCAAATTCTTCCTCGAAATGTCAAAGTACCATCATTATTAATCGCAAAATCAGGTGATACATTCTCAGCCAATCCATCAATTATTTTCTTCATCTCGGATCATTCCCGTGTGCTTCTTTGATTTTCCCAAATAAAACTGGCGTGGCACGAATATTCGCAAAAATCACGCCTCTATCATAAATGCTAGGACCCCAATCTCGTAAGTCTTCCAACATCTTCCATTCTCTAACCATCATACAAGACATGTGAACTTTCCTACTCAAGGCATCCGCTACTACATTTGCCTTCCCCGGATGATACAAAATAGTACAATCATGATCCTTTAATTTTTCCATCCATCTCCTTTGCCTCATGTTCAACTCCTTTTGGGAAAATAAATACTTCAAGCTTTTATGGTCGGTGAAAATCTCAAACTTAGCCCCATACAAGTAATGCTTCCATTTATGCAACACAAAAATAATAGCAACCAACTCTAAATCGTGCGTTGGATAATTTTGTTCATGGGTAGACAACTTCCTCGACGCATAAGCGATAACTCTACCATTTTGCATCAGCACACAACCCAAACCTTCCTTAGAAGCTTCGCTATAAATCACAAAATTATCCCCTCCGTTAGGCAAGGCCAAAATAGGTGTCGTCGTCAACCGCTTCTTAAGCTCTTGGAAACTAGCCTCACATTTCTCGCTCCAAACAAATGGTGTATTCTTTTGTGTCAATCTAGTCATAGGAGTCACAATCCGAGAAAACCCCTCAATAAATCTCCGGTAATAACCCGCTAGACCCAAGAAACTCCGAACCTCGGTAACTGAACTAGGTCTCTTCCAATTCATCACTGCTTCAACCTTAGAAGGATCAACGGCTATCCCGGCGCTAGAAACGATATGCCCCAAAAATGATACTTCCTCAAGCCAAAAGGCACATTTACTAAATTTTGCATAAAGTTGTTTCTCCCGAAGAATAGACAAGACAATCCTCAAGTGTTTCTCATGCTCCTCCCAAGATTTCGAATACACTAAGATGTCATCAATAAAGACTACCACGAAACAATCAAGATAGCTATGAAAAACACGGTTCATCAAATCCATAAACACTACTGGTGCATTTGTCAACCCAAACGGCATCACTACAAACTTAAAGTGCCCATATATAGTGCGAAAAGTCGTCTTTGGAATGTCTACCTCTCTAACCTTCAATTGGTAGTAGCCCCATCTCAAATCAAGCTTAGAATACACAATCGACCCTTGCAATTGGTCAAAAAGATCATCAATGTGGGGTAGTGGATATTTATTCTTAATGGTCACCTTATTCAATTCCCGATAATCTATGCATAACTGCAAACTCCCATCTTTCTTCCTCACAAATAAGACCGGCGCGCCCCAAGGCGACACACTCGGTTTAATAAAGCCAATCTCTAAGAGTTCTTGCAACTGAATTTTCAACTCCTTAAGCTCCGCGGGTGCCATTCTATATGGTGCCTTAGAAATTGGTGAAGTCCTCGGAATAAGCTCAATACAAAATTCTATCTCTCTATCAGGTGGCATAGCATGGTCGGTAGAAAATACATCGGGAAACTCACATACTACCGGAACCTCTTCTAATTTTGGTGAAGACTTCTTCTTATGCATGCAAGATAACCCGTACACCCTTGTGACAATAATTTTCTAGCCCTTAGAGCAGAAATGAAATGCAAGCCACTCAATGCATGATCACCCACAAATATAAACTCAGGCACACCCGGCATAGAAAAAGTAACCCGCTTTTTATGGCAGTCAACTAAAGCATGATAAGCACATAACCAGTCCATACCGAGAATCACATCAAAATCACGTATAGGTAGAACTACCAAGTCCGCATGCAAAGTGTGGTCACCCACCAATACATCACAAGATTTAAACACCTCAGACGCCAACATATATTCCCCAAGCGAGGTAGACACTTCAAGCAAATATGGCAAAGGTTGAGGCAGCACACATAGATTCTCAACAAAGTGCGAAGCAACATAAGAATGTGAAGACCCTGGATCTATGAGAACTCGAGCCTTATGATCGAATATAGAAAGAGTACCTCCTATCAATGCCATAGACCCCTGAACCTCGCGCTGATCAAGCGCAAACACACGGCCCTACACCTTGGGTTTCCCATCTACACTTCTCTTGGCTCAGGTGAGCCACGTTCCCGGTTGATTGCCTTTCGGGCACTCCTTCCTAAAATGAGTACCATCTCCACAAAGTAGTACACTTTCCAAGCTTCGCTGACACCAATCAAGCGTGTGACCTACCTTCGACAATAGCGCAAGTCATACTCCCATTCTGACCTTGTTGCCCTTGAGAAGAAGAGTATTGTTGCCACTTCCCTTTGTGGCCTACCTTGGCCTCCACCTCTCTATCACGGTTGCCTTGGTATCCTCTCACATTACGAATTATTCCCTTGATTAGTGTTACGAGTAGTGCATCGTGCATTACTCGAATTATTCTTGCTTCGGTGTTCCTCAATATCCTGCTCCACCTCATAAGCTCGATCAACTGCACTCCGATAATCAGTGAGCTTAAGTGCCAGAATCTGCTTCCTAAATTCGGTTCTCAACCCCTTAACAAACTTATGTGTTCTCCGTGCTTCAGTAGGAATCAAATACGTACAATAACGGCTTAACTCGGTGAACTTCGCGGAATACTCTGCTACGGTCATGCTACTCTGCTCAAGATCATAAAATTCTTTCTCCCTCTTGTTGTGAACCACATCCGGCATATACTCATTTTTAAACTCCCTTTGAAAATTAGCCCAAGTGATTGGAACTTGCTGCATCTCCCAGCTTTCCTTCAACACATTCCACCAATGCTCGGCAGCTCCCTTAAACTTGAATGTTGCCAACATAACTCTCTCTTCATCGGTACATCCCAACATAGATAGTAGCTTGATCATCTCCTCCATCCATAACTCAGCTTCCCTAGGTTTCGGCTCCCCAAGAAATGCACTGGGTTTCAACTTAAGGAATCTCTCTAAAAGAGTGGTGTCATTCCTCGGTCTCGGTGGTGGTACAACTTCCTCCTGTCGAGGTGGTGGTGGTGCTCCCTCGGCTTGACCTCCACGGCTGCCCCTGCCGGAAAAAGCCATCAATCTACGGTGTAACTCGCCATATCCAGGACCCAGGATTACTGCGGTGGTATCTCGGCCTCGGGCTCGTAGGACCTCTCCTGGACCTACCTCTACCACGGCCATTGCCATCCCTAGGATTCTCCATCGAACCCCTACAAGAATTCACTCGACGTTAGAATCAACACACAAATAACCAACCCACCTAGGCCATGGAACCTATCTTGGCCGACAGCTAACCTATCGCTCTGATACCAACTGTGGCACCCCGACCCGGATTCCAATGTGAAACCCCAAGTCGGACCACCCAAATATACACAAGTAAGCATGCGCAAGTAGGATTAAAAAATTCACGTGGCGCAACATCGCATACAAATAACAACTCGGCTACACTTGGCCGGAAAATAACTTAAAATAAACAAGTCATCGGCGGCGTTACAGGAACCCAACAACTACTCCTACGATTATAACACATGCATATAATATCCTCAGCGGCCACAACATGCAGGAGACAACAACAACAATAATACTTAAAAGAGTTTAAGCGGAAGGGCGTAGTGAACCAATAATATATAAACAAGCTCGACATATAAGTAGACATACAAAAGATTATAAGCATCAAGTAATTAAGTTATACTACAACAACAAAACCCAAAAACAAGTCTAAGTGACTTGCTTCCCATCGTCCTTGCCAAAATAAAAGTCTATCTATAAAATCCCAAAAGAGCAACCTTCTAGCTCACAAGCAACCAAACGCGGGTACGACGAATCTAGCGAGAACCGTCTCCTTAGCTCGGATCTAAGGAAAACAAAACAAGCAAATAGGGTAAGTCATAAAGACTTAGTAAGTTACTAAAAATGCATGTTCATGTCATAGCATGACATTTATCACAATTATGGTACATGATCATCATATAGCACTTAGCACATTATTCACGTAAGTGCGGAAAATAAATCATACAAGTAGGATATGATATAGGCACGGCCGCTTCGTAGCTCTTGCAATAAAGTTTGTTAACCCAATATCGTGACTACGATGCTCGTGACTTCGCATCGATATACCGAACTCCGCCGGCTAATAGCGACCTATGGCCAGCGTATTGATACGGCAAAGGGGCTACTTCCCCCTGCGGCCTACGGTGGAGGTGTGTGTGAGGTCAGTGCGGCGATCCATAGCGAGCACGAATCTCTCAATTCGTGAAGGCGATGCATCGTCCTACCCTGACATAAAAATCAAACCAAATAGTGCCAGCTGGACTTAATGCAATGCACAAGTAGATGTTTACTCGTCAAGACCAAATAAGGATCGAATTCGACAAGAGCGAACTCGGCCAGGCCAAGTAAGTATTAATCTTTACCATAAATCATGTCAAGGCAATTAATTGCTGATAACCAAATAATCACAACGGGTTCAATTGCACATAATTAAACTCAACTTAGACTTGAGTAAACCCGACCAAACGGTGTCCAAACTTCGTAGGGATTGAAATTAGTGTTCAACATGTTCAAATCTTCCCTAGAGTCGACTCCGTTGAGTCTTTACTATAAATTTCAAATTTGGGGTAATTGAAGCTATGTGCTTCATAACCCAACCTAGGCCATTACTAAGTTCAACTAGGTTATAAATTCACCAAGGCATTGCAATATATTTCATATTCATCATAGAGTCCAATTTAGAGGATAGAACACATAACAACATACCAACATACCAACATATCATGTAGGCTTTAATTAGGGCATTCTCATATAGCACCGTTTCAAGCAATTCATAAAATAAATGTTTCTAACATGTTCATAATCTTAAATAAACAAGATGAAAGAGTATAACAATCTTTCATAACCATAAAATCATCCTATACATGCTTCTAGCAAGTCCATATTTTCAAAACACAAGATGAAGGCATAAGAAGCATATACGTGTCCTCATTGACCTCATACATCCTAAGCTTTGTTTTCCTTAGGGTCAATGAGAACTAAATCAAAGATGAAGAAGAGCAACTTACATGTATTCTACACCCAAGAAAGCAAATAGGAAATCTATTCGGTAGGAAATGATCTACTCTTCAAGCTCTTCACTTCTATGGAGGTGGCTTGAGCAATGGGAGGAGGAATCATGGAAGAGCAAGGAGAAAGCTTCAAGAAGCCATGGGAGGACCTTGAGGGAGATAAATCCCGTTTTTGGAGAGTGAGGGAGAGAAATGAGGGTCAAACTTTCAGGTTGTGGTGTTTAGAGGGTTTAAAACTTAGTGGGACAAGTGTCAACATGATGTGGTTGCTTAAAATCTGATTTGGGGGCTTGATTTGATCACTAAAGAACTCTCTAATCCACTCTTAAAACATGTTACTAATGTTAGGGCACAAGTAATGAGGGTTAGGGAGGTTTAGGTGGGGTTTAGAAAGGGTTTTGGATAGGGGTTTAAGTGTAAAATTCAAGAAACATCGAAACAGAGCAGTCCAGCCTCGGGGGACCATGCGGTTGCATGGTCCTCCATAGCATGCGACCGCAAGCTTCCTGGATTCACAACCTTCAAGTTTCTGGTTACCTTGCGAGGGCAAGGCCATTCCACCTTGCGACCGCAAGCCCGACAGACCCAAAATGGCTCAAAATGCAACCTAAAAGACCCCCAAACACTTAGCCAAATCAATGGGGCTTCAAACCCCAACAAAAATGAGTCTAAAACTCATCACAAACACCCTCAAACAACACCCGAACAATCCAAACGAAGGAGGGAAAGAAGGAGAACTAAACAAGCGATCCATCCGACGATTCAACAAGCATGCAAACACGATTCTAAACATGTTAAGAGCATTATGAATGACTTATTCATGATTCTAAAACATATATAGACTAAGTAAACATGCTCACGAACATCAAGAATGCATGAAGGCAAGCACACAATGCTCATGCAAGAATCCGGGGTGTTACAGGGTCTTCCCTCTTTCGGCAAGTCCTCGCTCCTCCCCACTCGACAAAAGAGTCGATGACCCGCGAAGTCCATGGAGCAGTTGAAAGACTGCAACTCCTACCAAGACTTTGTCACACACAACCTGCCATTCATGTATGCAGACGTGTCTATTCAGCATGACCTGACCACCAACCCAATAGGACGTCAAAGGAGTAGTGTTGACTTATTAATCATCCAGCAAGAAAGCGCCACGTTATCACTGCCTTCCAAAATAAATAAGAGACATTCCTTACATTCATGGGACATGCTAGTTTGATATCCTACTACACTTATCACATTTACTCAAGTTAAAGCTATAGATATAACTGCTTCTTCCTACATTTGAGTATATTGTATCCACCGGAAATCTCATTCTCACGCCGGAGGATTTGAATCGGGAAATCCCGACTCCGCTAACGGCACTGTTAATTTTAGCAAGTAAGAATCATTCCATCTTTAGTTTAACGTGCCATTTGCTGATCGCCTGTACAAGACGACAAGGTCACCACAAATTTGGTGTGATCAGTTTGGTTCCATTGCCGGGAAACGTTTAGTTCCTTAATCACATTATTTCCTTATATGTGCAAACCTGGTAAAACCCAAGAGACAAGCCTCTAAAAACGTTATGCCAGTCGCATCGACCTTCCCAGAAAATGAACCCACTGGACATGCCGAGGGAGGAAGTGAGTCAGTGCCTGTCCCCCCAGTGAGAAAGGACTCTGCCACCCCAGTACCCGTATTGTCTACACGAGCTCAAAGGAGGCTCACACTAGCTCGGAGAATGTCTAAAGGCAAAAGCAAGGTGCTCGAAGAAGGCGATAACGAATTTGGTCATTTCATTGATGTTGACTCAATGGGTGCTAACAACGAAGGTGAACAATAAACAAAGAAGCCTAAAGCTCCCATGACTCATGAGTAGGTTGAGAATGAGTATGCTTAATAGGTTCACCAATGAGCCCTCATCACGAAGATTCAGGAGGCAGAAACTAGAATGTATGAGCTCCAGGAAATGGCGAAGAAGCCCGAGCCAGCACCAACAATGTCCGGAGTTCACTCCTTGCTTGCTCAACCTCCGTTTGGGAGAGGATCGAAACAACAACCACACATGAACGAGCGGCCAAGTTAACCACGAATGTAAAAACAAGGCTCTGTGGTAAAATAGTAGTTGAGGGATCTAGGCTTAATGTCAATGCATGCCTCGAATTCCCTTAGGAAATGGAGTATAACAGCCTCGTAGTGAGGAGGGTGAGTCTCGGCCATAAGCCCAAGGTTTGACCAACAGGGATCGATCAAAGGTATTCTGCCCCCTATGCCAGATAACCAAAGTCCTTCGGTAAGGACCTCCAGCAAAAGAGCTAGCCGAGGAGCAATATGAAGAAGCCCACGTCTTGGCCCGAGCCATCACCATGCCCTCTCCCGCAATAGGCTCGGTGCCCAACAACAAACCTATGACGGATGCCGAGATAAGGGCATGGATGGAAAAAATGGAAACCCGACAGACTACTGGAATTGCCACCAATGCATCAAAGATTGAGGGCCCTTCGTAAAGAGGATTAGGGAGGTGGTGGTACCTTCGAAAGTAAAAATCATGAGCTTCGATGACTATGATGGGACGACAACGACGCTGCACCATGTGTCTGGTTTCAAATTGAAAATGATCATTGCAACAAAACTTGATGATGTATGGTACTTAGTATTCGCTGGAACTCTGAAGAAGCAAGCCCAACAGTGGTACAACGGACTCCCACATGATTCCATCACAAATTGGGATGATTTTCGAACAACATTTCTAAAGAAATTTGCCTCGGCAGGCGCCCTCCCCAAAAGTGAAACTGACCTATGTAGCATTAAGAAAGAACTCGGCGAGTCAGTACTATCCTACATGGCGAGGTTTAAAGAAACTCTGGTTTAGTTCCCAAACATCCATGATGCTTCCGTAAGAATGTACTTTGGAGTAGACCTCTAGCTTAGCAACTGCAAGTCTGAGCTCTTACTTCGACCCCGAGACACGACTGGAGAAATGTTTTTTGCCGCACAAAGGGTGGCCCTTTTGGACGGGGAACAACCAGCGACAACAATAACTACTCTCGTTCGCGCCTCCTCCTCGGTCGTTGCTAGTACGACTGCAGCACCACCCTTAGGGAGCAAAGTCCGCAAAAATAGGGACAAGGAAAATAAACGAGCTGCTAGACTCCAGCCTGATGATAGAAAGGAGGAATATCGAAGGGACAGATTTGCTGACGAAGGCAGAGGGCCTAGACGAGATAATGAGCAAGAGGAGTTTACCCCTTCAAATGCTTCGAGGGAACACATCATGAATGTGCTCCTCTCGGAACATAAGATTCACCCCCCATGGCCGATGAAGATACATGTCGAAAGCAAAAATCAAAGAAAAAGGTGCGCCTTCCACAATGAGGTGGGGCACATGACCGAATATTGTATCCAGCTCAAGAAAGCGATCTAGTGAATAATCAATAAAGGTGATAGGAGGTTTGAGGGAGAGAACCCAATAATTGCATTCCAGGACCTAGGGCTCCCGAAGGCGATAACCACCTACAGGTAGGCCGACCCATGGTCAATACTATCCGAGAAGAAACTCCTAGTATCGCGCAGCTGAAAAATGCGATCAACAGCTTAACTTACTCAATTGATAGTTTGATGGAGGGAGTCATCGAGCACGAGATTGTGTTTAGGGATGCCAAGTTAGCCATTAACACAATAGCTCGGCAGCAGCCCTTGACCTTGCAAGTAGGTATCCATAACAGCTATGTGAAAAGGGTATTGGTCGACATTGGGGTAGGAAGAGATGTGTTGTATTATAAATGCTTCTTGGAATTAGGACTCGGAGACTCCAATCTCACTCCGAGTCGAGTCCAGATGGAAGAATTCACCGACCACAATGTAGCAGCAAATGGCACAGTAACTCTCAAGGTCGACCTAGGTGAGGGAGATACAACCAAAAGCAAGGAGGTCATTTTCTTGGTCCTTGATCTTCCATCTCCCTATAATTCCATCCTCAGCTCCTCATCCCAGGAAAAGTTCCAGATGGTTGCCTCCATGGCACATCAAAGGGTAAAGTACATGACCTCGAATGGAGTAGGAGTCCTTAAAAATGACGCGAGAACAATTTTGGAGTACATTATTAATGAGAAAAGTGAAACAGAAAAAAAGTTGAAGGAGCCTAAGAGGAGTGTGAAGGATGATGAAGTGGAGTATTCCATCGCCAAGCGAGCTCGAGGGCTCGGTGTAGGAACCTCCACCCAATAGCAATCAACACGGGCTGGGGAGACTGACCCGCACTCACTAGAGGGACCTCGCGTTGCTGAAAATTAGCAGGTGGAAATGGACAACTTGGATACAAGGGATCACTCAGTTTTGCAGCCCTTTGAAGATGTATAAGAAGTAATTATCAACTTCAGCTACCTCAACTAGAAAATCAAGGTTGGGATAAGAATCCCAGGGGAAGAGCTAAAAGCCATAATACAAGTTTCCTAAAGACAATACAGACGTGTTCGCATGGAGGGCGAAGGACATGGAAAAAATAAGCGAGGATATAGCAGTCCACCGACTGAGCATTGATCCTAAATTCATGCCCGTTCAGCAGAGGCCGAGATACTTTTCCCCAAAAAAGAAAAAGGCCATCAAAGAAGAAGTAGAAAAGCTACTATGAGCCAAGATCATTAAGGAAATTCATTATCCCACATGGATTGCTAATGTGGTCCTGCTAAAGAAGACTACGGGGAAATGAAGAATGTGTGTTGATTTCACGGAAGCATTACCAAAAGATTAGTACCCCTTCCCAAGAATAAACCACCTGGTTGACTCTATCTCAGAGTACAAAATATTAAGTTTTGTCGATGCTTTTTCAGATTACCACTAGACAAGAATTGGAAAGATGATCAAGGAAACACCGCATTCAGAGATGGGGGAGCCCTCTATTGCTACAACATGATGCTATTTGGCCTAAAAAACGCGGGAGCAACGTACCAACGGATGGTAAACAAAGTTTTTGGAAGCCAGTTGGGGAGAAATGTTGAAGCGTACATAGATGACATGGTAATCAAGATGAAGAAAGCCAACCATGTCGAGGACTTAAAAGAGACCTTTTGCAAATCTCAGAAAGAACAAGATGAAGTGGAACCCCGCCTAATGTGCTTTCAGGGTGACAACATGAATTTTTTTGGGTTACATGGTTAATGAGCGAGGCATAGAAGCTAACCTAGAAAAAAAATCAAAGCACTCATTGAGATGACAACTCCAACCTGTATTAAGCAAGTCCAACAACTGAATGGAAGGATCGCAGCACTAGGAAGATTCATTTTGAGATCGACGAAGAAAAGCTTGCCTTTTTTCAAATTTCTATGAGGAAGCAAAAAATTTACCTGGAACGAAGACCATGACCTTTCTTTTACCGAGCTCAAGTCATACCTCGACAGCCCCCCATTGCTTAGCAGTCCAGTCGCAGGGGAAAGACTATATGTTTATCTCTCGGCGTCAGACACAACGATAGCTTCTGTGTTGTTAAGAGAAGAGGAAGCACAACAAAGACCAATCTATTATGTCTCTCACGCCCTCACGACGTCGAAACTCGATATATGAATGTGGAGAAGGTTGTGCACGCCTTAATTATGACAGCCCGGAAGCTAAAACTTTATTTTAAAGCACATGAAATTGGAGAGTATACCGACCTGCTGCTGCGAAGGATTTTGCATAAACCAGATGTGGCAGGAAGAATGTTAAGATTGGTTGTCGAGCTGACAGAGTATACGATCACCTATCTACCAAGAAAAGTGATAAAAGCACATGTCATCGTAGATTTCATAGCCGAAACATCTTTTAACTTGGCATAGAAAACAAACCCCCTGTAGACACCCCAATTTCGTACCCCTAGTACGTAACATTGACATGCGATATCAAGACCTGTTAAAACTTAACGAATGTCAAGTTACAGGGTTTAAAAATGCAAAAGACAAAGCATGATGCGTAAAATAGTAAAATACAGGGGGTAGAGTGTCCAAAAAGGAGGCAAAAAAATGAAGCTTGGCGCTGCCACAATGCTCCATGGGCGCGGCGCCCAGCTCTGCTACAGTGCACTGCGACTTAACGCATTGCACAAGCCTTCAAGCACGCGGTACAAGCTGGTGAAACACAAGATAAATATTAAAAATCCCAGCGGTGTCCCTCCTTCGGCCTATAAATAGAAGGCCCCGGCTTCGGGAATTCACACACTTACACACCAGACACACAGTAGTGAAAACACTGAGCGTTTATTTTACATAGTGAGTGATAGTGAGTTCCCTCCTCCAAACATAAAGCCTCGAAACTCTGCCAAATCTCCTCCAAACACAAAACCAACCGGTCAAAGTGAGCCTTAGCCCTCTAGCTAGGTTTCCACCATATTCCCCCGATCCAAAAATCTCAAAAAGAGTAGTTGCTCTGCCCGTGTAAAAAGGCCAAATCCGTTAGAAGCAGGCAGTTGCTCTGCCCGATTTCCGCCAGCAGCAAGCAAGCAGCAGCAAAAACGCAAGCAGTTGCTCAGTCCGTTTGACGGTGCCCAGAAGCAACCCTCGGAAGCAATCACCCTACCCGAACCGCAGCAACAGCAGCAAAAAGACCCCCTCTCCCGGAAGGACAGAGCGAGCACACCAACGCTCTTAAAGGTGAGCCTTTAAGAGTTTATTTATAAAAAAACTATTTTCATCCTGCCCAATGTAAAAATATAAGCTGTTATGTTGCCCGGATTTATTTAAAAAATAGCATTAAAAAGAGCCATTATTATGGTCAAATATTTTTAAATGTATTTGTAAATTATTGGAAAGAGGTGGCTGCAAGTCCGTAAATAATGTAGACATGGATATATTTGTTTTTTTATGCTTTATTTATTTGCTAGAAAAATATAACAAAAAACATACTTTAGCCAAAAACTATTTTGAGACCGAAAGGGCGAGTTGGGTGCCTAGCACCTTCCCAACTCGTAACTTAGCTTCCGAACCCGTTTTTTGCAATCTCTGGTTTTATTTTGGGTTTTTCTTTGTTTTCTCCTTAAAATAAAGATGGCGACTCTGTCAAAACATTTTGGATCACAGTGAGACCCGCAACATCCTTTCTTGCACTTTTCCGTTTTCCCCTAAACAAGGGAGAATATGAATGAAAGGGTGATACATTTCCTGCATCTTGTTTTCCCCAAAATAAGGGAGGATGAGATATGGGGAGTCAATGCACTCATAGCGATCCAAAATAGGCATTAAGACAATTTTCATAAAGTCCACAGTGGGGCCCACAACATCTTTTTTTTGCACTTTTCCGTTTTCCCCTAAATAAGGGATGATGAGAATGAAAAGGGTGATGCACTTTCTGTATCTTATTTTCCCCTAAACAAGGGAGGGTGAGATATGGAAAAACCCAAAACTCTCATATTGGACCAAAAAGCACTAAGGTGACCGAGGCGTATTCCACGCACTTTTTGACAACATCCTTTCCGCATTTTTAATTTCGTCTTCCCTAGAGAAGGGAGGGTGGAATGGAAAGCGTGATGTCCGGTTCTGCACGCCTCGCACCCCTAAAAAAGGGCACGCGGGGCGCGGGCGCACTCTGGGGCACCCACAGTGGCGACTCTGCTGGGCAGATCGTTTTTATTTTAAATAAAAATGGAGGGCTAGACTCAAAAACAAAACTTTTTTTTTCTTTTGGTTTATGGCTAAAGTATGCTTGTTATATTTCTTTAAGCATTTGAATATTGCGTTCTTATACATTCGGGTATATATTTGTGGATATGATCCTCCATCTTGCAGCAGTTTCGTTCCAGTCACCATTACAGGTATATTTGAAAATATAAAAAAAATCAATTTTTTTATATATGCAATAAATTTCCGGGCAGCATAACAAAAGGGCTGAGGATTTATTTATTTCTTTTATTTATTGATTTATTTCTGCTCTTTATTATTTTTCGGTACGCTCTATTTTCATTACGCAAAATATGCACATATTTTCTTTCATTATGTCATTTTATCTTGGGGACTAGGACAAATTTATAATTAATAGGAATAGATATATTCCCCACTTTTCTTTCTATTTCTTGATGTGATTGCTTGCTTGCTCCCGCTCAAACTAAAAAGCTGAGAAAACCCACAAAGAACAGCAAGACATGCCATATCTGTTTTATTTTTCGCTTTATATCTGAAAAAAGAAGATTTTGCTGCTTTTTAGATGTCGTACACATGCACACGCATGTAGATATATTCCGAATTGCTACCCTACACCATGACCAGCTTACCCCCTGCATAAGCCAACGTTAAATTGCATATAGATTCTCAGGACACTTCTTGGACCAACCGGTTTTTGCATCTCTGAATCGTTGGTCAGCCCCTGTAAAAAAAAGAGTAGTAAAAAAAAATATGAAAGCAATGAAAAAAAATCAAGAAAAAAATGAATGAAAAAAAAAGACTACGAATAAGTACATAGGGGCTGACTGATTATTTTCTGATGCTTGACTTAGACCATTTTGAATGGTGGATCCTGGAAAGAGTATATGCCCTTTGCCTGAGATCAGTCCGATCTTGGGGAGTCGAAAGGCAGGTGGAATACGAGGGTCCTATACTCTGGAGAAAGAATCCATTGCTTTAGGAATAGTTCTGAGACTGTCAAAATAAAGCGGATGCTTGTCCGGTCAATTGTAGAAATAAACAATAATAATAAAAAATACTAATAAAGGCACACTGTACTCCTAGCCTAGAAAGCCTTCAGACAGCCTTTCTGATACCTCCAAACCCCATTTTCCTCAGAAACATGGCCCGAATTTGGAAAGGCAGAGATAGTACTGGCCGATTGATACGGGATACATGCACAGAGATCAGATCAGAAAGTATCAGGGTTAGATCAGAAAAGGGTAGAGTCAGTTCAGAGGGTACAGATCCGACCAGTATGGCAGTAGAAAGTGAGCAGTCCACTATGGGTACAGATACAGGGGTTCCAGGGTACGCTCTGACTTCGGCTATGTAACAGTGGCTAGATCAAAATTTGGGTGCGCAGGCTGATCGTATAATGAGCCAGATGGCTAATCTGGTGCAAAGTTTAAAATCTAGTGGTGAAGGAACCTCTTTTACTGCAGT
The DNA here is from genome assembly GCA_013146195.2 of Codonopsis lanceolata. NCBI lineage: Eukaryota > Viridiplantae > Streptophyta > Magnoliopsida > Asterales > Campanulaceae > Codonopsis > Codonopsis lanceolata. The sequence goes on along the minus strand of CM028379.1, from coordinate 125,481,741 downwards.
CCCTCAAGAAGCATCAACATCCCATGTTCCTCCAAACCCAAATCCCCAGCCAAACACCAACCCACCAAATATTACCATTACCCCAAATCCAAATCTCTCACCCAATCCTTACTACCCAAATATCAACCCTTTTCTATCCTACCCTCCATATCCTTTCCCAAGCACCAATATTCCCCAAAATCCAAATGATCTTCCTTTTCCCATCACCAACCCACTCCAAAATTGCTCGCATATGGACCCAATAAGCTATAACCAGCCAGGCCAAGTTACAACCTATCTACCTCCTAATGATCCTGGCCGCCAAACCGAAACCGCCAATAACCCACCTGCCCAAAACCCTTATCCTGCCCAAAATCCTTATCCTGCACAAAACCCTTATCATGCCCAAAATCTTTATCCTACCCAAAATCCTTATCCTGCCCAAAATCCAACCCAAAATCCTTACCAGATATCGCAACTAGAAATTAACCCAGCCTTCCCTAATCCTGCCAGCATATACCAAAATCAACTCCCCCTCCCACCAAAATGGAGGCTGAGATGGAAAATCTGGAAAGTATGATGCTCAAAGTTTTGAACAAAGGAGAATTTTCTACGCGGGCATTAGTATTACAACCTTCAACAGTACTGCCTTCAAAATTTAAAATGCCTGATATAGAAAAATTTGATGGGACTGGATGCCCTATATCTCACTTAAAATCTTATTCCATTGGCATGTAGTCAAGGGGAGCTAGCTTTGAAGCTATGGCTAATTATGTTGTCAGACAACAGCACCATGGGTACTTGGGACCAAATAGCTGAAGGGTTCCTAGAAAGGTACAAAGACAACACCAGCCCTGAAAATAAAAGAGATCTTGAGTCATGTACCCAAAGGAAAAAAAAACCTGTGCTGAGTTTGCAGTCAGGTGGAAAAGAAAGTTGGCTCAAACGTTTGACAGACCTGATCCGGCTGAATGATCCAGGATGTTCATTAAAAATATCCACCCCATTTACCTGGAACACATGCGGTATCTCCCCTATAGCAATTTCAAAGAAATAGTGGAGATAGGAGTCCGTATTGATGAAGATATACGGACTGGGCACTTAAAAATCAATACGCCCTCCAGCTCTTTCCGATATTCTAAAGGAAAGACAGCCGCATCAGGACCAGCCGTTAATATGGTGGGAAATGCATCAGCCAATTTTCCTACCCAAAACTATAACACTGTTCCATGGTCCTACGGATCAGATATGTCTGTCAACGCAGTAGGAGGAAACAATGGCCCAAACAGAAATTTCAGGAATCAGAACTGAGGGAACCGGTATTATGATGAACTGCAAGCTCCCCAGTCTGTGATGCTTTAAGGGCTAATGGCACAGGGAGTGCTAAAGCCTTTAGAAGATTATAAGCCGCCGAATCCCCTGCCCAAGACATGGAATCATGCCCAGTACTGTGAATACCATCGCTGCAGTGGTCACCTCACCGATAAATGCTATATACTCAAGGATGCTATCCATGACCTAATAGATGATAAGGTTATTGAAAAGCTTCCTCTAAGACCAAAAATAGTCAATAACCCTCTACCTCAAATCAATATGATTGAGGTTGATGAAAAAATCTGTGTACCCAAGTTCAAAATAAATAAACACCCCTTACCATATATCATTGTTCCTTTCTCTCCATCTCTATCCATAAAAGAGCCTAGTTGCAATATGCTCTCTTGGGACACTATCCTGGGTAGCCAAAATACTTGTAACCTCAAAAAAGCCACTTGGGTCGGTGGGGATGTCAGCCACCTTACTAGATCTGGCCGAGCCTACCAACCAAACCTAGAAAGAGGTGACCACTCTGGCAAAGATCAAGAAACAGATACTGGGGCTAAAACGCTGGAAGATACCTTACTAGCTTAAAAGAAGAAAACTCAGGCCAATATATCTATCTGGGGCTTGTTTGTGCTTCCAAAACCCACCGTGATACACTGGCTAAATCTTTAAGTCAGGCAGTCATTCCTATTGAAACTTCCCCGAATGAACTCACTCAAATGATCGGAAACATACACTTTGGGAATGTGATTATGTTTACTGATCTAGATCTGCCAAGGGAAGGAACCAACCACATTGATGCTCTCCATATCACCGTGGGGGTCATGGAAAAAAGGGTTCCCCGAGTGCTGATAAACAATGGGTCCTCTTTGAATTTATATCCCACTAGCACACTAGCCAAACTGGGAAAAAAATATCAGAGCTTGCTCCTTCGTCGCAGACAACAAGGGCATACGACAACACTAGTCGATGTGTCTTAGGGGTGGTCCCCTTGATGCTGACTATTGGGCCATTAACATACCAGCCACTTTCAGCCTGTTACTGGGACGCCCTTGGATCCATGGGGTAAAAAGGGTAGCCTCCTCGCCGTACCAACGTGTCAAATTTATCCACGAGGATCATATAGTAATCATTTTGGCTGATAAGATCGTGGAGAACAAGGATGAGGACGTCCCGATCCTCGAAATAGAGCATGAGGACACTGGTATATTCCTCAGTGGCTTTGAGGTTATCCCCCAAGCTGTAGTCAACACCATTGAATGTGTGCGAGAAACTGACATCACCAGGAAGAAAACTACATCCCTAGGAAACATGGTCCCTTTAAACATGTTTCGGAAAATGAATTATATGCCTGGTCTAGGTCTCGGCAGAAATCAGCAAGGACTTGTTAATTTAGTCCAAGATGAACTCAAGGAATGTATCCCTCATTTCAGACTAGGATACAAACCTACTCCAGCTGAAATAGCCGCAGTTATGAAACAGAAGCGTGAGAAAAGTAAGGCAGAAAGAGAAAAGTGTCCTTACAAATATCCTCCTCTCTAACCATAAAGAAAAACCTTAAATGGTTGCTTTGTAAGGAAAGGGGAAACAGAAGCTTACCTCATGTTTCCTTAGCCCTGGTTAGACTAGAATGGGAAAAGACACCCTGGTTGGGAAATCTTTGAATTTGTCAGTCTCATCGCAGATAAAATGAAAAAGGTTACCCTAGAACCCCGTAGTATTGCACATAAGACTGTCACAATTGAAAATAGCTGGTCTATAGACCAAGATGATTATGCCCTGGCCCTATTAGATGACGAAAGTCTGGGAGACAGTTTCCTGGGTATGATAGATGGAGGCACTAATTATGAAAAGCTCCCTGCTGAGTTTGAGTCTGTTATTGATAAGCCTCTGCAGAATTGGTATACCACGACCGGCCCGCTCCTGACGACCGCAGACCTGGTGGACCTCTTCGGATATACTATTCCCCATCCTTCTCTTAGCTTTACGGATTGGTTACTTACCAATCGCTCCCTAAAATTGAGGATCTCAAACCCCAGGTCCTCAATAATGTAATTAACCCTGTACAGTTTGCTATTAATGATAATCTAAATGTCTTTGCTTATTCCTTAGTTGCACCTACATTAAAAGACGTATTAAATAATTTTAATAATGAGTCATTTGATGAAATGGACCCAAAAGATAAAAATTACTTGCTTGAGCTCGTAAAGTCAGTCGAGCACCATGAACAACATCAATTAGCAGCAAATGAAGACTTATCTACTATCAATCTGGGGCTGAACAACGAGATCAAAGGAGTCAAAATCAGCAACTACCTACAAGGCTCTAAAAGAATGGCACTTATTGACCTCCTCAAAGAATTCGTGGACATCTTTGCATGGTCCTGCGTAGATATGCCTGGGTTGGACTGAGCCATTGTTGAACACCGGATTCCCATATATCCGGATGCTCAGCCAGTCAAGCAGAAGCTCTGCTGAATCAAACCAGAATGCTCACTGCAAGTAAAAGAAGAAATCATGAAGCAGCTGCATGTCAAATTTATCCGGGTAGTAGAATACCCGATCTGGATGTCCAATATAGTGACTGTTCCTAAGCCAAAAGGGAAGGTTCGGATCTGTGTAGACTTCCGCGACCTCAACAAGGCATCGCCCAAAGATGACTTTCCTCTACCTAATATTAATATCGTGGTAGACGCCGTCGCTTCTCACAAAATAAGATCCTTCGTCGATGGCATGTTGGGCTATAATCAAATCAAAATGGCAGTAGAAGACCAGGAAAAAAACATCATTGACTACCCCCTGGGGAACCTATTGCTATAATATTATGCCATTTGGGCTAAAGAACGCCGGGGCTACATATCAATGGGCTGCCTCCGCGATGACATGATCACACACTCCAGCGATGCCAACGGTGCTCATATCAAAGACCTTCGAAAGTTTTTCGAAAGGTTAAGGAAGCATCAGATGAAGCTTAACCCCACCAAATGCATATTTGGGGTTACCAAAGGCAAGGTCCTGGGGTTCATGGTAACTGAGCAAGGCATCGAAATCGAGCCAGCCAAAATTAAAGCCATCATAAATATGCCGCAGCCAAAAACTCCAACCGAAGTCAAGGGCTTCTTGGGCCAATTGCAATATATCAGCCGTTTCATCAGACAACTGACATCCATATGTGAGCCCCTATTCAAACTTCTAAATAAAAATACTGACCAAGTCTGGGACGAGAAATGCCAGCTAGGCTTCGAAAAAATAAAAGCCTACCTTACCAATCCACCAGTGCTAGCTCCTCCCCATATACATAAACCTCTCCTCCTATATTTAACCGTTAAAGACAAGTCAGTAGGGGCTATGCTCGCCCATGAAAAAGAACATTCCTACATCGAAAATGCCATCTACTTCATAAGTAGGAAACTGCAAGGAAGAGAGCTTAATTATTCAGCATTGGAGAAAAGTTGCACCGACCTAGTCTAGGCAACACAAAGGCTCAAAACCTATCTACAAGGACGATCCATCAAGCTCATCTCCAGAATGTATCCTATAAAATACATCTTTGGTAAGCCATCACTTTCTAGTCGGCTAGCTAAATGGTCATTTTTTCTCAACGAGTTTGACATCACTTATGTCACGCTCAAATCTATCAAAGGCAGTATAATTGCAGACCATTTGGCTGATCTGCCCTTGGAAGCAGAAGATGCAACTGAGCCTAATTTCCCAAACGAAGGTGTCCTGGAAATCACTGACCATTACCCCAGCTGGCAGATGTTCTTTGACAGAGCCGCAAATAGAAGAGGTTTTGGCATAGGAATCTTGTTAATCGACTCGGCAGATTCCCACACTCCGTTGGCCATAAGGTTGGAGTTCGAATGCTCGAACAATACCGCTGAATATGAGGCTTGTATCGCTGGTCTAGAGGAAGCCCTCCAAAAAGTAGCCAAAGACTCGGAAGTCTACGGTGACTCCGTCCTAATCATAAATCAAGTCGAAGGGAAGTGGAAGACCCAGGATCCCCGGCTGCAGCTCTATCACGCCAAGTTAACAGCACTCGCCACCAAATTTGATGATATCTCGTTTCATTACTTGCCACAAGATAGAAATCAATTTGCCGATGCCTTGGCCACTTTGGCATCATTGGTCCAAATTCCCACAGAAACCAATGTCCTGCCATTTGTAGTTGGGAAAAAGGTTACTCCGGCGTACTGCTTCAAAATCAATTCTGCTCCTAAAATAGATCATGAGCCTTGGTATCCAGATATAATAAATCTTCTTCAGAAAGGAGTCTATCCTCCTGGCCTAGACAAAGTGGGGAAAGTCTCTCTGCGGAGATGGGCATCACAATTCGTATTTAGCGGTGGCAGCTTGTACAAGAGGCATTATCAGGGCCTAAATTTATTATGCGTCGACCAAGCAAAAGCCAAGTAAATCATCGACCAACTTCATGGTGGTACGTGCGGACCTCACATGAACGACCAGTCATATGCTATCCAAAAAGGTCATCCGACAGGGGTACTATTGGAGCACATTAGAAACCGACTGTATTCGGTGGGTACGTCATTGCGACAAATGCCAACGTTTCGCAAATCTGTAGCACGTGCCCCCGCATATCTTATACAACTCCACAGCCCCCTGGCCCTTTTCAACTTGGGGAATCGACGTCATAGGCCAAATTCACCCGAAGGGATCAAACGGCCACGAATATGTTTTGGTAGTCGTCGACTACTTCACAAAGTGGGTGGAAGCCTCTTCCTACAAAATTCTAAATGCTCGAGAGGTGTCCGAATTCATCAGGACCAACATCACATATCGATACGGAGTGCCTTTCGAGATTATCTTCGACAACGACACGCACTTTAAAGGGGACGTGAATCGTCTGCTCGACGAATTCAAGGTTCAAAGGCATAAATCCTCTCCCTACCGACCACAAGCCAATGGTGCCGTTGAAGCAGCCAATAAAACACTGGAGAATATTATCAGAAAAATGGCTGATACGGGAAGAGACTGGCCCGAAAAACTGCCACTAGCCCTTTGGGGCTACCATACTTCAGTTCGCACACCCACTAGGGCTATTCCCTATTCCCTAGCCTATGGCATGGAGGCGGTGCTACCCATTGAGGTTGAAATCCCATCATTAAGAGTAATGATAGAATCCGGCATATCAAAAATTAACTGGGTCAAAGGGCGATATGAAGAATTGGCCCTGATCGATGAACAACGGTTGCTAGCCCTGGAGCACACTCGAGCTTATCAAAGGCGAATAACTCGAGCATTCAATAAGAAAGTCAAAGGTCGTGACATCCAAGTTGGAGACCTATTGCTTCTTGAAAAACCCCCTAGTTATGTTGATACTAGAGGGAAATGGAAGTCTCCCTGGATGGGACCATACATTGTTAAAGAGATCCGGTCAGGAGGTGCAGTACTCCTCACAAACCAAGATGGGGAGTGTTGGAATATGTTTTTTGATAATTTACTTATCACCTTGCATATTATATATATATTGATTTGCTTGCCCCCATTACAAGTGAGTCATCACGAGTGGCTAAAACGTCTGCGTACCAGTTAGTGTGGCAACTCGTGTGACATCACATATGTCTTAGATTAGGTGCGACCTGATCAAGTCCTACCTTCCTACATGATGATTGAACAGACCAGCACTTCAAGCACTAAGCACTGGAAGACTTGCAGCAATGTCAAAAGCCTTCAATGATAAAGATTAAAACATCTCGAAGACTCACCACCGGCAGACATACTACAAGTTAAACTGTTCGCACCAGCAGACATCAGTTCTCTTGAATCGGAAGACTTGTTCCACTGGCCCAAGCATTCCACCGGCAGACTTAATTATACACGTGTTATAGAGAAAAGACTAGAAGCAGTTCAAATCAAGACAAATATGTTCAAGCCTCAGAAAGCCGGACACAGTTAAAGCTACAAGACTTTCTCTCACTCACATGGTCTGATAAAGTTAAAAAGCAATTACTTTATTGAACAGACCACCTGACAGTGCAACAGACATCAGACCTACTTTTCAGAGACTTATCAACACAGTTTGACAGACAACAAGTTCCAAGATCTACAGGACTAAATCTTTGCCCCAAATAGTCAAAGATCTTATGGACAAATATCTCTATCCGATAGACTTCAACAACTATATCTCTAAACGGATAGAAACATCAAATCTTCATCTCTCAACGATCATATTTGACTCCAGTTTATATAAATCCTCTCTCTTACCCAAGACACATAGTGAGCTGAGATTTTCTCACAGAGACTACGAGCAACGAGTGACAGAACTCACTCAAGAGCTTCAAAGAAATAGAGAGATCTACAATGAGATCGTTCTCACCAACGTATCTCAGATCTCTACAGAAGATTGCAGTAAATCTATTAAGAACTTAGCAAGACACTTTCAGTGGATTGCTAAGGAAGAAAAGCTTGGAGAAGAAAAGAGACTGATCAGAAACTTCAAAAGACAAAGATCAAGATCTGAAGATTGAAGAAAATGAAGAGCTGTCTGTAGATATTGCATTCATATCTTCAGATTTGTATTCCAATACAAATGATGTTGATTGTGCAATAATCATTCATCATGGAAGGCCAGACTCAATCGCTCGTATATCTTTTATCTGAACGACCTTGAAAATTCTCTTCTCATAACAGTTTCTCATTCTGGTTTCCTATTGCCGTCTTCTGCCTAAATATTCATGAATGGATAATTAAGTAAGGATTGTGGTTTGGGAGGACAAAGCCAGAAACTGTACATAGAATATTTAGATTGATGTAATATGTAATTTATCTTTGAATAAATTCATATGTTCTTACAAATACTTTATCCCTCAGTCCTTATATATCTATGAGTCTTTTTACAAACTAATTTATCTTTAGAAAAATTATTCTCCAATTGATTTCCTAAGCTTGCATTTGAAAGAAGTATTAAATGTGCTGTTGTTCTGATCATATATTCGTGTACAACCATTTAAAACTTCTCCAAATCTAAAGCCTCTTTACTTTCCGCTGCTTAAATTCTTTATTACCGGCTTTTGATTTGTCTGGCAGTATACCGGCAGAGTTGATACTTCTGCTTAGAGCAAGTCTACCGATAGCCTCTATCGGAAGACATGCTCAACACGCTAAACTGCAAATGCCACTAAAACTATGCTTTATATATATCCAAAAGAAAAGTTTTTAAATTGGCATCATAGGCTATTCACCCCTCCCTCTAGTCTATTTGAGCATTATTGTGGACCAATAGGGAGGATCTGGTTCCGTCATTCAACCTTGACAAACTCAAAAGGTACTATGCGTGAGCCGAATATATCTGACAAATTGCTTCTCTCTCCAGCTCGCTAGGTTGAAAACCCGAGAGGGCGGTCTAGGCAAAAATTAGAGCATAAAAAAACAACAACAAAAAGGAGAAATAAGGGCTCGCTAGGTTGAAAACTCGAAAGGGCGGCCTAGGCAAAAATTAGAGCAAAAAAAAAACAAAAAGGAAAAATAAGGGCTCGCTAGGTTGAAAACCCGAAAGGGCGGCCTAGGCAAAAATTAGAGCATAAAAAATGAAAAGAAGAAATAAGGGCTCGCTAGGTTGAAAACCTGAAAGGGCGGCCTAGGTAAAAATTAGAGCATAAAAAAAAGAAAGCAATTGGAGAAGAGGAGAGAGAATGCAATTTATGAGTCCTCAGCATTTGATCTCCAACCTGCCAAAGTCTTCAATGAATATGGAGCCCTGACCGATTAAAATAAAGAAAAACCTCGATAGAGCTCGCGAAAAATACCAAAATATATAATACAAGTTCTATGGTGCAACTTAGGAATAATTGCCTAAGATATTTAGGATTATGCATTTATGCATGTACATTCTATCTATTATTATTTGCTACCTCTATCCCCCTTGTTTCCCCAACCATCCTTTATTTGCAGCTTAGCCCCGAAGCGGTCCATCAATGCCTGCGACGCTCGCCCAGCCGAGACCATATACTCCTTCTGCGAGTCGCAGAAGAGGCTCTAGTCTCACCAGCGTGAGAACCCCCAGAAGTATCTTCATCTTCATCATCAGCATCCCCATTATCCAGGATAGCCGTGTTGCTTGGGCCAGCACCATCATCCCTGTGGGCAGTGCTCCATCTGCCAGTTTGGGGGGGGGGGGGAACAGCTTCATCAGCTTGCCGGGGATTGCTCCACCGGCTTGCATTGCTCAGACGAGGAGGTGCATTGCTAGGACCTGCCTCATTCGGACTAGGAGCCATCCGGGCACCAAGGCCCTGTACTCGTCTGAAGTCCTCTTGCAAAGCCTGAGGAACCACCAGTACCGAACTCTCTATATCCTCGCCTATCTCCATCAGGCGAGCGTCGAGACCGCAGGTTATTCGTCGGCCCAGCATCCGCCTCAGTGCTCGCCTAATCATGTGAGAAGGTCCCCCCCGCAGCCACAATAATCCATGACAGATATTCATGGGACAGGAGAATATAATCGGAATAGACATAAGCTGGCTCTAGCAAGTCATAGTCAAGCTGCCATATATTACGGATAAGGGTGCCCAAATCCCTATCCATCTCCAGCTCCTCAGCCACAGGACGACTTGCATCATGAATGACCTGCTCCCTGCCAAATTGGCACAAGACCCTGTCCGCCTGATAAAAAGAAATGCGCTCGATACCCGGCAAAATAACCTGGGCATAGACCCCTGTATACATGAAAAAGCGGTGGATCTGCCAGTGGCTGACGACCCATATTATTTCCATGGAGCCTTTGCGTAAGAAATTTTCAACCCAGTCGGACTCCGAGAAATTCGTCTGGGTATAATGACCACGAGAGCCATAGAGCCCCGGATCATACCTCGCTCCCGTCGGCATGGGGCCCATCACCCAGTTAAAATGCTTCTCTAGCCACATATGAATCATAAGAGGGCTACCGGAAGGGAATAGCTCGTCGCCAGTTGCATAGGCATCCATGCCAGATAGAGTCTCTGCCAGAATCATCGGGATAATATTCACCCGGCGGTCCTAAGCCTATAATACTAGGTCCACGACCCGTACAACAATATACCCGGGTCAGCCCACCAGCATGTACCGTCCCATGAGGTAAAGAAAAAGAGACGACAGCCGGCATCGCAAATAAAGTGGGTCATCCTCCCTGTACTCCGTAAAGGCAACAGGAAGGATGGTCAGATCAAAGTTCACTCCATTGTAAAAACCTGGAGTAGCTTCGCGGGTTGTGCCAAAATGCTCCCTTATTGCCATATATGGACGCCTACATGGAGAAGGCACGACAATAGGACCAGTAGTGGTCATCCCCACCATGGGGCAAAATTCTTCAAAGGTGGGGCATATTTCATTTATGCCAAAATTAAAACGATGGTCATGGGGCGACCAGAATCTAGAGGCTCCCCTCATCAGATCCCAATTGATATAAATGTCTGCCATGACAGCAGACATCTATACCCATAAATATGTTCGAACCAGTCCCGCTCATCTAATCGCAGGGAGAGGACCCAAAAATCAAGGGCATTCTTGTAAATCTCCATTTCTAAAGCTGTATGGGCTGGTGCAGCCATTTTTGGAGAAGAGCAAAAATTTTATCTGGCAAAAAGAAGGGGAAACTGAGCAAAAGAGAGGTCAAAAAACTGAGCAGAAGAAAAGAAGGCAAGCTGGTGATGAAAATAAACGCTGCCCCCGGCTCTCCATTTATACTGAAAAACCGAGGAAACGGATGATTCTGAGCATAGTATGTAAACAGTGCATGAACAGGAACTGCACAGAAAATAGTTCAGGCGCGGCGCCCATACCTCTTATGGGTGGCGCCAGGATCCCTCCCCAAACTGCCTTGTATCCCGGTTTCGGCTCCGACCGTTCACTGCTGGGTGTGTCTGATCGAACGAAAATCGCAGAAGCTATGGAAATAGTCTTGCTGCCAATTATGAAATATCTAGCACAGGAAGAGGCAGCTGCCTCTTCCTCCCCGCAGATTACCAGAAAAGCTCGTTTGAGATCGAAGGTGTATCTTTCTAATCTCCATTCATTAGCCGCAGTGTGCCATTACCCCTAGTTAATGGTTTAGCTTTCTTTTATGCATGAATTATTGAGTTTGCATTTTGAATTCTTGCATTATATAAGATCATATTGCATTGCATAAAAAAATATATATGTACAGAATTTGGTACAAGAAGAAAAAAAAGAAAGAAAGGAAAAGCTAATAAATGCAGGTAGCTGGAACTAATGAGCGCGAGAATATTGGCTCCGTTCAAAATTTCCACCCATGACCCGAGGGCCGTCCCCGCCAATCCTGTATCCTCGTCCTCTTGCCCGAACACGACTCGATCCGGCAGCCGCATCGCCATCATCATTATTCTGGCGCCTGGTCTGCCGCACTGCATCATTTCCCCGGCAGGAGAGCTCATCCACAAGCCGCTGATAAAGCTTGTTGATGCTGAAGAAATCCCGCAGCAGCTTCTTGTACGTTGACACATTAACCTAAAAAAAGTGAGACAACAAAAAGAGAAGATATATCAGTCTCCAAAAAAAATAAAAATAAAAAATGGAATGATGAAAATAAAAAAAAAAAGATGCAAAAGAAACGTGTCTACCGTGCGAGCCTGCTCCGGGACCTGGTACTCATGAATATTTGCATCAGGAAGCACTTTCTCCACTATCCTTCCATCACGATGATATCGGAAAGTGGAAAAAGCATCAGCAGGTCCAGTAAACTCTAGATGCGCGTCAAGAGCTGGATAAGAAGGCCTTGGCTTATCAGAAGCATCGGAAGCACGCTTGGCCGCCGCAGGGGCAGGAAGAGGAGGATGAAACATAGTCCTCAGGAAGTCCTCATATGCCATAACCGGAAAGTCACTCTCAGGCATAAGGAATCTCGACAGGTACTGATACTTGTTCGGCAAGAAATCCGACGCAATCACCCAATGGGGAGGCATATGAGGCACCACTGGGAACGTCAAAAGTGCATAATGCTGGCGATTAACCCGCTCTCCCATGTATAATGAGTCAACCATAATGGATACCATCAGTATCCGGCACCGGCTCATCTCCAGAGTAACAGCAAAATGCCCTACCAGCCTCTCTAGGGAAGAAAGTGCACTGTGCCTGCACTCGAGCTGGAAATCCTCTCCCGCACTCTCTCTGTATCCGAGCAGCCGCCGTCCCGATCCGGCCTGACTCTATTCGCATTCACAAACTCAGCCAAGTAAGGTGGTTTGTGATAGCGCTGATGCAGCCGACCCGACGTGAAATGGAAGAATGAATAAACTCAGACCTGCGAAAAAAAATCATTAGCAAAAAATAAAAAAAGAAAAAGAATGATGCAAAAAAAAAGTAATGCTGAAAAAAATAAATAAATCAAATGATGAAAAAAAAAGAAACAAAAGCAGGAAAAAAAGGAATATACCTCCCAAGCCGGGGCAAATCCATTAAGAGTCAGCGAGTCGTTGCGGCTAGCCCTATCCATAGAAGCGTATAGCTCGGCCAGGCCTTCCTGCCCCAAGTCATAGTCGGCAACATGATCTAGATCTGCCAGGCATGTCAAGAGGGAAACCCTCAAAGAAGTGGACGAGTTGGCAAAAAGGGAGGTGCTAAGGAAAAAGAACAAAAATGCCCTGGCAATGCGAGCCACGACCCTGCTATCGTCCTCTGCAATCTTCCCAGCATTCTCCAAGAGCCACTTCCTCACGCTGCCGATAAAGATATCGTCAGCTGATTTATATTCGGGCACAAAGCCCATGAGATCTTCCACCACGTCGTGGTGGTGATGGAGGGTGTAATCCGGTGCCAAAGTCCTACCAATGCTGGGAGGAATGCCTGTAATCGCAGCAAAGTCATAGGGGGTCATAGTCGCCTCCCTCTAGCCGAAATGAAATGTATGGGGTGGTATCCCACCAGTAGTCCCGCAGAACATCAAAGATCGGCAGAAAGATGCGAAAGGGATGGAAAGCTCTCAAAAATGCACTGAAGCCGGAGCCTTCCACCAGAACTCGTGCTGCCTCGGGCATCAAATTATATATGGCCGAGACATTGGCACAACTCGCGCGAATGCGGATCAGGGGCCTGCGCATCTAAACAAAAAAAAAGGGAAAGAAAAAGGTAAGTCTTTATCTTTTTATTTAAATCTCCTGCGCATATTATTAAATTAAGCATGTCGCATGTATCGCATTTTGCAGATCATCATAAAATTTGGCATGCATAAAAAATAATATATTGCATTTTTTCATTCAAAAAAAATTTGTTGCATTTTTGCCCAAAAAAATGCATATTTTATATTTAATATATACATACATACATATATATATATATATATATATATATATATATATATATATATATATATATATATATATATATATATTAGCATTTCTGCATAAAAATTTTATTGCATCTTTTGCATTTATAAAAAAAGGGTAATATATTACATTTTTGCATAAAAAAAAGGAAAAAAATGACGATGAAAAAAAATGCAAAAAGAAAATAAATATATAATTTGGTATTCCGGCATAAAAAGAAAAAAAACGTGTGTTTCTTCAAAAAAAAAGTGTGTTTTGCATTTAAAAAAAATGAACACATGTTGCACATATTGAAAAATGCCCATGTTAGCTAGCATTTAATAAATTTGCTACGTCGCATCTGCATTTCCATAAAATGATATATGCATGCATTTATCATTTGCATTTATTGTCTAAATAATTGCATTTTAGCATTCACAAAAATAAAATGTTTCAAATTTTGGAAAGAAAAATTTTCATGGCATTTATCATGTCTCTGCAGCATATGCATTCATAAAAGTGAATATTATTGTATAAAATATTCCTGTTATATTTTGCATGCATCCGAAAATGTGTCCGAAAATATACCCGAAAAAAATGCATCATATTTCAAAAAGTCTATTTCATAGGCATGCATTAGATAAAAATATTTTTTCAGCATAAACATGCATCATGTAGCCAAATTGCATCAATATATATAATGTGCATCGCAGAGTCAAATAGTGCCAACTACTCAAATTATGCATCGCAAAAATAAATTGCATAAACTTCATAGATAAGTTGCTAAATTGCATCATTCTAGCATATAAATTGCATGCATAAGCATTATAAGTAGGGTCAGGAATGCTCCAAAAGGCCAAAGCAGCAGAGAAATCTAGCAGATCTGAAAAATCATCCAAATGGGTTAAGAGAAAAGGAACTTACAGTGGGATTTGGAAGATTTGACACGTGGGTGTTATGATCGCGAAGGAGATTACCCTAATCATTCTTCGAGTAGTGATACTTGACGTGGTTTCGGATCAAATGAGGAAGTTCCTTGCTCTCTTCACTTGAATCCGAGTACATTGGAGCATTTCCCTTTCGAGATCGCGACGAAGAAGCCATCTGTTAAGAAAAACACGCAAATTGGCGGAAGAAAATCGAGAAAAGGTGAAGAAATGAAGAAAATGCAGCAATGGCAGCCGCAGAAGAAAGAAAATGACGAAGGAAGAAGAAGTTGAAAGCTGCTTCTGCCTGCTGCTTCCCGTCACTTAAGTGGGAAGAAAAATAAAATTTTTCCCCCTCCCAAGTTTAAAGATCGACAATTAAGTCCTCGGGTTTCCAAAGCTGCAAAATGACCCCTGAAGCTCAACGGAGAGTTAAGAAAGTTTGCTTTGTTAACAAAAATTGACGGGCGTCTATCCAAAATCAAAGGAAAGCTCATATTCCTAGCAGATCAGCCGCAAAATGAGCAAAAAAGTAAGAAAAATCAATCGCAAAGATGAGAGTCTGCAGGAAAATATATGCAAAAAGAAAAATGCAAGCATGAAAAGAAATGATGAAAAAAAATGCAAGCATGAAAAGAATTGATGTAAAGAAAAAGAAAAATGCAAGCATGCAAAAGAAATGCATAAGAAAAGAAAAGATATATGCAAGCATGAAAAGATATATGCAAGCTTGTGTTTGTTGTTTTTTTACGTCGGGATTTTTGGGCAGTGTGACTACTTATTATTGCTGATTTGTTGCCTGAATTTGGGCGGCGTGACTGCTTGTTTTTGTTGAGTTTCTGATGTCGTGTCTGAATTTCGACGGCGTAACGGTTGCGTTGGTGGCTTTATGGTGGTAGGGGTGCCTGGAATTGTTATAGGTGGCATCAAATTTGGTTTATGCCTTAAGAATTGTTACATTTTCCCCCCTTCTGCTTCATTGTTTGTTTCCTTCCTTTTTCTGATTCTTCCTTTTGACACTTTGGCCCTCCTGAAACTTTAACGAAAACTTAACACTTGTTAGTCCATTTAAAAATTAAAAATGATACTTTTTAGTATATATATAAATTTGGGGTACGAATTTAGGGTGTCTACAGAGCCCCTCAATGATAGAGTTTGAGTAAACAAGAGTTTATAAGTATGCGAACATCGTTGATAAGATAGACTCTCAAATTCGAGATAAGTGGGGAAGATTTTTTAGTTTTAACATATCAGCGATGCAAATCTTTTTTATGTTGCAATGGTCGGACCTATCGAAATAGGCTGCCTACGTATCCCTTTCAGGAATCAGACCAGTCGTAGCTTATTTGCTGGGGAAACATTTTGTGATGAAGATCACATTCCTAGGGCATTACCAAGCAAAACACAATGGGAGAAACTTTGATAAAGATCGTATCCCTAGGGCAAGCCCCTAGTTAAACACGATGGTGGGACATATTGTCGCTTCGCCTAGAATAGGCAATGCGATGGGACTTTCAAATGTGCTTCACCCAGAATAGGTAAAGTAAGTGAGACTTTTTCAAAATGTGCTTCACACAACATATGTAAAATAGATGGGATTCTCAGATGCCCTTCGCCTAGCATAGGCAAAGTAGATGGGATTTTCAGATGCATTTCGCCCAGAAAAGGGAAAACGATGCGATGCAACCTCTAAAATATGATTTCCCCAAAATAGGAAAATGATGTAATGTCTAAAATGCATCTTCCCCCAGAATAGGGAAAGTGATGCTACTTCTAAAATATGTCTTCCCCCAGAATAGGGAAAATGATGCAATTCTAAAAATGTGTCTTCCCCCCAGAATAGGGAAAACGATGCAAACATTTGTGAAAAGAAAATCATATTTCTAGGGCGAATCCTTCCTAGCAAAAACACGATGATGGGATACATGATAAAGGTCGTATACGAACATTTAATATGTGGGCATTTACAATGCAACATTTATCGATGTAACAGTTCATGTTGAGGAATGTAACACATTTATGATGAAACATTTCATGCTATGAACAAATCATGCCGCAACAATTCATGATGGGGAATTCAATACACCATATTTTGTGCTGTGACGGTCGTGCCTATTGGAATAGGCTACCTACGTATCTTTTTCGGGAATTAGACCGAACATAGTTTGGATCTAACTGAACAAAGTGAGTGTAGATGTGCGTGCAGACAATTCCCAAGACCCAGGGTTCACACCCCTTGCGAAAAATGATAAACAATAGATATTAACACCAGATTATACAAAAACCATTCCCAAGACCCGGGATTCGCACCCCTTGCAGAAAATAACCAAAAAAAGACAAGATGTAAACAACATGATATGTGTGGACCATTCCCAAGACCTAGGGCTTGCACCCTTGCGAGAAAGAATCAAAAAGTAGGAGAAGCATGTAAGCATGTAAGCGTATTGCGTAGGAACATACGATCATATTGGCATGTGAGCATGGAAGCATTTAAACATATTGCGTAGGAACATGCAATCATTTTGGCATGGGAGCATGGAAGCATGTAATAAGGAGGCATGTAAGCAGGGAAACGTGTAAGCATGGAGGTATGTAAGCATATAAGCATGGAAGCATGTAATATGGAGGCATGTAAGCATGAAAGTATATGAGTATGGAACATGGAGGTATGTAAGGCATGTAAGCATGGAAGGCATGCAAAAAGGTCGAACTCCATATTGGGGTTACGTGACCGAAAGAAAGGTAAAAATTGAACCCTACATAATGAGGTTGCAAATTTAGAAAGGAAACAAGGGGGTCTAGCCTCACATTGGGGCTACACGACCAGCCATCAAATAGCGAGGTCTAACCGCACATCGGGATTGTATGGCCAGAAAGAAATTCAAAGGTACATTAGGGTTCATGCAGTGAAAACATATAATTTAAGAAAGTACGCTGCTACAGTGATTATGAAACCATGATTACGAAGCCTTGTGGTGGAATGTTGTCGATGATCGGGCTGTGCAGCCTTTGATGATGCTATTGAGGATCTTTGGGAAGAGGTCATTGGCGAGATGCTAAACGGATGTAGGACCCATATGGGATGACGGAGTTTCTAGTAGTGCTTCGACTGGCTTTAGGTGAGTGTTGGAATATACTCCTTGATGAATGACTTATCACTTTGAATATTCTAAATATTTTGATTTGCTTGTTCCCATTGCCGTGTGTCATAACAAGTGGCTAAAAGGTCTGCGTACCGGTTAGTGTGGCAGCTTGTTTGACAACATATAGTTCTTAGGTTAGGTTGTCATAATCTTGTCCTACCTTCGTAATGATGATTAACATACTAGCAATTTATATGCACCAGCACCAACAGACTTGCTATAGCGTTAAAGGTCTTCTAAAGACTCGTCACCGGCAGACTTGTCATGTGCACCAAAGGATACTTTGAAGACTCGTCATCAGCAGATTTATCATGTGCACCACAGAATACCTTGAAGACTTGCCACCAGCAGGCTTGCTATGGTTTGAATGTTCATACCGTAACCAGTAACCATCAGTCCTCTCTTGCAGAAGACTTATTCCTCTGGATTGAACATCTCACCAGTAGACTTGGCTCTGCACGTGCTACAAAGAGACGGGACTGCAGTAGATCAAGACAAGACAAAAATGTTCAAGCCTCAAAAGTCATTCAAATCTTTATGAAGCCTAACATCCCTGATGCTACAAGACTTTCTCTCTCTCTCTCACGTGGTTTGGAAAAATCAAAAGAATCTATTTTATCAGACAGACCACCTGACAGTGCATCAATTAATGAATTAAACCTATCTTTCAACGACTTATCATACAGCATGACAGGGTAATAGTTCGGAGATCTAAAGAACAAAGTCTTTTACCCAATAGCTAAAGATCTATCGAACCACATCTTTATCCATCAGTTCTCAAGACGAATCATTCAACGGATATAGAAATCTATCAACATATCTCAACGATAAAAAACTCCCCGGTCTATAAAAGAAATCCTTCATTCTCTTCAAAACGAGAGATTGACGAACTAATTTATTCATGAATCAAAGAAACATGCAACAAGAACCTCTTCGTCAAGAACTGTAAGATATTCAAAGAGATCGTCTTCACCAATGCATCTCAGATCTTCATAGAAGATTGCAGCGAGCAAACCAAGACCTTAGCAAAACACTCTCTGTGGATTGCTAAGAAGAAATGTATTGAAGAAGAAGAAGAGATCAGAAATATCTATAGACAGAGATCGACATCTTGATCAAGAACCCAGTTCTTGATTTGAGTTCTTCATCCTCTTTCAAAGAACTCAGCCTCTAGCGGAACTTTAGGATTTTATTCCTAAAGTCAGAGGTCAAGCTCCTTGATCGATTTGAAGATAGATTCTCAGATGTTGCCCAAGGAAAATGAAGAGCTGTCTGTTTATATTACATTCATATCTTCAGATTTGTACTCCATTACAAATGCTATTGATTGTGCAATAATCAATCATCATAGAAGGTCGAATGTTCTGCACTCATCCGTTCAGATAATTTTTATCTGAACGACCTTGAAAATTGTCTTATAATATATGTTCCTCGTTCTCGTATCCTATTGCTTTCTTTACTTAAGAATTTGTCTACGAATGATTAAGTAAAGATTAAGACTTGGAATGAAGAGGACAAAATTTTTACATAGAGAGTCTAGGTTGATGTATTTTGTAATTTATCTTTGAATAAATTTAGAAGTTCTTTCAAATGATTTATCTTTCTCTATTCAGCCTTTACTACTCTATGAGCTTTTATAAATTGATTAATCCTTTGAAAAGCTAATCTCTCAAGTCGTCCTAAATCTGCATTTGGAAGAAGGAATCATGTGTGCTGTTGTTCTGAACATATATTCGTGTGCAACCACTTAAGACTTCTCTAAATTTAAGCCTTACTATTTCCGCAGCTTAAACTCTTTCAAATAGACTTTTGATTTACTGGCAGTTCACCTGCAGAGTTCATTATTCGGCTAAGAGCAGGTTTGCTGTTTCGTGTTACAAGCAAACATGCTCATCGCGTTAACTGCCTATGTCGTTAAAACCCATATTTTATAAGTAAAAGAAGAAAAAGTTTTAACTGGCATCATAGGCTATTCACCCCCCCCTAGCCTATTTAAGCATCATTGTGGACCAACTGCGAGAACTAGCATGATTGAATTGCAGGGTGCTGACGATGCTTTTGTTCAGCTTTAGCAAGCTTTGACGGAGATTGGTGTTGACGGTCCTTGGAGGATGCTGGCAGAACATTTGTATTTTTCTTAGGGCCGATGCGGCAGAAGACCTGATAAGATGCAGTAAAAGGATGCAAAAAAGAATGCAAACATGCAAATGACAATGTTTTTAGGACTCTTGAAGGTGCATATACACTATCTTTTTCTTAAACATGCTGCGACAAAAATAGGACAAGATTGGGATGTAACTTTCGGTTGACTTTGAAAGTTTATGGGATCTAATGGTGGGTGAAGCTTTGAGTTCCCTTTTAGTCTTTTTGACTAGTGCATCATTCAAGTAATGAATTCAATGACAATATCAACGAATCCTACTAATCGATTCCTCAGAGGACCACTTCTTTATTTCTCTTTATTTTTTCTTTTTTTGTTCTCTAACTTTTGCCTAGGCCGCCCTTTCAGGTTTTCAACCTAGTGAGCCTTTACCTCATAGGGAGCCGGTCTCTCAATACATGTGAAGATAAATTGCTTATTCTTGAGGGATTATGCCTTTGTAGCTTCTTCGTTTCTTCAAGCGAGATGGAAAGGACAGATGTTTCCGAGAAATAATGAGAGCCTTCATGTATCCAATAAGTGCGGCGAGAGAAGCCCCGGGATGACTTGATCAACCGATATTCTTGTAGGGCAAAAATGTTCATGAAGAAATTAACTGGGTGTAGACACCCCAATTTCGTACCCCTGGTATGTAACATTGACATGCGATATCAAGACCTGTTAAAACTTAACAAATGTCAAGTTATAGGGTTTAAAAATGCAAAAGACAAAGCAGGATGCGCAAAACAGTAAAAATGCAGGGATCAAAGTGTCCAAAAAGAGGCTGAGAAAAGAGGGTTGGCGCTACCACATAAGCATGCTGGCGCGGCGCCCAAGGAGCATGGTGTCGGCGCCAGGTTCTGCTACAGTACCTCCCAAACTTAACGCATTGTACAACTTTTCAAGCACGCGGTACAAGCTTGTGAAGCACAAGATGAAATTCACAAATCCCAATGGTGTCCCTCCCTTGGGCTATAAATAGAAGGCCCCGGCTTCGCTTTCAGCACACAGAAAAACGCCAAAAGATTTCATCGTTGTTGTTACGCTGTAAAAACAGTGAGCGATCGTGAGGATAATGAGCGCCCCCTTTTATAAAGCTTCGAAGCTTTGCCAAACCTCCTCCAAACACAAAACCAACTGGTTAAAGTGAGCCTTAACCCCCCAGCTAGGTTTTCACCCTATTTCCACAGTCCAAAAATCTCGAAAAGAGCAGTTGCTCTATCTGAGTAAAAAAGCCAAATCCGCCAGAAACAAGCAGTTGTTCTACCCGATTTCCGCCAGCAGCAAGCACACAACAGCAAAAACGCAAGCAGTTGCTCCACCCGTTTGACGGTGCCCAGAAGCAACCTTCGGAAGCAGTCACCCTGCCCAAACCGCAGCAGCAACATCAACAAAAA
Organism: Codonopsis lanceolata; assembly: GCA_013146195.2. Taxonomy (NCBI): domain Eukaryota; kingdom Viridiplantae; phylum Streptophyta; class Magnoliopsida; order Asterales; family Campanulaceae; genus Codonopsis; species Codonopsis lanceolata. Next base: position 125,460,580 of record CM028379.1, on the reverse strand, counting down.
AAGACTCCCTCTCCCGGAAGGACAAAGTGAGCACACCACGCTCTAAAAGGTGAGCCTTTAAGGGCATTATTTTATAAAAAGCTATTTTCCATCCGGCCCAATGTAAAAATATAAGCCGTTGTGCTGTCCGGATTTATTCAGAAAATAGCATTAAAAAGAGCAATTATTATGGCAAAATATTTTTAAGTGTATTTGTAAATTATTGGAAGGAAACGGCTGCAAGTCCGTAAATAATGTAAACATGGATATATTTGTCTTTAACACCTTATTTATTTGCTAGATAAATATAATAAAAGCATACTTTAACCAAAAACTGTTTTTTGAGACCGAAAGAGCGAGTTGGGTGCCTAGCACCTCCCAACTCGTAACTTAGCCTCCGAACCCGCTTTCTTGCATTCTCTGGTTTTATTTTTGGTTTTTTCTTTATTTTTTCCTTAAAATAAAGATGACGAATCTGTCAAAACATTTTGGATCACAGTGAGGCCTCGCAACATCCTTTCTTACTATTTTCCGTTTTCCCCTAGACAAGGAAGAATATGAATGAAAGGGTGATGTATTCCTATATCCTGGTATCCCCTAAACAAGGGATAACTTGATATAGAAAACCGAAAGCACTCATAGCGATTTGAAATAGGCCTTAAGGCAATTTTCATAAAGTCTATAGTGGGGCCCCGCAACATCCTTTCTTGCACTTTTCCATTTTCCCCTAAACAAAGGAAGATGTGAATAAAAGGGTGATGTTTTCCTGCATCATGTTATCCTCTAAAAAAGGGATAACCTGATACAAAAAACCCAAAGCTCCCATAATGGACCAAAAATCACTCAAGTGACAGAGGTGTATTCAACGCGCTTCTTGACAGCACCCTTTCCGCATTTTTAATTTCGTCTTCCTCTAGACAAAGGAGGGTGGAATGAAAAGCGTGGTGTCTGCACCGCATGTCGCGCACCCCTATCCAAGGGCGCGCGGGGCGCGGGCGCACTCCGGGGCACACACACTGGGGAAAGCCTCATAAAGACTCGACTTGGAGAGACTTTTGAAGGAGAAATAAATGAGTATGCTCAAAAGAAAAAGGATGATTCTAATGTACAAAAAGATAGTCACGATCTAGAGTTTATCGCTGAGTATTATAAGATTTATGGACCCTATTTGATGTTTATCTTTTGATAATTTTATGTGTTTTTAGCAAGAAGTCTTGTCCTAGATCCATATCACGTTATAACCGATTGAAACAGAATTATAGGTGGAAACTGGGTTAGGGTATAGTGTTTGGGATGGCTTTTGGCTTTTGACTTTGGCTTTGGTTTTGGATTTTTTGATCCTGGATTTTTTTGATTTTTGGATTTGGCTTTGACTTTGGACGAGAGATTTTTCAAGAGAAGCTTCAATTGGTTAGAGAAAGACTTTAAAGGACTGCTCCAGAGAGGTACCCTTTTCTTATTTCTTTCCTTTCTTTGACATAGGCTGTATTTGAATTTTCAACCTAGCTCTTCCTCTTTCTTCTTTCCCTTTTTGTTCTTTCTTTCTTTTTCACTTTCTTTTCCTATTTTTCTTTTCTTTGACTTCTCGGAACATCATAACAGAGCAGTTGAAGGAACGTCCTTCCTCTTTTTGGGTTAAAGGGATGGTCATTTGGCTGGTGATATTGGAATGTTTTAGTTTTGGCTAAGGTTAGATTTTGGTGTATAGTTGGAAGACCCCAGTGTGCTACTAACAACTCGGTCGCAATGGGTTGAAGATGACCTTTCACCAAGACACAAGATTGCTTTATCGAACTAACATTTTTAATGGTTTGCGGGTCCATGTCTTCGAAATGACTCATCATCAACTCACGGTTTTATCATGTTTTTACATGAGTCGATTCGTCATTTTAACAATTAACGAACACTTCGACGATAGGTGGTGCTCAAAGATCGGAAAAAAAGACTCGATAAGCTAATAGAAGAGGCGAAGATTTATTTGACTAGAATATGTATAATGACTTTTGGAACCCCCAATTTATATACTTGGTTGGACTTTTGAAAGGATATAGACAAAAATGATTAGCGAGCATACTTTATGAGGATGGACTATAGACACATAATGGGTAATATGGACACCCTTAGGGTTTGAAGCCCCCAGTCTTGATTTGTTGCTTACGGTCTTTGTGTCACCTGATTCTTCAAAAAGGTATAGGCGGACTGATTTGTAGCGACGTGAAAGAGTAAGCTAACAATACAACCTTAGTATGTTTTCTGGATATCCCGGTTTTTCTCGGTTTTCCCGGCTTTCTCGATTTTCCCGTCTTCCTATCGATCTTTTTTTTAGAAGTGGTAAACCTCGACATCTTAAAGTAGGATTCACTAACATTGTTTTTGAAATTGAGAGCGAACGATGCACTAATCGACAAATTACGCAGTTAAGATGGATGATGATCTAGGATAACGGTGAGGGAATTTCATCTTATCTTTACATCTTTTTATTTTTTAAAGCCAATAGCCAACACACAGAAAAACACCCTATTGTTTTTGGTCGGACAAGCGTAGCTTGTTTTGATAGTTTGGGTTAAATCCTATAATAGTAGATTCCTTTCTCCAAAGTATATGCCTTTCTATTTCACCTATATTTTGACCTCCCAAGATTGGACAGATCCCGGGCGAGGGGCCTATACTCTTTCGGGGATCCACCATCCAAACGAATCTAGGGGATACCTTTAAAGTTTTTAATCAATTCTAGTGCATTTTTTTTTGCATGGGATTGGTCACTAACTTCGAGGTATAAGAACCGACCGGTCAATGAAGTGTCCTAGTTCGACCTAGTTGGCCCTCATTAAGGGGTCGCAAGGTGTGATAATTTTGACCATAGTCTCCTAGTTCTTTTTCAAGAACATGGATACCTGGGCGTGTTTATTAGGGTTGAAGGGCAACAGTTCGGAATATTTCTACATGAGTGCGAGTGTGTGAGTCGTCTATATATATTTTTTAATCATTTTTTTATCGGAACGAAATGTGATGATTACGTACCTTGGGATGACATTCTTAGAAGAGTAAAGAATAAATAATCAACTTTTCTCTTTTTTTCGTCCCTCAAAATTGTTATATATATATATATATATATATATATATATATATATATATATATATATATATATATATATATATATATATTTTTTTTCGATGGGATAATATATGTTGGAATGATAGATTAAATTAGTATGAAAGTATATGTCTGCAAAAAATACATGAAATTATGCTACTTTGATTACGATGCATGCCTCTTTTGGCTGTTTTTTTTTCGGATACGGAAACATGTCAGTTTATCGAATAAAACACATAATCATGCAAATGGATGCATAAAAATGAGATGTCATTGACTTTCTTTTCAGGGAGACACACTATATGCACAATATTTATGCCCAAAGTGGATAAAAATATGCACATTAAGTGTTTGATAAAATGACCCAATGAATAGTAAATGATGATTATTTACATGCTTGGGGGAAAAATGTTTTTAAGACATTTCTACATATCAAATATCAATGAAATTGGTTTAAACCCGATCGTGACAAATACATGTGTACAAAACATGCATACATAGCATGGTAGATAGATACATGAAACATGCATGAGCAGAAAGAAATATATCACATGTTGTTTGTTTGTTTTTTCTTTGATGTTTTGTAATAAAAAAGAAAAGAAAAGAAGCAAACATGCATGGATGTACAAATAATATGGCATGGAGCATATGTATTCATGAATAGATGATAAGATGAATGAACATGTCATATGTTATTTTTGTTTTTTGTTTTACAAGATTGAAAATTATATACATAAAGGAAGCCAAAGAAATATAATAGAGAAAAAAATAAGCATATTGATATTAAAGGAAATAAGATAGATTGAAAATTATACACATAAATGAAGCCAATGAAATATACCAGAGAAAAAACAAGCATATTGATAACCCTAAAGAACATGAGTCTAGCCCTCTTTTTTAAAATAAAATAAAAAAACAAAGTCCCCATCAGAGTCGTCACTGTGAGTGCCCCGTTTCGAACTTTTCCCTGCTACTAAAAAGCGGATGGTTTCAAAACTTAAAGCGCATGGAATACGCCTGGCCTCATTTGTGGACTCTGAAATATTAATATAGTCGTCATCTCTATTTTAGGGTTAAATAGAGAAAAACCAAAAATAACAGAAAAAGTAAGTTTGAGGGCTAAGTTACGAGTTAGGAAGGGTTAGGCACCCACCTCGTCCTTTCGGTCTCAAAATGAGTTTATCAATATGCTTGTTTTATTTTATACACGTTGGTTCAGAAAAATATATTTATATTTAACAAAAAGGAAATAAAGAAAAGTTACATTACATTTACTAAAGAAGAGGAAGAAAAATTACAACTAAAATAATATAACTAGAGGATAATTGCAATAGTTTTAAAAGCTATTTTAAGGATGAAATATATATACTAACAACAAACTTTATTTACATTATATGCATAAGCAGGAAAGAAACTTATTAAATAATAAGAAACATAGCTATTTCTATATTTAAAGTACATGTAGAAAAGAAACTAATTAAACTGCAAGAAATTATAACTACTTTACATTAAAGTAAAGATAGAAAAGAAACTAATTAAAATAGAACGAAAATATAACTATTATTACATTTAAAGTAAGAACAGAAAAGAAACTAATTTAAACAGAAATGAAATATAACTATTATTACATTAAAGTACGAACGGAAAGGAAACTAATTAATTAGTAAGAAAATACAACTATTTTTACATTAAAGTAAAACAAGAAATAAACTAATTTAGAAGCTAGAAAATATAACTACTTCTATATTAAAGTAAAAATAGAAAAGAAACTAATTAAATATTTGCATATTAACTATTTATATATTAAAGTATAAATAGAAAGAAAACTTACTTAAATATCTATATTTAAGTTATAGATTATAAGAAATAACTTCGGGGACATAACTTACCTCTTGGAACTTGAGTGTCTAAAACTCGGTATATGCCTAGGCTTAAGCCCACTAGGCGGTCTACATGTGCTTCCCATGTCCTTTCTGAGAAAGGTAGTCTTTTTTGTTGTTTTGTTTGTTGTTGTTGTTGTTTGTTTGTTTTGACTATGCCCAGAATAGGTAAAGGTGGTGGGAATTTGTGGGATTTGGGCAGCGTAACTGCTTGTGTTTACTGCTTTTCACGTCGAGATTTTGGGGCGGCGTGACTGCTTGTTTTTGCTGATTTGTTGTCTGAATTCGGACGATGTGATTGTTTGTTTTTGTTGATTTTTGCTGATATCGTGTCTGAATTTCGATGGAGTAACAACTACGTTGGTGGCTTTCTGGGACCGGGTTTAGGCCGGGTAAGAACCTAGTAGGCTAACTAAGTTTATATTTGGATGGTGGGTATAAGTGTATAGGGAAGAATCACTCAGTCTAAGGGGGAGGATTGATTTCAACAGCTTAACACCGCTCTGAAATTTCTCTCTACAAACTCTCTCCGTAATTTCCTTTAGTGTACTCTCTGTATAAATTTCTCTGTCTTTGTGCACTGAGAGAGCCTCTTATTTATAGGCCGAGAAATCTTAATTGCGAAGGAAATAAAAGATATTTTATATTTGTGCTTAAAATGATTGTACCATGTGCTGAAAATATTGTACCAAAGAAGAAAAAACGAGACCAAGGAAGTAGAAATGGGCGCCGCCTATAGCATAAATGTGGGCAGCGCCCATTTATGGTGGTAGGGATGCCTGGAATTGTTATGGGTGGCGTCAAATTTGGTTTATGCCTTAAGCATTGTTACACTTTCTCCCCTCTACTTCATTGTTTGTTTCCTTCCTTTTTCTGATTCTTGACACTTTGACCCTCCTCAAATTTTAACGAAAACTTAACACTTGTTAGTTCATTTAAAAATTATAAATCATACTTTTTAGTACATATATAAATTAGGGGTAAGAATTTATGGTGTTTACATGTTGAGACTTTAAAAGATGAACTGTTGATAAATATCATGCGAGAGGAATGTAATCAATTTTTGCATATGGAAACATTTGTGAAAAATTATGGGCTTGCTTGATGTGGCTTATGGGGGAATGCTTTTGACTTATGACTTCCCATAAGTCATAAAAGAAGTATTTGATTTCAATTTTTCCCAAATAAGTCATAAATAGGGTACAAGTGCATGAAAGCACAATTTACCTTATACCTTATCTAATCAAAAACCGGATGAACAATGCCAATTAATGAAATTTTCAAATTCCAAAACAACCCTCGTTTTGATTGAAATAGGATTTCCTTCTCAAAGGAACACACCGCTTTCCTTTTCATTTCACAGCCCCAAGCAGCGTAACTGCTGGAGCTGTTCACCTCCTCCACCATATCTCGAGCTTGGGGGACTGCAACTTGCGAGCTTGGGGGACTCAAATCTATAAATAAATAAGAAATCGAAAATAAAAAAAAGGCCAGTACGTTTGCGAATCGCGATTGTGAATTTGGGGGACTGTGACTTGAAAGAGAAAGTTGAGCGAGAGGGCCAGAGAGGGAGAGTGAGACGGAAGAGGGAAGACAAGAATTTGGGGAAGAAGATTCCGACTGGAGATGAAATATTTATGGGAAGTGGGAAGCGGGAACTGGGAGGCGAGAGCTACCGTATGCGACTTGGGAATGGGGAGTGAAGTCTAAAGAGAAAGGGTTAGAGTTTACACTTTACACAAATTACACCCTTGCTCTAGTTAGAAGTTACTTTGGAAATTAAATGTTTATTGGCAAGAACTTATTTGTAACTCTAGGAATTCTCTTTCAAATATAAATTTATTGGTAAAAAATTTTATTTTTAACTCTAAGTTAAAAATGTTTAAAAATAAATTTGTTAGTTATCACAACTTATTTTAACTAATAGGGAAAAGATTATATGGTGAGGTTATTTTTGTCTTTTTAATTCCATTCAGCACTTTTTCAGCTTATTAATAAAACAGTCACACTTACTTATGCAACTCATCAGTACTTCAAAAAAGCTAAATCAAACAACATCAATAAGTCATCAGTCAAAAGTCATCAGCCATAAGTCATTAGCACATATCAATAAGGTAAATCAAACGGGCCCTATGTGTAGTATTTGGTTCCTAGACCCAATTCCGGCAATGTTTTTGGAACATATATTTCCAAAAATAAGGCCTATGAGTTGGGAAATTTAAGATGTGATGGGATGTTCATTTCTTAAGCTAAGTATGCCCATTACTTGGTGAAGAAATTCATTCTTGAGAGTGTTTTACATTTGAAAACCAAAATCGGGTTATCCCACATTTTGTGTAGGAATATGATAGGAAGTTTGTTGTACTTAACTGCTAGTCACCCAATTACTATGTATAGTGTGTGCTTGTACGCTAAATACAATGCCAAGGAAGCTAATGCCTACTTGGTTATTTTTAGTGTGTTTGATTAGGTTGGAAACATTGATGATAGAAAAGGTACAACTAATAGTTGTTTTTATTTGAAGAATTTACTGGTTTATTGGTACAATTGTAAAAAACATTGTGTCTTACTATCAACTGCTGAATTTAAATATGTAGTAATGGGTAGTTGTTGTACACAACTTTTGTGGATAAACCAGATGATTGAGGATTTTGGGTTACACAGTGATATGTTGATTGTGTACTGTGACAACTCTAGTGCGGTAAATATTTTGAAACATTTGTTTAAGCATTCTCGAACTAAGCATTTTGACTTTAGATATCATTTTATTCGAGACTTGGTTGAGCAAAGCATAATTCGCATAGAGTTTGTTAGGACTAAAAATCAGTTGGCTAATATTCTCATCAAAACATATTATCTTAAGAGATTTTCAATCTTGAGAAAATCTATTCTTTTGTGTGCCATTTGATTTTTACACTTGTACACTATAAATAAATAAAAAATAAAATTTAGGCATCCTGCATTTTAGGTTTGCACAATTGTTTCATCTTGTTTCTTGCCTTATGTATATGGTTGTTTATGATTTCTCTTGTTAAATCAGTTGTGAGTCATTTTTCAAATGGTTACTTCTTCTCCAGTTTTTGGTAAGTTTGAACATGCTCTTGTGAAAGTTAATAAAAAAGAAATAAAAAAAATGGTGAAGCCCATAAAGTACAAAGTTGCCCATGAACAAGGTATGTAGCTTTTCATTTATAAGTATTGTGATACATGGACGAACTTCATGTTTCCATGGATTGATCTTGTGAAAGATGGCTATCCCTGGAAAAGTGTGAAAGCTACCTGTGGGTTCCCGGGACATGCGCCCGCGCCCCGCGCGCCCTTGGATAGGGGTGCGTGTACGTGCGGATGCGGGACACCACTGCTCTCATTCCATCCTCCCTTGTTTAGGGGAAAATGAAATTAAAAGTGTGAGAGGAGTGCTGTCTAAGATAGCGCGTTGGAATGCGCCTCGGTTGCCTTTAGTGGATTTTTTTATCCAATATGGGAACTTTTGGGTTTTCGCATATCAAGTTATACCTTGTTTAAGGGATACCAGGATATGAGAATGCATCACCCTTTCATTCCCATTTTCCCTTTTTTAGGGAAAAACGGAAAAGTGCAAAAAAGGATGTTGCGACGCCCCTACTATGGATTTTATAAAAATAGCCTTATGGCCTATTTCGGATCATTATGGGAGCTTTGGGTTTCCCGCATCAAGTTATCCCTTGTTTAGGGGATACCAGGATATGAGAATACATCACCCTTTCATTTCTATTCTCCCTTTTTTTAGGGAAAAAACGGAAAAGTGCAAGAAAGGAGTGTTGCGAGGCCCCACTGGATCCAAAATGTTTTAGAGTCATCATCTTTATTTTAAGGCAAAAATAAAGTAAAACCAAAAAAAAAGAAAAGAAAAACCAGAGATTGAAAACGGGTTCGGAGGCTAAGTTACGAGTTGGGAAGGTGCTAGGCACCCAACTCGCCCTTTCGGTCTCAAAAATGGTTTTTGGCTAAAGTATGCTTTTTGTTATATTTATCTAGCAAATAAATAAAGTATTTAAAGACAGGAAAATAAAAGCAAATACATCCATGGCTACATTATTTACAGGACTTGCAACCATTTCCTTACAATAATTACAAATATATTTAAAAATATTTGGCCATTATAACGGCTCTTTTACATAATATTTCCTAACTAAATCCGGACAGCACAACGGCTTATATTTGCTACATTGGGCCGGATTTTAAAGAATAACTAAAGAAAAAATAACGCCCTTAAAGGCTATTACCTTTTAGAGCGGGATGTGCCCGCTCTAACGGCTTATTTTGGGTGTTTTTCGGCCTATTACTCGGGCAGAGTAACAACTTACTTTATGGTTTTTGGTCGGAGAAATGAGGTGGATACCTAACTAAAAGACTAGGGATCACTTTTAACCGGTGGATTTTTGTTTTGGCGGAGTTTGAATGGGGTTTCAAAGCTTTATGGGCTAAACACTCCCTATCTCACTTCTCTCACTATATCTCAGCGTTATAAGAACGCAGAGAAAAACTATCAGCGTTTCTTCGTGATCGCTCTTCCGTCTTCAGAAGTGAGCCCAACACCTTTATTTATAGGTGGGCAAGAGGACACATCCAGGATTAAAAATCCCTTCAGCGTGTTAAAAAATCTTGTACACCAGCCTTCGTCCTTTTTACAATGCGTTAACTGGGAGTGCTACTGTAGCTTGCATGGCGCGGATCCACCCTTGGCTTGGCACGGCGCCAGATGTTGCTTTTGGCTGCGCCAAAGCACTATTTAAGTTTCAAATTTGGCATTTTCACCCCTCGCATTTTACTGTTTTGCGCATCCTGTTTTTCCTTTCGCATTTTTGACTCCTGTAACTTGACATTTGTTAAGTTTTAAGCAGTTCTTGATATCATATGTCAGAGTCACATATCAGGGGTACGAAATTGGGGTGTCTACACTACCTAGTAGCCATAAGAAGCTTGAAATAAAGTAAATCTCAAATTCCCATAGGAATTGTGTGTGAAAAACTGCTTATGGGAGAAAAGAAACTTTATACACACTAGGGCATGCATTTTTGGTGATTATATCATACTTCTGATTCTTATGCCTTAGATAATTATGTGTAAACAAGTGCTTCCCTCTCTCTCTCTCTTGTTCAAGAATGATTGATGTCGAAGGTTGATTGCTTGGAAAAAGCTTGTTAGATACTCAAAAATATGGTGGAAGCACGCTTAGGGTTTGTCATGGTATTCTAGTTAGCAGTTAATTATGTTTCCTATTTTATCTTGATTAAATTTGGAATTCCTAATTCTTTTGGTTTTTGATCAAGAAATCTAGTTTCTTAATTTGTTTTGACTTCCAAGATCCAGTTTTCATGTCCAAAAAGGTTTCTATTGCACGCCTATAATGCATTGGATGATAAGTAGTTAAGTTTCACTTAAACTCTCCTTAATTGATTATAGTCGTTGCATGCTTTAACCCTTTATATTCTAACTGAGTTTGGATTATATTAGGTTTGTACTAACAATTTGGCTATGATTATGGTTTAAGAATCCAACTCCTCTACCATAGAATCAAGGTCACCAAGTCCAGCATATGCTACTCCAATCAATGATGCAACATCCACTGCCTCATCAACAACTGTTGATTTTTTTTTTCAATTCCAGACTCTGCCATTAATGTCGTTGATCTCTGAAGGAATGGTTGGATGTTCATGATGATGCCTCTTTTGCTCAAAGAGGGGGAATAGATGAAATGAGAGATATTGGATGGAAGGGGAGTTTGTGCTTTGGTTGGATTTTTGTTTGCTTAAACTGTTTTTGATAATTTATTTTATCTTGGATTTTTCTTGAATATTATGAATTGTTATATTCAGGGAAGTTTATTCACAGGTGCTCATGGTATTTGCTATGAACAGAAAGGTAACAACAAATGGGGAGATTGTTAAGGTGAGAAATAACCATGGGCTATTTCTCCCACTTTGGTTGTGTTCTATTTCATTTAGAACACAACTGTTATTGCCTTTTTAGGTAATTGTTGGGAAGCTTAATCCTTGCCTTCTTTAAGGACTCTTATATGATAATCCCTAATTTGTAGGAATTAGAGGTTTATTTCCTTAATAACTCCTTTTTAATCCTAACATTGTCTTGGCAAGTTGTTTTACTTGGAAGACAAGTTTCCTATAGCTCTATAAAGGAGAGGAACAACCTTGGACGCCTGGTGACCCACGCAGAGAATTTTCAGAGAGAGTTTTGCACAAAGAAGTGTTGTCACGAAACCAATAAGCTATTGAATGATACATTATCAGAAGACTAATTGCTTCGTTGTTAACTGTTTTAGTCTACACTCTTCGTGTTCTTATGATTTGTTGATGTATTCAAGGGTGTTTAGTATAGATTAGTTATATCTTCTCACTTATGAGTTTTCGTAATTATTTTACCCTCTAAACGGTTTGTTTTCATATTGTAAGTAATTGTAATCTTTTAATCTAATGGAAGTTTTAATTTGAGGTATCATATACAAGTGTTTTACTTGTAGATATAAATTATAGTTTGGTGTCACTCTGTTTGATTCATTTATTTTTTATTCCACTACTGTTTATACTTGATGACTCATGAAATGATGTATCATTGGATACATCATTAGTGACTGTTTCAGCAAGTGTTGTTTTTTTTTTATTGAATCCTAGCTGCACACAATATTTCAAATCCCTTCTGGAGTCGCTCGTATGTTTTATTTACTTTTATTTTATGTAAAAATTTAACAGCTTTTAACATTATGTTGAATATTAAGATTTAAGAATGTTTTAAGTTATATTTTAAAAACTATTTTTAAATCTTGGGTTATATGTTTGGTATCAAGCCATTCTATTTGGCTAAAAAATATGACAAACACACAAACACACAATTAAAGCAAAAACTTAGGTAAGACAGTTTTACGGATATGTTTTGTAACACAGATCCTCATTACCTGATTCATCATGTGTTGTTGAATTAAACTGTGAGAGAGTAAGGTTCTATCTTACGAATTAAACGTCTTACCGGAAACCTATTCCACAATTATTCTTGCCTTCTAAATAGTTCCTCCAACAAGCAATTATTTATCTCTTGGTGTGTCCTCCATTTTTGGAAGTTGAAACTTGAAAGCAAGTTAATTTTCTCCCTTTCAAAGTAACTTGGAGTGAATTTTTGGAGTATATAGTTTGCATTAACGTCATTGGAATGCCTTGTCCAACATTATCCTTAAAATTGAGAGAGGGAGTGAGAGAGTTCATACATAAATTGAAAATCCAGAATTATTAAAACGGTTAATTAGGTACTTGTATAAATAATCTATATTACAATACACATCCCAAAACACGTATGCAATTTTTTTTTCTAGCTTTACAGTTTTATCGTTATTGTTTTATGGTTTTACAGTTTTACAGTTATCTATTTTTTTTCTCCGTTAACGAGCATAACAGAATCAATTTAATTTTAGTCTAGCGGTAAGTTTTGAATATTTGTATTTTAATTTTTTCTTTTTAATTGTTATCGTAATTAACTTAAACAATTTAATTTTTTCCGGCCCGTAATTTCGTATACGAATAAAAAAAATTAAAAGAAAATCGTAAGTTTTGTAATTTAAATATTTGTTTTTTTTTCTTTTTAACTGTTATCGTAATTAACTTAACCAATTTAATATTTTCCTGTCCCGTTTTTTTTGGCTTGCAATTTCGTATATAAATTATTAATTAATTCATCCGTTTTGGGCAAAGAGATCCTGTTTGAAAGTCAATTTTTTTAAGAAAATAATACTTTTAATAGTTCATTAATAATAAAATGATCTTTACGGTTTTAAGATGATGTATAAACTTTTACAGCCAATAAAATGTGTTATTTATTTAGTTTTTGGGATGTTGTTGTGTAATTTACATTAATACGGACCCCTACAAAATCTCAATGATATATTAATTTATTTTCATCATGTTTGATTCATACATTGATCACGCTCATACTGACACCGTGCTATCGGCACGAGCACGAGTTTATTTTTATAGAATGCTGCACATCTTCTCATTATTGTGGTTTCGTTTATTGGGGCATGTGTATTGGTTTTCATTGATTTAATTGTCATTTTTTTTTTTAACTTTTAGGGTTGATTAATTTTGATCAAATGCATCTCCGTTCGTCTGTTAGATTTTGTATGATAATATATGGGAGGATTCGAGTTTTGTAGATAAAGCAGAAAATTTGATTAACTGAATGTGTTTGAATTTTCTTTATCTCATGTGTAGGTGTAAATAATGGACAAAGTTATTGCATCTCATGTTTCCAAACCAACCATTGTTATTAAGCAAGAACCCCCAAAAGAAGAAGACTGAGTTTTCGTTATTGAGAAAACAATAAAATTTTCTTTTCGTATTTTAGTAATAGTTACAATTAAAATATTTATTTCTTGGTTTTCTTATGAAATAAATATCGAAGTAAAATGTTTTATTTTGTTAGGTATATATGAGTTTTCTTCTTTTTTCGTTATGTAGTGTACATATATACAACATCTACAAATTATAAGTAAATATTAACACATTTCTACATTATTTGTTTCATTTATTGATAAATTATCAAACTGTCGCCGTGTCATCGTCACGAACAAAAGAACTAGTTTTATTTAATATAGATTTTAGTTAGAATGAATTAAAAAATCATATCGAAATCTGATGTATACTTGTGCGCATTAAGTTATATTTTTGACTAGTCAAACAAATCTATGATAAGCAATAGAAATGTTAATCGGTCAAGCCCTAACGTTTTCGGTCCAATCTTAACGGTTCCGGTCCAATATAGATTCAGTTTAGTCAGTTAGCGCTATTATCTTGTCAAAAACCTGACGACTTCGGTTCAAACTTACAGTTTCCAGCCAATTATTAAACTTGTATGTTTTTTTCCCAATTTCGAGGCTTGTACGTTTATTTCAACGTATTATACACGTCGCGTATATTATACTAACGATATTTAAGCTGTTAATCGGTCCAACCCTAACGATTTTCGATATTATACCCGTCTCGTATATTACTAACTATACTAAATCGTATGAAAGTCGGCTTTCGGTTCAACCCTAATGATTTTCGGTCTAACCCTAACAGTTTCGATCCCCTAAACGGTCTGGCTTAAACAGTCCATCTAAAATTTCAACTCTAACGGTTTCGATCTAATCGGTCAAAAACCTAACGATTTCGATTCAAACCTACGATTTTCGATCTATTTAACATCTCTAATAAGCAACTTCCCAAAAAGTTTACTGTTTGAGAAAGTGAGCTTACATGATTGTAAATATATTTTTTAAAATTAGAGATGTTATCTTGTTAGTTTTGGGCTTTTGGGTGACGCATCGCAGTTAAACATGCCAATTTAACGTTTGGGTAACATTAATGTTACGAACCTAACCCTCACATCGTAGGTCTTGATATGAGCAGGCTACTATCGTGTCTCGACTAAAAAAAGGTGCTTATATATTTAAGAGTTAAATTTTGATCAATCTATTTTTTAAAGTTTTTAGGAATAATCGTGTGTTTGTATCATTTGGTGAAATTAAAACCGCTCAACCACCTTATTTTTTAGAAAAAATTGCAGGCCGTTCCACTTTTTGAAAATTTTAATTGCTAAAGTATATTTTTTTTCAACCAGAAAAAATTCATTTTAGGGGAAAAATGACTACATTATCCTTAATGATCCAAAAGCACGATACGAAGGTTAAATTTTACACTGCGATACATTAATTTTATTGTATTATTTTTTACACCGCGATGAAATAATTTTTGAACCGCGATATATAAGTTTTAATTACCTAATCCAAATTTACACCGCGATGAAACACTTTTTGCACTGCGATGAAACAATTTTTGAACCGTGAAGAAACAATTTTTGAACTGCGATACATAAGTCTTAATTACCTACTCCAAATTTGCACCGTGATGATACACTTTTTGCAACGCGATGAAACAATTTTTTAACCGCGATACATAAGTTATTACCTAATCCAATTTTGAACCGCGATACATAAAATATTTTCTATTCCATTTGTGCACCACAATACAAAATGATAATGAACCAGAACACGTCGTCCACCTTCTTCTTCTATCTCCTCTGCCATAAGCCTTTTTCTTCATACTCCTTCTCCGCATTCGTCCCAACCGAAAAATCATTCAACCAAACACATATCCATTACAGTTTCGTATTTCATCCATTTTTCGTTGCGCAACAATGGTGATTTTCGAATCCAATGTATTTGTCAGATCTGTTGAAGGAGACGATAACATTTTTGGAACAATATTTCGAACGATAGTTTTTTGCGGTTGAAAAAAAAATGATGAACTTTTGGGGTTATAAACATTGAAAAAAGGACCGGTCATAATTTTACCCTTTTTTTTAAACTTCTAAAGTCTATTTTCGTTAATTTCTTCCCAAAGCACCCAAGCATACACCATCCTCTCTCTCTAACAGAGTTTTCTCTCTTCTTCTTCCCCCTACTACTTATTTCTCTTCTCTCTGTCACACTCTCTTTCTATTCTTCCTCCAATTTCGTCTTCATCTTTCTTTTCTCCATTGTTGATCTCTTTTCATCTTCTCTGACCATTTTCTTCATAACTTTTGATCTTAGATGAACCACATGACCCACCACATATTAAATCGAAGTTCTCGACGAGATCTACAAATACACTAGGTTTCACCAAGTGATGTCTTCATTTTAAGGACAAAAAATGATGTTAAAACACTGTTTTGAGCTTCGAAAGTTTTCTGATGCTCAATTATTACACATAGATTTAGGGGCAGTGTTCAATTTATTCATCCGACGTCAAATTTGTCCATTTCGATGCCCACCTTTGTTGATATAGGTGGCGTTGTTTAATTATTCATTCCGATGCCAATTTTGTTTATTTCGATGGCGAAGAAATCACTTACAGACAAATCTATTATCAATGCGCATAACCCTATGATGCTTAGTTTGAAATCAAAAAAATGTCAAGTGTGTGTCGAAAATTCGAACATGAGAATATACGTACACTACAACAATGACTTTCATGTGGGCGTCGTTGCCTCCGATGTAGGCGTAGTTGCTTATGATGTGGCGTCGTTGCCTATGAAGTGGGTGTCGTTGGTTCCGATATGGGCCTTGTTGCCTACCATTTTGGATACCCTTAAAATGCTCCAAGAAGATGTAGAGGTACCAGTGATTTGGGATATGTTTTGATACTATGATGCCTAGTTTCCAGACCTGCCTCTGATGTAAGCGTCGTTGCCTGTGATGTGGGCATCGTTGCCTATAAAGTGGGCGTCGTTGTCTATGATGAGTCATTCTAATCTCAATAAACACAGGTTGCGTTGCCTAAAAATGAACGACGCCCAAAATTTTGAGTGATGCTCAATGTTTTTCATTGTGATACTCAAATTTGGACATTGACTTTTGTATTTCGACCCCCAAAATTTTAAGCAATGTCCAATGTTTTTCACTATGATGCCCAAATTTGGGCTGTGGCTTTGTCCGCGCGCCTTTCCTTCATTTAGAGTATTTTCGTCATTTTCCTCCAAAATTGTACTTCAGCGGTTTAAAACAAATATAGTGGACTTTTGTGGTTATATTTTCTCTACAGAGGACCGACCCGATTATCACCCAAGTTTCTAACCCCTCTAGTACCTCTTTTTTTTTTCAACCGCAAAAGACCACATTTCGAAATTTTATTTCAAAAATGTTATTGTCTCATTCAATAGATCAGACAACACACTTTGGATTCGAAAATCACCATTGTTGGGCAACGAAATGGGGATCGACCTGCCGAAAGGTAAACCATTTTTTTGATTCATGAAATACGACACTGTAATGGATCTGTGCTGGGTTGAAGAATTTTTCAGTTGGGAAGAAAGCGGAGGAAGAGGAGGAGGAAGAAGGCTTACGACGGAGGAGATGGAAAAAGCAGGTGGAGGACGTGGTCTGACTCTTTATGATTTTGTATCGTAGTGCAAACTTGATTAGATAATATTTTATGTATCGCGATTCAACAATTAATTAATCGCGGTATATAAAATTTGATACCGCAGTGCAACTTGGATTATGTATATGTATCGCGGTTCAAAAATTAATTCATCGCGGTACATAAGAGTTGGTAGCGCAGTGCAATTAGACTATACAATTAAACTATTGAATCGCGGTGCAAAAATTAATGCAATAAAATTGATGAATCGCGGTTCAATAGGACTAGAAAATTAAACTATTGAACCACAGTGCAAAATTTAATGCAGTCAAATTGATGAATCACCGTGCAATTAGACTAGACAATTAAACAATTGAACCACAGTGCAAAAATTAATGCAATAAAATAAATGAATCGCGGTTCAATAGTCAATGCACCGCGATTCATTTTTTGTAGTATGTCTCATGTTCATTAAGGGTATCATAGTCTTTTTGACATCAAAAGTGTCCTTTTCCAATTTGAAAAAAAAACACACGGGACTGTAGCAATTAGAAACGTTGAAAAGTGGATCGACCCACAATTTTAAACATGCTCAATGGTTGTTACATCTTAGATTAATTTTTTTTGTAGGCCTTACAAAGCATTGTCTCTATATTTTTTGGAGTGGCGCTATATAGCCCCCCATCCCCCCCCCAATACTATAAGTTGACCCCCCGCCCCCCAAAAATTCAAAATTTCTAAGTTACCCTTCCCTTCATCCAAACTCTACCCCCCCCCCACACGGCCTCTTCCCTTCTCATCTCCCACCGCCTCCTTCCTTCCCCCCTTACCGCCTCCTCCCTTCCCCCCTCACTGCCTCTTTCCTCCCCCCAATCCACTACTTTTTCCCTCCCCTTCCATCACCACCTCCTTCCCCTCCCCCATCATAGTATACTCCTTCCAACACCACCTCTTCCGCCCTTAGTTCCTCTTGAGTCGATCTCTGGATCGACCCATATACGCTTTTAGACCAAAGAGTCTTTTGAGCATTGAAAGAAGCTTATGCTATTCTATTTCTCAGAAGCATAGCCTAATTCTCAGTGATGGAAACTTCATCGGCATCGATATAAACTTCTAAAGTTCCACAGATTCCCCTTGAAGGACATGCATAGACCGTGAAGTCTTCACACCTTTCGATTCCATTTTGATGCTTTGATTGTAGAAATGATAGGTTTTATTCAGTGGACGCGGAGAGAGAGAAGATGATGACATGCACATTGTAAAATAAAATTGGGTGAAATTCTGGCCGGTCCACTTTTAAACTTTTGCATATTTTGAAGCTTTAATTCAAGAAAAAGCATAGCATATTTAGAATTGATAAAGACATGCACATTGTAAAATAAAATTGGGCGAAATTCTGGCCGGTCCACTTTTTGAAGTCTATAACCCCTTCAGTCCAGTTTTTTTTTAAATCGTAAAAGGTTGTTTTTGTAATAGACGTTCCTATAATACCCAAAGTCTAAAAAAAACTTTGTAAATTTCTTTTTTTCTTCTTCTTCTCCCTTTTTCTTAATTTCCATGGATCTATGGTTATGCAATCAAATGCGAGCAAAAAATTATGTATCCTCGATTCGAAAAATGCAATGTGGAATTGTGAGTTTTTCCTGCTGCTTTGTTTCATTTGAAGAGGTTGGTTCTTCAATTCCAATAGTCACAATTGGTGCGATGAATGAATTATCCCAAACAGATTTCGAAAAACAAATCGCTGAATCGATACAATTCCGTTTCATAATAATAATACTAATAGATTTAATTAGTATTATGAATAAACAAACTTGTCGAAGGATGACGAAGTACACTCGATTGAATGGACTCGGTGGAGGAATTATTGTGGGTACCAATCAGAACTTAGCACACACACAAACCAAGGAATTATTGTTATTTGGAGCTGTTGTATTTAATCTGTTGCTTTGGGTTGGAATATTTAGTTAGAAGCAAAGAAGGATAGCATCGATATACAACAAAATAGGTAGAAATCGTAGTTCATAAATTTTTGAATCGTGGTACATAAATTATTTGAATTGTGTTGCACAAATTTTTGAATTGCGGTGTATTTTCTAATTTTTTTTGAGTCATTTCGCCCCAAATGTATCCTTTTCCAGGTTGAAAAGAAAAACATCGTACTGGAGCGAATTAAAACTTTGAAAAATGGACCGACCGCAATTTTTCCAATAAAATTTTATTAAAATTATATGGACTTGTTCCCAAATCCCCCATCCCCTCTCCACATGTCCTCCGTATGTATTGATCTTTACGAATAACGACTCTATGTTGTCAATAGAAAATTAGAAAAAGGGTAAATTGCTCACCCATCCCCATCCTAAAGTTTATAGGGTAACCCCTTTTTCAAAGTTTCTAATCTCTCCAGTACTCAGTTCTTTTTTTCAATCGTATAAGACTATTTTTTAAAATATTGTTCCAAAAATATCATCGTCTCCTTCAACAGCTCTAATAAACACATTGGATTCGAAAAATACAATTATTGGGCAACGAAACATGGAAAGACCTGTTCGGTCAGGTCGAGGGGGCAGCGCCTCTGAAAGGTAAATAATTTTTTGATTCATTAAGTACGAAACTGTAATAGATCTGCACTGAGTTGAAGGATTTTTCAGTAGGACAAAGGCGGAGGAGGAGGAAGAATAAGAAGGCTTACGATGGAGGAGATAGAAGAAAAAAGTGGAGGACTTGGTCTGGTTCATAATGATTTTGTATTGCTGTGCAAAATTTGATTAAATAATCTTTTATGCATCGCGGTGCAAAATGAAATTCATCGCGATATAAAATTGAATTAGATAATTAAAATTTATGTGTCACGGTGCAAAAATTGGTGTATTGTAGTACAATTTGACTAGACAATTAAACAGAAGTATCATGGTCCAAAAATATATTAGACAATTAAAATGATGCATCGCGGTTCAATGGTCAATGCACCGCGATGCATTTCCGTAGCGCGCCCCATGCTCATTGAGGGTATTGTAGTCTTTTTGCCCCCAAAAGTGTAATTTTCCGATTTGAAAAAAAAATATTGGACCGGAGCGATTTAAAACTTTGGAAAGTGGACCGACCTGTAATTATTCCAAGTTTCTAACATGTTTAGTACCCCTTTTTTAACAGCATATACACTTTTATATTATTCTTCCTAAAATGTGCATATCTATCTCCTTCCACAGCTCCGATGTATTCTTCCACAACTCCAGCGTATTATTCCTATATTTGTTCAAAAATCTCAATTGTTGAGATAACGAAATGGAGATCGACTTGCCCGATCAAGTTGCAGTGGTCGAAGGGGCAGCACCCCTTCGTAGGGGTTTATGGGAAACTCCCTCAGAGGGTAACAATTTTTAGAAGCTGATTGATGGGCGTAAATGAGATATTGAGTTTTGTCACATGGAAATCTCAAATGCTAGCTGCCGGCTGTAGCTTGTTCTTTGTCTCGTTAGTTTTATCTAACTACTATTTCATTTCATTTCATTATGTTTAATCCACTTCCTGATACTTGAGTGTTTCTGTAATACTACTCATGTCCTTTTGTATTCGAGTTAAATTTTGTTTAGTGGTGGTGTATGTAAATTGTTTAATGAAATGCCTTAATACGAAATTGTTTGTTTTTTAGACACCATTTTGAATCCGATACATCAATTTTGAATCGTGATGCATCATTATGAAATTGTTTATTTAGTGTGTTTGCTTCATTAAGGGTATATTCATCTTTTCACCATAAAAATATCATTTTCCGGTTACTTTCCCCTAGATAAAGATGAACAACACTATAATGTAAACATCAGTACATAAAAATCTGGACCATATATTATTTATTTGAAGAAAGAATTAAGTCGACTATAACAAATCTAAAAACATTTCGCGGGGATGAAGGGAATATATTATTACAAAGTTGAATTTCTAAAATGAAACTTGTTGAAAGGAGTGTTAAGAGCTCCCCTGGTTGAACTGTTGAAGTTTTGGTTGATAAATTGGGTTGGTAAAGTTATACAGATTGAAAAAGTATTAATGCTATTGCTCGGTAATCTATACATATATAAAAGAAGAGGAGTAAAAAATGGAAATATCCCGCCAAAAGTAACTTTCCAAATTTAGAAATATTTTTTCTTTATATATAAAACAATTTTGCTTTGAAAATTGATACTCCAATTTGATATTATTAATGCATTAAAAACCTCTTAATATTATGTATGGATCTTAATACTATGAATATAAATGAAATAGAAGGATTTGCAGCAAAAATTGTGTCCTACATTGCAAATATAAATGTATTATCCAATTCCTTTTTAAAAAGTATAAATTTGCACAATCTCACCCATTATTCAATGACATACAAATCGTTTCTAAGCATATTAAATGGTTACAAATGTATATGGACACCTTGGGTAGTTGAACCATTCTTTGGCATATGAATCTCATTGAAGTGCCAAATTTACAAGTAATATAAATAGGGTACATTTGATCTAAGAAGAAAACAGTTGAATAATTTTGGTATATAACAAGAAACTTCCTACAATATGGTCCCCTTTGCAATGAGTATTACAATGTAAATTAAGAAAAACAAGAATACATCTTAGGTTCCTTATGTGTTGTTTTCGCAATTAAGTCCTCTATAAATTTTTTCAAGGAAAGAAGATAAAATGATCAAATGTGAATCATTGTTGGATGTTCAAAAGACATTGTTGGATTGGAAATAGAATTTACAAAAGACATTAAACATATTGCTAATCATTTTTACTGCTAAAAAGAGAATTCATGTTAATGTAATAATTAAACACACACATTCACATAAATGTGTGTGTGTTTATTTCACCATATTTCAGTAAGTAGGTAGTACATGCGGCTTCACAAGTACGATCATATATACTTAAGTATTGCATAAAATTTAATGTTAGAAACTATTAACATTGGTACTGATAAAATGAAAACATATTTTATAAATAGTACCAAAAACACCACAAATGGTTCTCATTTAGCGATGAAGTGCAAAGACAGCTTTATGTAATCATTTTGAGCCCTTATTTGAAGACATTAAATAGTTATTTGAAAGATAAATATTACAAAATCTACAATTATCTCAAAAAGTAAAAGATAGCAGTTCTTCAATAAGTTAGTTTTTCCTTTCACTTTCTTAATTATTTTGTTTCTTAGGTTCAGTTTGTCCATTAAAACAACATCTATTTTCATTTTAATTATTATTTGGTTTCAAATAAATATCTTGGTTAAAATAGAAGTTATAATTTAATGACACTTTTTCCAATTAAGCATTGATATAAGACATCCCAAATTATTATTTGTAACAATGCTCTTAATGGTAATTTTCCAATTAGGCATAGATGATTGACAATTTGACATACCATCTTTTGAATGATGCTTCCATTTGGTATTCCATCTCTTGGAAATCTGCATATTGATAAATAAAAAAACGTGAATACGGATGACATAAAATTATAGAAGCATGAGTCAAATTAAGGAAAAGTTACAAGTGTGCATCTTTCTTAAAATTAAATTAGTACCAGTAGTGATAAAATAACTTACAACATACATATTCTTAAACAAATACTGATGGCTAACAGTGAAAAATGTACATTAAAGTGTACATAACTCCGGTTCAAAATATGCAATTTAGTGTAGTCGTTTTTTAAAAAAAAGGTTTTAACTTTCAGAAAAGCAATTTAAAAATGTTTATTTTCAATCATGTCATAACTTTGTCATTCTTAATTTACAAATACATAAAACAGTTACTTTGTTGGAAGTTACTTGAATGGACAATTCTTCCGCAAACTTGCTATCACTTTGCTTGCTATGAGTCATAAACTATCTCAACTTCCATAATACTAAACAACAAAATTACTTTTTATGAGTCACAAATTGTTTCAACCACCATTATACTAAACATTAAAAATTAGGTCTTTTGTGCTCCTAATCTATTCATTACAAGTAGAGCTGTCAAACCCGTTTGGCTAGCCCGCTCCGCCACCTAAAAGGGGTGGGTTGGGTTGGTATTTTTCAGACCCGCTATTTTTTTGGGCCAGCTCGCCCCATCCCGCCAAATTGCAGGTTGAAGTGGGTTGTGGGTTGACTCGCCCGTAGAGCTGTCAAAATGGGGTAGGTCCGTTGGGTTAGCCCGTCCCGCCACCTAAAAAAGATGGGTTGGGTTGGTATTTCTTAGACCCGTTATTTTTTTGGGCTGGCTCACTCCGCCCTGCCAAATGGCGTGTTGAAGCGGGTTGTGGGTTGACTTGCCCCGCCATCCCACCTTAACAACTCTAATTACAAGTGATTTCCAATCGGCATTAACCAAATCTTCTACCACCTTAGTTTTATTACACTGTTAATTTATGTTTTATGTTAAAATAGATGGTTGTCAAACATAACCAACAATAAGAATTTAATTTATTTATATATACTTAATGTCAGGTATCCCAATATAAAAAGTGAACAACATAAACATCATATAATATACCTTATCATATGTGTAGATACAACATAACTTACACTAGGAGATGAAATTATAATTTGTTTTGAAATGTTAAAAAGTATGTGTAATGCAATTTGTTTGTGTCTAGCAAAATTACATGATTGTTGATGTTTTACAAATTAGGTTCTTTTTATTAAATTCGTGTTAGGAATATCATAAAATAGAGATAGAAAATTCCTTAAATTAATCTCATATATTCAATTTTATATAAAATTATTAGCTAATCTAAAAAAAGAGTGCTCATACTGAATTATAAAATCAATGGTGATAGATAATTAAAAAAAATCAAGTTGCTTCTCTTTTAAAATTCCAGATTATATTTCTGGTCCTAAACAAAGTTATATTACTGCATTATCATTTTCTTTAAAAGTTTCCAATTTGTCTTTACCTAAATTGGTTGAGAATGTCAAAACAGAACCCGCTATACATTTCACTCCATTTACATGTTTTATTCCCCGAAAATCCACTGCCACATAACCTTTCAGTGAAAACAAATAACAATTTCATAATTTACATGATGAACATAAACAACAATTTGAAGCAAATGATAGATCTAAGAAAATATCTAAAAAAATTATATATCTGAAATTTTTAGATCATATTTAGAAAAATTACTGTGATAAAAACTTAAGTAAATCAGAATTATCCACAATTAAATATATCATGTTGACATAACTGATAAAATATCTAGAAATATGATATATATATTTGGAATTTCTGTTCATTTTACCACATCTGAAGTTATTTTAACCAAAAAATTTCAACTAAATAACTAATGCACCCAAATAGTTCTAACTTATTGACAGAGCTGAAAAAAAATTCTACCACTATCTATCGATCTGAAGTTTTCTTGACTATTCAACAAATCCAATAGGGATTACATCATAGATCTTGACCGAGTACTTTGAACTAAAATGTAATAAACAAAAAAAGGAGGAAAAATGTCAGTAATTTACCAACTAACATATCAAATCAAAATCAAACCTGAAAAATGATAAGACATAATATTATCAAGATTTTCCTTTGAGGATAAATTTGGATACTATAGAATGAGAGACAAATCGAGCGAAATATAGACCGAAAGATTACCGTAGTGCCGCCGGTGAGTGAGTGGGAAACGAAGCACCGATCAGTTGTTAACAATTGAAGTAGACAGAGATGGGAGACAGAGGGAGAGACATATAGTGCTGTTAGGAAGCTTTATGGCTTAAGGTTTCTTTGAGATTGAATAAAATCTACTGTCAAATTGGCTTAGTATATTTTCCTTTGCTTTCATTTTTTTTTTTTTTTTGTAATTCAAGGCTTATCCATTTCTTTAACGATTTTTTTTCTTTCAATGTAATTCTCTATAATTAATTTGACTTTTTTATTTGTATTTTAATTAATTATTTAATTTTTATACATTTCTCTTACTAAAAATTTAAATATATTTATTTTTTAATTTTTATTTATATATATTGAACTCAAAAACTTTTCGTTACAATTACTTGATCATTTTGTTATTATTAAAGTTTTTAAATATTTTATTTATATTGATATTTATATATGGATAAGTTTACATGAATAAATTATATTCGTTTTACAAAGTACATATCTTTCATTTTGTTTGTACTTTTTAATTGAATATTCATTCAAAAATTATATGTTGCAAAAAAAAAAAATTTCTCAACATTTTAATGCTAGAGATTCTCTTCAATGTGTTATAGATAAATTCAAAATTCCTATTTTATGGGATGTAGGAAACTATATGATATTTGACTATTTAGAAAGTAATTTTTATTTATTTATTTTTACATGTTTGTATTTTCAATTCACAACATTTTGTTACAACTACTACGTTAGTATGGAATACCCGAAATTATTATCTCTATGATGTACGGCCACAAGTATCTCATCAATTGTTTATTTAACGAATGATTAAGATGGTTCATTTCTCTCTTTTTCCGGACAATAAAATTCATTTAGATAAATCTATGTCACTTACTCAATGTAAAGTATTTTTTTGATAAATGTTATATTCTGTATTATTTTGTTTTGTACATTTTAATTCATGTCGTACTAAAAAAGAAAAATGCATTTTTATAAATCTATGTCACTTACTCAACGACAAATGTTTCGAAAATTTATAATAATTTTTTAAATTTATGTCATTTTCTATCTTTAATTAAATATAGTGTTTATTAATTTTTGTTTATTTTGTCCATATTAAAGTTTTTAATTATCTATTATTCAACTTCAATTGAGTGTATTATTTTACACTCATATACAAACCGTGCAACGTACGGGTGTTTCACTAGTTTTCAACAACAAAAAAAAAAAAAAGAGCGTTTTTGAGATTATCAAGTCGAAGCTCAATAGTCCAACGACTCAGCGAGGCTGAAAATATTAAACATTAGTTTGATTACTATTTACTGCACCAACCAATCTAGACAAGTTTTTACTAGAGCAGGAAAAAGTGGTAATTTGGCAGGTGGACTATTTATTCTGTTATTCAGAGTTCAGAGCCGTTAAAACCAGGGTGAAAATTCATGACCATGCTATTTAGTCGTAAAAACAAGGAATTGTTCATGTGGTTTAGCTCCTCTTTCGCTCAAAAAATGGCGGGTTATAGATGAATTCCCACAGCTCTATACATGTATATAATGCAGAGCAGGAAAGGAATGAAAATATAAAACCATTGAATAAATACATACAGCTCTCTCTCTCATAAAGACTTCCTGAAGCAAACACACTACAGGTAAGGTTGGGGGGGATTGCTGGTCTAGCAACTTAGAAAGGTTTGTCTGATCGGTACCTAGACCGTCTGACTCCACATAAATAGCCATCTCTGATCCAACAAAATAAAATCCCCCCCATAGCCAGCTCTTGTTCTGGTCAAAAAACATGGAGGTAGCTATGACGAATGTGTTTCTCGTCTTATTTCTCACGCTTGCAGCAATGGTCCCAGCCTTGATGGCTCACAAGTAAGTTCTAACTTCTTCTTTTTGCATGCTATCACTGGTGCACACTTGTATGTCTAGGCAGTCCTCTCCATTCATTCATTTCGGGTGCAATTCATAATTCATTAATATTTAACCAAATTAATGTTGATGATTTGGTGCAGCATTGTGACATTTAAGAACAGCACAAGAAGGAGCCTTGGAAAGAAATACTCTGGCCCATGCATGGCTTACAACTCCATCGACAGGTGCTGGAGATGCCAACCCGATTGGGCCAGCAACAGGAAGAGACTGGCTGATTGTGCCCAAGGATTCGGCCACGACACTCATGGAGGAAAAGACGGCGAAATCTACATAGTGACTGATTCATCCGACAATGACATGGTGAACCCGAAGCCTGGTACCCTTCGCCACGCTGTGATCCAGAAGGAGCCTTTGTGGATCATCTTTGCTCGCAACATGAACATTAGGCTGAGCCAAGAGCTGATCATGGCCAGTCACAAGACCATCGATGCCCGTGGCGCCAATGTCCACATTTCTGGTGGGGCCGGGATCATGATCCAGAATGTGGAGGACATCATCATTCATAATCTTCACATCCACGACATTGTCCCCACCTACGGTGGCTTAATTAGAGACTCAGTTGACCATTTTGGCTTCAGGGGAATGAGCGACGGAGACGCCATTTCTATATGGCACTCACATAATATTTGGATCGATCATGTCTCCATGTCTAAGACTTCCGATGGGCTTGTCGACGTTGTCAAGCAGTCCACTGATGTCACAGTGTCCAACTGTCACTTTGTTAAGCACGACAAGGTACACACATATAATAATCATAAAAATATAGTGGAAAAAATGAAATAAGTAATTAAGGGGCTGGTTTACATTTTTGCAGGCTTTGTTGTTCGGTGCAAATGATACCGACCCAGAGGACAAGTTAATGAGGGTGACAGTTGCATTTAACCACTTCGGGAAGAAACTAACACAAAGAATGCCGGCTGTGCGCTGGGGATTTGTTCACGTCGTCAACAATGACTACACACACTGGCAAAGTTATGCCATTGGAGGGGCAGACGGTGCCACGATCATCAGCCAGGGTAACAGATTCATTGCTCCAGACCATGCCTTCACTAAGCAAGTGACATACAGGAAGAAAGCTCCAGAATCCGAATGGAGGCACTGGACATGGAGATCAGAGGGAGATTTGTTGATGAATGGAGCAATCTTTATCCAGTCTGGAGATCCAAACTGGGCAGAGAAATATAGAGGTTACAAGTTGATCAAACCAGCACCAGCGAGCGAAGTTGGACTGCTTACCAAGTTTGCGGGATCCCTTCCCTGCAAGGTGGGAAAACCATGCTAATTGCAGAGAGAAAAGGATGATCAAGTAATTGTAATCGAGTTTGCTTTTTTAATGTCTTTTATATTATTAGCTAGTATTCAAAGTACGAATTGAAGAAAAAGAAAAAGAAAAATAAGAGATGAGATGGGTGGCAAGAAGAAGAAGGAGAGAAGAAATAACTTTGAGATGTGATGTTTGTTATGTACGTACTGAGGTCATATAGTTTGTAGTGATCAAGGAAGTCAAAAATGAGGTGATGTAGGAGGAAAGTCTTTTATTTGTTTGATTGAATTAAACCATTTAACAATTTGTTAATCAATTTTGCCATTCATACAGTTTTTACGTCTTTTGCAGGCAAGTTTAAATGTAATTGGTGCTATGACTATAAAAAAATGTATCTTATTTTCATTAAATTGCAGATGATCCTGAAAACTAGTAAAAAGTACTGTGGTAAGCTAGCTTACAACCACATGTTCCGATCAATATGTTTCCTTCCAATGGACAAACCGGTACAAAATTCGTAACTATGTGCGATTGCAAACTTCAAAAGTGGTAGTTTGACAAACCTAAGCCCATCTTCAAGTATTGGCACGATATGAAATTGAAAAATATCATTTCTGGTTGGAACTACAAACAAAAAACAAAGTAGTAACTAGTCCTAATAAGGTCTATACAATGAATGAATCGGTTGATCTTGTCATCTTCAAAACATTTGAGTAGATGATTAGAGTCATGGACAAAAACTTTATGATTTCAATATTTGACTGGGGAATGGATCCTTACATAGGGTAGTCAGTGCAAGAGTGCTAAGGTGGTCAGCAGAGCTTCTAACAGGATGGAGTTGCAAGTTTGTGAAGTTTAAAGTGGATAGAGCTCCGTAAATGGGAAGCCTGGATCAGGTGGTATAAAGGGGTACTGTCACGAGTTTAAAGAATGTGGATGTTGTTGCTCGTTTTCAATATTCAAATCTTGGCAAGTTAATACCGGCCATTATATAGGAGAGCCATGAAAGTTGATGTTGCATCAAGTTGAGCGGAAAAGAGGAATGTTGTGGCAGAACCGGACTTATTCAGCTATTGCAGCTTGTTGGACGATTAATCAAAATGATAGCCATGGAAGCTAAGTTGTGGGAGGTGTTCCATGAGATAGACTTAATTGCTAAATATCTGCTCAAATACTAATATGATTAACGAGAGGCAGTGTAATGTTTTGACTGATAGAAAATTTTATCAGCTTGCATGGTGGGATTGAACTGATGTGTAGGACTTAATTGGGACTATCACTGTGAAGGATGCCTATGAAATTGAAGGGGCCGGGGCCGGGGGCTCCAACTGAGAGCTTATTAATAATATTGATCGTCCACGAGTATTTGTGATCTGCTGCACGTTTCGCTTAATCACATTAACATTTAAACCAGTGTAAATAATACAACATTAATCGATTTAAAACTAAAAAATATAAATGGCATTGCAGTTGAGAATAGGGTGCAACTTGGGGTGCTGGTTTGGGTAATTTCAATTCGCAATTGCAGATTTGCTGGCGGCTTCAAACAATTTGACTTCATGTGGGAGGAAATTGAAAGCCTTGTCAATAAAAAGAACTTTAAATACTCCTATATTTGCATATATGGCGTATAATTCTCTTATTAATCTTTGGACCTTTTACAAGATGAGCACCCTACTGTACACACAACAAAAACTAAAAGAGCACCATGCATGGAAAGAGTGTCTAATCATGAACAAGCTAGGCACAAATTAACCATTACACTTCCTAATAAAGGAAAGGTATTACAAATTACTAATACATATACTATATATAAAGGGAATTTTAAAAGGAAAAGTGTCAGCTTCCAAATAATACTTACAAAGCAGGAGCTTCTTCTCTTAATCAGTAAGAGAGGGGAACAATGAAGAAGAATGCTTCAAGGAAATTGGCTTTGCAAGAACTTCTATCGTCAAGTTATCAACCCTAGCTTCTATCCTCGAGAATGATACATGTTTGGCTCACGAGGGAGACGGAGGGAGTAAGAGATCACTGATCAGTCGGGTTTGAACCTACACCCAGAAATGCTAATCGGCTGGCTCTAGCAATTTCGGAATTCCGAACCGTTGGCTAAATTGATTGGTTTAAACTAGTACGGTATAGGATAACTTTGGCCGGTTGCTTTTTAAGGATTTATAAGTTATAACCGTTTCAGTACCTCTTTTATTTTTTCTTTTAACTGCGTAAAGCCACTTCCCTTATCTTCTTCCCATAGCCTACCATTATATTTTGGGTTTTCGTTGGCTTGGCAGCGAGCAAGACCGACATGACATTCTTTGCCCTTTCGTTTTTGGCCGATGATGTCAAATTTGCATTGGGACAAAATGGTTTCGAATGGTGTTGTGTAATTTCAGCACTATACGAAATTCAGTCAGGAACCGTCCCAATATAGAATCGGATGAACCAATAAATATTACAGACTAAGATTAAAATAAAGATGACATTATAACCTAAGAAGGGGTTAACATTTTAATCACTAGGGTCAATAACAATAATAATAAATTGGTAACACACAGTTTCAAATATCTTCACCAATCTGTTATGAAGAACAGAAAGTGAAGATATGCTGTGAATAGAAATGGAAATACAGAGCAGAAACAGAGAGTTGGAAAAAATAATAACAGGTCATAAACCGAACACCCAAGTAATATATTTTGAACAGATGAAATAAGAGAATGCAATGAAGATTAACTGTTCTCCATTGTTGAATTCATTCATCACGATTTCTCTCTTTCAGATTGCTTTACAAGAGAGTGTATAAATACATGTTTAGATCTAACAACTTAACTGCCTATGACATCATCATGACATCACTGACTAACATGCAATCTATCATCTAAGTTTCATTAGATGTACACCCGACACCCTTCTCTTTTTCAGTTGTATTTTTGCTGTTAGATGTATGGTCTGTGGATACATCTATATTAGCCCCCCTCAAGCCAAATGTGGTAAATAAATTGAACACATTGAGCTTGGAAAGAAGGGAGACCATGGTAGGATGAGCCAAGGCTTTTGTGAAAAGATCAGCCAGTTGAAAGTTCGAAGCAACATGATGAGTTGTGATAATCCCTGCAGCAAGCTTTTCGCGTACAAGATGGCAATCAATTTCGATGTGTTTAGTCCGTTCATGAAACACCGGATTGGAGGCAAGATGGAGGGCGCTTGTTATCACAGGAAGGGGAACAGAGTTAGAGAGTCAACACCAAAATCTTTGAGCAAGGAGAGCAACCATACAATGTCACAAGAGGCATTGGCCATGCTTCTAAGATTCACCACAAGAGGATCTCGGACACTATGCCTTGACGTTTAGCCTTCCAGGAAATAAGAGAATCCCCTAATAGAACACAATAGGCAGACAAAGAGCGACGTGTCATTGGACATGAAGCCCAATCTGCATCACAATAAGCTTGCAGAGACAGAGAACTTGAGGAAGAGTAGAGCAAGCCCTGGCCCAGAGTGCCCTTAAGATACCGGACCAACTTCAAAGCAGCCTCCCAATGTGGTACCCGAGGACCGACTAAACCGGCCGAGAATGTGACGAATAGTGATATCGTCTAGTAATGGAGAGATAAACCAATCGGCCTACAAGTCGCCTATAGGAAGCGTGATCGAAAAACTTCTCCTTTATCAGCAGCCAAAGAATGATGTTGGGCCATGGGAATTTTAGATGCCTTAGCAGACATATACCCCACATCAGAAACAATGTCCAGAGTATATTTCCGTTGATGGATGTAAATACCTTCTTTGGACCTAGCAATCTCAATACCCAAGAAAAACTTGAGGGGACCAAGGTCTTTGATATTGAAACGGGAGTGTAAACGGCCTTAACCCGAGCAATCATGGTAAGATCAGAACCAGTCACCAATATGTCATCAACATAGACAAGTATAGCTGTAAAAGTACCTGCTTTAGAAAGGGTGAAGAGAGTATGATCATTGGAAGATTCAGTGAAGCCAAAGGCTAAAAGGACTGAAGCAAACTTGCTGCATTATTGCCTTGGTGCCTCGCTTCAAACCATAGAGATTTTAATAATTTGCAAACAAATGTGTCCGGAAGAGGTGGTATTAAAATTGGAAGGAACTGAGTACCCTGGAGGAAGACTCATATAGACTTCCTCTTCCAAATCCCCATGCAAAAAGGCATTCGCAACATCCATTTGAGATAGATGCCAGCCCTTAATGGCAGTCAAGGCCAAGAACAATCGTATCAGAAGTCATCTTTACAGGCAAAGGTTTCAAAATAATCTTCCCTTCTGCTTGAGTGAAGCCTTTAGCCACTAATCGGCCTTATATTTGTCTAGAGTCCCATCACCTTATACTTGAGCCTATAGACCCATTTGCAGCCCACTACTCTTGTTCGGGTAACTCTTGTAACTGCCATGTGTTATTAAGTTCCAAAGCATGCAGCTCTTCACTCATTGCCTTAGACCAATTGGGATCTTTAATAGCATGATTGAAGGAGGAGGGTTCAGTGAAGGAAGACATGTTACAGATATAGGAATAATACGAAGGAGAAATGGCAGGATAAGAAAGGAAAGAGGTAGGAACTAACCTTGAAGAGCAGGAAGAGGCAGTGGTAAACTGAGGAGGAAGCCCTGTATAATCCTTGAACTTGTGTGGAACAAGCTTCTGTCTAACAGGCCTAGAAAAAGATTCAGGAGGAACCATGGTAGAAGGAATAGAGGAGGAAGGAACCTGAGAAGGAGTAGGACCAGGAACAGAAGAAGAGGAAGGACTAGAAGATTCGTAAGCCAGAATGGGGCGCGCATCCGAGAATCTGAGGCGATTTGTAGAATCTGAAGGAAGAGTGGCAGAATGTGAGGGAACAGAAGAAGGCTGTGAAGGAAAGGAAATGTCAGATGCAGAAATATCACAGAGAGGAGACATAATAGGAGTGAACATGGGGGTGACAGAGTCAGGAGTGGCATAGGAAGGAGTAGCATAAGGAAATTGATCCTCATAGAAATGAACATCTCTGGAATAAAAAATTTTATGGGTAGATAAATCATAAAGCTTGTAAGCCTTTTTGCCATATGGGTAACCAAGAAAGATACATTTTGAGGCCCTTGAAGAAAATTTGTCCCTTTGAGACTTTAGAGTTGAAGCAAAGCACAAACAACCAAAGACCTTTAAGTGAGTGTAGACTGGAGGTTGATGTAAGAGAAGCTCATATGGTGTCTTAAAAGAAAGAAGAGGGGTTGGGGTTCTGTTTATTAAGTAGGTAGCTGTCAGGACACATTCTCCCCAAAATTTAATAGGAAGATGAGCTTGAAATCTCAAAGCCCTGGCTACATTTAGAATATGTCTGTGTTTTCTTTCTACCCTGCCATTTTGTTGAGGTGTTTCAACACATGAACTGTGATGTTCAATGCCTAGATTGGTAAGAAAGGCAGAGATGGCATTATTAAAGAATTCAGAGCCATTATCAGATCTGATGGCTTTGACAGAAGTATTAAACTGATTATTAACAATTTTAAGAAAAGCAGTGAGAAAGAAAAGCACTTGGGATTTAGAAGATAGAAGATAAGTCCATGTTGTCCTAGAATAGTCATCAACAATAGTAAGAAAAGAATGAAATCCATTATAAGTAGAATGAGTGTATGGACCCCAGACATCACAATGAATCAGATCAAAAGGAGCAATAGCATGAGAAGTACTTAAAGGAAAGGGAACTCTGCATTGCTTTGCTTGATGACAAACTTCACACACAGTAGGTGAACTGTTCTTATTACATGAAATAGGGAAATGTTGTAAAGTAGACATAGGTACATGACCTAATCTACAATGCCAAAGAGTGGCAGAATTAACAGTGATAGAAGAGACTACAGGTGGACATGAAATGGACCTATCTACAGATAACTTAAATCCAGACAAGTCCAGTTTATACAGTCCCTTCTGTAGTCTACCAATCCCCTTCAAGCTCTTTTGGGCAAAGTCCTGGAAGAGACAATATAAGGGAAAGAAAGTTATGCAACAATTATTAGAAGCCACAAGTTTACTGACAGATAGTAAGTTACAGGAAAACTCAGGAGCACACATGACATTGAAAAGGACAAGACCACCTGGAAGATGAACTGTGCCAGTATGAGTAATGGTAGTGGTCAAACCATTTGGCAAATGAATGATAGAGGAGAATGGAACAGCATTGATAAGTAAATCAAGAGATGAGACAATGTGATCAGAAGCTCCAGAGTCTATAATCCAATCATGAGCATGAGAGATAAGAGGATTGTTTTGAACTGAACTATAAACACTTGAAGTGACATAAGGCTTACCAGCAGTTTGATCAGTAGTAGGGCTACCAGAAGGGGAGGAGGAAGTCTGATTTATCATACTAAGCAGCTTTTGATAGGATTCCTGAGACATAGACACAGAACCATCCATAGTATCAACAAGGCGATGCATGCGGTAGCCATATGTGTCTTTGCATTTCCTCCCTTGGGCTTCAAATTCCGTGGCATTTTGGCAACATCAGGTTTGACTCCATGGAGTTTATGCCATTCAGGAAAACCAAATATGAAGAAACAAGTGTCCTTGATATGACCTGATCCACCACAATGATCACAGTACAAATGGCTTTTGGAGGAATTCTTACTTCCAGAATTGGTAGAAGGCCTTGCAGATCTAGTATTGCCATGGCTTTTGAGTGGAGTAGAAGGTTGTTTAGCAAATAAGGCAGTTGTAATATTGGAATCAATAGGGAGGGGACCAGAAATATGTTGAACTGCACATTCCTTTACCTTCTTATCTTGCATGAGCAGGGACATCGTAGTGCTTAGGTTTGGCAAAGGAGACATAGCAAGGATAGTGCTACGAATTCCAGAATAAGCATCACTCAGACCAATCAAAAATTGAGTCACTCTTTGTAATTGACTATAATCTTCCATTTTCTTAACACTACCACATGTACAAGAACAAACACATTTAGGCATATTGCACACCTCCTCAAATTCATCCCAGACTGAACGAAATTTGGTAAAATAGGCAGTGATTGACATAGCTCCTTGCTGTAAATTAATTAGTTCCTTCTTAATTTGAAAAACTTGTGATGCATTTCCTTGAGTAAATCGACACTCCAAATCTTCCCAAATCTCCTTTGCAGTTTTGAAATAGACAAGGCTAGCACTGATTTCAGGTGATATCGCATTTAAAATCCAGGATGTAACCATGTCATTACAACGTTGCCAGTGAGACACATATTTTGATTGTAAACTAGGTTTTTTATTTTCTCCAGTAACCATTCCTAGTTTAAGTTTTGAAGACAGAGCAATGATCATTGCCCTCTTCCACTGACTGTAATTTGAATTATTCAGAATTTGAGTAATCAAACTCATGCCTGGGTGATCATTTGGATTCAAATAAAGAGGATGTGATATGGGGAGAACAAGTTGTACCTCTGTTGATGCGTACTCATCAGCTTCTTCAATAACCTCTGCAATCCGTGCTTGTGAATCTGCAGATTTTTGTGGTTCTACTGGATTTGAACTTGTTGTCATTGTTGCAGATCAGGTGTTCGAGTAAATGCGGAAGCAAAAGTATTATTGCTCTGATACCATAATATATTTTGAACAGATGAAATAAGAGAATGCAATGAAGATTAACTGTTCTCCATTGTTGAATTCATTCATCACGATTTCTCTCTTTCAGATTGCTTTACAAGAGAGAGTGTATAAATACATGTTTAGATCTAACAACTTAACTGCCTATGACATCATCATGACATCACTGACTAACATGCAATCTATCATCTAAGTTTCATTAGATGTACACCCGACACCCTTCTCTTTTTCAGTTGTATTTTTGCTGTTAGATGTATGGTCTGTGGATACATCTATATTACCAAGACACAGAGCAGATTATCAATGAAACAGTTATAAATAACAGTAGCTAACAGTAATTGAACAGAAACTAAAGCCACAGACAAAGCACACACAATCGTCGTGTTCCAAGAACACAACTCGCCGTAATCGGTCAGTGACCTCGGCTAAGTGCTTGTCGGCTCAGATACCCTCTCACGGCCATATCCACCAATGAGTCCAACTGGGGAACCAACACACTGTTACCAAGGTCAAAGCCACAGAACCCGACTAGACCCACTCCGGCAACCAAGAGCAATCGGAGAAGATGACTGAAAAATAGGACCGCTCACCGAAACCCAAAATACCCAGCAACCCAATACACGACACCCTTCTTCCAGCACTCACTCCAAACAGACCAAGCTCACGGAGAGCTTCTGAACCAAACTCACTCTAACTCACTCAGACTCACCAAGAAATCTGGTAGAAGAAGAAGAGAGGGATTAAACGGAGGATTCCTGTTACTGGGCTGAAGAAGGGGAATAGATAGAAGACGGTTGCTCACTGGATTTGGCTGAGCTCACAGCCTATCTGGTACACTCTGCTCTCTTTCTGCACTCTCTGCTCAAAAGCCCAACCTTCACTCTCTGTATATCCGCCCACTCTCCCACACTCTAAATGACGAAGGCTACTGCAACAATGAAAAAGGGGCGGTTACTAAAGGATGGGGATCCTGAAAGGGCGAGGGGCAATTTGGACCACAAACCAACAAATCCCAAAATAGCCCTTCCGCTAAAACGACAATGGGCGGGCTGCCAGGAATATGGGCTTGGCTGGATTGGGCTTAGGGAGAAATATTAAGGGGGCTACCACTAACTTGGATTTGGGCCTCCAATCCCAACATTCTCCACCTTGGAGCAAGTGTCGGTTCCCACTAATGGACTCAAGGATATACTAAACAGAAAAGGTGTCATCATCGCCTTAACCCTGCACTTGATCCAACACAAAGGAGGTTCAAAACAGGGAGAAACAAAATTTTAAGCAACCACAAAAGGAGCAGAAAATTTAACAAAACAAAGCTAATTCACAAACAGAAAAAGCTAAGTTACCATGATTGCTCACACAGAACAAACATGGATTTTTGGGGAAAAATCACGAAAACGGGTCAACCTCAATTACCGGGATCATCGGTGTCAAACATCAAAATTTTTAAACAGTTCAAAAAATTTGAAACGGGAAGGCACTTGGTATTCATATCAGCAGGATTCAAACTAGTGTCAATTTTATCCAAATAAATGATGCACTTAGCAACAACATCACGAATAAAATGAAAGCGAACATCAATGTGCTTGGTTCTATCGTGAAAAACTGGATTTTTGCTAAGATGGATACCATTTTGACTATCAGAAAAAACTACGACTTTGTCTTTTAAAAAACTGATTTCAGAAATTAAACCTTTCAACCAAAAGGCTTCCTTGATACACTCGGTTATAGCTATGTATTCAACCTTGGTTGTGGATAGGGCCACAACGGATTGCAGTTGAGACTTCTAGCTAACGCAAGAACTGCAAAGTGTGAACACATAAGACGTGGTCGATTTTCTATGGTCTCTATCATTGGCATAGTTTGAATCAACATATCCTACCAATCTAACACCGTTTTCAGATTTAAAAAATCTCAATCCATAGTTCACCGAATGTTTTAAGTACCGCAACAACCACTTAACGGCATGCCAATGGGGCAAGCCCGGGTTCGACATATAACGGCTAAGACAACTAATGGCATAAGCAATGTCTGAACGAGTACTAACCATCAAATACATAAGTGAACCTATGGCATTGGAATACGAGATTCTACTTATTTGATTCATTTTAAATTGATTTTTTGGACACTGCTCTTTACTAAGCACAAAATGGGAGGCAATAGGAACATCAACAAAGTCAGCATTAACCATCGAAAATTTACTTAAAATCTTTTCAACATATGAAATTTGGTTCAAGTAAACAAATGAGAATTTAGGGTCTCTAACTATGTTCATACCAAGTATCTTACTAGCATCGCCTAAATACTTCATGTCAAATTTAGCACTCAAGCAATTCTTAACATATTCAATAGATTTAGAATAAGATTTAGTGCATGGGCTAATAAGAAGCATATCATCCACATATATGAGCAAGAAAACATGCACACTCCTATCATTTTTGAAATAAAGACAATGATCATAAGCACTCCGCGTAAATTTCAAATCTAGCATGCATTGATCAAATTTAATATTCCACATGCGAGGAGATTGTTTTAAGTCATATAAGGATTTCTTTAGCAAGCACATATAGTCAGGACGCTGATTATCCACATATCCCTTGGGTCGCCTCATATAGATTTTTTCAACCAAATCACCATGCAAAAAGGCAGTTTTAACGTCCATTTGTTTCAATTCTCAATCAAATTGAGCTACCAAAGCAAGCATAATCCTAACAGTTGTGAACTTAATGACCGGAGCAAAAATTTCAGTGTAATCTATTCATTCCTTTTGAGTAAATCCCTTAGCCACTAATCTAGCTTTAAACCTAATTGAATCTGATTCACCTTTGATTTTATAAAGCCACTTGCAAGCAACTACAGAACAGTTCTTAGGCTTAGGCACTAAAACCCAGGTTTGATTAATGTGCAAAGAATTCATTTCCTCATTCATAGCATTAATCCAATCATTACAATTTTCAGATTTCAAAGCTTGATTATAGGTCTTTGGCTTGGAATTATCAATAGATTCAAACACACCAAAAACAAATGAAGTCATATGAAAATCATCAAAACAGGAAGGTTGCCTAGGAATCCGTCTAGGTCTATCACGCACAAGTTGATAGTCATGCAAATCATCCAATTCATGAATTTCGTTTTGTTCATTTTCATTATCTTCATTTTGCTCATCAAGTTCATTTTCAGGAATATCATGCTCATTTCCAGAATTCTCATTTTCAGGCAATTCATGCAAATTATCAACATTCACATTTTCAGAATTTTCACCAATTTCAGAATTCACAATTTCAGGTTGATCACTAGCATCACTTGATCCTATGGGATGCTCCACCATAATGGGAGCCGGGGGAGGGATAGGCTCACCAGGAACAATCAAGCAGGGAAATTCATTTTCATTAAACATCACATCTGTTAGAACAGGAGGTCCTAAGCGGCAGCCTCTAGCAAGCCCAAAACAGATCGATCGGCCCATCTCCTTGGTGACTTGGTGCACCGGTTACCCCTTGCCTTGTTTAAAGCCAATCCCTTAAATTACTCCCTTGATTGACTCTTGACTCATATATATATACTCCCTCTTGTTCTCTTCGGTTAATACACATCAAATAGAGAGAAAACAGTAGCCGCTCCCTTCTATCCCCTTCTTCTCTGTTCTGTGACTGCCGAAAGAGTTCTTGGAGTGATCCTTCGGTGAGCATCCTTCTTCGTCCCATACAGTGAGCTTAGAGTGTTGGGTGGGTTTCGGTTTGGGGATTGGTGAGTTCTTTTGTCTCCGATTATCTCCCTCTTTGTGTTGCCGGAGATAGTCGGTCGGATTGATTGCCTTTGGGTTCTACCTTGGCTGTGCTTGGTTTACAGTGGGCTCTTTGGTGGGCGATTGGTCGGTGAAAGGAATATGAGCCGAAGAACTTGTAGCCTAGACCTTTGTGGTCAATGACGGCGAGTCGTGCTTGGGTCACGGCGTGATTTGCTAAGTTCTTCGTTCCTCTGTGATTGTTCCCGTAGCTTTGTTTTATTGGTTTTTGTCTAACCTTGGTTTCTGCAGATTACCTTGGCTGTGCTTGGTTTACAGTGGGCTCTTTGGTGGGCGATTGGTCGGTGAAAGGAATCTGAGCCGAAGAACTTGTAGCCTAGACCTTTGTGGTCAATGATGGCGAGTCGTGCTTGGGTCACGACGTGATTTGCTAAGTTCTTCGTTCCTCTGTGATTGTTCTCGTAGCTTTGTTTTATTGGTTTTTGTCTAACCTTGGTTTCTGCAGATTCTTGCTACAGTAAATGGGTTCTTCCTAAGCTAATGTCTTATGACATTTAACTTTGTTCTTTTTCACTTTGTCATAGCTTGTTTTTATATTGTTGCATTAATAGGCTAGTAGGTTGTTGATTGGCTTTTTTGATTAATTTCAAAAGTCTTGTTTCTGTACGGGTTCGTTCCGGGTAGTGTGATTTTAAAATCACAACAACATCCCTACTAATTATCACTTTGAATCCCGGTTCCTCACGTAACCACAACCTATAACCTTTAACACCCTCCGGGTATCCCAAGAATACACATCTCACCGATCTAGGTTCAAGTTTATCTAGTCTCCTATGGGCATAGGCAGCACAACCGAAAACACGCAAGTTGGAGAAATCTACCTCTCTACCAGAAAACACCACCTCAGGACAACAACCATTTAAGGGAACAGACGGGGACCTATTGATGAGGTAAGCGGCAGTCAAAACTGCCTCTCCCCAAAACTTTTTGGAGAGACCCGACGTAGCTAACATACTCCTCACACGCTCAAGAAGGGTTCGATTCATCCTTTCTGCGACACCATTTTGTTGGGGGTTGTAAGGCACAGTCTTATGCCTCTTAATCCCGTTTTGAACACAAAAATTATCCATGTCATGATTACAGAATTCTAACCCATTGTCGGTCCTAAGTGTCTTAATTTTCAAACCAGTTTGGTTCTCAATCAAAGTTTTCCAGTTCTTAAATTTCTCAAACACATCCGATTTGTTTTGCATCAAAAACAACCACACTTTCCTAGAAAAGTCATATATGATCGACAAGAAATAACTATTACCACCATGAGTTGGAACACTTGCAGGACCCCACACATCAGCATGTATGTATTCTAAAGCACGTTTTGAAGAAAACTTTTTCGGGTTAGGGGGAGGGGGAAAACTCACTCGTTTTTGTTTACTCATGACACAAGTTTCACAAAAAGATAATTCAGAAATCTTATCCTTCCCAAACACTCCAGTTTTGTTTAAGATTTCAAGGCCTTTAGAACTCATGTGACCTAGTCTTTTATGCCATAATTTTGTTTTATCATCTTTAACAAGATTCACACAATTATCATCACAAGACATAGGCATAGCAGAGCAAACATACAGATTTCGGCGTTTTTCAGCCTTAGCAATCACCAAAGATCCCCTAAGAATTTTCATAATCCCTTTTCCCCATTTACCCTCAAAACCCGCATCTTCCAAAGCAGCACAGGAAATCAAGTTATTGCACAAATCAGGGACATGTCGAATATTTTTCAAGGTTAAACAATTTCCAGAATCATATTTAAGAGAAGCATAAGCACTTTCATCCATTTCATGAATAGCATCTTCGGAAGTATCTTTTGGAAAATTGTGAGTTATGGCTTTGAAGACTTTTTCTTTTATCAAAATACTTTTCATATTTTGTTGCCAAATAAAAAAGTCTGTTTTGCCATTAAAAGGTCCCAAACCATAAGAAGTTGCCATTCCAAAATATTTTCCAGAAACAAAATAGAACACCAAATAAAACACATAACGGATACAGAATATCTAACAATAGAAAGCAAGACCAACAAAACTAAAGCAATTATAAAACTAATGAAGCAGGAATAATAGAACACTTAAACAGATCTGGAACAGAGCAACAAACCCAAGCAACGAAATAAACAGAATATTTAGCAAGGGTAACCGAAGCTCACCAAGAAACTCTAGGAGAGAGTTTCTAAATTGGATTGAAGGGACTCTACCGACTTACGGTACGGGAACGAGAAAGGTGGCTCTGATACCACTATTGTGTAATTTCACCATTATACGAAATTCAGTCAGGAACCGTCCCAATACAGAATCAGCCTGTTGGTCCACAATAATGCTCAAATAGGCTAGGGGGGTGAATAGCCTATAATGCCAATTTAAAAACTTTTCTTTTGGATATTCATAAAGCATAGTTTAGTTGGCAAATACAGATTATCAAGTTGGGTATGTCTACCGGTAGAGACCATCGGTAGACTTTCCTAAGGCAGAAGTAACAACTCTGCCGATAAACTGTTTATTCAAATCAAAAGCGTTGCAAAGATTTGTGCAGCGGAAAGTAAAGAAGCTATGATTTGGAGAAGTCATAAGTGGCTGTACACGAATATATGTTCAGAACAACAGCACACTTATTTCTTCTTTCAAATGCAGGTTTAGGAGATCAAATAGATAATGGTTTTCTAAAGATAAATCATTTATAAAAACCTCATAGATATTTAAGGACTGAGAGATAAAGCATTAGTAAGAACATATGAATTTATTCAAAGATAAATTACATATTACATCAGTCTAAATAATCTATGTATAGTTTCTGGTTTTCACTTCCTATGTCTCAATCCTTGCTTAATTATCCATTCAAGGATCTTTTTAAGCTTGCAAATGACAATAGGAGATGAGAACTAGAAACAGTTATGAGAAGATGATTTTTAAGGTCGTTCAGATATAAAGATATCTGAACGATTTGAGTGCAAAGCACTTATCCTCCCATGATGATTGATAATTGCACAATCAACAGCATTTGCATAAGAATACAAATTTGAAGATATGAATGCAATATCTACAGACAACTCTTCATTTTCTTCAGACATTGTCTAA
The DNA here is from genome assembly GCA_013146195.2 of Codonopsis lanceolata. Classification (NCBI taxonomy): domain Eukaryota; kingdom Viridiplantae; phylum Streptophyta; class Magnoliopsida; order Asterales; family Campanulaceae; genus Codonopsis; species Codonopsis lanceolata. Next base: position 125,418,426 of record CM028379.1, on the reverse strand, counting down.
CATCAATCTTTAGATCTTGATATCTGCCTTTTGAAGTTTCTGATCACTCTTATCTCTTTTCCAAGCTTGTCTTCCTAACAATCCACTGAAAGTGTCTTGCCAGGAGCTTGGATGAGTTCACTGCAATCTGTTGTAGAAATCAGAGATACGTTGGTGAAGACGATCTCTTTGAAGATTTCTTTTCTATGAAGTTCTTGAGCAGATTGAGTTACTTGTTGCTCACAGTGTATCGATTGATGATCTTCAATGTAGCTCACACTGTTATTCTGTTGACACGTTGTTGCTTACTGGCTCTTCCTGTGTTTGAGCACGATAGAGGGTTTATATAGGCGAAGATCAATATGATCGTTGAGAGATGAGAACTCAAAGATTTCTATCCGTTGGAGATGAAGTGATTGAAGAATATCGGATATAGATCTTTGTCCATAAGATCTTTGACTTGTTTGGAGCGGAGATTTAGTCCTGTAGATCTTGGAACTCGTTGTCTGTCAGACTAGGTTGAAAATGAACGCTGAAGAGTAGGTCTGATGTATGTTGCACTGTCAGGTGGTCTATTCAATAAAGTAATTACTTTTTGATTTTAACAAACTACTTTAGTGAGAGAAAGTCTTGTAGCTTTAAGTATGTCAGGCTTTATGAGGCACGGACATATTTATCTTGATTTGAATGGCTAGTTGACTTTTCCCTGTAGCACGTGCAGATTGTAAAGTCTGCCGTTTGAGAGCTTCGAACCAGTGGAAGCAGGTCTTCCGATGTAGGAGAGTTGATGTCTGCCGGTACAAGCTTTTGAACTTGTGGCATGTCTACCGCTGAAGGCTTTTTGACATAGCTGTAAGTCTTCCGGTGCTACGTGCAATCTGAAGCGCTGTCTGTTTTTTGATCATCATATAGGAGGTAGGACTAGATCAGGTCACACCTAATCTAAGACCTATGTGAAATCATACAAGTTGCCACACTAACCGGTACGCAGACCTTTTAGCCACTTGTGATGATTCACTTGTAATGGGGGCAAACAAATCAATATATATGGAATATGCAAGGTGATAATTAAATTATCAAGAAGCCTATTCCAATAATCAACACGGAAGAACCAGTAAATATTACAGACCAAGATTAAAATACGGATGACATTACAACCTGTGAAGGGGGTAGCATTTTAATCACTGGGGTCAATAACAATAATAATAAACTGGTAACACACAGTTTCAAATATCTTCACCAATATGTTATGAAGAACAGAAAGTGAAGATATGCTGTGAATAGAAATGGAAATACAAAGCAGAAACAGAGAGTTGGAAAAAATAATAACAAGTCATAAACCGAACACCCAAAGACACAGAGCAGATTATCAATGAAAAAGTTATAAATAACAGTAGCTAATAGTAACTGAACAGCAACTAAAGCCACAGACGAAGCACACCCAATCGCTGTGTTCCAAGAACACAACTCGCCGTAATCGGTCAGTGGCCTCGGCTAAGTGCTTGTCGGCTCAGATACCCTCTCACGGCCATATCCACCAATGAGTCCAACTGGGGAACCAACGCACTGTTACCAAGGTCAAAGCCACAGAACCCGACTAGACCCACTCCGGCAACCAAGAGCAATCGAGAGAAGATGACTGAAAAATAGGACCGCTCACCGAAACCCAAAATACCTAGCAACCCAATACACGACACCCTTCTTCCAGCACTCACTCCGAACAAACCAAGCTCACGGAGAGCTTCTGAACCAAACTCACTCTAACTCACTCAGACTCACCAAGAAATCTGGTAGAAGAAGAAGAGAGGGATTAAACGGAGGATTCCTGTTACTGGACTGAAGAAGGGGAATAGATAGAAGACGGTTGCTCACTAGATTTGGCTGAGCTCACAGCCTATCTGGTACACTCTGCTCTCTCTCTGCACTCTCTGCTCAAAAGCCCGACCTTCACTCTTTGTATATCCGCCCATTCTCACACACTCTAAATGACGAAGGCTACTGCAACAATGAAAAAGGGGCGGTTACTAAAGGATGGGGATCACAAAGGACAGGGACAGCTGGACCACAAACCAACAAATCCCAAAATAGCCCTTCCGCTAAAACGGCAATGAATGGGCGGGCTGCCATGAATATGGGCTTGGCTGGATTGGGCTTAGCGAGAAATATTAAGGGGGCTGCCACTAACTTGGATTTAGGCCTCCAATCCCAACAAATGGGTTGCTTTGCGTTGGAGCTTTGAATTTAATTTATGGCTATGTTATCGGGTTTGGTCTGCTATTTGGGTTTTGGGTAATGTTGTAGAGTCATTGTAGGATGTTGAAGTTGAAAGCCTATAATTAATGTTGTAGTCTTTTAGAGTCCTTGTCGGATGACGAAAAAGATGTAAGTTTTTTTTCTTTCACATGTTGATTCTGCTAAATTGCTTCTGCTACCTGGGTTTTGAGATTGAAGACGGGTTTTGGATTTTGAGGTTGAAAATTATATATTTCATGATGAATCAATTTTCTATTATGAGGCATTATTTGTGAATTATTATGCATTGATTTAGATTTGTGAGCATCGAATTGAAATTGTGATGTATTTCTATGTTATACAATTTGAAATCTTGCATCACAATGTACAAATTATGCATCACGGTGTATATCATAGGCCTCGGACCATTTATTATCAGTCATCAACAATTAGTTACGACCATAAGTCACCGTGTCATCAGTTTCAACCGACTTATGTTTGCTAGCATCAGCTAGCATAAGTTGCTACAAGAGGTGACTTTTTTGGATTGTTTGCTAGCATCAACCATGTTTTGAGATTTTTTTTCTTCTTTTTCTCTTTTTCTATTCATGTCACCTCCCTCCTCATTTCTAAATTCCTTTTCTTCCTTCTCTCCAACCCCACCGAGTCATTCGACCACATATATGTCTTTGCACTAATCAATTAAATATTACTTGAATTACATTCCCAGAAACTCTTCTATGCCGGGAACCTCTTTTAACCTCGAATTCGATTTGTTTAGCAAAACTGGAATGAAAGAAGGAAGTACAGGAGCTAAGGCACGAACCATTTACCTTCTTATTTTTCTCCTTTTGGGAATTGAATGAATGCAGGGAGCAACTTGTGTGCTTCCCGAATTCTTCTTTCTATCCTCTAAGGAATGTCAGTTGCTTAGTTATTTTTGTTCCCTTTTTTTTTTCTTGTAAACCACCCAAATGGAATATTAAAATAACTTCTTGCACTTCTAATTTCAATCGTGATGCATCGATTTAGGAACCATGATGAATCATTGTGTTACACAATTAAAAATCATACAGCGTGATGCACATTCTTGTGCAATGCGATGCATGAACGGAAGCTTCGTGCGCATGCCTTGGTTCAATAAAGGTATTCTCGCCCTTTTACACTAAAAGTACATTTTTCCGGTTAAAAAAATATCGGGGAGTTTACCGGTTACAATTTGATGGGAGTGAACCGACCTGATTATCACCCAATAAACAAATATTACAGACCTAACCCTTGTTGGCCTCGACTAAACGTGCCACTGTCGGGTCTTGCCTAGAAATTTAAATGATTATATATTTAAATTCAAAATCTACACAATCCCAAAAAAACTTCATAAGTATTTAGATGTTATAACGATTCATGAATGAAATAAAATTAATAAGTTAACAGGTTCTTAAACATATTAATATACACGTAGTATGCTCACTGGTTGTTACATATTGATTTTTTTTTTCAAGAGTTACTATATTACATATTAACATTGTCTCCATATTTTTTGAACAAAAAATATCTTGAACATTTTTAACATTTCAAATACTTTTAATAACTGGGTCAATTCAAACACTTAATTATGTATAGATATTTAACTATACTAATTACAAAATAGATTGCTAATGCATCGTATCACAATAGAATTCCAAATCTTCTTAAGATATTATTTTACAAAAAAATTAAAAATTAAAAATAGAAATAATTAATTCCCCGGCCAGGCCACCGTGACAGCCTGTTTAACCTGCAATCCCAGCGGTTCGAGCCAAAAGGCCCTGAACCCTTCTCGATTTAGAAGTAATTTCTCTTTTCTTAATGATATTTAACTAGAGAAAATAGAGGTGTAAATTAAAAAGAGCATGTGGACTAAAGAAATTGGAAAAAAAAAATATATATATATATAGATATATATTTAAAGTTGGTGAGAAGCATTATTGTTGTGGCACCTCACCACCTTTTGATAAATCTTCATTGTAAAGTATCTATGTGGAGGTCTTAAAAACTTTTGGTTTTCTAGCCATTAACTAATAATAATACATAATAATAATTAATATGATAAGGGATATTAATATTAATGTATATAACTTCTTATATTGTCAATAGTCGAAGATTTATATTTAAAAAATTTTACAACTAGCATTACTTCTAAGTTCTAACCAATGTGTGATAAAACTCTTTAAAGTGGGATATTACTTCTAATGACTCACTTCTAATGACTCACTTCTAACATCATATAGATTATATATATCACATATTTGTTATAAATTAATGTTGGTTTTAAATTACTATTATTACCAATAAAAGAGATAAATCTTATATTGGTTAAAAAATGATATTTATTTTAAGAGTCTTTAAATAAAAAGACTTCTACTTTTATCATCAACAAAAGAGAAGAGAATAGATGTATCTCATTATATGGAAAGAGATATTTGTTTTATATTTTTTAGATAAAAAAACTTTTACTACTATTACCAAATGATGAAATGTATTCCACATTGGTTAAAGAGTGATGTAGATATTAAAAGTGTTTTTATAAAATGCTTAATACTAATAGAAAAAATATGTATCTTACACTGATTAGGAAAGTGATATTGGTTTAAAATATTTTTATATAATGTATCTCACATTGATTACAAAGAGATCCATATTATTTAGAAACATATATTAGTTATAAAATTCTTTAGATAAAATATTTTTATTTTATTATCAATACAAGAGATGTATCACACATTGTTTAAAAAAAGATGTTGGTTTCAAAACTATTTAATTAAAATACTACTACTATTATTATTTTTATGTTATAACCAATAGAAGAGATGTATCCCACATTGTTTAGAAAAAAAATGTTGATTTCAAAAGTTTTTTATATAAAATACTATTATTATTACTATAGAATAATGTATCCCACATTTGTTAGAAATTAGTGTTGATTTAAAAAAAATATTATTACCAATAGAAAAGATGTATATCATATGGTTAGAAAGAGATGTTTGTTTTAAAAGTATTTAGATATAAGAGTTCAACCATTATTACCAATAGAAGATGTATATCTCACATTGGTTAGAAAGTGATGTTGATTTTAATTTTAGATAAAAGATTTTTACTATTATTACTAATTGAAGAGATATCCTACATTGGTTAAAAAATGATGTTGATTTTAAAAGTTTTTAGATAAAAGACTTTTAGTTTTATCATCAATATAATAGAAGAGATGTATCCCACATTATTTAGAATTAGATGTTGGTTATAAATTTTTTTAAGATAAAAGACTTCTACTATTATTACCAAATCAGGATATGTATCCCATATTGGTTAGATAATGATGTTGATTTTAAAAGTCTATTATTATTAACAATAAAAGATAAGTATTTCACATTAGTTAGAAAAAGTGATATTGATTTAAAAACTTTTTAGAAATGAGTATTGGTTATAAAAGTCATTAGATAAAATCATTTTGAAGTTATTACCAATAGAAAATACGTATATCACATGGTTAAAATGTAATGTTAGTTTTAAAAGTTTTTAGATAAAAGACTTAAACTTTCATTACCAATATAAATTGAAAATAAGTGTCCCACATTGTTTAAAAATGAATTATGATTTTATAAGTTTTTAACACAAAGACTTATAATATTATTATCAAGTTAGATGTTAATTTTGAAAGTCTTTAGATCAAATATTTTTACTATTATCACTAATCCAAAATATGTATATCACGTTAGTTAGAAACTTATGTTAATTTTAAAAGTATTTAGGTAAAAAAAATCGTTTAATATTAGTAACAATAGAAAAAAAAGTTATTATAACCATGGAAGAGGTTAACAATCTAAATATAATGTCCAAAAGTTATATTATTTTTACAATATATATATATATATATATATATATATATATATATATATATATCACATTATATCCGTGTGGAGCATGAGACTAAATAACTAGTACTAATAAATGTATGTATAACATTAATCCAAAGTAGTTAAGTTTGTTTTGTATAAGCAATTAGGTGTTATTGTTTTAGAATGTAACTGAGGTTATAAGAAAAATCAAAAGGATCCTTTGGCAAAATGCAGTCCAACTAAATATGGCATAGAAACTAAAATTGGAGGTGAAAAGGGAAGAAAATTGGATTGATGGATTGCTTCAAATTTCAGTCCTATTTTCGTGTATTAAAACTAATTCTTCAAACAGTTCCCCTCATTTATCGGTCAAGAACACCCAAATAAATACCAACCACTCGGTCTAAGCAAACGCATTACCAATTAATCTTATAAAGTGGGGGGGGCCAATGTTGATTGTGTAGAATCGACTTGGGTTAGTTTCAGTTGTGGCTGACGTACGGCACGGTCTAGTGAGATAACTTCTCATCATAACAAACCCTAGACTGTCTCGTAAATAGCCATTTCTGATCAAATAATTTCCCCCCCCAACCCAAAAAAAAACTTCCTAGCTCCTACCTAGTATCTTGGCAGAAAATAAAAATGGAGGGAGCTAGGAATAATTCATTTCACATTTTGTTTTTCATGCTAATTGTCGCAGTATTGGTCCCAGCCTTCATGGCTCAAAAGTATGTTTTCTATTTTTATCGTTACTTTTTCAAATCAATGTCAATATTAAACTAATTTCGATTTTCGATGATTTGGTGCAGGGATGTGGCAGTCAGGAACAGCACAAGAAGAAACCTTGGAAAGAAATACCTTGGCCCGTGCATGGCCATTAACTCAATTGACAAGTGCTGGAGATGTCAACCCAATTGGGCTAACAACAGGAAGAGGTTAGCTGAATGTGCCCAAGGGTTCGGCCAAAAAGCTCGCGGAGGGTACCTTGGTGAAATCTACGTGGTGACCGATTCATCCGACAATGACATGGTGAACCCAAAGGTCGGTACCCTCCGCCATGCTGTCATCCAGAAGGAACCGTTGTGGATCATCTTCTCACGCGACATGTTCATTCGGTTGAACCAAGAGTTGATCATGACCAGTCACAAAACCATCGATGCCCGCGGTGCCAATGTTGTCATTGCTAGTGGAGCTGGCCTCGTTCTCCAGAACATTGAGAACGTCATCATTCACAACCTTCACATTCGCGACATTGTCCAAGGTAGCGGTGGCTTGATTAGAGACTCAATTGATCATTATGGACTCAGGGGAATGAGCGACGGCGACGCCATTACTATATGGCACTCGCATGATATCTGGATCGATCATTGCTCCTTGTCTAAGACTGCTGATGGGCTTATTGATGTTGTCCAACAATCCACCGACGTCACAATATCCAACTGCCACTTTGTGCATCATGACCACGTAATTAATTCATAATTATGTTTGTCAATTAAAACTTATTGAAATGAATACGGGCTGATCATTTGCTGCATATTTTTTCAGACATTGTTGTTCGGAGCAAGTGATAAAGACTCAGCGGACAAGGTGATAAGGGTGACAGTAGCATTTAACCACTTTGGAGAGGGACTAACACAAAGAATGCCGGCTCTGCGCTGGGGATTCGCTCACGTGGTCAACAATGACTACACACACTGGAAAATGTACGCCATCGGAGGAGCTGACGGTGCCACCATCATCAGTCAAGGGTAACAGATTTTTTGCTCCTGATGATCTTAATGCAAAGGAAGTGGCCCACCGGAATCAGTATGGTCAAGGTGCACCAGAATCGGTATGGAGGAATTGGATATGGAGATCAGAGGGAGATTTGTTGTTGAATGGAGCGGTTTTTACACAATCTGGAGACCCAAACTGGCAACAGTATTATAAGGGCTTACCATTGATCAGGCCAGCACCCGCATCTCAAGTTGGGTTGCTCACCAAGTTTGCAGGTTCCCTTCCCTGCAGGGTCGGGAGTGCATGCTAGTCTTCTGTATACATATATATTTTCCTTGATTTGATTCATACTATATGCATTGGATGGGACTGATAAGGTTGCTACTGCTCGTGCGCGCTATGAAGTTCAGCCACCTAACAGCCCACTCCCACCATTAACGTTCATGCCCACTGACAGGAAGCTGAACTTCCGACTTCATCATCGCTCGTGCCATTGAGCAGCGGCTCTGTTTTATGTATTTAATATCTTGTAGAATTAGGATATGTAGATTTTTTTTGTAATGCAAGTTACGCTATCGAGTTGAAAATATCAAATTTCTTATTTACAATTTTCCTCGTCTTGGCATAATTCAACATGATATATATTGGCGCTACCTAAATATTCTACCCGTGTGGTTGTTCTTCGTTAAGCTTCCACTCCCATGGCGTGTGGCATTAAATCGCAACATCTGAACATCTTAGTTTGTTTCTTCAATTTTTTTTTTTGTCTTTGTCAATTAGCTTCCGCTTCGCCGGCTAGTCGTACTACTAAACCATCTCTCTAAATTTATTCAATTTTTTTAGCCTTCATCACTCGTGGTCTTTTTTAGCTTAATTAATTTGCAACCATCCAATGGTTAGATCAAACATTTATGGTCACGTAATATGTACATTGACAATTTCAACATCGCGACCTATATATTTCTTGATTCAATTTCCATACTTGTTGTACCACCAATCGCACTTGAAAATGAGTCATGGATCATTCACACTGTACAGTAAAGGGGGAGGGTGCTTCAGCCTGTAAGTCTCCAAAAGAGTTTGTTGGATGATACGATTCATTAGAAGGATTGATTTATTTTGCCTATCTTGTCTTTTAATTTAGAAGATTTAATTGATTGAGTTTACTTTTGTTAGGATACTTGTTTGATAACATTTTTCTTGTGATTAAGTTGTACATTGGAACTTAATTTGTATATATATATATGGTAGTATTGATCGATAGTGCATATCTTTTTCATTATTTAGTAGGATGGTTTGGAAAACAATATAAAGGAGGTTTTACGAGCGAGCCTCGCTCTCAAATGACACACACCACACAAAGAGCAGACAAAAACTCAAAGAGAAACCCACGATAGTTGAGAAGACAGATGTACAAGTCTCAAGTCTAGCAAACGATAGTTGAGAAGAAGATGTACAATGCAGGAGAAAGTCAAGTCTAGCAAACCACTTGAAGTTGATGCCAACTGATGTCAGATATTATTATATATAGTTAATTGTGATTATATTGTAATTTTCGGATTTATATTTATTAGGGTAGTATTTTTATATTTAGAAGTAGATTTAAGCATTTAATTGATATATTTAAGTTCCATTAGGTTACTATATATGTTAGGCAAGTTTTTAGGAAGTTTTAGCTTGTTTTCCAAGCTTTATGAGTTATATAAATATAGGACTTCATGTAATTCCGAATTTGGCTTGAATTTTAAGAATTGATTTGTTTCTTTATTTTCGGTATTCTTTGTGAATCAAGGAAATTGATGTCTAAATCACACCTCAACAAGATTTGGATACATAGATCGTGGTAGGTTTGCGAACCTCAACAGATTTGAGAAGATAGATGTACAAGTCTCAAGTCTAGCAAACCACTTGAAGTTGATGCCAACATTCAATGCATAATATATAGTGCTTTCTCTTTTATTCTTTTCAGTTTCATCCATTATCCTTTTCTATATATAGCTTACAAATCCAAACACTTATTACAAGTCTATATATAGTATATACTCGTTAAGAGGAATTTTCTTTTGATTTTCACTAGGTGTCAGGTTTGTACGTACTAAGCTATAATTATTTAATTTTCTAATTACATATTAATATTGACGCTTGTGTAAATTTAGTGTTTTACTGTCTAGTGTCTACTATTCCAAGTATTTGAATTGTGATCACTTTTGTAATCATATATATATCTACAAATTATAATATTCATGATGGAAGATTATTAGAAAGAAAGTGGGCAAGCATGTTCGAGTCGTGTGAGGGCTATTTATATATGTAAATTTGACTAACTATAGTATAAGGATGTACAAAAGTAGAATAAGTAATGAAAATTGGCTGTTAATCTCTCATTTTCAGACAAATTAATAAATAATTCATATTTGATATTAACATATTGCTTATTCTCTAAGCATTATATGGTCGAAGAAAAGGAAATTTTATTTTTAGGCATGTAACGATTTTAATGCTATGAAGGAAGAGGAAAACTGCAAGTAAAATAATTTGATGGACACTTGGATCCCGTCAAATTGTTAATCCTATTGCATGTAATACCACTAATTCTTCAAGTCGTTTCGCTAATTTCTCGCTCCAAAAGAAGACTAGTTGGATCCCAATTCCCAGGCCATGCACAACAATTAACTCTATATAAAGCAATTAAGGCTACCAGAAAAAATGAAACATAGACATCCAAATAACTACATCTCCCTCATAAACACTTGCCTTAAAGCAAACATATATATTACCAATGAGGTGTGGGGGGGTTCAATGTTGATTGTCCAGAATCAACTTCGGTTTTTATCAGTTGTGGTTGCTGGTCTAGTCAAAAAGGTCTCATCCATCCGACCCTAGCTATACCATATATCCTGCAACATATCGATCAACCTCCCCACCCCCCCGCCCTAGCTCCTCTTGTTCCAGTTGAAAAAAAAAGAAAGATGAAGGGAGGTAGGGTGAATTCGTTTCTCATCTTGTTTCTCACGCTGATAGCTGCAATGGTCCCGGCCTTGATGGCTCAAGAGTTAGTTTTTATTTCTTCTTCTTTTTTCTTCAATGAATCATGTTATAATTGTTATTCTACGATTTTCGTCATTATATATATTAATGTTTAACCAAGTTAATCAAGTAATGTGAGGTGAAGTAATTTTGATGATTGGATCCAGGGATATTCTAACACTCACCAACAGCACAAGAAGGAAGCTTGGAAGGAAATACCGTGGCCCATGCGTGGCCTACAACTCAATTGACAAGTGCTGGAGATGCCAACCTGATTGGGCCAACAACAGGAAGAGGCTTGCTGATTGTGTCCAAGGATTTGGCCAAAAAACCCGCGGAGGCAAAGATGGCGAAATTTATGTGGTCACGGATTCATCAGACAACGACATGGTGAACCCAAAGCCCGGAACCCTTCGTCACGCTGTTATCCAAAAGCAACCATTATGGATCATCTTTTGCTCGCTCCATGACCATACGACTGAACCAAGAGCTGATCATGACCAGTCATAAGACTGTCGATGCCCGTGGTGCCAATGTAGTCATTTGTGGTGGGGCTGGGTTTATGATCCAGAATGTGGAGAACATCATCATTCACAACCTTCACATACGTAACATCGTCAAAGGTAACGGTGGCTTGATTAGAGACTCAATCGATCATTTTGGACTCAGGGGAATCAGCGACGGCGACGCCATTTCTATATGGCACTCACATGATATCTGGATCGATCATTGTTCCATGTCTAAGACTGATGATGGGCTTATCGATGTTGTCCAGCAATCCACTGATGTCACAATATCTAACTGCCACTTTGTTCATCATGACCACGTAATTCGTTGTATATATATATATATATATATATATATATATATATATATATATATATATATATATTCTTTATATTAGTTAGTACATACGTAATCAAGAAGATCCGTAAGTCTTACGTACATTTTCCTAAGTTTTTGCCTAATTAAAAATCGCATTTTGCAGACATTGCTGTTCGGTGCAAGTGATAAAGACCCAAAGGACAAGATAATAAAGGTGACAGTGGCATATAACCACTTTGGGAAAGGACTAACACAGAGAATGCCGGCTCTGCGTTGGGGATTCGCTCATGTCGTTAACAATGACTACACTCACTGGAAGATGTACGCTATTGGAGGAGCTGACGGTGCCACCATCATCAGCCAAGGTAACAGATTCATGGCTCCAAACGACGCGAACGCCAAGGAAGTCGCACACAGGAATCAGCATGGTCAAGGTGCACCTGAATCAGTATGGAGGCACTGGACATGGAGATCTGAGGGAGATTTGATGATGAACGGAGCAACCTTTACTCAATCTGGAACTTCAAACTGGGCACAGTATTATAAGAGCTACCCATTGATCAGGCCAGCACCTGCGTCTAAAGTTGGTCTGCTAACTAAGTTTTCTGGTTGCCTTCCCTGCAAGGTAGGTCGCCCATGCTAATTATCCTAAGATAGGATGGGATCCAGGAAACGAGAAAGAATTATAGGTGTACGAGGTCAAGTGTGTGCTTTGTTTAATTGTGAGGTGATGTGGGAGGAAAGTCTTGTAAATAACTGTGTTTTTTGGAATTACATTACATCTATACATATATAAAATGAGAGAAACAAATAATAAAAATATTTCACCAAAAGTGACTTTTCAAATTTAAAAACATTTATAATTTGTATATTTGTCATTTTTTTTTTTGGAAATTGAAATAAAAATCAATTAATGAAATTGACAACAATTCTTCAAATTAAAATGATTTTACAAATATCTTTAGTAGATTTAATGTAAACAAATTGTATAACATTTAATATAGTTCAATATAATTTACGAAATGACAAAAAATTAAATATCAAAATAATATCAAATATTGAATAATTTATTCTATATTCTATATATATATATATATATATATATTTGCATTTGTAATTGACATATTGACTTCTAAATCTTCACCACAATAATATAAACTCTCAGAAATAAGCTTAAATGATGAAATAGTCGATTCAATATAAATTATTTGCCACCATTATTAATAATAGTCTTGACAAATAATTACAATGCAGTATTATTCAAGTCAGTTTAAATCTATAAATCAAAGTAACATAGTTATTTCCCATCACTAATGAATTAGTTAATGGTTTACTAAAGAAATATTTTTGGTTAATGTCTAAAATAATGATAATATTTTTTTCGTTTAGTAAAAAAAGAATTACATTAACAAGCTTACTAAATAATGTATTGTTCAATATAGAATATTATCATTACCTCATGAAATATTTAATATTTTAACTAACTTTATTTAAAAGTTATTCATCGATTTAATAAGAAATATAAAAGATGGATGTTACATAATTTTGTTAATAGATATAGACAAATTAGTAAAAGAACACATGCATTAAATTATTGTTTCTCCAAGGAGTATATAAAATGATTATCAACCATGATTATTTGTAACCGTATGAAGTGTATAAACTAAATGCAATAAAGATTTTGAAACAAATCATTTTTTTAGATGTTTTGAAGCTTAATTTATGAGTAGTATGAGTAGTTTTAGGAAAAGTTTAATTCTTCTTCATTCTTATATATTTTAAATTCTTATAGTTCTAAAATTTAAATTTAGAATTAGTTTTTTGTTCGGGGTGCTTAAGTATTTTTATTATTCTAAAAAATCTTTTCTATATTTTATAACAAGTTTATATACCAATAATATCAATAAATTATATAACAATCATATTTCAAATAATTTACTCAATACAACAGTAATATAAACATACATAATTATGACATATTATAAAATTTACGGATAATTTCATATATATTAGTAAAGAGAAAAGACAAATTAGTAATTGAGTATCTACAATAAATTTAATCTTAACATATACTTTCCACCGATAATGGTAATAGTCCAGAAAAATAATTATTGTATAAAGTATCAACATATGCACTACTCCTATTGTCATTCAAATATTTTGTGTTTAACCGTCGAATACCTATAAAAATTCAAGCTATTTTATATGTAAAATCTATAGATCGGACATAGGCTACGATTAGATTGCACAAATAATTGACAAATTTATAAGAAAATAAATATATATGTGACCCAAGGGTGGGAGATATAGCAAGACTAGGGGCCACACTTACCAATCAAAAAATAGATATATACATACATACATACATACATATATATATATATATATATATATATGAGATTTGTTTCTACTCCATTTTAATCAAATCTGAAGCTAAAAAATAAAATTATTAATATATATATGTTTAGCCTACATGTTTAAAAATCCAGGTCTAATATATCCAAAAAAAAAAAACATAAATTAACAAATAAAAATCTTAGTATATTTTTCCAGCCTACATGTTTAAAAATTAAGGTATAATATTTGCATAAAATTTTAACCTATTAAAGTTAGTTTGGAAAAGATATATATTTATTCAACTTAATCGGTAATAGGCCAAGGCTAATTTGAACTTTAATTTTATAAATATTTACCAAAATATAAAGATCTAAGAATTTTTTTTTCATTTTCATCAGATCTAAAGTCAAAAAAGGCATAATTAATGTTTATTTTTCCATTTTTGTCAAAATTAAATTTATAGAACAAATGTCCAACATAAAAAGTTTGGATCATAATTTATTTTATCCATTTTGAAAAACAAATTGGAAAAAAAAATCATATGCTTAAAGTTTTTCTCAGTTATGATAGATGAACTGTTTTTTAAAGTAAAGATGTATATCGATATGTACTTGGATATAATTAATTAACTATAAGATATGTATATGTTTCATACTTAGTTAAATTAAACTCTAATTTTTTAATAATAATCGAAATTAAAATTTGTATCATACAAATTTCACTCAAAATTTTATTTAAAAAAAATAAAAAGGAAATCTAATAAACCTAATTGTGAAAATGTTAGGGTTTATTGAGGAATGATGTGGCTAGATATTCCGAAAAAAGGAAGGGGACCTAACGAAATATTAACTTTCTGTTATAGGACTTCTCCCAATGCACACTAAAAATCTAGACTCAATAACTTATTGAATAGTTGTATAAAAATTATGTTGCATAATATGTTATATATTCCTAACAATTTAGTGTTAAAGGTTCTGTTTAGAGTCTGTTATTTACTTCAATTTCTTTTTTTTTTATTAGATATAACAAACAGTTTGATATTTGACTATTTAATATCTATATCTATGTTATTAATGAGTTAGAGGCGCGATAAGGATCACTTATTCAACATACTGTGATGCATCAATTTGTTAATCACAATGCATTAATTTGAATCGCGATACACAAATTAGATTTACGATCCATAAATTGGTTTCAATTGGGGTTTTGATGCACAAATTGGATTCTCAATCCTTAAATTGGATTTTATTTTGTGGATTGCGATGTAAAATCGATGATGCCTAAAATCCCGATGTACAAATAGGATTCGATTTGTGCATTGTGATGCAAAATCGATGCATGAAATGATACTTTGCGCACACATGTTCGGTTCATTAAGGGTATTGTAGCATTTTCTCCCAAAAAATACCTTGAAAACTTTTAATAGCTGCAATGGTCCCGGCCTTGATGTTTAAAAATTAACAAATAAAAATCTTAGTATATTTGTCAAGCCTACATGTTTAAAAATTCAGGTATAATATTTGCATAAAACTTTAACCTATTAAAGTTAGTTTAGAAAAGATATATATTTATTCAACTTAATCGGTCATAGGCCAAGGCTAATTTGAACTTTAATTTTATAAATATTTACCAAAATATACATATCTAGTTTTTTTTCATTTTCATCAGATCTGAAGTCAAAAAAGGCATAACTAATGTTTATTTTTCCATTTTTGTCAAAATTAAATTTATAGAACAAATGTCCAACATAAAAAGTTTGGATCATAATTTATTTTATCCATTTTGAAAAACAAATTGGAAAAAAAAATCATATGCTTAAATTTTTTCTCAGATATGATAGATGAACTGTTTTTTAAAGTAAAGATGTATATCGATATGTACTTAGATATAATTAATTAACTATAAGATATGTATATTTTTCATACTTCGTTAAATTTGAAAATGTTGCATGAATCACGTCATATAACCAGGTTCATACTGACCAGGTCGTCGGCACCTGTGACCAAGATCGTCATCTGATAAAATATAGGTGTTAAGCATGTTTCACAATCTTGCAAGCGTCAACCACATAACTCAGTCCTTTGCAAGTCCTCTATTGGGAGTGTCGTGAGCAATTGGTGTTGTTGGAATTGTTTGTATAAACCTAAATTGACTCAAAAATCTCTCTGGATGGTATGGCTCAACTATGGTGTCCATACATATACATCCGCGATAGAATGCAACTTGGTCAAATGGAAAGCTTTCCCTAACACTCGTATCGTACGTAAGCCACTCAACCTACAACAGTATAACAAGTTGCAATTTATTCTGAAACTACTAGAACAAACAACATTTATAAAAAAAAAAAAAAAAAAAAAAAACTTTGTCAATACTCACATCACCAAATCTCAAAGAGTCAATTTGTTCATGAATAGCCCGTAATCGCTCCGTAGATGACACCTGATTTCCTACCGGTTTCCACCGTTGTGCAACAGGCTGCCTCTGTCTATAGTCCACATTATGCAACTGAAAATCGTCAAGGTGTACGTGTTATTTGTTTACCCGTAAGGCCTCATCTTTTTTTCTTGTAAATATTTGTCACGTTGTAATTGTTGTGCTTGTCTATTGGCGGCCGTTGGTCTTTCCCTGGAGGGGGTTGTTGCTCTTTTACTCCCAAACCCAAGAGCCTTTGTTGCCTTCCCTGCAAATATAAAGTAAAATACAATATAGGTACAACATCGTCAATGATAAAAACCCTTAAGTAAATAAAACATAAAATTTCAAATATGTTCGGGTGTACAAACCGAACATATTCACAAATGTTCGAGTGTACAAACCGAACATAATGGTGAATGTTCGGGTACAGAACCCAAACTATGTAGCAATTTCAGGATTCTTGTATATATTTGCAATTTATCTGAGTTTATAAATTGTATTGAGGAATTGAAACCCTAAGTTCGTTCAAAACCACATATAAATTTAAACCCTAAGTTATTTCAAACACTAGAAATAACTTCAAAATATAAAACAAAAGAATGAGATTTCAAACCTATGAAGCTCGACATTTCTGGAATCGATTTGGGGGTGTAGCAGATTATGCGTTGTTGTTGCTCGGTTGTTGTTCACTCCAATTGAGAAAGTTTGCTTTGGGGTGATTAAGAACCTTCTGTGTTGATTTTTTGTCCGCAGGGCTCTCCTCCTTCGTCTTTGTTTGTTTGTTCGGTGTATATTGAGATACATGGGAAGGGAATGGAGGGAACGACAGAAATATTTTGTAATTTGAAATATTTATTTTTTTCTTTTTAACTGTTATCATAATTAACGTAATCAATTTAATTTTTGTCCGGAGTTTTTTTGTTCGGCCCACAATTTCGTATACAAATTATTAATTAATCGCTCTGTTCCGGGTAAACTGGCCCCGTTTGAAAGTCAATTTTTTTAGGAAAATAATACTTTTAGTAGTTCGTTAATAATAACTGACCTTTACAGTTTTACAAAATGTAAGTTACATTACGTTAAACTACGTTACGTTACGTTACATTAAGTTACGTTACGTTAAGTTACGTTACGTTAAATTACGTTACGTTACCTTACGTTATGTTACGTTAAGTTTACGTTATGTTACGTTAAGTTACGTAACGTTTAGTTAAGTTACGTTACGTTACGTTACGTTATGTTAAGTTACGTTACGTTACGTTACGTTAAGTTACGTTACATTACATTACGTTAAGTTACGTTACATTACGCTGCATAATCTGATATAAACCCTGGAAAGAACTGGTCGTTTGCATAATCTGGTATAAACCCTGGAAAGTACTGGTCATTTGCATAATCTGGTATAAACCCTGGAAAGAACTAGTCGTTTGCATAATCTGGTATAAACCCTGGAAAAAACTGGTCGTTTGCATAATCTGGTATAAACCCTGGAAAGTACTGGGCGTTTGCATAATCTAGTATAAACCCTGGAAAGAACTGGGCGTTTACATAATCTGGTATAAACCCTGGAAAGAACTGGTCGTTTGCATAATCTGGTATAAACCCTGGAAAGAGCGGGTTGTTTGCATAATCTGGTATAAACCCTGGAAGAACGGGTCGTTTGCATAATCTGGTATAAACCCTGGAAAGAACTGGACGTTTGCATAATCTGGTACAAACCCTGGAAAGTACTGGGCATTTGCATAATCTGGTACAAACCCTGGAAAGAACTGGTCGTTTGCATAATCTTGTATAAACCCTGGAAAGTACTGGTCGTTTGCATAATCTGGTATAAACCTTGGAAAGAACTAGTCGTTTGCATAATCTGGTATAAACCTTGGAAAGAACTGGTATAAACCCTGGAAAGAACTGATCGTTTGCATAATCTGGTATAAACCCTGGAAAGAACTCGTTTGCATAATCTGGTATAAACCCTGGAAAGTACTGGTCGTTTGCATAATCTGGTATAAACCCTGGAAAGAACTGGTCATTTGCATAATCTGGTATAAACCCTGGAAAGTACTAGTCGTTTGCATAATCTGGTATAAACCCTGGAAAGTACTGGTCGTTTGCATAATCTGGTATAAACCCTGGAAAGAACTGGTTGTTTGCATAATCTGGTATAAACCCTGGAAAGTACTGGTCGTTTGCATAATCTGGTATAAACCTCGAAAGAAACTGGTCGTTTGCATAATCCGGTATAAACCACGGAAAGAAACGGTCGTTTGCATAATCCGTATAAACCCGGAAAGGCGTTTGCATAATCTGGTATAAACCCTGGAAAGAACTGGTCGTTTGCATAATCTGGTATAAACCCTGGAAAGTACTGGTCGTTTGCATAATCTGGTATAAACCCTGGAAAGTACTGGTCGTTTGCATAATCTGGTATAAACCCTGGAAAGTACTAGTCGTTTGCATAATCTGGTATAAACCCTGGACCCTAAACCTTAACCCTAAACACTAAACCGTACCCCTAAACCATAAACTAACTAATTTGAAGAATGTTCTTTACCCGAACTACACTAACATATTTGGTCCAGGGAACCGAACGTTTCAGTACATTTAAGTACAATTTCATCAGTTTGAGGCCAATTTGAGTAAATTGCATTAATAAGCGTACAAGTTCATCAATTTGAGCACAATATTATCATTACAGGGGTATTTTACATACATAATAAACTCCTTAAAACTAACCATTACATCCAACCTATTGTAAAAACCCTAAAATTAAATGCTCCTTACAAGCATTCAGTAGCAACAACAAAAAACAACTACGAAAGTAGTGGTTGTTGCTTGCTGCTATCCTTAACTTCAAACCACAAGTAAGAACATCAACAACAGAATAAAACTACAGCACCCAAATAGTAGGCGAATGAAAACTTTTCGCTCCCAAGCACGTGTGATTTTCAATTGCACTATCTCATTTTCATGGCGATTGATGGCCTTTAGCAGACCAGGAATAACCACAATCGAACGAGGGCACATTGGAGGATCATGCCAAGAGAAGTAATCACATCCTCCATCATCCTGTAAATAATTGAAATTAGAAAATCGAATGTGGATGTTCCAGACCAGGATTTTGATGGTCAAACTTACTTGGGTGTAATTTGGGCAACCAAAGAACCTTCGCCCATGATTTGTACCAGTCCAAGCAGTCTTGAGCACCCTATTATCACCACAGTAGCATTCAGCCATGGATGAAGAAAAGAAGTTCGTTCTTATGGTCAATGATGAATGATACATAAACCCTCGATTTTCAGCCCCTTTTGTGAAGCTATGCAGTTGAAATGTCTATTTCACCCCGCACGTTGTCTAATGCATTTGCTACAGATTGTTCGGTTATATTGGCCGAACCGTTTGCAAAATGTTCGGTCGATAAAAACGTTTTAGAAGTTCGGCTGTACACCTTGGACAATTTTTGTACTATTTTTTAATGAAATCAATACACACAATAAAACTAGAAAATCGGATTAAAATAAAATATAATACAACTCAAGGTTGATGTTAACATTAGTTCAATGTCAAATGGATGAGAAATTTGAAATTCAACCTACTACAAACCAAAACTAAACTTGTGATTGCCTATCACTCGTAGGAGTTGGATCAGGTTGTGATTGTCTATGAGTCATAGGAGTTCGATCAGGACATGAAAGTCGGTTGTGTCCTACTTTTTGACATCTACTACATTTTTGTCTTCTACGCTGCTCTCCAATTGAAGGGATTATGTTCGTCCTACGACGACCGGCTCGTAGTCGGACTAAAGGTGGCAAGATAGTCATTTCTTTGATTGATTGTGGAATTTCCCAATCCTCTTCATTGGCGACAGGGTAGATGTTTTCATCATATGCCAATCTCCAACAATCTGTTGTATATAATGGTGAGCACAATCGATGTATTGAAAAATTTCTCTGTTTTACATGCTCGCATGGCACGTGGTCCAAGCGAAACTTACATGGCAAGCATTAGTACCAAAGTCCACTGTGTAATGCTTAGGACCGCTCCTCACCACGTATTTTGATTGATCAATGGGTTCAATCACTGTAAAATTCTTCGCATGCTCAATGGCCTGGCTTAATTTTGTTTCCATCACAGGGGTTAAATAGGATGTACATGCTTGGGCTACCTCACGCCTATCACAAAACCATTTCTGCAATGTTTTCCCAATACTTTGAAGCAAGGGAATTATAGGAGTATGCGGGGCGTCCTTGAAACGGAGTTGAGAGACTCTACATTGTTTGAAGTCATTATATTGTAACGGTTACCTTTGCAATGAGATCTGGCCCATGTTTCAAAACTGGTTCCGCTAAGATATTCCCAACCCTTCTCATCAGTTTTTTCAATTTGAGACATATGCTTCTTGAACTCTTCTATCGTATATGCCTCTGCCGCCCTCATAAAAAGAGCGAATGTCCCAGGCTTTCGAGTTGCTGTCTTTAAATTTCCCTTTATGTGGTAGATACAATGCGCATGATGTACATTTTGAAAAACATCTTTCACTGCAGTAATAATGCTCCTATGACGGTCAGAAATGATCACAAGTCCTTCATTGTCACCTGTTATTGCTTTCAACTTCGTAAAAAACCAAGTCCATGCATTATCATTCTCTGAATCAACAATAGCCCACGCAAGAGGATATATCTGCATATTTCCATCCTGACAAGTTGCAATAATCAATGTGCCTCTATATCTTGCAGTTAAAAATGTTCCATCCACAATGATTACCGGACGCATTGCAGCGTGAAATCCGATAACGCAAGCCCCATACGCCAAAAAGAAGTACTTGAATCGGTTTTCACTATCAAGCTCTAAAGAGTAGGACTGTCGATGGATTAGCCAATTGCAAATTATGGGCATATGCACCTAGCTTTCTGTAACTATCCTCCGCTGAGCCCCTTAGGTGTGTTAAGGCAGCTTCTCTACACCTCCTGGCTTTTTGATAGTTTAGATTAACACCAAAATCTCGAGTAATCTTACCAATGATGTCCTTCGGTCGAAACACTTGTCTGTCCGCCAACTCTGTCGAGATATGTACTCCAATAACTCTCGATGTTGCTTGTCTATGATCAGTCATGCACATGTTATGGGGGCAAGTATGTTCAGCTGTATATTTTTGGATCTGAAAAAAATCACTTTCTAAGTACTTTGTTGCTCGCAAACGCCATTTGCAATTATCACCGGCACAAACTAATGTGTACATAGTTTGGTTCGATTTAGTTGTTTTGAACTCAAACTTATTAGTCAATGCAAGTAAGTAGACAGCATCTTGAAGCTCCCTCTTGTTATTGAATACCTGGCCAACCTTCAAATCAATATCTTCCGGTAACACTCGCGATGTACTTCCAACTGAAGAATTCAATAAATGCTCTCTTGTGAAGTAATTGTCTTCATCTCAGTTGCCTTGACTGAACCCATCAAATCTCTGTCTCGGGGGTGTAGAGTAATCATTACTTGCAGCCCATCCTCCAAATATGTCATTTCTTTCATTTTCTTCTTCAGCTTCAGGTTCATCTTCAGGTTCAGCTTCTTCTTCAACATACTCCATGTCACAGCCAAATTGATTACTCTCTTCCCGGTTCCCTTCACAATTTTCTTTCTGAGTTATACAAATAGGAGTAATCATGCCTAGTTGGTTAAGA
Source organism: Codonopsis lanceolata (assembly GCA_013146195.2). Classification (NCBI taxonomy): domain Eukaryota; kingdom Viridiplantae; phylum Streptophyta; class Magnoliopsida; order Asterales; family Campanulaceae; genus Codonopsis; species Codonopsis lanceolata. Next base: position 125,396,345 of record CM028379.1, on the reverse strand, counting down.
TTACGGACCCATTCAACTTCTTCATTTGAAGTAATTTGGACATGAACTTGTAGACTCTGCCCTACTGGTGGTGGAGTAAGAAATCCTAACTCTATATCATCAACTTTGCAAAGGTTTCTTACTGACGCATACAACTCTTCAACTGAAGTTGAATTACTGATCGTAATTCCTTTTGCCTTATGGTTGCCAATAAATTCCCACTTTGATCCTCCGATGTTCTCGTTGTCAACAAAATGTCCAAAATAAAAAACAGTGACCCAAACTGTTGAAGCCATACCTGAAAAGCAATCGAAAAGAAAATTTCATCAATTATGAGGTTGAGTATATATCATACAAAATGTGATTCATTAGATACAAATTGACATGACAAAAATAGGCATGGTTGATCGAAAATTGTCAAGGTAGATCAAAAAATATCATGGTAGATCAAAAAATCATGGTAGATCAAAAAATGCAATGGTAGATCAAAAAAGTCATGGTAGATCAAAAAATGTCATGGTAGATCAAAAATCATGGTAGATCAAAAAAAAAAAAAAATGTCATGGTAGATCAAAAATGTCATGGTAGATCAAAAAATGTCATGGTAGATCAAAAAAATGTCATGGTAGATCAAAAATGATCAAAAAATGTCATGGTAGATCAAAAAATGTCATGGTAGATCAAAAAATGTCATGGTAGATCAAAAAATGTCATGGTAGATCAAAAAATGTCATGGTAGATCAAAAAATGTCATGGTAGATCAAAAAATGTCATGGTAGATCAAAAAATGTCATGGTAGATCAAAAAAAAATAGTCATGGTAGATCAAAAAAATGTCATGGTAGATCAAAAAATGTCATGGTAGATCAAAAAAGTCATGGTAGATCAAAAAAAGTCATGGTAGATCAAAAAATGTCATGGTAGAGCAAAAAGATCAAAAATCATGGTAGATCAAAAAAAGTCATGGTAGATCATGGTAAAAAAAGTCATGGTAGATCAAAAAAAAATCAAAAAATGTCATGATAGATCAAAATCAAAAAAAAATCATGGTAGATCAAAAAAAAGCATGGTAGATCAAAAAAAATCATGGTAGATCAAAAAAGTCATGGTAGATAAAAAAAACCATGGTAGATCAAAAAAAGCCATGGTTGATAAAAAAAAGTCATGGTAGAGTAAAAAAAGTCATGGTAGATCAAAAAAATGTCATGGTAGATCAAAAATGTCATGGTAAAAAAATGTCATGGTAGATCAAAAATAGTCATGGTAGATCAAAAAAAGTCATGGTAGATCAAAAAAACTATGGTAGATAAAAAAAAGTCATGATAGATCAAAAAAATGTCATGGTAGATCAAAATAGATCATGGTAGATCAAAAAAATGGTAGATCAAAAAAGTCATGGTAGATCAAAAAAAGTCATGGTAGTCATGGTAGATCAAAAAAAAGTCATGGTAGATCAAAAAAAGTCATGGTAGATCAAAAAAAGTCATGGTAGATCAAAAAAAAATAGATAGCAAAATAAGTCATGGTAGATCAAAATAAGTCATGGTAGATCAAAAAAAGTCATGGTAGATCAAAAAAAGTCATGGTAGAGCAAAAAAAGCCATGGTAGAGCAAAAAAAATCATGATAGATAAAAAAATGTCATGGTAGATAAAAAAAATCATGGTAGATCAAAAATAGGTATGGTAGATCAAAAAATGTCATGGTAGATTAAATATAGTCATGGTTGATCAAAAATTGTCATGGTAGATCAAAAAAATGTCATGATAGATCAAAAAATGACATGGTATATCAAAAAATGTCATAGTAGATCAAAAAATACCATGATAGATCAAAAAATGTAATGATAGATCAAAAAATGCAATGGTAGATCAAAAAAAGACATGATAAAAAAAATGTCATAATTGATCAAAAAAATGCAATGGTTGTTCAAAAAAACTCTATATTGATCAAATATAGTCAAAGTTGTTTAAAATTAAACAAGGTATAGTAAACTATTAGAGGTCTACTAAAAGAGGAAAATTAGAAAATGTTCGGTTACCTAAACCGAACATTTTGTAGATTGTTCGGTTCAGGTAACCAAACCATTGTTAATCACACTGTTGTTGTTTACAGCATTGCATTTCATCAAAATTACAAATAATCGAACTTTCATAAATATAAAAAAAAATCTGCATTGCATATAACAGCAAAACTAAATATTATGTTCACCGGATTTAATCTGAAGAACCAATATTTTTCATAGCAACAGAAAAACTAACCACAATGATTGATTTGTCGATCGGTAAAATGGTTGAATGAATTCAAGAAGCAACACGTGTTGCGCAAGAAGAAGAATACGGTGAAATGAACTTGCACTAGAGAGGAATGATGAAATGAATGAGCAGTTGAACTAAAGAAGAAGAATACATATTTTTTAAGTTCTCATCCCTGCTTAGGATTCGAAGATAATATTGACATTTCACAAAATAGTTATTTAAGTTAATTTTGTAAGGCAAAAAGGTGTTATAGACAATTCATTAGACTACCCACAATGGTGACCCAACCCAACCCAACTATCAAATAAAATATTAATTTCTCTCACTTCCATATACACAACTCCCAATCTTATACTCCCTCTGTCCTTTATTTATTGTCCTGGTTGACCCGGCGCACCGTTTAAGAAAACATATTTGACTGGATTATTAATATTTGTTTAATGTGTAGTTTCCTTTAAAGCCCATGTGTATGTGGCCCAGAATTAAAGTATGGTGAAAAAGTAAGGGTAAAGTGGTAAAAGTGATATTCTAAAAAGGTAAGTTTCAAAATGGACAATTATTTTGGGACGGACGAAAAAGGAAAGGAGGACGATAATTTAGGGACGGAGGGAGTATAATTTATACTCCCATCAGTGACCCAACCCAACCCAACCTTTTAATAAAATATTTATTTCTCTTTACTCCAACTTACCTAAAATACTTATCATTTTATTTTTTTAAATAATGTATTAATAATAATATTTCTAAAATTACCCGTACAATTATTAAAAATAATTAGCCATACAATTATAAATTCATAATTTACTTGACAACAAAATGAAAATAAAATAGATAAAATAAAATCAAAAATAAATTTACAAATTTACAAATACAACACTTGAATTTTAAATTACGCATACATAATATGTAAACTACATATTCAATTATTAGTGCCGAATTTCTCCCATATGTGCTCAATCAAATCATTCTGAAGAGCGCTATGAGCCTCTCTGTTGCGAAGTTGATCTCTATTAATCATATAAGTCGACAAACTTGCAATGCGTCCAGTAGAGTATTGAGGAAGTTCGGCCTCTCCTTCTAAAGGTACATCCATCAAAAATTCTGTGGGATCATAATAGTTTTGGTATGTGTCTCGTTCATCCTCTACAATCATATTATGCATGATGATACAAAGCATCATAATTTTTCCCATCAAAACCTTGTCCCAACAAGACATGGACGTCGAATAAATGCAAAGCGAGCTTGTAGAACTCCAAAGGCTCGCTCTACATCTTTTCTAATAGCCTCTTGGTGTTAAGCGAACAACTTATACTTTCGAATCATAGGACTTCTAATTGACTTGACAAATGCAGCCCAAGAAGGATAAATGTCATCAGTGAGATAATATGCCCTATTATTTTGGTGACCATTCACGATGTAACTGACCTTTGGTGCTCGACCTTCTAAAATATCATTAAAAACTGGAGATCGATGGAGAACATTAATATCATTGCACGAGCCTGGTGTTCCAAAGAATGCATGTCATATCCATAAATCATATGATGCAACAGCTTCCAAAATGATTGTTGGCTTTCTACTTCTCCCTACATATTGCCAAGCCCAAACAGTAGGACAGTTTTTCCATTCTCAATGCATGCAATCAATGCTACCAATCATGTCAGGAAAACCACGTTGTTCCCCAACATAGAGTAGTCTTTTCAAATCTTGTTTATTAGGCCATCTAAGGTTTGTGTCACCAAAGCAAGAAATGACACCTTCTACAAAATGGATGATAGCATTTCTCGTTACCGTTGCACTCATTCGTAAGTATTCATCAACAACATTTGCTTATATCCCATAAGCCAACACCCTCATGGCTCCAGTACATTTTTGCAATGGTGAAAGAGCTTTTCTACTTGTGCAATCATTTCCCTGTTGAAAATATGTATCGTTGATAGTAACAACATCCACTATACGAAAAAAGCGATTTCTACATGCGAAATCTACGTCGGAAGAGCTCCGGAGAATACGTTGGATTACAGACAAAATAGTCTTTCATCAAACGTTCCTCACAAATCTCGCGTTCCCTATCAATATACCTTCTTTTGACTGTAGAATTTTGAGCTCCTACAATCAAATTAGGATTGTTTAGAAGCATATCCTCGATGATGCTATCAATTTGATGATTTTGTTCATGAACTCGTTCTTCCCATTCATCAAGAGTGTTGGAATCATAAACATTAGAACTTGAGTTTGATTCTACTGAAGAGTGAGAGTTGGCAGACATTTTTCTGAAGTGAAATGGTAAAATATGGTAAACAGAAGTAATACTATGGAGAAATATTGAGAATTTTGTGTGAGTATATTTTGTAGGTTTGAGACATATGTATGGGGGTTTGCAATGATCTTTCTTGGTGTGTGTGCATTGTTTGCAGAGACAAGTGATCCAATGCATGTGATGTTTTTATGTTTTCATGTGTGTGTGTGTGCAGTGTCTGCAGAGAGAAAGAATCCAATGCATACATGTGAGATGTTTGCATGTGATATTTTCAACAAATGATTAGTATTTGCAGCGAGAAAGACAATGACATGTGATTGAGATCATTACGGATCCAATGCATGTGATATTTTCAATAAATGAATAGTATTTGCAGAGAGAAAAACAATGACATAAACATCTCACGACTACATTAACTTTATTTGAGGAAAACACATCTCACATCACACATAATTCAAGTTTACCCAAACACAATGGCAATTTAAACATTAATTCAAGTTTGCCCAAACACAATGACAATTAGTCGGCGTTTCATTTCTTCGTCTTCTGGAGATAGTTTATCTTTTACCAATAATGTGTTCAATATTCTTTTTTCCATCTTCAAGGAATTCATTTGTAACTTTTGGCACTCAAATTCGAGTTTCTCAGCAATTAACTCATATTCATTGGATTTGGTGAGTCTCAATGCACGAAGTTCTGCAGCAATTTCAGATTCAGATTGTGATGCCTTACCTTTTCCTTTCTTTTTTGACTTATCTCTACTAATTGGACGAGAAATAGTCGAACCTTCAGTAGTTGGGGTTTCTGAATTAGAAGGATGATACTGCCCATCTTCAGAAGTCCTTGATCTTTTCGTGCTGCCACCACTTTCTTGATCATCGTTCACATCATCTTCAAGACGAGACCGTCTTGCATCACGATGAGACGTTACAACCCACCTTGGATTTTTACTCATAACATCATTGTAAACAATCAAGTCTTGAAATTTTCCGCCACCTGCTTCATAAATTGTATGAGCTTCCATTTCAACATCTTTTTGGCTCATTCCATTTCTTTTCCTATGATTTGCTTCTTCCAGAGCACCAACCTACTTGCCTACATTTTCATTAAGTCGTTTAAAACGACCTTTCATCGATTCGATATTTCTTGTGTTGAGCTCGTTTGGATTTTTCTGCTTGAGTTTCGTGATACAATTTGTGCACATGTGACCACATCACAACCTTTTTTTGGTTTTTTCCGCATACATTATTTTCGCTAACAAAGATATAAGCTGACATAAGAGCTACATCTTCTTTCACAGACCAACTTACATTCTTTGCTTCTTTCTGATTTTGATTTGGGTGTTGAACATTCCCAAACAAATTGTGAGAGACATTTTCTCTGGTGGGAAGTTCTTCAGAGGTAGGGTTTTAAGTGAGGTTTGGAGAAAATTGAGAACTTTGTCACCTTATGAGTTTGGAAAATTTTGTGTGTGGAAATAAGATCCAAAGTTTGGATAATTTTTCGGAACCCTGATAATAGTTGGGGTGATTTGGATCCATCACTTAAAATGAAGAAATATAAACGAGATAGAGAATATGTAGAGAAAAAGAGAGTTGTAGGTTGTTTGTAAAAATGTATCAATATTAGGCTCCATTTATAGATTAAAAAAATTATGAATTTTGATATATATTTTTTATTTTATTATTTTATATAATTATATAAAATATACTAGTTTTAAAAATATATTTATATAAACACATGCCACCCAATGAAAGGGTGACATGTGTACAAAATCAAAACAATTTATCTAACCATGACTTGGGTTGGCTGGCCGCCCAAGTCACCAAATTTTCATAGCTTTCTATTTTTTTTTATGAAATTATTTTGTGTCATCTAGTGCCCTACAACAGAAGTCACCGTTGTGGATAGTCTTACAAAAAGGATTATATAAATTAGTTTTATGATAATTAGGTTAGTTTTGTTTTTGGAAAACTTGCGACGGTAGTAATAAATTATCCCCGAGTAATGATTCAACCATCGGGAGCGCAACTCAGTGGGTGGCGCTTCGTAGAGCGGATTAACTCAACCCCGTGTCAGCATGTAAAACCCTGCTTAATCACCAAAGTCACCCTAAAACCCTACTTCTCCTTCTTCTCCGATAACAACCCTCATCCAAAACCCCAATCTCCGGCAAGTTTAACCATGAAACCTCTGGACGAAGCTGACGTAGGCATTCTATGCTTCATCTCTAAGCTTCCTGGTTTTCGTGGCATTCTCAAACAAAGGTCCATTTCTCTCTCTCTCTCTCTCTCACCCTCCCCAATTTTCATTCATTTTATCTCTTAATCAAAATCTCTCTTATCCCGATGAAATTGTAAGTGTTTACTAGTTGACCTCAAATGTCGAAAAAGTAAAATGATGTTATCCTTTTGTATTTTATTTTGCCCTTATTCCATGTTTAACCATTGTAATTAGGTTGTACCGATTTAACCGCTCCACTTTTTTTCGTTTTCATTTATGCTGGCCTATTGAGATTTCTCTTTCTATTTTTGGAATAAATACTTGATCTATGGTGCTTTGAGTGTGACAAAAAGTAGAAAGAGAAATGGTAGTAGCATAGCAGACAATGATGGTGTATGGTACACTAAGTCAACCACGATAACATTTGTGCAAAAAATAGAAAAAGAAAGATTTTGAGTAGGATGGCAAAAATGAAAATGTAAAAGTCAACTGGTTGAAGTGGCATCCGAGCAGAAGTACAAGGTAAAAAATGGAGTTTAGTCCTTGTTTTTTCATTGCATTGTTTCAATATGATATGCGAAAACATTATTTTTTTCTGATAAGTAAACATTATATTAATCACAACGCCTAAAAAGGAGGCGCATTCATGTACACACGGAGTATACAAGACAAATATAAAGGCTATATACTATCCGTAACATTAACCAAAAGATCCCCTGCATTTGAGCCTGTGACATCATTCCAGAATTGTATAGACTGATACACCTCCCTCTTAAGCTGGTCCACATTCGACTCTTCGTTCTCAAAAATTCTTCTATTCCTCTCCTTCCATACGTTCCACCAAATTGCCAATGGAACATAACCCCATATGTTGTCTTTCCTTTTTCGGCTGAAGAAACTCCACCCACAAAGAATCTGCACGACTGATGTAGGCATAGCCCAAGAAATTCCAGCAAGGAGGAAGAAAGAATTCCACAGCTCACTAACAATTAACAACTGTACAGTGCAGCTCACTAACAACTAACAACTGTACAGTGCAAAAGCAAATGATTAACCGTTTCCTCCTCCTCTTTGCACATGAAACACCGATCAACATAAATCCTCCCCCAAGCTCTCAAGTTGTTCCCAGTCAAAATAGCTTCCCGTGAAGCTTCCCAAACAAAATAAGCCACTCTTCTTGGAGCTTTTATCTTCCATATTACCTTCCAAGGAAAGAGACTATTATCCTCCTTCCTTAAATAAGAGTATAAGGATTTCAATGAGAAGATCTTCCTTCTAGAACTATCCTACACCACTCTATCCTCTCTTCACATTATAGAGCTTTTCGAATAACCTAGAAATGTCTCCAATCTCTCAGTCATGTAAGTTCCTATGAAACATAGGGCTCCAAACATCTCTCCCGTCGAAATACGCCACTACCGAATTTCACCATGACAGCAATATTGAACAAATTGGGGAACTCCTGCTGAAAGGAAAGCTCTCCGCACCATTTATCCCCCCAAAAACCCTCCCTCTCACCTCCACTAATATTGAAAGACACCATACTCTCAAAGAGGTCTCTACCTTTCAAGATACCCTTCCAAACACTCCACCCATGAGAATAAGTCACTGCCTTAGGAAATAAGTTATGACCCGCTATCCCATATTTTCCCTCCACTTTTTTCCCCAAAGCTCCTCTATCTTCCACATACCTCCACAGCTGCATTTCTTGAGCATATAGCAGGGGTGGGGAGATGGCAAGGGCACTCGGATAAAGACCTTGAGGTCCTTGGTTCCAATCCCCATACCAATAAGGAGTCATACTTACCTATAAAAAAACTTAATATTTTTAACCCCCAATCCTCCATTCCGCACACCACTTCCCAATGAACTAAGGCTCCGTTTGTTTAAAAGAAAATGACTTCCGGAAAACATTTTACTCATTTTCCGCTGTTTGGTAACCTTAGGAAAATGTAGTCAACGTAAAAGGTTTTTAGAGTCAACGGAAAATGAAAGCTTCTTTTTCGGAAAATGACTTACGGATTCATTTTCCGTAAGTCATTTTCCAAATGTTCGGGCACACTCCGCCCCCTTTCACAATTGCACATATTTACTTACATACACAATATTCCACTCAACAAATAAATTGTTTAGAAATATAAATGAAGTTTGTGCGCACTATTTATAAATTATAATTTTAATAAATACCCACTACGTCCTAAAATTAGCATCAACTATATATTATTTAGGGACATCCTAAACATTGTCAATTTTCTATTTTAAAACATTTTTTTTTATATCAATTATAAAAAAAAATTATTTGTAATTGTGAGATTGAAAAAAAATATACCTTGATTTAACACCACCAATGATAAATTAAGGGTTACTAATTAAAAATTACTTAAAGTTCAACACTATCTTAGAATATTTTTTTGTATTTATTCATATATAGTTTTTTGCAACATTTTCCAGGGACATCCTAAACATTGTCCATTTTCTATTTTAAAGCGTTTTTTTTTTCATATCAATTATCAAATTTTTTATTTGCAATTGTGAGATTAAAAAAAGATGGACCTTATTGATTTAACACAACTAATGATAAATTGAGGGCTACTAAAGAAAAATTACTTAAAGTTCAACACTATCTTATATTCAATATGTGCATTAATATTAAAACATATTTTTTGTATTTATTCATTTATTGTTTTCCGTATTGTTTATATAACATTTTATAAGATGTGTTTACCAAACACCCGTAAATATTTTCTGGCATATTTTCAAAAGATTTACCAAACATCTGAAAATGAAATCATTTCATTTTCCAGAAATCATTTTCCGGAAATCATTTTCTGGAAATGATTTTCCGTGAAACAAACGGAGCCTAAATGATACTCCCTCTCCTTCATACCTCCTTCCCACATAAAATCCCTCTCCAATTTCTCGAGCCTTTTCTTGATGAAAAAAAAAAAAAATTTCTCGAGCCTTTTCACCACCAAAACACGAACCACAAAAAGAGAGCATGTAGGTGGGCAAGTTGGATAAAGTGCTCTTGATTAAAGTCAAAGTCAAACGACCTCCCTTAGACAAATATTGTCTCTTCCATCCCGCTAGTCTCCTCTCAAATCTTTCGATAACTGTATTCCACATATCATCATTCTTGAAGGAAGCCCCTAGAGGAAGACTCGCTGCCTTGCACCCAAAGAATTCTGTCAGATTCCTTATATTCTCTACAGCCCCGACTTGAATTATTTCACTTTTAGAAATGTTAATCTTCAACCCTGAAGCACCTTGAAACAATAGAAGAACAAGTCTGAGATAACCCAACTGAGATTTATCCGCCTCGCAAAAAACGAGGGTGTCGTGACTAACTGATAGTTCTGTCTCAATCCCTGTCCACCTTGAAGCCCCTAATGTAACCCCCGTCCCTGCCTTATCAATCAAGAACTCAGCGACTCCATTACCATAATGAACAGGAGAAAGTGGGTCCCCACGTCACTTGTCATGGAGCTCGGAAAAAACCCACAAGTTCACCAATTACCAAGAGTGAAAATCTCACCGTTGGAATACAAAAGTAAATCCACTTCCTCCATTTGCCCCCAAAACCCATCCGATTAAGAAAATACATCAAAAAATCCCAATTCACGTGATCATAAGCTTTCTCTATATCTAGCTTGCATAAAACTCCCGAAATCCCATATCTAATCGTCCACCACCTCATTAGCTATTAAAGCCGCATCTAGAATATGTCAAGCTACCCAGCGGCATCTTTGGATGCATAAACAACCTTACGGACGACCCTCTTCCGCACCGAAATCACCTTCGCTAATAATTTATCCACGCCTAGATCAATGAAGGAGCTGTTTCTAAGCTGGTCTTTCTAGTTTCTACAAACGGAGGAGAAGGAATATAACGACAAACTCTTCTTTTGTGTGTGCGGACCATTTGGGTTGAAAGGAATAGAAGGGTTGTTTG